>JAVHKY010000035.1:1200000-2400000 GCA_035079385.1 Aspidiotus rigidus
CTACGTTCTCCTATAATAATATTCAGCAATTCGAACGAGCTTCAGAGTACTTGAAGACTGGCGGAATTGTGAAACATTTGCCCGTACACTTACATATTTTCCTTCGTACGTCCAACCGATGTGTAATCTTTGGATGCAAGATCTTTTTGTTAGTATTTCTTTCAAAGCTGACTCGTCCGTCCCTGGTTCGCGAAACGCATTGTACACCGCCTCAGCATCGGCCGAAGAGTCAATGTTATCCGGTACTTGTATACTGAGTTTACTCTAAAGATAAAAAGTAGGGTTGCAATAACAGTGTATTCAGAGCTGAAGAAAGAGGGGGGAAGGGGTACCTCCGTAGGTCTGAGTTAACAAAGAGATAAATAGAGAGGAGAAGATTACACATGGGGCCTCATAACCAACAAATTTGACACTAACTCTCGGGGTAACATTTTAGACCAAGCTCTCATTATGCGACTTGTCCAGAATCTCCACTATCCTCATTCAACCTATGGAATTCTATCAGTAATTGATCTCTCCTTCTCCTCCTCCTCCCTCTCACCTAAACTCTCAAGGTCTACTCACCAAGACCTATGTGATACCGACCATTTCCCCACCCTAATCTCATTATAAAACCTAGAAATTCTGCCCCCCACTGGCTCATAAATAAAGCTAACTGGTCTCTCTTCTACGATCTTACTTCAAACACATCACCCCTACCGAATGTAGACTCCAACATAGCCCTTCAAGCTTTCACCGACTTCCTCATCAGCGCTGCCAAATCATCAATCCCACACACTTCGGGCTCCTCTAAACCTTACCAAGTACCTTGGTGGTCAGATGAAATTCACCTGGCCATTAAAACCCGTAAAAAAACCTTGCGAGCGTACAATAAATTCAACTCGAACCCAATCGGGCCTTGTATCATACAAAAAAGCGCGCGCCAAAGCGAGGTCTCTGATTCGTTTGGAGAAAAAACGGTCCTGTAGTGGTTTTATAGCGGGCTTGTATCTATCTCCCAAATGTGGAGAGATATCAAAAAACTATCGGGCAATTGTTCCTCCTATCAAACCTTCCACCTACAATCAGACAACTCAATTAACTCTGATCCCCTTCAAATTTCAGAAATTCTTGCAAATCATTACACTAACGTATCCTCAAATGCTAACTACGACCCCACCTTCTTGGTTTATAAACTCGAACAAGAAA
The DNA here is from genome assembly GCA_035079385.1 of Aspidiotus rigidus. Taxonomy (NCBI): domain Eukaryota; kingdom Metazoa; phylum Arthropoda; class Insecta; order Hemiptera; family Diaspididae; genus Aspidiotus; species Aspidiotus rigidus. Next base: position 1,201,189 of record JAVHKY010000035.1, read on the forward strand.
AATTAAAAATATCATTCGACTCTTCCGGGAAAATATTACCTCCTTACAACTTCCCTATTTCCGAAATCGAACTTGAAAATACCATCAACAAAAACCTTGAAAACGCCTCTCCGGCCCGGACAACATCCACTCTTTCATGCTTAAAAACCTTCACCCCAACTCAGGATCCTATCGCCTATCACTATTCAACTCCATATTCAATCAAAATTCGCACCCATAAAACCGTTATTATCCTCCCCATACTGAAACCCGGCGCCGATCCTCTCCTTCCGGCTTCTTACCGACCCATAGCATTATCTAGTGTCCTCGGCAAATTATTCCAAGACTTCTTAGGTAAAATAAGCTTCTCTCTCCCTATCAATACGGCTTCAAAAAGGACGTAACACCTCTCAAGCTCTTCCTAATCTCCAAACACAAATTAACGCATCGTATGTCAATAAATCCGGTCTTCATTCTATTTTTTTAGACCTTCAGAAAGCCTACCTGCAGGTATGGAGAGACTTGATCGTTAAAAAACTTGAAGATATCGGGTTCTGCAGCAACCTTCCTATAAAATACTCCAAAACTTCCTTAATGACGGAACAATGATGATAAGGATCCAAAATTCATGTTCCTCCCCTCTCCCTGGTCAAAACGGAGTCCCCGGGAGAGGTATTCATCATCCTACTCTTCCTTTTAGCTATATCAATGATATAACAAAACCTGTCTCCCCTCCTCGTACCCAACGTCTCTTTGCTGACGATTAAAACATCTCCAATTGCTCTTCCAACCCCCAAAGAGCAGATAGACTCCTTCAAACAACACTCGGCGCAATCACCAAATGAACAATAAAAAACGGGCTCAAATTCTCCCCCTCCAAAACTTACTCAGTTATTTTCAAGGAAAGACTCCCTACCCCTCCTTCCAACCATTTCTCCTTCAAAATTTCGAAATTCCATCTCGCAATTCAATAAAAACTTCTCAGGTTTCTTTTTTATCAAAAACTTTCCTGAACCCTCCACATCAAAACCTTAAAAGCAAAAAGCATCTCTGCCCTATCCATTTTGAAATTTCTCTCACACCCTTCTACAGGATGTTTTAGAAAATTATTATTGTAACTCTACAAGAGGATAATTCGTTCCAAACTAGATTACGGATCACCAATTTATAATTTAGCCAGTAAATCAGTTCTCTCTACACTTAACACGATTCAAACTTCCTCTCTCGGAATGGCATGTACTTTCCGCACAAGCCCTAAAAGGAGCCAACCCCCTCCTTCCCGGCGACTTATGCTAACATCCAATTTCCTATCCTCCGCTTTCCAATTCCCAGATCTAACAATTTTTGGTAAAAACGCCTACCCAATTCAACATCAGCTAACCCTCTTCCACCCATATATACACTTTCTTCTCCTTGGACTCTCATCGTTCCAAACCCCCGTCTTGACCTGACTCAATTACCTAAATCAAACAACACTAACATTCAACAACTAATACATACAAGAATATCTAGGTTACAAAATCTGCCTCACCAACGGACCCAAAAAATTGAATAGAACCGCCTATGCACACTCAACTCCATAGATGGGCACCTCACTTCCCACCGAATTCGCAACATTCGCTTGATCTTCACAGCAGAAATTAATGGCTATATTCTCCTGCCTCTCTCATATCGCACAACTTCCATTAAACAACAAATTCCTCCTCCTCATCGACTCTCTTTCTTCAATCCATTCGCTTCTAGATACTTCTAGCAACCATCCTCTCATTCAATACGAATCCACCTTATATTACACTCACTAAAATCTATCAACATCTGCATCACTTTCATATGGATTCCCAGTCACATAAATCTATTTGACCACGACTCAGTCGACCTAGCCGTCAAACAAGCAACCCACCCATACCTGTCCCAGAATACAAAAACCATTACCGTTCTCTCATCCTAGAAAAATGGATAAAATCAAATTCCCAATAAGCTTCTCAGTATCAAATAAAGTCCCTAAAATTTATCATCGAAGAGAAAAAGTAATCCTTACTCGACTACAAATCGGCCACATAAAAATCACTCGCTCTTACCTCATCAATCCTGATCTTCCGGCTCCCCGACTTGTTCTTATTGTCAGAAAGAAACGCTAACAGTTGAACACGTCTTTTCTTGTCCTGTACTCCCTCTTCTCCACTCCACCTTAAATGTCCCGTCCACTCTCGCACAAGCTATGGAAAACAACTCGGATACAAAAATTCTCTCTCGATTATTTACGTCGCACTCACTACTATACAAACATGTAAATTAAAAAAAAAAAATAAAAATAGATAAATAAATAAATGAAAAATAACTTTCTCCAACTCCTTTACTACCATTTTTCAATAATCTAAAAATTACCCCTCATTAATTTATGGGCGATGCCGAATTGAGTCCCGTAGTGTCGGGGGTAAAAAAAGGGAATTTCTTCATGTGTCGGCGGTACACAACCGAATTGAGTCCCAAGTTCACGAATGATACTCATTTCCCTTCTGCCTAAACGTTTCTTCAGACTTACGAATGTCGATGATTTTGGCATAGGTGTCGCATTAGACCGCAAGGAGAGTGTCTATGAGAATGAAAATTGAAAATATTGGAGTATGCAGCGTAGCAGGAACCGAACAATTCCGAGGGTTCAAACTCCAAGGCGAGATCAATTATTTGATTTCATTTACAATATGTCGAAAGACTATTTCATAGGCTTCAATCATCTTATTCGTCAGAAGACAAAATACTGGAGGAACATAAGCGTTATACTTAAATCCATGAATTGTAAAAAGCTGCGATCAAGTTGCCTACAGCAGAGAACGAAGGAAAATGAACAAATTCACCCATTTTCTCAGACTTAGCACCGCCGACACTTCGGGACTTAATTCGGATATTATTTTACCGTCCCCTCTCTCTTTGGGACTCAATTCGGTTATGTACCACGACACTTTGGGACTCAATTCGACTACCAAAAACAGGTACCCCTGCTCCCGGGACTGAATTCGGTTACGCCCTATTATCAATAATTATTATAAACCGCCGAGCTGATAACGCTCAGTGTAGTTTATAGCTCGTTAATTTAAAAAAAAAAAATCCCTTACCAAGCTCTTGAAAATGTACGTAAGACAAAACGACAATGAAGCAAAAGTTTATCATCTCAACACGAGGAAAAAATCTTTTTTCAGAGAAACCTTTACCGTCTTGCTCGTCTTGCTAAATAGATATATCCCACGCCCAAGAAAATAAAATATTCAAATGTATTATAACCCGATTGATCGGAGTTAATTTTGAGTAAAAATTTGTCATTTTGAGTTTTCTTTAGCCTCGAGATTGATCACTCGAGGAACTTGTAAATCCGTTTCATCTACTTTTTTTTTTAATTTCTTTCATTAATTATTGAAAATAAAATTCATGTATAGACAAATTTCACCTCTCATCTTATGCCTCTCTCATACCCTCATTGCGAATCTGACCCCGCCCCCATTCCGATCAACACATTTTCTGCTGACCCAACTTGATTCAACTCCGCAATTCCCTATCCATCCCCTCACAACCATACAGAGGCACTATCAGATGACTTCCCCTCTATCCACAACATAATATTAATCTTTCTACAACAAGTTAACTTTCTCTCACGCATGTAAACACAATTTTGCCGAGCTCATAGTCCTGAAGGCAGGCTGCTAGCAACTCGTAAATTAAATTTAAAAAAACTTACTCGTACTGATGGCAAATAAAAACCAAGGAAAAACAGTAAACGAGAAAATAGAAGAGTAATTAGAAATTTCATATTTAATACATAAATCGAGACCAATTCAATTCAATAGGTAGCATAATCTAGGCAGATCGGATATTACATAAAAATAAAAATTTTTAATGAGACTCATGTAAATTTCAATTGAAAACCTGATTATGAATGCTTCGGAAAGTGATGATGTTGTGCCTATTTTTTCAGTTAGGAAACTATGTTGTTTTTTTTTTTTCGATGCGTATTTTATGACGACTAAACTGTTGGGTACCAACTATTATTTTAATATCATTCGTAATACGATGTAAAATAGACTTGTCTCACAGATGCGCCAGATTTTCACAAAAAATCATCTAATTTGATTTACTACCTATGGTATACGAGTGCTATCGTATATTATTATTTCTTCAATATTTTCAGCGGACGAATGTCATGAAAATTTTTAAAAATTGTATTTCAACGTACTTAGTTTGTAAACATTTTTATTGGAAGTCGAAAAATAATTTGAGGAGCTAAGTAATATTGCTGCATGTATTGTAAATAAGCGATTTAAAACGTAAGACTTGTATATAATGGATTTAAAAGGGGAGCATAAATCTTTATTAAGCTGATACCAGTAGCTCAATTTTTGGACACGCATAATCACTTAGAGATGTATGCCTGCATAATAAATTTATAGGCCGTTCTCTTCAAAATCCTGAACGTGTACAAAATATAAAATACATACACTCAACACAGAGATCCAAACAAAAACCAAATCGTTGAAACAACCTTGACCGCGGTTGAACAAATTTTGTAGAATGCGCTAGGGGGGGAGGGACTCAAGAGTCCAGGTGACAGATTTTATTATCGCTATAATTGAGTATGATGCGTTTATACGTGTTTGTCAAACTTCGAAAGCATTCACCTATTTAATAAGGGTAAATGTGAGTCTTTATTTTGCTTTGGATACAACATTGTCATCGCGAAGTTCATCGAGGATGTTAACTGACCTCAATTTTTCGCGTTGGGACAGTAAAATATTTTCTTCTAATCGAAAAGGTTCAAATTTGAACTTATACGAGTTATTCATAATTTTTAAAAAATATTGAATTAGATAAAATGGATTAAATTACAGAGTAATGAAGAAATAAATAAATAAAAATTAAAAAGTTTGAAAAATATCTTCTATAAAACAATTCTTATGATAAAATGACTTTTGAAAAGTTATTGTTCTTCTTTTCTTTAGAATATTTACTTAGGTTGACAAACTTTAGTGCACTAGAGGCATAAAAATACAATTCATAAGACAAAATTAGCCAATTCTCTGAGGTATTCTGTTTCCTTACTTGCAGATACCTCTCATTTAAAAGAGTTTGCCTACGAGTTAAAGTTTACAGACGTTTGTCCAACTTTCCATTCCATCAGCACAGATGCATCAGAGGTTAGATTTGTGGATTCACCATTAGTCGTCCTTTTCTTAGAGCAATACTTTTTCGTATCATTGCGAGTTTTACTGGAGCTTTTTAACCTATTTACAACAGGCTTTTCTAATTTTCTGATTTTAGACGCAGAGGAGTCTGAAACATTCTTCAGCTGTGGTTTGAAATCTCTCTTCAATTTTACCGGCGGAGTACTGGAAATAACGACAAAATTTTGCACAATAAAATAATAAAATGAGGTTACGTCCACAAACCCTTGATCATAAATCGTAATACTGACCTAGACTAATAATTTTGGCTATTTTCTAATAAAATAGGTCGAAAATTATGATGGTCGAGACAAAAGTAAAACTAGTGGGAAATTAAAATGAGTACACCAAAATAGACCGAAAAGAAATTTGTAGCTCAAATAGTAGTTGTACTCGCTGAGGTTAGATACAGACAGCCCATAAATTTAAAAAGGAGTCAATTCAAATTTAATTCCATTTCCTCCCTGACTGGTAGAAAAAGTATGAGTTCTATCTAACGCAATGAAAAATGTTTGAGTTAGGTGCACTTTTCCACCGAAAGAGATATTTTAAAACAAATAAGTAGGAATACTCGGAACGTAATTATACAACATTTCTTTTTTAATCATTTTTTTTTTATTATCAATTTCCCCAATTTTTTGATTCTTATTAGAAAAAATGGCCATACTTACAAACATTCTTGAAACAATATTGCTGATCACAATAAAATAATGCTTAAAGTTCAAGTTGAGAGTGATAAAAAAAATAAGGATCTTATAAAATTAAATGAAAGAAATTGAAGTGCACTATACTTCGTAATATCTTACTTTATACTATTCATATCTGGCGCAGGTAATCCATTGTCCACATCGATTGTGTTTTCCAATTTATAACAACCACTATTGATAGCACAAAACTTTCTGGTAATTTCGATGAGTTTCTGATCAATTGAAGACATACTTGAGATACATTTTGGATTTTTGGCCACTTTCATAACCAACTTATCCAAAGCTAATCTCAAAGAAAAAATAACATAAGCTACAGCCGGATCCATTTGCAGCTCAATCCTATAATTTTGAATCACAACGATTAAATTGTATTTTAAAATGGAGAGATACCAGTACACAAGTCGTCAACACACCAACTATCCATTTTAACGATTCTTCTCTCCTTCACCCACTCAATTTTACGACATCCAAATAAGAGCAATTGAATTGGAGTGACCATATTTAGCTGTTTGCATTTCTCTATGTGTCCATTTTTACTTACCTACAAAGGTGTGCAAAATCACTAAATGTAACTCTCTAATTCTAGTATCTAATTGGCCATACTGTTTAGGAATAAATTTTGACTCACTTTTTCACCACAAACAAAAAATGGCGAGTAAAAATCCATGTCCTCTGGATTCGACTTTTTGCGGGACTTACTACAGAACCATGGAGAAGATGCATAACAATTCTTGCTATTTTCAGTGTGAACCTACAAATAGTGATGTTTCAACTAATTACACCTCTCCCTCAAATACTTTTTGAACAGATAAGGCTGGTAAGAATGTCTACTTGTGCAACCAACCCTCTGTTTTCTTTTGAATTGGCAAATATTTGGAGATAATCCCACAGCTAATAACGCTGTCATCATATTCACATCGTCATCCTCTTTTTCAAAGTTATATTTTCGTTCGAGTAGACTTTCCTTTGCGAATCCTACGTCCATCAATAGGTCCTTGAATTTATCCTAAAAAAAAATCAAATATACCTATAATGGTTGTGAGTAACCAAGAGCTTGGGTAGAAGAAAATGTTCTTGAACAAGATTTTTCTTAATTATACGAGTAAATATAAAACTCATGAACCGTTACTAAATTAGAGAAGAGTGCAAATAAGATACAAAATAAAGATTGAAGAAGGATACAGATTTTGAACTTGATTTTCTGACGTAGCTAGGTATTTGAAATTCATTTGTTATGGGTCGTACCTGATCTTCAAGTTTAGTTCGCAATAGCAAATCGTATTCAGAAAAGATATCCGTGAATTTGCCCTTCCTTAATCAAAATGCAAGAACAATAAAAGGAAAACTTACTTTAGCCCCTTGAGCTTTTTTTGCATCTCGCACAAAAACTTCTACGTCAGAATTCAACACTTCTTCTTCTTCTAGCTCACATTCTATCTTTTCGGACCATTTTTGAAGAATGCTGAGCATATTGATGTGATACGAGAAACGGTACTTGCCCACAGGTGGTGGCCGCGATAGACTATCATCTAAGATGGAACAAATTAATAAATACTAAATACGTACATATTTGGTAAAAGCCAAATGATTCACCTGAAGCGAATACAAGCGGAAACATGATATAGTTTGCTATTAATGCAGCTACAGCATCTCCAATTCCAAAAACAATGCTCAAAATCATCATTTTACCCAGTCTTGGCTCTATGGCTAATCTTGCCAACATTTGTCCTAACGGAGTCAATTCATCATTCATATCGAAGCACCTCATTTCTGACGAGTTAAAGGTTGATCCATTAGAAAAAAGAGTAGATTTCACCGCAACATTAATGCATTTACAGTATCGATACCTTGGAGAATAATTTTAGTTTTAGTTATGGTTTCCTCCAAAGGTGGCTCAATGAGCGCGTTCAAAATTTTATCGGCTGGTCCAAGTTGCAATAATTTTGCAGTCAATAAAAGTTTGAGTAATGAATTTTGTAATATATCCGATGTTGTACTTTTGGGCTGTTTTAAGTAGTATTCCTGAGGAAAGATCGATAAGTTCGTTACATAAATGTCTGTCCTTTTACAGCACAGACTCATCACAAAAAAAATGTACAAATGACGTAATGACTTTTTAATAAGAGCAAATTGTTCACACCAGAACAAGGGGAGGAGTCAAGTGTAAACCCACAAGAAAAAAGCCAGTTGAGTTGCCTTCAATTTAGCACACATATCATACACATACACAAAAAATTATAAATGTTGCAAGAAGAGGGGCCATATTGCAATTCATTACAAAATTGATTTTCATACTCATGGCAATGTTACCTAATTTTGAGTCTATTGAAATAACTCGGCGGGTACGGGAGAAAATCCTAACTGAAGAAGAATCTGTTTTTTTTTTCCTTCTATTTCTTTTTTTTTTTTTCATCAGTTTTTGAAGCATTCCATCCGTTCTGTTGAGCAACTCCTCCAAAAATTAGTTTCTTTATCTCCCAATTATCAGAAAAATATGAGATAAATATTCGAATTAATTTAAAAAATCATCTGCCTGGTGTATAAGCCAAAAAATAATGTTAGAAACCGTCTGGATAAGCTCATGTAAAAAAAAAAAAAAAAAAAAATGTATAATTTAGAAACACTTGGTACCTACTTACCTTTGATATCAAACAGAAGTAATTCTTCACTTTACCAGTATTTTCTTGTCGACTCTCTACACACGCCTGAGATACACAAGAGATGGTCGGCATGGTCAAGTTACTTTCGGCTATAAACGTCTCGATTTGAATTTTACACGTGTCAATCACAAATAAGACATCATCAATAATCAAACATGATTCAGCAACACTTGTTGACAAAATTATCTGTAATAATGATAACAAAAATTTCACTCATAAAATAGATCTTACCTATCTATATCAATAATAATTAATATTTAAGTATGCATAATCAGTAATCACATGAAGTTCACCTTTGTTACATTGGACGACACTTCATTGCTCACATTTTTGAGATCCTCAATTGATGAGTGCGCATGTAACGGACAAATGGAATAATCTGGTTTTCCTAAAAGCAAAAATCACACTCAAAAATCTCAATTGAGATAAGTACTATAGTCTTGTCTCATTATTGAGAACAATGAATATAGAGATACTGTGTGCATAATTTAGGACATTTCAGAGAATAAATAAATAATTATTAATGTTACCAAAAATGGGATGTTGTCGCAAGAAACGTAATCGCGAAAGAACTGCATCATCATTTTTTTCATAAATTAAAACTGTTCTCTTCATTTTTGAATCCTTTATGTGTACAAGGATAGCCTGCACATATATTGAAATGACAAAATAAAAAAAAAGTAAAAATATAGTTTCAATCATAATAGTAACGCACATAAGTAGATGATTGTCGACCAATTTTACATGGACCACGTGGAAAACGCAACAATTTTTGATAATTTCTTAAACATTTTCTACATAAACCTTAATGCATGATGAAATTACAATTTGCTTCATGAGGCACGACATCACTCAAAACAACTTACTTCAATAAGGGCTTGGGTAGATGAATTCAAATGCATCCTTGGAGCACTATCATCATATTTTAGATCTGGTCTTTTAGCAACTGCTTTTTGGTTTACCATATAAATGATTTCATTCAAAAAAGTCACTAAAAAAATGGCATTATTCGTCAATTTTGTCAAACAGGAGTAATGGGCATTAATAAAATTACAATCAACATCTACAACTAACTAATCTAAGTAAATTCAACTGATGGCTGGCCTACTGCCTGTACTAATTCCACTCAAAATTAATCTATAATTATGAAGTAAAATTTGCCTTGCCTAATGCCTTTTATATTGAAACGAAATAGTTTTGTACATTGAGCTAAATAGCCACCATGTAGCTTTAACGGCTCGTTAAAATAAGATGAGGAAAAAAAAAAAAGAATGAAAAATACTCAACTTGACTTCTGTGTCAAAGATGAAATTTATAATATTCAAAACATTAATTTCTTACTATTTAGACAATTTAATCATAACGTTTTTCCCTCACGTTATTCAACTAGACAGAGGTTATTAGCTTGGGGAGAAGTATTAGGCTTGAATGGATTTATAATATAGTAAGTGGACCAGAGGAAGTTTAAAAAGTTAGTAATGGATTGTGAGTTGTTGAAGAGGGAATAGGAAGCTTGAGAGAGGACAGAAAGTGATTTCCTGAGGTTTAGGAGGTACCTATGGGCAGGAGAAGAAATGACAGACGGATTATTCTTCAGCATGGTATAGCATCGGCATGATATTGTTTACCTCTAGCTACAAGAATAAGGAACAATATTTTAGTTCAAATTTTTGTAACCATCCACACTCTTGATGGTAAGACTTTTTAAAAATGATTTCTAATAGGCGTACATACAAATTTTATTGGAGTTAGGCTACATAAAGGGTTGAAAAATAGAAAATATCTCCCTCATTTACTTTCCCGCTTTAAAGAAAAAAAAAAAAAAAATTAAATATTTCAAAGTAAAAAATTAACATGTGTTTACTTTCGGACATTAAAGTACCTAACCTTGAATACAGAATGAAATTTGGAATGAAAATTAAAATCAAGCCTCTGCTAAATATTAGACCACTTTATTTCTATCATTTATAATAAAGAGCAATTTGACTATATCTTATCTCTCTTTCTTTTCGAATCAAATTATTATAGAATTGATGTTTGCTTGTCCAATAGCTTTTTCATTAGATTCTAACCTTCAAATTTAGGCATCTTTCTAGGAATTTCAATGGACGGACAGTCACTAAAATATTTGTTCAACACACTGATCTGGAGATGATCAGAAATTAGAACTATTCGTAGATCCGAATATTGCTGAACCATACTTTGAAGGACAAATAAAATCAAATCTGTATTCGCATCTCGTTCCTGAATCCCGTCGACGATGATGTGGGACACATCTTTTAATCCGTACTCCAGTTTTTGTAGAAATACATCTGCGTCCAAAAATACACGAGTATCGAATTTGTGGAAAAAATTACTCAATCGTAAGGGAACAAATCACAAACCAGCAGAACAAAAAAGAATGCTGCCATAAAGTCTCGGGAGAAGATCTTCAAATTGAACGCTATATCCTACACTTGTACCCAGTTCTTCCCGTCGTTCAATGGAGATTCTGTCCGCTGCCGACATAGCTGACAAACGATTAGGTGTTGTAACTAAAATATTACAATACGATCCTAGACCGGCTAGAATATAATCGTCCAGAATATACTGGCAAATCTAAGGGAGAAAAAAAAAAAAAATTATGTTTTATCCAGACTTATAGAATGACAACCAACAAACACATCACCGTCGTATATTTTAGGACGTCAAAAAAAGCGATGAGGAAAATACATAGCCTCAATAGATTGCTTGAGTGAAGGGCTAGCCGGAATAAGGGCAATCGCCAATAAATTGCCCTTTTTCCAGAGATCGCGTTTTTGGATTCTACGACCTCGACTCTATCAGATCTGAAAATTAGGGAAAAAGGTGGAAATTGCCCTTGAAATTGCCTGTTTTCCGGCTAGCCCTTCAAGTATTTTTGACGATTAAGTGAGATTACTAGAATGAAGCGGTCACCTACTTGCGTCGTTCCCTGACGTTGTGGATTACCAATGATCACTGCAATAGGATGCGTTGTAATCGCCTCTAAGATTTCAGCCTTTTTCTCATGAATTGGTAATTTTTCTCGATTTTTTACAAATTCTTGTAGAATTGTGTCAGTCTTTAATCGATTTTTCATATCTTTTTCCAAATCAAAAGATATACGCTCCAGAAACACCTAAAACAAAATATAGCCTAAATCAATATTATTTTGATATCATTCACCTAAAATTGGTACTCATTTATGTGTACTTAAGTATAATATGTAACGTCCTTACATCTTCCATAGGTCTTTCTTCTGTCTTACACATTTTCCAAACATTTCTATCGGCAACTGGTAAAGACCAATCAATAATATCAGCTTCACTTGATGTAATAGGAGTATGATTAACTATTGAATTAGGTACCTCATCTTTCTGAAAATTGAATCCTTGATGGTAGAACAAGCAACCTAAATTACTCCTGAATTATATTAGGCAATATTGGATACATTACCAATGTTATTAGTTCAATATCAAGTTCTTGAAGGATATCATTTGCTTCTTGGATCAGAGCTGGGTTAACAATCACTTCAAATCCAGCCTGACTCTTTTTACTTTTCAACGGTATCTGCGAGCCATAGTCTTTTCCTTTATGATTTATACTTTTTGACTTTTCTATCAGACCAAGGTTGAGGAGCTGTTGCACTAAGAGACAAATGCTACTTGTTTGAGCAGAGTCTTTGGTGGGACCTGTCCCTTTAGCAATTACAGCTGCAATAAATAGAAGAATAGGAAATGTAAAAGCTCATACTTTGTTTTTTTTTTTCAGTATTTGTCATCCATAAGAATATCTTACTTTGATAAAAACTATCCACAGAAACTTTGGATATGCAAGCAAATGACCATGTACTCCTTCAAAATACAAGAATTAGAAGTTATTTTTATGTAAGAAAAAAATGCTCTACTTAATATCTAACTAGACACCTACATACTTAATTATATATTATTCCTTCATTTATTAATGAAAATATTGACTATTACATGGATAAATTTCTTGATAGGGAAGAAAGACCACATGGTTAAATCCAAATTCTTGGTACCACCTGACATCAGAAGTTGAAAAGACTTTGGTAATCAAAAAAAAAAAAAAACATTGGTTGGCAATTTTATTTTTAATAAAAATTTTCTTCTACAAAGTCATTGACAGAAGCGGTGAGAATTTGAATTTTTAAAAATATTGACCTGCATGACTACATCCATCGAAACAAAAAAATATATATATAGGTATCTCAAGGTTGACAACTGAACAGTGACAGCAAACAGAGTTTGAAGACCGCTCATTGAGCTGAAAGCAGAAACAATTGATGTACTGCTGCATTGCGTTTTACTTGGATCTATTTTCAGCGTAACATCAATTACCAACATCTGTTTCTGTCACATTTCCTCTACAATAAATTAATTCAAGTAGGTACCAAAGTATACTAACTTGTCAACTTCACATTGTACTGAAAACTCAAAACTTGCGGCCAGCTTGTTATTGTTAAGAAACTGATTCAGTATCAACTCCGCATTTTCTTTCCAATATTCATCAATTACTAATTGCTTTTCTTGCAAACTGGCCTAATTACATATTATTTTTATAACTTGTATTACTTAAATTGTGAAAACAGAGTGATCGGGATTTGTAATATTGTAGTCAATTATCTAGCACAATCTTACCAAATCTCATGTGAGGGAGGGGTATCTTGAAAAAATGACTTTTTTTTTTTCTGCTATATAAGAATACAGTCTAAAATAAGCTGTGTTCAATTTCAGTCAAAACATATTTCTCTATTGTATGATTGTAGATTATATTTTTTAGTGAATCTAATTCAATCAAGCACAGATGAACGTATTTACTATAAAATTAAGAATTTTAAAAATCTCACGTAAGATTATAGGGGGATGGAAGGCCTTAAGACAAATCTTATAATGTCTCACCCAGGGGTGTGGGGCAAAAAATTGCAAAAATCACCTCACATAATTCATGGACGCTGCCTCAGGCCGCAATAATTGATATGAAATGAATGTCTTACACATGGCCAGAAATTAAACAAACTAAGTACATACTTACCTATAAAATAAGGAATTTGGATTCTGAGTACATACAGATAAGTAGGCGCTTGCAATAATTATTGATAATAGATAATATAAGGTAAAGCACCCATCACTTTATTATATTTAGTTTGTTCATTTAATGTAAAATCAAAGCTATGAATCATAGGATCATACACAGGCAATGATGATATCAATGATAGGTAGGTACTGTAAGCTTATTTCAAGAGGCTCTATGGAAATACAGACAGACAGCGTTCACATTTCTTTGTTTCTGTGTGGGATAATAACGCTGCTTTCTCTGCCTCAATGGATATCCATTATTCAAGAGATATCTTGACAGATATCCAGTCTTGAGGTCCAAGGGAAAAAGATGATGAAAACTATCATTAAGAATGTGAATAGGCCTACCTACTTATACTAGTAAATGTAATTCACAAAGAGTCTAATTCAGATAAAAGTAGACAATTAGCAGAATCTTGATAAAATAATTTGGATAGTTGTATTAGTATCAAACCATTCATCAGGCATATATACCTACCAATAAGCCCTATATAATTTGGAAGTCAATTTATTCCTTTCATACCTCGTCAAGATTATCATCCTTTCCACCCGCTGATAAATTTTGCAAAACACTTAGATTGATGTTTCCTTCTCGGAGCAAAAATTGAACAAAATCATTAACTGCATTCATTTTGGCTTCCAATCCAACTGTAGAATGGCCATTTCCAACATATAAAAATGATGGCACTCGGATTTCACACAAATATCGAGGATTTTGTATTGGACCTGATGGTATAAGCCATAGCAAATACATATTTTTAAGTTTATTAAAATTTATTATTACCTACCTATATGACCAATTTTACATACCAACAGTACGCAAATCAAACTGAGGTGTTATATTTTGTTGTTTGCACCATAGACGAAAATATCGAACAGCACTAGCTACTGGTACAGACATTGTAACTATGATACCAAGTTTTTTTCTACTTATTTTTACAATCCGCAGTCCATATAAGTAGAAGTTCTTGTATTACCTATCTTTCAATAGCCATATTTAGTTACCTATGAATAGGTAACTAATATATAAAGAAGAAAAGAAGTTCAAATAGTCCTCCAACGTACAAATCATTTTCAAGAATTGTACTTACAAATTATTCTATTCAATTACTTTCTATGATCATACCTTGCAGTAGGCCTGATCATGAACACATCACATAGAAAAGACAAAATTGAGAATTCAAGTAAGAAACATTGAAACTGAGAACAAGAACAGTATTGTTCCTTTGACGTGATAATTCGGGCCCAACAGCGCTAGCTTCGCTGATAACGCAACCGGGTACATAATAGACATTGCGGGTATCGAGGTGAGCGGGTAGTAACTGTTATCATAAAATTTCAATGTATTTCAAAACTGATAATTTCATTTGAAAGGAAATTTTATGATCAGCAAATTTAGTTCTTTCAATTTTTTAAAAAAATTGCTTCTTTCCAAAGATATTTCAAATTGAAATTACATTGAGACAAATGCAATTTTTTCCTTCACCCCGGTTCCATTTTCGCGACTACAGCGAACCTAGCGGTTGTATGCCACTCTTACCCAGTAGGTACTCCCTCCGGTTCCATAATATTTTTTATAAAAACGACCTTGAAATTTGGACCGCTGATTGTATTATTTAGACTTGACAGCAAAAGAGTCGCTGTAGGTGGCAATGTATGAAAGCTTGGCCCAAGAGGATGATAGACTGAGTTTTTCGTGATAACAAAATATCGATTACAGTGTGATTACAGTAGCAAAAGTACCCAAAATATTTCCAATCGCAAATTTGCTCCCCATAAGAAAACATTGGAAGCAAACCGATCATATGGTATTAATTGAAATTCAGAAAGAATTGAGGAGTTAAAAGTTCAATCTTGGAAGCTGATTATCTCACACATTATAAAAATAAACTTTTTTGCCCTCAATCCTTTTTAATTTTTGTTTAATTTCATACTGATCTTTGCTCCCCATATATTTCTTATGGGAGTAAAATAAAATTGCGCTTGGAAATATCGAAGGTACTTATCGATATTTTGTTATCACAAAAAACTCAGTCCATTGTGTGATATTGGGACTGGGCATATTGTAGTTGCGCCAGCGTCGACAATTTCTTCAATGTAATTCTTATGGGAAGCAAAAAGTTGCTTTTATTTAATTGAAAATGAAGTCATCTTATGAGAAATTTTACGCTCTTTCAATTTGGTTCTCTGTGTTATTTCTTCAAAATCGCTCTGTTTTGAGTAATTTGAAGAAAACTTGAAAATCCCGTATAATAGCAAAAAACGTTCTCCAGACCATGGCCATAGCTGTCTCTAGTATCAGACCGGAATTCGAAACTCGACAACATTGCACAGGGCTGAAATTTGTATAGTATCTTATGGGAGAACATTGGAAAACTTGATTTTACACAAATATGATGAAGTTTTTGAAAAAAGTGCAGAGAACGACATTTGAAGAGCCAACGATTCTCGATATTTTCAGCTTCGCCCTCTGTCTAACTTTTTTTTTTTAAATCGTGAATAACTCGCGTCGTAGTTGACCGATCTTAACGAGACCGAGTTCAAAAAATCGAGAGTCGTTTACTCTTTCCATATATTTATGAACTTCTTCCCCGCGGAATCGAATACTGTTCGCAAATCAATGATTAACGTGTTTTTTGAAGATTTTTCCATAAGAGCCTGTATAAAACTCGGCCCCGTATTTTTGGTCATCGCAACATTGCCAGGTTTAATATGCCATGGCAAAGGCATCTTCTGGTGCAGTGTACCAACCTAGTAAACATGGGTGATGGGTGAAATGTGCTATAAAATACATTATTAACGTTTGCCGGAATTATTCAAATCATCAATTTTTTGGAAAAGAAAAGAAATACCAGATCAGTTTAATATCTAAGAAGTTGACAAGTGTTTATTTCGATGCAAATGAGCGTATACTCACAATCGAAGGCATTATTGAGTATGATGACACACATAAACAAATTAGGTACTGAACTTAGAGTATTTTTTGAGTTCATATGACGCATCACATCGAAATACTTTCATGTTAAAAATGTATACCGGGTGCGCCAAAATGATGTTAACATCTACTGCAAAAATGAAAAACGTTGTAGAAGTGTACCTACTTTGAATGTACAAATATCTTATCTCGAATCAAATCTATCTAATATTTGAACTCAGACCAAACTTTCTACTACCTACTCTTCTGAGCCGGGGGACGAGATAAGCAATCTCACAAGCCTTATCTCCTGTATCGGGAAATTTTTCTTTGAGAAATAGGTCAATGATAATCGTGAGTAAAATTGCAGTTTACCAGTTGTTCTTCACTCTCTCTCTCTCTCTCTCTTTCTCAGTCTCTTTCACCGACTTTAGGAGGTATTGCATTCTGCGCGCGGTGGAATTTTTGGTGTGGGGTATGTTTTCTCGGCGTTTCAGAGTGTGTGGATTGAGATTTTAACATTATTGGCGCAAAATCGTAAATACGTATGTATGTATGTACGTACTTAAGTACTTTTATTGATACGCGAATGTTCTCGGTTGGTATTGGGCCGATTTATATGAAATTGAGAATTATTGAAGTTTTATATTTGCTCTAAGGAATAGGGTCATTTTTATAAAAATCGGATTGGTAGTGTTTGAGATCTTTCCATTTTAATTTAGAAAAATCCGGAGGAAAGTAAGTCGAACGTCAGTTCGTTAACCACTGTGCTCTGAAAAGAATGAATGTTGCAATGATAAATGATGAGTGTTACCGACTTGTGCGCGAAAAATGTTTCTTTCTCAGAAGAGCAGGGGGTTGTAAGTTGTGTATTATCAGTACACGAGATTGAATAAAAAATAATGCTTGGCAAGTTTCGAAAATGAATTGCTATCGGAAAACGATATCATTTTGCCGTTGTTAACAAATAAATTCATTTTTATTTCCTTTAGTGTGAATTAATAGCTAGCTGTTCTTTCATGTTTAGTATTCGAAAATTGTTGACCAACATTCCATTCATTGAAGCGGGAGTGGAGGGGGGGGGGGTATCCGGGTGTAGATTGATACAGAAGAGTGGATGAAAACGATACTTAGAGAGTTTTGCTCATTTTAGAAAACAAATGGAAACGAAAACGATGAAGTAATATAATGTAGCCAATAATGGACAAAATGGAAAAAAGAAGTAAGAGATGTACGAAAATAAGATAGGAAAAGTCGGGTTTGCTTTCGCGCTGCAAAAACCATTTTCTTAATACACCAGTCTTTGATTTCTTATTGCTTTGTATTTATTGTGAGTCGCATTGGCAGAATTGGTGACCAGTTGTAAGCTTTTCGAGCCTTGTTTCATTTGCACTGATAATGGCTTGTTCCTTAGAGGACAATCATCACTTGAACCTATCGTCACAAGAGTAATCCCAATTTTACAAGCTTATAAAATGCTAAAATGAAGAAAAAACATACAAATTTCACTTCTTTTGGTCGATGAGATATCCATAATACTCCTCAGAGAAAGTGCTTGCATGTACAAACTTGTTTCAAATAGTTTCCTGAAATTTTTCATAGTATCGACCTAATTTATTAGGGTGAAATGATATAAAACATTCTCTCCACCAGACATGAGTAAGTACATTTTTTATTTTATTTGTACAAAGGCAAAGAACTTTCAAACACACACCCACAATTGTAAGTGAAATATATATTTTCTTTAAGACGAAACAAAATAATTCCTAGCAAAGTACACTCGAAAATTTGTCGAAAATAAATAAATAAAATAATAAATTAAATATAAAGGAAAATATGAAGAGAGATTAGCTTGATCGAGAGAAATAATTGTCTTCGTTGATAATAATGCGTACAAATATTAAATGCCAGAAAAATTGACAAAATGAGAGAAATAAAATTATAAAATAAAAAAAAAAGTGGGAAATTCAGCGTTAACGATCATACCAGGAAGACGAATACGTTACGCAAATGTTTTAAAATTTGTAGAGACATTCCACAATACAATGAAACGAAGGTAAAAAGTAAGTACAATTGCTTCGGAAATTATTGAAAGAATTGCATATTCGTTGGAAGAGGAGAATTTTCTCATAAATGCATTCGTTCCTTTTAAGTACAAGTATAGAGTCGTTAACATAGTTTTCTTACATGATTAACAAAACATTAAAAATAAGTAAAACAAAAAGTCAAATTTCAGAACGGTTGTCCCTCTCTTCTCAAGTCAAAATAAATCGAGTTTTTCACATCCTTACATAATGAGAGAGAAAGAGAAAAAATTATCCTCATCCGAGTCTTTTATAGGATTCTGTTCACAGAATATAATACAAGTTACATCACACGTATTCTCATCGACACGCGTGAAATAATTATAATAATATAGATTGTAATCTAATTATTAAATAAATAACTTATTAAAACTCGAAAAAACGAGGAAACAATAGACAAACTGAATAATGGGAGTGAACATTGAAAAAAAAAAAAAAAAATACATGAATAAGAAGAGAGTAAAAGAACAGAACATACACAAAATATGAGAGCACAAGAGTGACCAAAAGTAGGTAACTGTGGTGCATTATCACTCAGTTTACAAACATATTAAATGTAGATAACTTTTCAATTCAAAATTTCATTATAATATTAACAGACAAAAACAGAAAGCACAAAAATAACACAATACGAATGCGACTTATTTGTACATTCAAAATTGCTCACTTCCCAATACCCTGTGGAACGAAAATGGTCAAATGGCACTCCGTAACAATTATACTGCGTCGTGATGTCAATGTATTGATAAAGAAGATCGTACACTCATACTAGGTACAATTAATTATGCTGACAAAGAACCAAATAAAAAATTACAAACAACACGTTTCTGCATTTTGAGGCTTCCGAAGAAATTGGAATGTGTGAATTAAAGCGAAAATTGTTAATTCAGACTTTGTATTCAGATCGTTAATAGGACTTGCTTTACCAAAGTCGGGAGATTTTTCATGAGACGAGCACCTGGCTCCATGATAAATTCAAACACTAATTAATGGGCGAGACACGGAAAGTACATTTTTTTTTTTAATTCTTTGAGGAACGCACGATAAGCGCTGAATTACGCACTCGTCCGCGCCACTCTCGTACGTGGGAGTCCAAACAAAATTCAATACACACACTTTCATAAGTCTAATAAAATTCGAGAAAATAAATAACTTAGTGTACTTACATACTCTACACATAAATAATTAATATATAAATTACGAATTAACGAATCGCGACTGACTAGCTTGGCAGAACTTCACTCAAGTTCTTAAAAACATTGTAACAAGGAGAAGAAACCTCCCCCCTTTGACACGTCTTTATTCATACACCTGTGTTTCGGACGAACATCTTTGAGAACGTTTTTGCTGCTGAATGAAATTTTTTTTTAAAAAGGAGAAGGAGAATAGGAAGAAAAGAAAAATAAAAGGTACACATCACTAGTCATATTAAACTTCTGTTTCCCAATGGGGTGGTTTTATGTGCTGAATGCGGTAATTGTCGAATGCGGGGTTTGTGCACCTGTAAAATTCAAACACAATTTTTAAGCAAAAGTCACGCGGAAAAATATTAACGTTGAAAAAAAAAAAAAACAAAGCGACTAATTGGCTATTCTTGAGTTAAACGAGTACAGATATCGTGTTCTACAAATCATACTAACGATACGAGTACATCATTATTCAATAGTAAGTAGCGTAAAATACAAATAAAATAACACCATACACCCAAAATTTGTTATACGTATGCCATGCACATCTTAGTATTTTTACTGCTTCAAAAGTTTATCTTCTTCCACAGGAACTCGCTCATGGCTATGAACAATAAGAAAAGGAGAAAGAATAATATTACAACCCACACTTTTATTAATTTCTTTTATGACATCATTCTCCTATTTAGTAATTAGTATAAGTAATTACGTACTGAAGGTGAGGATAGCGGTTATAGTGAAAATTTATATATTTTCATTCGAACAAAAAACGCGTACGAATTACTCTTCAATTTTCACTGTACCCAATTCTAAGCTGCCTTACAAAGTGAGAATGACGTATAATTGAAAAACTTCTCATTTTCAACGAAAAATAAAATTCATTTCCTTAAACAGGAATTCCTTTTTGGGTATATTTTACGTATTTTAGTCTGGCGTAATGATACGCTTACTAGCATTCGCATAGCGGACCGTATTCTGCTAATTCATCGATATAGATATACATCCAATTTCACTTTGCATGGCAGTACGTGATAGGATAACAAATGAGGAAGCGGAAAATATGAAAGAAATGAATATTGTATTCTTCTATGTAGCTGTTGAAGCGGATGAGAAATGAAGAGAAAAACTGAGGTAAAAATGAAATTGAAATTAAATATTATGAGTATTGTTTTTTCAATATTATGTTGTTTGTAATTACCTTGTTTTCGTGAGAGAAAAAAAGAACACTCATGTATTACATGAAAGTGCGCGATTAAAACGAGTTAGTGAGAAACTAAATAAGCGAAAATTTCAATTTCTACACGCTCTACGCATATCTACAGGGGTGACAGAATGAATATTTATTTCTCGTAATTATCATCATTCCTCCTGCATTAATTGAATTTCCAGACAAGACACCCGTCTACCTTAACTCTGGTAGTGAAAAGAGATGACTTCAAATGATTTTCCAACGCTTTAGTATCCAGAACAAAATTGTTTTTTGTGAGCCAAAATTTCTCAAATTTCAGATGATGTACAACTTTGAAAGATGTACACGACCTATTTTAAAAACATATACGCTATCTATAAGATGACAAAATGAATATTCATTTTTCGTAATTATCATTATTCCTGCATTATTTGAATTTCCGGTCAAGACACCCGTCTACCTCAACTTTGGTAGTAGTGAAAAGAGATGACTTCAAATGATCTTTCTCCAACACTTTGGTAACCGGAACAAAATTGTTTTTTGTGAGCCAAAATTTCTCAAATTTCAGATGATCAACAACTCAAAAAGATGACTAGGTGACCTACCTACTGTGAAAACATATACGTTTTCAATCGACTCACATGATCAGTAAATCCCCTCCCCCTACAATATCTTTTAGCTTGATATATTATTTACACAGTTATCATACACCCATGAACGTTAAGCTCTACAGAAAAAATTACATCGAAGTCGATTTGGCATTTGGTTCCAAAAGTTCCAAAAATTTCTCGCAGAAGTATAGACCAATTCCCTGTGACGACATACTTGCGAACAAACAACAGTGATTTTGTCAATATATCAAAAACAGACCTGCCTGTTGCAGCTGTCTCCCTTCAAAAAGTAAACAAACTTTTCGCGTGTTATTTCCCATAAGAATCATGTAATGTTCACTAAAACGCAAATATTTCAAAAATAAACAATTTGTTCAAAACAAATGGTCTTGTTTCATAAAATACAAACCTTTCACTTTGTATATTAAGATCATCCCTCATTAATATATTGTTTATTTGAAATATTGACGTTCTTGCAAACGCTTAGTGGTTCTTATGAGAATTAACACGGGAAAAGTTTGTTTACATCTTTGAAGGGAGACAGCAGCAGCATCTAACCTGCTTAGTTTGCGACTCATTCGCGCGTGTTTGATTCATTGACGTCACCAAGAAATCAGTCTATTGATCCACGTTTTTTTGGGAGACTCAAGCTATTCTCAAGCAATCAAACTCAACATTCCTCATGATCAATTTGTTTAGTCTGACCTGCATAAGCTTGGTGGCATGCTAATTTGCCACCCAGACGTCTAAATTCCATAGGGTATCAAGCTCCATGCTGAAACGGCACAATTTTACTTTATGCCAGTTTGACGAGACAGAATGATCGTGTAAATGGGGATAGCCCAGTGTTGTAGTGACTCCACATATCTACCTATTACATCAAAATGATCGCAAAGCTCCTGGCTGATGGGCCTTTACTTCTTCCAAATACTAATTTTATAAGGGAAACAATAATGACCGTTCCAAATATTCCAGAAACGGAACATAAATTGAAAATTATGATGTTTTTTAAATAGAGTGAAGCCTACAAATTGTGAATCTAGAACTCTTTACTGATGTTCTAGTTTCACAATATTAAAAAGTTTTCAGGACAATCTTCTTTCTTATGAGACGGCTTGTGGTATTTTACTTTAGTGACGGTTGCAGAAAAGTATTGCGTGACGTCACACTTCAAAAATACCTCGAGATATCGCGCAAAATACTGCTAGTTGATTAGCGTTCCAATTATTTTATTGTATGTCACACTCTGAGACAAACCACGCTCCAAGTCAGTTTGGTAAAAGTTCCACGTGTAAAACTGGCCATCAAATGAGAACCATTCTACACTAGAATGTATTGTATGGGCTTTCAACTTCTAGAATCCCTTATTTCAAACATTATAACCAACATCCTTCACCTAAACTTTAAACGGACCTCATATCAAGGCCAGTTTTAAACGGGTAGCTTCAACCAAACCAACTTTAAGCCTGGCTTGTCTGAGGGCGTCACATACAGAAAAAAGAAAAAATAAGAACGCCAATCACAAAAATAATGAAAGTCGAAATTTTACAAGTCCTTAAACTAGGTCAAGGTTGTTGGGGCGTTTCTCAGGATACCCTCAACAAAACAAATGACGGTTTCCCCGCTAAAGAGAGATAAAAACTTCAGAGAGTGACGAAGCTCAAAGTTATTAGGCTCGATTTAACCGGGAATGTCACACTTGCATATCATCCGAGTGGTACGGAATCAAACAAGTTCCACACCAACTTGATATTTCTTACGCGGGGGAGATACAACTCTATCATTTGGTTAGTTTTAATTTTCTCTTGCTTCATTACGGATCAAATTAGTCGACTGACGAAATTTTTGTACAATTTGCTGTTTCCAAAATACTACTCGACTTTGACCCTCGTCGACAAGTCGCTAGAGAAGAAAAATTTACAATAAATGAGAGCAAACTGTGGGCATCGACCGCCCAGAACGTAACTGCTTCTCAAATTCACAACCATCATCAAGATTTCTCCAAAGTGAAATGACTATGTTTGTATTTTTCAAGTAACCACGTTTTGTCTTCAAGAGCTAGCACTCAATTCTAATAATTTGCAAATACTTTCACACGTAATATTTTGAGGACGTCATTTAGCAATCGAGTACTGCGTATTCAGAAATTGAGTGTGTTTTTGTAGTTATCTAAGTACGAGTTTAATGCACACACAAGGTACCCAGATCACCTTGAAAAATGAGTTGAAACATACTCTTGAAACCCACATTTCCACTCCAATTCTTTCATCAATAACATTTCCTCATCCTCGAACGCTCGAAGAATAATAGGGTTTCAAAACGTTTGCCAATATTCGAAAAGTTCCTTTGTGAAATAACACTCTTCCAACTTTTCTAGAGGATAAACATTCACGAGGACCCAAGAAATTAGTCGGAAAACACTCAGTACATCATATCTTTCTCAACTTGGGAACAGCTACCAAAATGGTCATTTGATCTTAGCCGAATCGACCTCAAACAATGCTGAAATAAAGTTGATCCTTCTTTTCGATGTTGTTCTGATGAGCAGCAAATAAAACTCAGAAAAGAAAGCATATAAAAAAATCAGAAAGCGCGCAAAATAATGCTTCAAGATATCAGAAGAATATTTTAAAAATATTCTGATGGGATGTCTACGACGCAAATTTATTTTGATTTCACAATTCAAAAAAAATATACAAAAAACGGACAAAGGAATCGTCGATTGATTTCTTTTTCAAATTTAATATGCTAGAAACACACTTATCTACGGAAATTAGACCATTCACAAGAAACTTCTTTAGAAATATAACTTCTAAAATTACAAAATTAAGAAGTTTCAAATTTCATTGCTTGAATTATACCACAATTCGTAGACATCTGCCATCAAATGTGAAAAAAGAAAAGATGCAAAATCACATACCGAAAGCAACGTGCAAGCCTAAGCGGTCTTATTAATGGTAAAGTAGAGAGATCATCTAACGTACTATACAGTATACCGAGCATGTCAATCGCCGTCATCAAATCGTCGCAAACTAAACGTAGCCCGAAAAATACTACAAAAATCAACGTTAATAATGTTTAATTTTGAATTGTCTACACTCGGAAGAAAAAGTCTCAAACTTATTAGCAAATAGATAAAGATAGAAGAGGAAACATGACGAAAAAATCTTCTAGCCTGAGCTGAGACCAGGAGATTTTTTCCTCATACTTCCCCTTGTATCCTTATCTAATTCCGGAATAGGTCTATCACTCAACCATTTTATCTGCCATAATTGATCAAGCAAAATCCATTCTACCGCCTTAGCTCTTGAATTAATAAATTTCCCTCCCACACCAATCAGTGTGAAACATTTCTAGAATTTATCAAGTCTCTACCTCACTCGCACACTCACTCTCTAATTTATGAAAATTAACTTCTAGTATTATAAATACAAAGAATTAGAATCGAAAGCAAAGCTTGCTCACCTTCCAATATATTACCAGATTTTTACAGCTTAATTTTACCTCGTTACACCCAACACCTAATGAAACTATACACACACCTATTCGATGTCGAGATTTTACCATTAATTAGACCCCTAAGAACCTATCATTTCAATGTTGACTAGTGCCTAATAGTGTCAAGCAGCATATAAGCAGAAAAAAAACTCACTTTTCTTCCATAGTTTTGTTATCCGTATGTATCAAACCAGATGAAGTACGACTCTTATGATTTGAGATACCATCCATGTCATCCTTTGTTTGTCGACGACGCCGCAAAAAGAAAAAGACGACGGCAGCTATTAATACAGCGAAAATGCAACCGCCGATCATCAGTTTGTAAGGTAATTTACGAGATTCTACCTCCGCCATACATTGTTGATAAATTTCTTCCGTCGAATTCCGTCTCTCCAAATGGCAATCCGAATTGGCGAATTCTACAATATTGAAAATTACAAGACAATCTTGATTAGACGAGATATAACATATCCTATCGATTAGATAATACAAGTCGGATACTACAGGGATCAGCAGGTGTAAAAGCATCCGACGAGAGGCCACCCCCTCCCTTCTACACAACAACCTCCATCCAGATAATACAGCCTTCGTAGAAAATTGACTAAAACAGTAAAAATATTAATGAACCTTAAACACACGATCTAATAGCACCTGATTTGAACGTAACACACTTTTTGAGCGCTATCAACAATACCGTCGACACATTTTCTTGGCTTAATTTGTAAGGTAGACGTGTTGGACAAATATAGCGTAGCCTACTTTGTTCATAAAAATCACGTTTACGCGCGTAATATAATCAAAATAACATAGAAACGTATCCGGAAAGGATTAAACCACGAAGCAAATATTTATTCACGAAAAATACTGTTTATTAATAGCAGCGAAAAGATAAGATACGATACGAGTATTATAGGTGATTTTTGTTTTTTAAATGTAGGCAATCAATGGTATGACGTCAGGGCTAACCCGAATGATGCATTGATTCTCCGATAGAGAATTTACGAAAATGTGCGATCTTTCGATTTAAAAGGCAAGAAAACGACGACTTGAACTTGTGGTAGAAGTCTACATCACCACCATTGCTGCAACTGTTGACGTAGGCTATGTCAGGCAAATGTTGAAAAATTGAAAAAAAAAAACTCGCAGCCCACGTGGTGAGCTGCTCGGGGTTGCCTTCATTAACTTTGTTAATTGAGGCAAACAGGAAACCTGTTTTATGGGAGTCACTAGTGTGCATTGTCATTCCTATACAGCTCGAACTTCGTTCTTCACCACCTTGATGGGTTTTCCTCATCATGAATAAATAAATAAATGAAAAAACAAGTCTAGTATACTGTATATTAGGCCTAGTATAATGAAGGCTAATCTTACTAAGCAGCCTAGTTAATACAGGTATTGATGACGTCATAAGCCATCGCATTACGTGACGCAGATTGCTGACTGACCCCCAGCCAAAAGACATACACACATCAAAAATTAACTCGCAAACCCACAAAGAAGCTCTAGTACCCTACCTCTTATCATTAATATCGAAGATGCTGAAGCAAGAACAGTCACGCCTTCCAAGTATTTAGGAATCGTTCTCGACGACGGTCTAAGCCGGTTTGAACTTGTAAATGCCATGTGCAAGAAGGCTGTGGTACTGACGCCAGAACAATACATCATTGCCCGCAACACCTTCAGCTATGGTTTAGAGACGCGGCCCATCGTGTTAGAGGGAACCGTCGGCGCATAGCTGACATACGTCAGTGTTTCCGCATGCACTGGTTAATGAAGACAGTTATACCGAACCATTTTGTACCTTTCAGCCAAAGGGATGGCTGCTCATAAAGGATACAATCGCAGGAAAAACCATCTTATGGCCACGAAGAAGAGCGAACTACTCGGGCCTACAATACTCGAGTATCCTCCAGCGCGTGAAAAAGACTAGGCAGCAATCAATGGAGGGATAGACTAAATGTTGGTCTAATTGCGAGAAAGGATAATGGACCAAAACAATTATGCCAAAACCAATCAATGGAAGACATCCCACCGCCACGTTTTTGGCTGGGAGAGGACCTCAGTGGCTAAGGCTACTTCAGAAAATATCTCGCTAAATTCCAGAGGAGAGAGGACCCAAAATGTCAGACAGGCTACGAAGAAGAGTAAACTTATCATTTTTTTAGGACGTGTGAACGATGCGCGAAAGGACGTCCTGAGTCCCTTGACGGTACAAAGGGCTACTACAGTAGTCACAGACCTATGAAATGAAGAAATAGCAAGCAGAAGAGGCATCAGAAGAGCGCTGACTGCAATGGAGAACCCAACCGAGCCTAGAGGACCAACTTACCACGCCGCGAGCGTAAGTTCCATACCATGACATTATTTACCACAAAACCAGTAGTCTCAAGCACAAGATTTTCCCCTAACCTTACGCATAGAATGGATAACCCATAGAAAATGGTCAATAGCTACCCGAGTATGCTACCCCAAAAAGTTAGCGGTAATCCATAACTATTGCTATCGGACAATTTCTGTCTTGAAGAACAATGCAGGGAAGAGGAAAGAAATCGAGATAGTAAAACAGATCACCGAAGGCAAAGGCTATCATGGAGGTGTGGTGGAGGGAGTCTTTGAGAAAAAGGAAGCCAAGAAGGGAACTAATGATGAAACGATCGATACCATACATAGGAAAGTACACAACACTAAGGTGAAAAAGGCGTTCAACGGCTATGATGTGAATGTGGGCATCCATAATAACCCGGCCATGGTGAAGAAAACCAAGGAAAGTATGAGCGGAGTGTATAACCTCAGTTGCAAACAGTGCGAAGGTATCTACATTGGTGAGACTGAGAGAAAGAAAAAGATGCACAAAACATTGAGAGAGAAAGAAGATGAGAAGTCACTCTTTGATGAACACTGTAACAAAGAACAGCACAATGGAGAAAGAAAAAAATATTGCGTATACATGGAGAATCGCTGAAAGAAAAGAAGATTCTGGGGACAAATGCAAATTGCAAAGACAAAGAGGAAGAAAACCAGCCTCTCAAACAATGTAATCAAGTTTGATAGCAAAAAATTATTCAGCCTGGTGATTGGACGAGAGATGAAGAAAAGAACTAGCCAATAAGATGGCAGCAAACCTGGTAGCCAATGTTGGCCAACACAGTGAACCAATCTTTAAGCAGCACATCATAGCCAATAAGAAAACTGTTATATTGTGGGAGTAGAATTAGTATTTGTATGTTCTAGTGAACTAACGACAACACAGCATTGTTACAGCCAATAGAAACACAGTGTTATACTATAAAAACTCATGTTCAAGACCTTGTTCTTCAGTTCGACACAACTGGTGATGGAATAGTACCCGGGAGTATTCTTGGTTGTAAACTAACTAAAAAAGTAGAATTTTATATTTGGGAATGTGCAGGGTATTTACAAAACGACTAAAAGTAAGTTGGGCCCAGAAGAGTAGTTGAGGCTACCAGAGAGGAGATAGCTCCAGTCCCTTCATTTATTCCGATGACCGAGACACTTGTAATAATTTTGAACCTTCAGCTATTTGCAGACTATAAATGAGGGGTAGAGGTAATCAATCGACCAATAAGTTGAACGAAAATTCTAGACGCTTAGGCTACATGTAAGTACTGAATCTCATGGTATATACATACAAGTAGGAAGAGACACAAGATACTATTTACAGAGACAGAAATAAGAGCGTAGTTAGTACATGTTCAATCCAACTGTGAGACCGAAATCGGGATCTTCTTAAAAGAACCTACATACGGGTATGGTACTTTCAAAGACTTTCGATCACCTAAGAACAATAGAAAACTAGAAACGCGATCTGGGAGTCACCGAAAACGGTTCACGACAAATACCTTCAGATATAAACAGGATAGAAATGTAAACAAAGTAAATACTCACTATCCTTTCTGCATTTGAACGACGATAACTCAATGCCGTGCTCGTTGACCCAACGCTCAAGCTCGAGACATGCGCAGAATTGTCGTTTTTCGACGGGTTGATCGGCACGCGACGGCGCATATAACGTATTCGGCTTCACGTGCAAATATTTCAATTGACAAAGTGCCGCTAAATCGTCGACGCTTATATGTGTAAAAAAGTTATCCGTAATGTTCAGTTTGACTAGACTGGGTATGGTGCCATTGAACTTTGGAAACTCGTACAATTTATTGGAACTCAAATGCAACGTGTCGAGTGATGTGAGTCCTGAAATCGGTAAGACTGGCCTATCTTCGAACAACTTCGGATTCGCATCCAGATAAAGTTTTACGAGGCTGTGAGGCAAGTTTACAGGCAAAACATTCAAGACATTTTCGCTGAGATCGAGCACATTAAGACTAGTCAACGGCGCAAACGCGTGCGAATCAATAGAATGGATACTATTGGTTTGCAGGTAAAGCAGTTTGATGCTTCTACAGCATAAGAAAGAATCATTACGCAATTCTTTAATGAAATTCCATGACAGATCCAAAACCTGTGGACAAAAAACAAGCTCGTCTTATCGAAGAGCAACAGGAAATAACCTATTCAGCGGTATTTTGATAAACTAACCTCCGTTTCCTTTCTTATGTCCTTCGGCACTTCTTTTAAATACTTGTGAGAGCAATCCGCAGTTTGCAGTCCTTTCTGTTTAGAGTACTGACACGAGGACGCAGCCGAGGACTGACGAACGAGACAAGCAAACAGAACATAACTGAGCAGAAGAAGATCTGAAATTATTAGAGACTGTATCAGATTACATGAACACGGTCGTATGAATAATACAAATGAAGGAATATCGAAGACGCTTATCATATTAGAGACGCGCTTACTTATCTTTATCATAATGGAAGAAGCTCACATCTGTTCGCTCGCATTAATATGAGACATATGTATTAAAAAAGAATAGGAAATACGAGTAGAACGACGCGTAAAATGTTATATCGCGTTCAAACGTCATCGTCGACATATCGCTTAATGGTCGGATCGTCAAATGCTGCCGACTACGTCGGCATTTCTCATAATGCCAACAGGCTATCGGCTTTCATTCAAGGTCGTTATTGATTTTTCCACGTCTCTAGATACTGCGTAAAAGCTCGATTCCCCCTCCCTAACGAATCCAGCACGAGCTCTCCCTTCTCACCGCACACCGTGTATCTTTTAAAGAACGACGGGATGTTTCCATATAGTTCATCTTCACGGGACAGAATTTCGAAGAGAGTAGAGATTATCCTTTCGATTATTTCTAGAGCACGAGTACTATTCTAGGAACGAGGTACGGAAAGGTAAAAAATTAAACACACGCTTCATGATGTAGCACGTACTCTGAATGCAAGGACGCGAGTTCTCTTTTTTTTCTTTCTTCGAATACGTCCATACGAGTCATAAATAATTTAATGGAATAACGTTGAATCGACGACACAATGAACAGGTCTCAAAGTTCAATATTTCTAGCATACATAAAGATCAACACAACGGTGGATAAGGAACATTTACGTAACCATGCAACGAGGTTTGAGCTTTCGAAACGCTATTACGATAAAATACCAAGTCTACTACAAATCACGATAAGAGGAAATGACTCCAATAATGATGTAGACGCGTGCAAATACTGTATATCCCAAACGGTAGGTTGAAAGTCCATCGTATCGATTACAGATACTATATAACGGAAGGAAAGAACGTGCTGAGTCATCCTTTCGTTGAAACTTTCACGAACATTGAAGAAGTTTATATTCTTGCTTTGTAGGCATTTAGGCTCATAGAAACATCATCAATGAATGTACAATGAGCAAGGAAAACAAACAATGCTTTCTGCTAAGTCATCGGAAGTTCAGACTTTCACAAATCTTCGACCTTGTATAATATGTCGCTTAAATTTAGAATCTAAACAAAACCTATTTTTTTCCTTCTTTCCGTATAAAAGATGAATGACATATGTTTGTTTGTATTTGAAAATCATTTCGAATTAGTAAATGGTGCAGCAGAGAGGAAATTCGATGACGATTATCTTTCTCTTTTTTTCTCTCTCTCTCTAAAACTCACGTACACGAGTATCAACAAAGATATCCATCGTCGTAACTTCCTTGTAAATTTATACAACGTGCACCGCTCAGACTCATTCAGAAATAAACGCATAAATGAATGGTACGTGGGTGAATAGAAAAATATTTCAAAAACGGTAAATATACATCAACTTTTCTCAATAGGAAAAAAATTATCAAACACGAGCGTTCAATAATATTATTACTACAGTATTATTATAACACCTACCTAGAAAGAATCCTACAAATAGAAACAACTAAGGCTCACAAAAATTTGTTCCCTCCAGTTCTTCATCTGTCGAGGAAGATATTGTTGAAAACAAAAACTACGTAGAGCAGGAAAAAGAAAATTCTTACCCCATAACCCAATTTTCCCGATAAAAATATGTAGATGTACAGAAAATTATCACGTTCTACATCACATATTCTGTATCAGCAACGCACAGATTTATCAAAGCTCCCACTCTCTTTTCCCCATTACTGCATCTCATTCAGAAAAATTCCATCACTGCTATTGAGCCAGGAAATCATACGCGTTCCTACTCGAAGTACAATGTCGAAGAGAGACCCACAATGTCCAGTCTTGATTCGTTCGACTGCTCAACTAGCTTTTCTTTGGGTCTTGAGTAAAGATCTTTTCCAACGGGTCATTGGTAGAGCTTGCGACATAAAATTTTCCCAAGTAAGAAATCATGAATTTATTCTTTAGAAGAAATTTTTGTAAAATGATCTCACGATTATCATGAATGAACCGAAATACGACTTCTGAATATTATATGTGATCTGTCACACGAAAACCCCCCTTAGCGTCTCAAAAATCGTTTTTGAGGTTTTTAGTGATTTTTATCGACTGAAACCAGCTCTTTTGTTCGGTATCAAAAAAATTTCAAAAATTTGGACTCTAAGGGGGGTTTTCTTGTGACAGGTCACATATGAATATTATGGGTAATACGGAATTATGAAATTAATTATGTAATGAATATTGTAATGAATATTACAAGTAGATACACTTTCTGGTAACGTCATAGTTGTGAATCAGTGATGCCTACAGAACTTACAAACCTGTTGATTGACTCCCATTATAAAAACATGGGGAGCAAAAATCATCGAGTTACTAAGAAATCGCGAATAAAAAATTCCTGTTAACAAAAGTTCACGAATATGAGTGCCAGAAACTTGGTAAATTGCGAATTTCAATGTAAACTTTCACTCATAGAATATTTCTCTTTTACTTACTCAAGGATCTTTCCTCCATGTGTTTCATTTAAGACAGTCAATACGGATAGGAACTTTATAAACACCAGAACGGGTACACTGACTGTATAACGTCAGAGGAAATTAGTCTGTGAGTTATTATTGGTGCACTCTGCTACAATTATTTTCCAACTTCATCCATGTACATACGTACAGGAAACCCAAATTTGAAAAATTATTTTTATTCTGCTGAACAAAAATTTTGTAGGTCAATGATCTTATGTCAATCAAGGAAAATATGAAATCTGTTCTAATTTCAATACGAAAACACTAAGACTCTCACAGGCCAATTGAACGAGTAAGACACCAGAAGCGTCTCCCCGCTACTTGCAGATAATGCGCCTAGCGTGAGGTACATATGTTACAGTTAAAACCTGAAATCAGTAAATTCTAAAATTCACTAGTCAAAACTAGTTGCCACGAATGACTTTAGTCAGAACTAGTTTTGACTAGTCGACTCCAGAATTTACCGGGACCCTCAACGTTGGAGCTGGTTTTAACTCAAATAATTTCAGGTAAAACTAGTTTTTACTAGTGAATACTAGAATTGACTAGTAAAAAGTGAAATAAAGAAGAAATTATAATTGTCAGGCAAAACTAGTTTTAACAAGTGAAAACAAAAAGGTTGAATCCAATTAGTAAAATGAATTTCTTCCCTCGTACAAATGTAATTGCATTTTTATCAAGGGTATTGGAGGCATATTTATTTTCAGAGGCCTCCGGAACGAATACAGAAAATGACCCTCCGACTCCGGTTGCCTCCAGTGGACGTTTGGAGGCGCCTCCTGATTTCCAAAGTATGTCTCAGGAAGTATCTTCACATGCCTCTAGCGCAATTACTGAGGCAGTGTCGAAGACGCCTCCAAAGACGTCTTCAGAAACGACTTGTGACCAGATGTAGCATATTGGTTTATCAGTGTTGCCAGATGACAGATGATACTCGGAAGGTGTATTTAAAACTTTGGCTTTTACTCGAACCGAGCAGTGTCAGCATCAAAGTGGCTGAATGAGGTTTCAGGAAATAGAATACTGTTGAAAAAAAAATGCCTCCTGAAGAATATTTGGAAGCACCTCCAAGCCTCTAGGTGGAAGCAAGGTACCTCCGGAGGTAAAATACTCCAGCCTCCAACACCTTGGTTTAAATCCTCACTATCTTTGCCTCATTGGGGGCGGTGGCAAGGTACCTCCAGAGGTAAAGTGTCTCCAGCCTCCAACACCCTTGAATTCTCATTTAATTCATTTCAGTTAAAACTAGAATTTACTGATGGATTCAACCTATTTTCTCATTCTAGAATTAACTAGTCAAAACTAGTTCTGACAAAAGACATTTGTGGCAACTAGTTTTGACTAGTGAGTTTTAGAATTTACTGATTTTGGGTTTTAACTGTAACACATACACAACAAACCCTTCTAGGTACAACAAACAGTCGCAGTCGCCAGTTGATTTCTCAAAGAAACGATCACCTAAATTGTGCGCGCATATTACAAAAAGCGAAATTTCTAACATCTATACTATAAGGATCAGGAATAGAACATCCAACATCCAGGCGGTGCAACCTCCTTCCGCACAATTTTTTAATCAATTAAGGAGAATGAAGGATTCGGGTACAAGTTCTGAGCCTTTTGAGCAAAATAAGTACAAATTAGGTATAACATTTTCAAACTAATTCAAACCTCATCATGGTTAGACATTTCTACAATTTCCAATTTTCGGTCCATTGTGGAGGATATAGGAGACTTAGAAGCACAAACTGAGATACAAGCACGAATTTATAGAATCAGAATTCTTCTTTTCCAGGTCAGCCCGACGAAAACTAGGGGATAGGGTAGCCTAATCTGATTCGATGTAGAACGAGAAAATCAGCTGACGTCGACCCGCCTTTCAAATCAGCTGCCCCTTGAGCTATATAGTAACATAAACTGCTGATACAACGCGAAAACGACCTCATCAGTTGTCAAACACTGAAAGTCGAAGTTTATTGGGTTGGATCCTATATATTTTGGTAACCAGTGGGGCAAGTCGATGAAATAAGTCACACCCATTTAAGTATATAACGTTCAGAACCAAGTCAAAAGAAGTAACCTTTTGAGTTTGGAAGTCGGCGGTTCCAAATGGGACCCGCTCTCTGTTCTTTGTCAATATTTCCTCAAGTACCACCTGATGACGCCCCTGATGAATAATATTTTGAAGCCCCGGCATTCATTAAGGAAAGATAAGAATTACAAAATGAAGAAAAACTGACGAATTTCTATTCCTTCTCAGTAAGTCTCGAACCTCTATCCTCTGCATAGAAAGTGGTCATCAAAAGCATTCCACAGCGCAGTACTCTTTTTGTTTCTATACAACTAAGGCTGTCGCAAAAGCATACTGTAGCCTTTATATGACTTCAAAAGCCCAGAACAGGCGTCATAGTTGAATTGATGGCAGTAAATTTAACGATGGATTACGGCTGTCTGTAGGTCAGTTTGACTCTGTTTCAAACATCGCCAGTACCCTAATAAAAGTCCAGAAAAAATGCGAAGGTTCATATTCTATCGAATCTCAAAACTTACACCTTTCAAAGCGTCGCTAATCCACAGTCCTTCACTAATTAGAATCTAAACAAAAGATGATACAACCAATTCCTCGAGGTAAACACACTATTCCTTTCTCAATGATCTCTTCGAACGACCATATCAAAAGTGTATTTCGCTCAACTCCACCTAATGAGACAGCAAAGAGATAAGAATATCTCTAAATTTTGCTAACATCTTCGATTCTAGCAGTCTACTTAACGCTCATTACACACATTAGCGTGTGCCAACTTTCGGTTCATAATGAGCCGTCTCTTACACGGGACACGAAAATATAAGTAACGCGTGTAATTGCTGTAAAGAGGCCGGAAAACGCGAGCAAAATTAATTATTAAACAGTTACAAACTCTATTCGTGCGATACATAAATATGAAGGTTTAAACGCACTCCAGACATTTTAATGATAAGCAACTAGGCTGTTGGAAATTTTTTTCACAACATTTCTGCAGAGAAGATTATGATATGCTTTCGGAGAAATAAACGGTTGGATGTTAATGGGATAAGTCCGATTACGTATTAAGGCAAAACTGTACAGGTCATATTATTTTCACACAATAAATTATGACGCAATAGGCGATATTTCTATATGAACTGTGGGAGAAATGTATGAATATGAAGAAAGGTGAACTTTCATAGTAAGTAATTGAATATCATAAAAGGAAATTTTACATTCCGTGATTTGAATACAATAATATAAACATGTACTCATTGACCGAAAGCCTCTAATCAAACTTGAAATTCCCCAGTCAAGTTTTCTCTCACAAAATTCAAATGTTCCGCCAAGTAGAACGTTCTATTCAATCCAATAATCAAATTGACGCAATAAATATGGATCCATCAGAAATTCATCTCCGAAAAAATTTTGGATGGAGGTATAGGCCCTAGATACAAGCCTTTTCCACAAAATAAGCTACAGAAGAATATTAAGCAGTCCGATAAATTGAGTAATTTGCCCTGGTGGAAGATTATGTCGCTCGATTATTCTGTTATTCAACACTTCTTCTACAAGTACAGGAATCCATGGTTCCCATCCATTCCTTATTTCCCCATCTGCGACAATACAAATGAAAATTGCAAGGAAAAAAGTCGAAATTAAATTCACGCGATTCAAAATGGAGTTACACAATGATTTTTAGACTTTGCTAGAATGCTTATAAGCTACCGTTTATTATTTTTCCTCACTAAGCTAGGTCAATGATGCGAATTGTTTCAGGAAACTATACCACTCTAATGAGATCATACGTTATCACAATTAACGATTAGATTTTCGTAATTCTTACGTATCAATAAATCTTCTTCCTCCTTTCACGGAGGCTTCAGATAGAATGGTTTTCATACCATCACACGGGCAAGAGGTCAACGGTCTTACTCAGGACAAGTGGGTCTTCTCTCTCAGGGCTTGTTGTTATGATTGTATTCAACAATTCTACTAGAAAAGGAAGAGTCTAATTTCCAGAAGCTACGATCACGAAGGTCTAAATATTGGGATGAGAAGGTGGAGTACAAGTCCAAAATATGGAAAAAATAAAACGAAAATTTCCTTTTCCGGCAATATTGACTCACCTCCCTTTCCCTACACCACTGGTCAACATTTAAGGAGTTTTTACTATTTGATTCGGGTCGGAGTACGCACGATGTACATTTTAGATTACGCACAAACAAAACCTCAAAAAGCTGAGTCAACCCGCTTCTTTTATTAGTTCTGATATCATAGACCCTTCTGGCGTCGAAAGAAGCCTAATAAAAACCGGTAATCAGATTTATTAATGCTAACACGCGAATCATATGTGTACATAAGGAGTGTCCGCTACGCTCGACCAGGTGTATCAAACGTGTAGAATTTCACAAAGCGAACAACACCGAGAAAAACAATGACTCGATCGGGCCTCTACGCGACGCCTAAATTCATTGGAAGCGATATTTTCAGAATAGAGGTTCGAAGAAATTTTCACAAAGATGAAGACAAGTCTCGAGAAAATAAAAATTCTGCATAAAAATCGTCTTGACTTCATTTCAGCTTCTCAAAGGGCTATTAGCTCTGATTATATTTCACAAAGTAGTGGTAATATGTAGTTGTATTGATGGCTATTTTTCAAACTTAGAATGACTTGAAAATGTTTAGATTAGGGTGTAGAAATAAGAACTTGTTAACTGATTATTCAATTTAAAATAAATATGTTGTCAAGGTGGAAGAATAGTCGATGAAAAAGAATCAAAAATAACATTCACGTGCCTGTATTTCAAATTTTAAGTTCTCTTCTTAGCATCTGGTTCGTCATGTCGACTCTACTCCTGGTTTTCATGAAGGAAAAATTCTTCAGTTTCATCGAGGAGAGGGATATATTGTGTGAGACGCAGATATTGAAGAAACAGTGCGCTAGTAAATAGAGGACGCACACCTGTAACGAAGAGCAAAGCGAATGAAGTTGAGGGCATAAAAAAATGTGACCAGTTATGAAATTTTTTTCGTGGCAATGTGGACAAGATGGAGGAGATAGTCTCGCCCACTTCGAGTGCGAAATATCCGCGACGACCACTTATAATTCGGTTTCGTTATCAACGATGTGAATATTGCGGTAATAGAACAAACGGAGAAGTGGAACACGAATTTATTGGGTCGAATGAAAAAAAGATGAAGGTTTTGTGAGAGATATCGAATTCAGTCGATCATCAGGATATCAAATGTGTTAATATATTATCATGTAGATATGAATGAAATCTTTATTTCGGACCCTAATCAATAACAAGTAGTTTGTGTAAACTATCGCGAAAGTATCGAAGAAAACATATAATTAACTATGCGTTCAAAAAGACTCATGAAGGACTTCAAACCCATGATCAAAAGAAATACCTACTGATTCATTGGTTATGATTGCGCAATTTTTCATTGATACTGTATAAGTTATTCATTTTCGACGGAAAAACTTCCACCTCATGAGGAAATAATCGTCATTGATTTTCCGCGAAGAGTTATGAAAATCGAACGTTATTCACACGATGTTTCGATAATTATACTTGATAAGAAAGAGTCAATTGTATGTATTAACCTTTTCCTAACGTGAGTTTTTACTCGCCCACAGGGCTGTGTGTCTAGGATACCTACAGAATGTGTAAAATAAGTTCAACTTTCACTTCAGCACGTAATAGGAAAAAGTTTTAAAGGAAAAATTCATATAGATTTTATGGAAGAACTTCAAGATTTTTGCCTTTTTCCAATTCAAAAACTCGCACTTGACTTACGGAACCTACAGACGCCTCAGTAACGTACAGAAAATGGCTGATTCAGAAGGCAATAGGAAACCATTGTAGCACTTCTTCGCATTCCCGAATACAGATGAGCCAGACGGTGGTATACCCTATATAATTTTAGATGAGTGTTTTGCTTCGGCCTCTAGGGACGGTCGCCATGCAGCTCGACGACCGAATTCAAAGCTCAGCATAGGCTGTAAAGCACTTAACGATTTACTCGTACTTCTCAAATTATGGACTTCACCAGTAATAAAGACCCGATGTCATTTTTATACAAATAGAAATCGAAGCTTCGAAAGAGGATCCTGAGAAGACGATCTGCCTTATCAGTCTCTCCACTAAGACCGCATCGGTTAAAATTATCAAAGCCGTATCAGAAACAGAACGAACTGAACCAACTTCACAAATCGATAAGTAACGCGATGAGAAAAAGAGATTGATTTTTGGATCGCGACTCGCGAGAGGCGAATGAACTGATGAGTTTCGACGTGTAAGCGAATTTCAGAGCATTGAGAAAAATCATCATCCTACTCCAGACAACCTAGTGGTGTTAAACGGATGCGGAGATCCGGAGATTCTCCAGAGATTTTCACCCAAAACTGTCATCCGAAGAAGAAAACATCCGCTTCGAACGGTCAGGATAAACCGGTACTTGAATGTCTTCAACTGAATTAAAATTCGAAGGAGAAACAATCCGCTCCAAAAAATTCCGGATGTAAAAAACTTTGCTCGGAGATCCGGAGATTCTCCAGAGATTTTCACCCAAAACTGTCATCCGAAGAAGAAAACATCCGCTTCGAACGGTCAGGATAAACCGGTACTTGAATGTCTTCAACTGAAATTAAAATTCGAAGGCGAAACAATCCGCTCCAAAAAATTCCGGATGTAAAAAACTTCGCTCCTTCAACACACCTCTAAGACAACCTTCCCTGATAATGACGTAATCAGTATCGAGGGTTGCGTGTCTTCCCCTTCATTCCACGTAAATTCATTCAACAAATTCTGCGGCACTTACGGAACTTCGACAGGACGGAGTATCTCGAGTTTTCGCACATTGACTCAGCGGTTGAACATCGCAAGCATCGATTCGAATGACCACAAAACATTCGATGAGGAAATGGGAAGTAGGTTATGATTTTTCCTCAGTTTTAGCACCTGTGAAACGTACCAGACGCACATGTGTTAGCAATGAAGTCATCAGTTCAACGTCATAATATTTACGGCAATATCGGAAAGATAAGCGGCATTAGCATATTGTTTTTAGAATAATAATATACGCTTGCAAGTGGAGCTATGCGCTAGAAGAATCATAGCGCACCTATACAGCTCCAATAGACCGTAGTCGTAAAAAATGTTTCCCAGAACGAAGCGATCGTAGGTACTTGACGTCAAGCGTAAACTAGAATAGTTTAACGTAGCTTGGGAATTCTTACCAGATTTTAAAGAAGGTAAACAGAAGCTCGAGTAACGGAAGCAGCGAACATGGTCGGGAATTCAATGAACTTCGGATATTCCCATCATCATGAAACGGTGACAAGGGAGGATTTACAGCAATCACGAAAGCGTGTTATTGATCGAATTACATAATATTATGATAATGAATGATATACTGCGTTTTATAACAATTCGACTTCGACCGAAAACTGAGAATCATCACTGTAACTCTCGAAATTCACCACTCTTCCTGAATTCAATAAAACACCTCGGTACGTTGCACTTCGAGAATAAACACTACAAAGGTTTGAAGACGAAATCGAATTCTCTACTTTGAACCAAAAAGAACAAAATGAAAGCTACGGACTACGTTCGTGTTGCGTGATGGAAGCTGTGTAACTGCACAGTCACACACAGTGAAGGTGGTGAAGAACCCGCAGTCCCGCACCTGTGAGACACGCCACACTGTCGGTCGCACACTACTACACTGACGCACACAACACAGAATCACTACGCGACCGCACACACAGGTAAAAAATGAAGGTATGTAGACGAGACAGAATAATGCAGTTCATTGGGAGTTTTAAAGGTTTTATTACATTTTTTTTTTTTTTTCTTCTGTGTTCTTCTTCAAATTCAGCCATATACAGTACACTGTACAGTGTACCTGTGATTTGTATTTTTTACTGCGTGATGGAACGACGAAAGATTTGAGGAGGATACGGTTGACGCACTTCGATGCAACGGCACCACTTCTGCTGAGTGTTCCAGAGGAATGCAAAACGTACGGTGGATCTCATGAAAATGTAATGAGAATTGAGATAAAAAATGCGTGGAATTCGGGGGCCATGATTTCTTATGATCGTTTTAAAATAATATTACCGTTCAAAAGAATGCGATGAGATATGGATTCCTATCTGTCGTTGTAATCCTCAATTATTAGGGTGCTATACATAATGGTACTCATTAGGATAATCATTTTCATGTACAGTACCGTGAAGAAACGATCGGAATAAATGCTAG
Source organism: Aspidiotus rigidus (assembly GCA_035079385.1). Lineage (NCBI taxonomy): Eukaryota > Metazoa > Arthropoda > Insecta > Hemiptera > Diaspididae > Aspidiotus > Aspidiotus rigidus. Next base: position 1,241,890 of record JAVHKY010000035.1, read on the forward strand.
TTTTTTTGCTAGAAATTAGTATTTTTTTCCTTCCTCTCTAATTGTCAAAATTGAAATTATTGTTGACGCTCCGTATGTTATCAAGTATCTAGGTACTAAACTCTGGGGACAATTTTAATTGTAGCCCGTAGCCCCGTACTTCCATAGGTAATTTCTGAACTGTAGGTACCTGCAAATAATTCAATCTCGGAAAATAAGAAGATTGAACTTGATCGCGTGATAGATAGATTTTCTTGATGAAAAATAAATTTAAACAAAAAACTGATACTTGTAAGTTACTTTTCACTCGAATATGTTTATAAAAATAATTAATTATCTATTGACAGTATGATAACGGAAGCTGTATTGAGTACGTTCCAAATTTTTGCATTTGATCGATAGCTTTTGGTTTTACTTTATTCTTAATCAAAACTAAAGATGTTCTATACGATTAAAAGAACAAAACTTGTTGCAGTTACCCTTTCCTTTAACGCATTACACAACACTTGTGCGAAAAAAGTGAAAAATGGCTTTCAAGTGCAAATTGCACTAGAATTTCATTTTTTACTTGTGCGCACGAATTTGTTACCGCAAAGGTGTGGTGAGAAAGTAGCAATATGTGGTTTGTTGATCATAAAAGAAATAAAATAAAATAGAAGGCAAAATTGCTACGGCTCACCCGGTTTCAACATTCTAGAAAAAGTAGGCCTTAATTATATTTCAATCGGTATTATGTATTAAAATTCTCGCTAATGTAGAAAACGATTACAAACGTGAAATCCGGAAATTTATTAAAATATTGAAAAGTAATCTGCAGATTTCTAAAGTCTTTATATGCACGGTAATTACTAATTAATAATGGATAGACTAACTATCATAATGAATACGTAATTTCTCTCTCCCAGCTCTTTTCAAAATTGTAGGCTTACACCAGTCTGATTAAATTTTTTTTTTCCTTCTTTTTCTTGGGTGATGAAGAGACCGCGGACTATTATAAAGACGTCGATACGATTTACTTGCACCAGTAGCAGTGTTCGGACGGGGAATTCCCATTCCCAATTCCCGGGAACATGATGAAAAATCGGGAAAATTTCCCGAATTTCCGAAACATTCCCAGTTCCCGGGAAAAAATCTCGGGAAAATGACCGGGAATTCCCAGTCCTAAATTGAATTCCCGGGAACGTCCGAACACTGACCAGTAGTATAGTTTATGCCTAATCCTGGGACACGTATTTTTTCCATCATAATTACAATGAATTTCATCATTTTTTTATTAAAAAATATCGAATAATAAAATAAAATTAATTCCAGATATTTTCATAAAAAATCTTGAATCTCTATTGGTCGACGCATATTTTCAATCAAAAAATATCTAAAAAACGAATAAAGTTGATCTCCTAAAAACCAATCAACAATAAATTCGACAACTTCAACATGAACAACTTCTATTTTTGCACTAATCGACGAGGTAGAATACGATAAATTTCTTCATAATTGTTCTCAATTCTTCTTGAATCAAGTTGGTGAGGTAATATTTCGGTAATTAATCCTTAATTCTACTGAGACACTATTTTTTCAAGTCACGTTGACGAGGTTTTTTTCACAAAGTTCAAGATATTTTATTCATTTTTTCAATTTTGTCGTATTTTTAAATTAATTAGAGATTTCCTCAATCGATGGGGTGAATACAATAAATTTGATATTTTTTTACATGAAAAAATTTTTACTTAAAATTTATCCCAGATACATAAAAGTCGACAAAGATTCTCTTGTTGATAAAGATGAATTTGATAATAAGAATATTATACCATTTCAAAAATCCAGTCGATAGAATGAGATCAAAATATGAAGCTATGATGGATCCATTATCGGATAAAATTCAACATTTATCTGATTCTAAAAGTTACAAAATTTACGATAAATACCATCGCTCATTTGAGTGCTCTATCAAGAATTATTGAAAAAAAAATAAAAATATCATCATTATCATTATGACTTATACTCAAACTAACAATATAATTTGTATAATAAAATAGTTATTTATTATACAAGGTACTAAACCGAGTGATATAGTCACGAGTCCGAGTTTTACGAAACGAGCTGAAAGCGAGTGAAGTAAAAGGAGGAGTGACTTATCACGAGCTTGTGGACCGTGTACAATACAAAATTTTTTTTTATACGTTCAAATTACGTGCAATTTACGTGCAAATTTCGTACCCAGGATATAACCCGTAACTTGAACCTGTGGCTAAACCAGCCAGTTTATCTACCGAAAATGGCTACCTGTGACTAAAACATCTAGTTTACCTACTGGTCCGCCCCGTGACTAAAATGGCTAGTTTACCTATCGAAAACAGCTGATTAATTGCCAGTTTTACCAGCACGTATAAAAAAAACCATTATTTGATTCATTTCCAGAATGATAATCTGTATCTTCTGGTCCAATATATTCATAATCAACACCACAGTCATCATCGGTATTATCTGGGTCAAAAATATCATAATCAATTTCATCAGTAATAATATGTTTACCAATTTTATTTTCCAGTTCGAGAAATTCAATTATAGTACGACGGTTATTATTTATAGATAAAAAAATTTAATAAAAAAATAATAAATCCTGGAACGTATTTTATTTTAAAATTTCTTATTAAATTTTTTTATACAGGTATATAAATGATGGGTTTGATTACAAAGCTTGAAAATAAATATACAAGAACTCAATTTTATATAATTATCGTAATAAAGATAAAAAAATTGAAAAATGTTTAATACTAAAAGCCCTGAAGGCAGGCTGCTAGTAGCTCGTTAATTAAAATAAAAAAAAAAAAAAAAAAAGCAACATGACTTAGGTATTAAAAATTATTGCTCAATATAATATGCTTAAAAAAAGGGCACCATTATTTAACTTTGATGATAGCATTTTTAGCACAGATAAACCATTACAAGAAATCCCAAGGAAACTTAGAGATATTGAGGTAAAGGAAGGTAGTATTAGAAATTGGCATAATATGGTTCATGATTATGAGATATATTGGGAGTCTGAAAAAAAAATGACTTAATAAGATTCTCATCTAAAGTCAATGAAAAACTTTATGAAAAAATAAAGAATAGTATAGGTAAGCTTTCAATTATTGGTAGAAGTTGTGGATTATATTGAAATAAATTTATTTGGAGAGAGAGTTAATAATCATAGAAGACATTTTTGATCAACAAGAAATATTCTCTAATCTCAGCTGAAAAGAAGTTGTAGAAATTTTGATAGTTATAATGCTAAGAATACAAGATATAGATTTGATAGAGTCGTTCGAATAGATATTCATTCTGATCAAACAGTTTCCATGATTTCGAATGAAATTTCCAATTCTATTGGCGAACTGAGATTTTGGTTGATTTGGGTATTTTTTTTAACTTTGGCGTACTTATTCCAGTGGCAAAATAGAATTTTTTCCTGCATCTCATTTATTTTGATTCGATTTTCATTTATTTTTATCGATTCCGCCCTTCAGGAAAAAAGTGTCAAATGCCGAGGATTCCAGTCTCTACATATGAATCTAGCCTAGATGGTGATGATCTTGACGTTTTAAATACGTGCACCAGTGGCGGAGTAAATACGTAAAAATTCACCGCACGTTATTGCGGAAGCTAATTCTCATGCATTAAAAATAAAAGAAAACGCGAGAAAAACGGTATTGTTCCAACCAATGATTGATGATGTCTAGTTGTCAATGTACGTGTATGTGTAGACTGTCTGCGGTATAATTATCGCGTAAACGTGGACCCTCGCGTATGTAGATTTGGATGTTTGCCTACATGCTACCAATTTGTAATAACTTATTTCTTCGCTGTAATTGACACACGATAAGCTGAATACTGCCCAGCGTTCGACTAATCCCTAATTCGTACGGATAGTACATCACGATAAATTCGTGAGACCTCGTATTTCTTTCAATTTCCTTTTTTGGTGTAAAATTACATTGTCCCATAAATTTCACCTCGAAGGATTAGAACGTCTCAACCCTTCAGTTTTGTCATCTGTAAACCCATAAAGACTCAGTTGTCTAAAACTAGGTTAGCAATCATCACAATATACTCAGAATAACAACAAACTTCTGGGTTATCAGAGGAAAACAATTAATAAATTATATTGCCGTCGCGTAGGAGTACTGAACCCAACTACAAAATTTCAAGCTTGTTCACAAATCATAACGAAACTTGTATCATCATTCATGGTAGGTACCGACATAAAACCTGACGATAATATTTGCAAGTTCTTTTCCCTTCAAATTAAAATTCATATCAATTCAAATAATTACGTATTTCAGTTTGATAACTGAATCGAAACATTCGAGGCACCTATAAATTAAAGATTTTGAAGTGTACTTCTTGAAAGGGGGGTAAATGTGAGTATCAGTAATCTTGGAAAGTTCTTAACTTCCCTAATTTTATGTATTTATTCTAGGATTGATTTTCAAGCGGTGCAACAACAGTTTTGTAACCAGTTACAGTCAACATCAATACATATTAATATATAAAATAACTCGCGCAATCTCTCTAAAGCAACGAGTGTTAAAATTTCAAACAGCGTTAAAAATAGTTCTACGTAGTTAAATTTGAGAGAAAAAAAAAAAGATTGAATGCTTTTACAAGGAATTTATAATCTGATTAATAGAAGCCGGAAACCATTCACTTGCACCAATTCTGGAATTCCTTCCAACTCAATATACCTATACCTGCATTTCAAATAATCAAAGATCAAACCCCCATGTTTTCTACCTTCTGCTTCCGGTTCCAAAATAAATGGAAATAAGCGCAAAATAGAAATAACGTTTTGGAAAATAATTTTCAATAATTACAAATAACAAGCCACGGTACACCTAAGTGTTTTTCACAAGAAAGAAAGAAAAAAAAAAAAGGGAATCAAGCTACAAAGGAAATTAGTTCTTGTACTATTTTTCCCCTTTTTTTCCTTAGTATTCTCACTGGATAAAAATTGTTAGTACCGAAGCGTACCTTTTCAATCTTCATAGTTCTCAGGCTGGAAAAATTTTTCATTAGCTTTGGTTATGTACACCAATTCTACCGTCATTAATATTGATAAATTCGACCACAATCGAAATAGTAGATTTGTCTTGCAGTAAAAAAGTAAAAAGTTGACGAATTTTTTCACCAACCAAATACCAAGTTTTTAGTAGACCATTAACAACGGCACCACTTATCGAGCCCAGATTTTGTGTGCACTCAGCCGCGGAACTGATACAAAATAGTATGCCTAAGTACAGATATTCAATTTTCAAAGAAATATCAATCATCTTGAAACCAAGATTACTTTCTCTACCATCCGGATAATGGACAAATGCTTCTTGATAGCTTCATTCTTCAAATAAATAAAAGATGCGGGTCACATATTTCGCCTCATTTCTGTTTTCTCTCCTTTCCTATTCATAAGATTCATCATACAAATTCCAATTAAATATAGTAACAGTCATATAAACGATATATTGTAAATGAAATTTGTTCAACAAATTACAAAAAAAAAGAAAACACAACAAGAAGAAAAAAAAAACCTCAATAGAAATGGAAAATGTGACGTAAGAGTACAATGTGGTAAATTAATAATCTAAATGGTAAAAACGTAAGTTTTTAATTACAGTGCTCTTCTCCCATCGAGCGTAAATTTCTGAAAGTTTACCGTCGAAGTCCAAGATAAATTCGTTACAAATAAAATTATCTTGTAAAAAATTCACAAATTTTGACGAGTTGATCCGATCGCTGGCTTCCAAAGAACAGCTATAATCTCGATTCTCGTAATCACAACCAATTGTGTCAGCCGCAACAATGTTTTTTGACTCGGAAAATTTCAAGACAACAGTGAAATTTTTTTCAGCGTTTTCAACTAGAAGAATTAATCTGAAAGGTATCCGAAAATCGTCTTTAGTTTTTGCGACGACGGAAAATCGTAAAGGTTTTTCCGACGAGCATTCAAAATCGCACAACAAAATTCGATGAATTTCAATTTCGCATGTATTTTTTTCGAGAATAATGCCATCCCCTCCGGACGAGCAATTACCATCTTCGTTGAACTGTATACAACGATCCGCAACATTCGAATTGGTGCAAGAAAGAACACAAGTTTGATAACTTTGCGATGACAAATTATACCACAATGTACTCTCTTCAACATGATGGACGACTCCGCGATTGAAAGTTGTCTCGAAAGGAACACAATTCGGTACATGAATATACAAATATGGTAATAATTTACTCCAGAATTTTCGTTCGACCGCGAAAAATTCAGCCGACGTTGGAACGGACTGCGTTTCGTGAGTCCAGCCGGTACCGAATAAGGCTGACGACAAAGCGAAAGACTTGACAAACTGTAACGCTATGTCAGTATTGAATCCACCACCGCCAAAACACCCTCTGCCAAAAACATCGATCCCAACATAAACGTCAAATTGTCTGCTACCAGCATTATCAAGAGAATTCTTCAAACACGCTTCGTCCCAACCATAATTCAAATAAATACCATCGCAAATTCTAAAAGCGGCTTCATTATGCTCATTCAGCTGATTTTGCCACTTTAATTTTCCATCGATCATACTGACCGAGTCGTACCATATCAGAGTACGCGATTTTCCCAAGATATTTTTCAGATTTTTGAGAAACAATTTCAACCTAGGAATCTGTTCCTCGTCAATTTCATTTTCAATATTAAGTAGGTAACCGTCGAATCGATAGTGTGAGCATATTTCACCCAATTTATTGGTGAACATGTGCAGCGTAGTATCATCGGATAAAATCTTATTGCAAATCTCACGTCCATCCTCGTTTTCGGTAATAATCGTGCCAAGAATGCGAACACCGTTCTTGTGAGCCGCGTTTATCCACATCAGAGGAGGTATAGTTATGAAGTTATGACTGAAATATACGAACACATCGATGAGCGGCCAGTGATAAAATATATACTGATTTTGATAGGACGCCCCATCGACAAATTTGTCGTCCAGATAGCCTCCTTTCATATCGTGACATACGAGAGTTTTAGGACTTCCGGACGTCAGTATTTTTAGCGGTTTTCGAATTTTACGGTAACATTCGAAACTATCTCCTTCGTAGCAATAATCACTTCGCGATATAAGAGGAATAACTTGGTTGGACCAATCCGATGGATCAGCTCTCCAGGCGGCTAATTGAGGCAAATTTTTCAAAGGTTCACAAGCTCGTTTTCCGCCGCAATTGTTCGAATTCATTTTGCTCGAATGACTAAAACTCGCTAAATTTGATAATTTATAGCACCTTCACTCTTCAGACAGTTGCTTCCGATAATTCAATCAACTGCTGTAAATGATAAACACAGTTTGTTTTATTAATCTGAGAATCCAGTTTGATGATAAAACTCACCAAAACAGCCAATATTCTTTGACGGTAATATGGTATCAGATAATCATAGATTCGAAGATTGAGAGAAAAAATTCAACGTCAGCCGGTACTTCAGTAATCAATGGTTGGTTATGAATTTGATTCAAAATTGTTTCATGGAGTGATTTTTAATAGAACAAAAAAAAATAAATAATAAATATGGTAACTTTAATGATTTCTGATGAGTCAGTAATAAACCAAAATGGGACGAAGTTATTATGGGAGTTAAGCAGATGTGTTTTATTTCGAATTCAGATGATTACATTGCTGGCACAGAAACAGATGATAAGTAGCAGCTGGTTGTTGCTCGTCGAATGTTTTGTAAAAAATCTTGTGGTTTGTGACGTCGCTACCGTGGCTAGCCTGGTTGTGTCGTAAATTTACTCGTAATGTAAAATGTAAATGTAAAAATTGATGTAAATTACTTGCGAAGACTTGGGATTTTGGGAACGTTACCACGGTTGTTACATTCATTTGTTGTATAATATTTCTTGTATAAAATTAAGAATTGGTAATAATTATAATCTGGGATTCAACGACCAACGAGAAGATTGTCAGAGCACAAGCGATCAGCACCTAAACTGCTCTCTCATCAAAGAGAAACATAATTATAATCAACATAATCTGAATGTAAATGCAGCCGTAGTAGGTACCTACTATTATTATCAAGTTGCCTTTAATGTGAAAAACGCCTTCATTTCTGGACAAATACATAGGCCTAGGTACCTATTTTAGATTGTTTATTACGATCGAGTACTATTCCATATATACCTCCTTACTTATTATTTAAATAGTTCAAATACTTGAGTAGAACAATTGGAGGAACTCAATAAATTTGTGAGAATTAGTTGTTTCTCTAAAAACTGGATAATCTCGGGCAATATTAGATGGGTGATAAATGATATTATTAAATTTGCTAAAAAGCGAGCCTCTCAATGAGCTTCAAATAATATCGAAAGTGAAAATTTTGATGGAGTGAACAAAACAAAAGACCGTCGCCGATCGTCGTAGAGAAATATTTTCCCTGAAGGATACTGTGGTCCTTCAACTGGATCGTGAATAATTGATTTGAACGATGTTCTTTCTAAAATCGATAATACATGAACATGAACTAATCTTATTTTTCGATTTGTTTCTCTCGCAAAATTCACTTAGACCTTGTATGAAAATTTTCAATTAAATCTATCGCAGAAAATAATAAGAATGAAAAAAAAACACATTTGTATTGTGAGAAATAACAAATTAATCAAAAAAGCTGTACTTCTATCACTAACCTGAAGCAGATTATACAGCAACTTCGTTTTTCTTTGATAGTTTTGGACGAGATCCGCGGACAAAAAAATCTTCTAAGCCGAATTATAGGCCTATAATTATACTTGTATAATTTATATATAAGGAAAGGAAACCTGAAATTTCCTATACGTTATTTTTAGCCTAATATTGGTCTAGTATACTGTATACATATTAGGCTGAGTGGCTCAATTCTTGACCAGTTCCGATTCGTGGCATCAATTAATACTATCTCCAACCACTCTTCGTTCCATTTACTCATAAATTATATTCACGCTTTCTTCACCACCTTCTATACAAACTCCACCCCAAGATTCTTCATCTGGGAATCCAGCCCCAAACGCAATCCGGAAAAACATCGAAGCCAAACAATTAAGCAGCCAATCAATCACCCACTAGTCAACCCCTCATTTCTTCCCTCACACTCCAACCTCCCCGAACGCATTAGCAAACAAATACGCATCACCCGAGCCTGGTTCATTCAGAAGTCTAACCTCAAATCTCACTCTTCCTGAGACACCTCAAATCAACTCTATAATCCTAAATTGAGTCCCTACATCTCAAGAACTACCCATCCAATTCCCAAACAAATTGTAGGTGAATAATTTTACGTAATATAGAATTACAACTTGACGGCATTTTGAGAAAATCCGTCCAATAGTCTCGAAGTTATAGTGATGGGGTTTTTTTTTGAAAAATTGAGTATATCTCGAGAACTACTATTCCGATCCTCAAAAAATTGCAAGTGCACATCTTCCGATATAACTCTATAATCTGCTCAAGTTTGAAAAAAATTCATTCAGTATAGTTTTGAAAGAGTTCCGCGAACAAAAAAATCACAGATAAGTAAGCCTATAATCCAAGAATGAGAAAGCCTCTAATCCAAAATGAGAAACCTTCCCAAGAGTGTTAATATTATTTATATTCGAAACAATGTTCAAAATTATCATCCATGATGACCAATAAAGTATGTGACCGCGAATGAAAACACGGGTCTTAACCGGAAAGTGCTTCTTTCTCGAGAGAAAAAAAACAAACTTTCTAATTTAGACCGCAAGAGTCTATCGTAGCACACTGGATGAAGACCAAAAAATTGCCCTCGATTCATTCAAACTCAATTGGTTTTTACTATCGAATAATATGATCAATAATAATAAATTTAAAAAAAAATAAAGATAAAAAAATAATAATAAAAAGAATGAGTTTGACAAAAGGAAAAAAATAAAAATAAATAAAAAAGGTTTCTTTTATGACAATACACACGTGTACTGATAACAAAAAGGATAGGAATATCCGTTTCTTCTGACGTAAGCAGCTACTCGTAATGGTGAGAAATTTTTTTAAAAATTGAAAATTTTTCGAGAACTAATTATATGGCCAAGTTACAAAAACTCCATCGGTAGTTTCGGAGGGTTCCGCGGACAAAAAAATCTTGTAGGCCTATAAATGAATCAAGCAAATATATGAGGAAACCTGAACGGACGGGTGTAATACCTCCCCTTTTCTAAAGAGAAAAGTCAGTAAACTTGAAGCAGGAGAGTGTCAAGTTAGCTGAATATGCACATGGAAAAAAAATTTTTCCGAAGTTTGAAAAATTGGAATCATTTTAAAAAGATCCATGACGTTCTGAGGGTTGAGAAGCCCTGTCTCAATTATAGCACATCAAACGGAGAAACTCTCACGGAGTCAATCAGTCCAAAATACTCAAGTGAACAAGTCTGCTCGTTTTTGATCTTAGACTTTATGGCAAGATAATCAAGTTTGGCAACAGATATTAGGTGGACGAATTCATACTGATGACTGGCTCGCGTTTCACATTTACGAGTGAAGTAAACAAGGGGTTAATAGCTACTAAATAACATTGTGGCGTAATAACTAAGTACCGGTAGGTATAAAAATTAGGAAGTAGAACTCTACGTAAATAAAATAATCTTTCCTCTTTTTCGATGGTTTTACGAGTTTCTTAGCTACGACAAAGAAGTTATCGACTTTGCCTAATTGGTAAACTGATAATGTGAAGCTCGAAAGCAAATACCTATATAAAAGTAGAAATTTAAATCACCTGGCAGTTTTCTTCTTTCTTTCTGACGATCGTTTTAAAATGGAACGTCTACTATTGACGTGTACAGCTTATATTTTATGCTCAACTTTGACATTTGTTCAGAGCTCCAAATGTCCTCAGAGTGAACCGAGTAATTTTTCATTACGGATATTGTAAGCTTTTCCTTCTCCACTTGATTTTATTAATTTTTATTTCAGGATATGGCTACCCAGTGGAAAGAAAGGTCCCGTACAGTTTTATAACACCTACGCCAGTTGCTCTCAAGTCGAAGTACGCTTATCCAGTATGTCTTCCCAAACTTGAAGTTAAAATCGATAAACACGCTCTGCTAACAGTTGTAAATGATGGAAGGACAGGTGAATATGAAAAAAATAGAGGTGTTTTGTAGTAATTCTAATTTAATTATTTATGTTGGCTTAATTGTACAATGTATTCAAATAAAGTAAGATTCGAACCCTACGATCCGGATCAGCTAGTCCTCACGGCTACTGGAGGACCAGTATTTAATTCTAAGTACAGATTTTTGCACATGCAATTAGCCGTTGATGGAGTTACTACTAATACACGCTGTGGTGAAACTCGGGACGGAGTTGGGTGAGTTGATGTGATTGATTCCGCTTGCAAAAACATATTAATCCAAATCTTTTTCAGTTTGGTACATACTTACTTTGTTCTTCAGTTCAGTAGCCATATTTTCCAAATCATTTAATTTTTCGACTATCAAAATTATTTTATTAGAAAATTTAGGATCCTCCGTCTGTATCAATGTCCTATGCACACGTCAAGGGGGTCTAGCGACGAGACTGTCTTATACGCGCGAGGTCTCGGGTTCAAACCCCACTGTAGAAAAGGAAATAACAAAAAATGACGCGTTTTTCATTGTTCCATAGTCCTTCCCTGCCTTCACGAGCTGAGAAGTCACATCTTTAACGACTGTGTTCCATAGATAGGCTCTTATGGCTCAGATATGGAGTAGAAGCGCCAGTATAGAAATTATAAACCCTAATTGCTCAAACTCAACCTTACCCCAAATTATAAGTAATTTTTGAAGCAGTTGGGACTTTTCTAAGACTGAAGTGGTATTTGGGTACAGGATGACTAGATAGATGTATGAAGTCAAGCATATTTTGGCGATTGTATAAAAAACAAAATAAATGTTATTATTATTATGACTATAATTTAGTTTCCCAGGCAAATTTTATGCGGTGTTATACAATGAAGAATACGGCTCGGAAGAGAATTCTTCGAATTTCCGAGATGGCCAACTAAGATTCAACTGGCCGGTGCTTATGGTACGTTTTATATGAGAGTATTTACGCTGTCTGATATAGGTACAATAACTTATCATTCGTTCGCTTCTGATTCCAAATCAGCAAGGATACGTAGATAATCCAAAATTCACCGAAGTCGAGAAAACTTTATATAGGATTTCAAAAGCTAATTCTACAACTACAATTACTGCCAAGAAGGCTTTTTCCTGGTTGTTTGATTTATTCACCACTGGTGAAGAACCTGGCGAATATTATTCCTTTCCAGGAGCTCGTGAAAACGCCCAGACAAAATATTCTTATTGTGTTATTGACACTATGCCAAGTTTCGATAAATTTGTAACACTTTCTCTTAAACAGGTAGAGTAATAACTTTACTCGTAGTTACCTTGTAAAACAAATATTCATTGGAAAGAGTAATAATATTAATTATCTTCTTCCTTTTCCAGTACAAAGTATTTGGGAATATATACGACAATTATAATCAGCCTCAATATAAATCGCAGGCTATAAATGAGCAAGGACCAATACCACTTGTCCAAGTTAAAAACAGTCATTTCTGTGTAGATTATTGTTCGAAGTTGTGAAATAAGATGAGAAAGTGTTTATGTATTCATTTTTACGAGCTTCAGCTACTCGGGGGCTGTTGACTCGGCTTTACTTATAACTATAAGACCTACAGTTGTAATTTGTTCAAGTACAATGGATTACAATATATTCAATTAGTTATCATTAAATGAAAGTACAGAAAAAGGTAAGTCGTAGGTATTGGAAAGGACGTGATCTAGATTCAAAATTATTATTAGAGTCAGGGAGAACCGCGGTAGAGCGAAAAAGTGAAAGTTGAGGACAAGAAAAGAAATGGTTGACACTCGGGTTTTTTTCTTGACAGCACGGAGAGCAGGATGGAGGAGCCAGAGGTGGAGGTTTGATCATGTGGAAACGAGTGATTCACCTGTGACCAATTATTAGTCGGGTAAGGATTTGAGTTTCTGTTGAAGGATGACCAGTGTATGGCAGGGTATGGAAGTCTGTTTGATACAGAGGAGTTGGAGTCTGTTATGTAATTGATTTTGATTGGAGAATAAGTGAACACGGGCTAGCCTTTACCATTGGGAAATTTAAGCAAACGCCAAAATCAAAGGAAAGGGGAAAACAATTTCTTGGGGGAGAGAAAGGGGTTGAAAAAAAAACAGAAATTAAAATGTCTTCGAGTGTTTGAAAAAAGACAAGAATAAGAGCGAACAAAATGTCGAAATGCAAATGATTGGAATGAGATGCACGAGAAGTCAAAAATGCGAGTGATGTGATGACTACCTAAATGTGCGCTGACCAGGGCGCTGACAGTAACCTGTGCAAGGTGTTTTTCTACGGATGTACAGCACACTATTTCGGGGGCTGAATAGGGCGGCATGTAGTCGTTCGCCTGGGGCGACAAATTTGGTAAACACGACCCTGAGAGAACGATACTGTCCGTGAGCAGTAGTAGGCGGTTGGCGCACGGGGTCCGAGTATGCTATTTGCTTCAAAAAGGCACGTTTGTAAATGGCCAACGCATTCCTAACAACCGCCAACTAATCGCTCACCGACTGTATTAGAATTTGTAGTTTAAAGCAGGTAAGTGCGGTCAGTTTATTTAGAAGAGACGTAGCGTGCTCGGTGGCTAGATCAACAATGTCGGGTAGGTTAATGTAACCGAAAATCCATATGAATTTTATTAGGGTATTAATTGACTTTAGGAAGAGCAGCGTGAGGTGAATACGTTATATGACAGGGTTTGTATTGGATGGACCCGAGAAAGAGTAGAAAGAAGAGAGTGAATCGAAGAGGAGCTGGAAAAATTTACCATTAGGTGGAAGTTGAGAGAGATGTGGAGCCCCCCCCCCTCCGAGCTAGTCTAAAATCTTGACCCGTTGAGGATGCCATAAGGGAGGCGTAGCTTTGACCTACCTCAGGGAAAAAAATCAAGCTATTTAAGATACGTGGGTCGTCATAAGAAAAGACATGAAACATGATCTCCTTTCTGTGCCTCTGCCGGGATATTTTTTCAAGGCCTTTGTCGGTTCTTCTAGGAGGCATACAGGAAGCAGAATCTCGAAAAATTTATTTTAAAAAAATGCCAAGTCCATTGTATGACATTATAAAGTCAACATAAAATTCGATCAGTGAAGTTTATACGGCCAATTGGCCGAACGAAAATCTCATTACTGGAATCTACTCGCACTAGCTCCATATTATTCTATAAAAAAACTTTCATCTTCTGTAATACTAGGTAATTCATTGAAAATTAGAATTTGACGATTGACAGCAAGAACAGTTTACAATAATTCTAACTATTGGATGAAAGTCTCAAAAACATTAAGAGAATTCTCACGCCGGGAGATCTCAAGAAGAAGCAAAGAATTTGTTGAGCTAAGCTGTCAATACTTGAAATATATAAATGCAACAATAAACATTCGTTGGGGGAAATTAGGAGATGATTAGAATAATTTCATATCTACATTGTCGTTCATTAAAATTTTAAATTAGAATTTTGTCGGTGACGGGGGGATGTGCGCTATGAAAAAAGGAAAAAAATTTAATGTTAGCTTCTCTCATGGTGAAGCGTCGTATGCAAGCATTAAGGAACAGGTTTTTAAGATATATCCAAGTGTGACGTCTTCAAACTCTATTTTATAAATTTTTACGTACCTAAACTCAATGTTGTAACTATTCTTGTCTCACATATATGTATCTTGGTTTTCCGGAATAGTGCGTCATGAATAATGCCTCACAAAACTAAGGTAGACTTGTATCATTCAACTCGTCTATTGTTCTGGATAGTCATTTTTTGTTTTAATTTTTGTAGCCCCTTCCAACGTAAGTTTATCTCTCACGTAATAAACTAATTACGAATAATATTTTCAATTGGTGTGCTACAAACTTCGCTAGGCACTTATCTCTTGACTTTTCATCATTCCAGTTGATCACCACATTATCAGACGGGAAACGACGAAGCGATGCACTACGTGAGTTTCTTACAGAGTTTAATTGGAAATACCTACTTTCGTATGGTTTAAGCTTGGTATTCAAAATTATATTCTTGTCTCTACCTAGAGATCAGTTTTCTTGTAAATCACGCGAGTGTATTGATATTTCTAATGTTTGTGATGGCACGAAAAATTGTAAAGACGGTTCCGATGAAACCGAAACTAGATGCAAAGATAACGGGTGAGTAATAGAAATTTGAACATTACGCTAAAAAGATTGACTCAATTTTGAAGCAAGACTCATGCACTTTTAAGAATTTAGATGATTCTTTTGAATTTTTATAATTATACTTACATTACTACGGTTTCAATTTTTTTCTTTGAGTCATAATATTCGCAATCGTACTATTTGTACAATCTGCGACACGTGTCTCTTCTTACTGAATGGACATAAAAATTTGAAGGTCTTTGTTTGGACTACAGTCCTACCTCTATTTTAATAACTTAGCTTCCAAATATTAAACAATCATATAACCTATTTCATGGATGGGAAAGATTTAGACTTTCGCTCCACAATAGTCTACAGGTTTTACAGCTAGGCCTGACGAGAGGGGGAGGGGGGCAACTGGGGATTTTCTTCCCAGGGCCGGTTCTGTTAGGGACCCTGCGGGTGCCTAACGTGGGCGAAAAATTTTTAGCGGGGAACCCTCTAGCTCTTTTGTTGGGGGTACTTTCAGGAAATTTTCGTCCGCAAGCGCGAGCGAGGTTGATGACGTCACGGAGAGGGGAAGGGGACTTGGAAAAATTCCTATCTCCGAGCTATATATGATAGGAGGGGGACTTATAAAGACGACGGTTTCCTTGAAATTGCAACGCGTTCAAGTTGTCACGTCATGATTTCCAGGACTTGGAAAAACTTCAGGCTCTAGGGGACTCGGGACAGCGGGTTCCCCGCTGCCATTGCAGTCCTGCAATGGCATCTAATTTTTTTTGGGGGGGGCTCGTTGTGTTCCTTGCCCCAGACCCGACTAGAGCTCTCGACGGGCCTGTTTACAGCGCTTCTGAATCATCATTATCATGAACTCATCGCTCATAACTAAGTCCCTAGAAGTTAAGAGAAAGAGTTTCTAAAATTCTTCAAGTTCTTAAAGCTGGCGATGGTATTCCACGCAATAGAGAAGCCGGGCTGTCCACAATTCCGAAGTAGAAACTCTTTGAAACCTCTAATGTAGGTCAAGGTCATTAGGCTTTCTCGAGAAGCTAGGGCTTCTTCTTCACCCGCAATTGTAGATCAAGTTTTACGACAGACATGTTTGAAATCCCGAACGAAGATTAGGATCATCCGAGAACAAAAGCGGGACATCATGGTTCTGCGAGTGAAAGTCATCAAGCTCAACCGGGGGTTGTGATGTATTTTGTCGTATAAGAAAATCCCCTAACAACCATACGCTAGGCCTAGGGTAGGGGGCTAGGAGAGTATTGCAGCTTAGTTTTTTTTTGTTTAGAATGCTAGCACAGTATTGTAAAAAAAATTTCATGCTGGGCACATATTCATATTATTTCTCGAAGATTTGCCACGCCCTAAAACGAGGGCCGTAAGGACGGACTCAAACTCAGAGAGGGAAGAATGCGAGAGGAAAGATATGAAATACAATGTAGAATAACAAAGGATAGAAATAATTTCAGTTTTTTTCGATGAAATTAGCAAAATTGCTCTTCCTAATTTCAGTTGAGGGTTATGAGGTTCCCTTCCATTAATTAAAGATAGTATAATAGAAGATAAACATATCCCCTCTCGATGTGAACGTACACAAACGTGCCAAACAACGAACGATTCAAATGAATGTCGAAAGAGGGGATATCGAATTTACAGCCAAAGAGTAGGAGGTCTGAACAAACGCCTATCTCCAAGTTGGCCTTAGAAATTCTAAATAAATTTTTCCTAAATTGAATAGTCACTAACAAAAAATTTTTCGTTTGCAGATGTCCTAGTCTTTTTTTCAAATGTAAATATGGTGCCTGTATAGACGCAGATTTGAAATGCAATGGACGTCAAGATTGCGCCGATAATTCAGATGAAACCGATAATGATTGTCCTAAAGGCTCATCGAACGCAGGGTCGACAAAAAAATGTGGGTAAGAATACGAACACATTTTTTGGCGTCTTACCTCCCATCAGGTGGACCAAGAATTCGTAGCAAATATTCTTCTTTCCTAAGTAGAAGAGGAGAGTGGAAATGCAAAACATCGAAGAAATGCATTCTAAAAGAGGACAGATGTGACGGAAAAGTTGATTGCGAGGACGGTTCCGATGAACGAAAAGATGAGTGCGGCGACATTCCGTACGTTATCGGTAGAGTAGGCCTACACTTCATATTTTCGAAACACTCACATCCATCTTTTTTACTAATTGCTTTTCTTGTATCACAGGTGTCCAGCCTTCAACTTCCAATGCAATTACGGAGCTTGTATTAATATCACTTCTAAGTGTAATGGTATAAAAGAGTGCGCGGATGGATCCGACGAAAATGTCAACGTCTGTAATGACATATTCTCCACTTCGCAATCCAGTCTTGGGTGAGAAACATTATATGTGTATGTTGAGAAGACGACTCACTTTTTTCAAGGATTTGAAAGATTTAAAATCAGTTTTGAATTGATAAGACATCGGTATCATCAGACTTCTTGGTTGAAGTTTTCGGTACATATTGGCGAGAGCAAGGGTCGAGTGGGACAGTCAATGCTTGTATAAGAATAGGATAATGTCAGGGCTGAGCTACTTTAGAAACTTTTTCAATAGATCTAAAAAGAAGAAGCATCTCTCTCTATCCTATTTGTTTATTGTCAAGAACAATATTTAGATTTCCTTCTCATTCTCCAAAGGAAATAAATATGTACTCACATGTAATACCTGTGCTAAAGAAAAATGTTGAGTTCTTGAATGTCGATCAATAATTGTGATTTATTCGACTGTACATGGGATAGAGTTCGGATACCAAATTCAAACTCAGATCCACCTAGAGATGGCTTTTGCACCCTACCGAACGGTCCGGTCGAAACTAATTATACCATCGGAACAGCAGGTGAAACATGGTTTAGTACTCCATACAAATCAAAGCTTCCAAAATACTCGCAGATAAAAGTGACTTGCAAACCAGGTTACGATTTACCAAGTGCAGAAAAAGTACAGAAATCGTTCTGCTGGGAAAAAGAAGCTTGGACGCCACCTCTCATACCATGTCAAAGTAAGTAATTAATGCCTGAAAAGTTGACCAATATTGTTCTACCCAATATACTATCAGGAGAAAAAAATTTGTTTTTACTGCTCGTAAGAACGAAAGCGTCCAAGTCTACTGAAACCATTTAGGTGTACCATGGAAGCAATGTATGAGCATAAAAATTACGGCTTCCTTAGGAATGCAGGAACCTGTTCTAAAGAAACTTAGAGAAATAGTTCCAATACGCAGACAGAGGAAAATGAGTACCAACGTCAATACTGTTGATGCGGTCAGTCTTTATGATCATCTGAGCGAGAATTCAGGTCAGAAGAAGAAAATAAAAAAGTTGTGTGAGGGTGGAATTTCTCATGTTCTGGAGAGGCACGTGTATGTCAGTATTAGTAATCATTATATCCTTCCTATCTTCTCCTAATCATGTACTTACCACAACAAAAAGTAGATAAATGCATTATCATGACGAATGCTTGCCTAAGAAGATCACCTATCATTCTTTCCAGAGACATGCGAGAAGTTGAAGTCCGAAAATATGGACCTGGATTGTTTCTACAGAGGACATCAAGTAGCTTGCGAGAACGAACCAATAAATGGCACGACAGTTCGACCTCAGTGTAAATCTTATTTCCGTCAAGAATATCCCGCATATTACCGTTACCTAGAATGTGGAGAAAATGGGGAATGGGACCATCAGCTCTTCAAATGTGTGCCAGGTAATGCAATAATAAGGTAAACATAAATCTTATGTGCAATCCTATTACCGTACTCGGCTCCAATACGTTGGAAAAGACTAATTCAAATCTATTGAGATAGTTGGACAGAAAAATTAATTATATTTTGTAAACGGCTATTAGAAAAAAAAAAAATTGCTCGAAAAATTCAAAATCAAGTTGATAAATAAAACTGAAGTTGATTCAAATTTCTCCCAGCGAATTGGATTCACTTCGAACACAGATCTTATATAAAAAGACTTTCCATCAGCTACTTGGTAACTGACAAAAAATCAAAGTCTCACGTCCACCCTCTTATGCCCGAGGTAGGGAAGTTCGAAATTTTGACCAATTATTAGCACTAATCACAGGCATTTCACTTCCTGAAATAGAAGACTAATTTCGGTTGCTTCAATTTTTAAAACTTTTTTGGTAATGGTGCTTCGTACATGTCAATAATAATATACTGTCTGTATCTGTAATTATACTTACACGTATTGAAAGTGTTATATTTTCTAAATAACTGAACTTCGTTCCTATTCATCATAAATGTTAATTCTTCAGTGTTGGAAAACATTTTTCATTCTGTGATTAGAGTGTGGCGTGTCAAATATTATGCCTCAGCTTTTAATATCTTACGGACAAGAGGCGGTACTCGCTGACTCTCCATGGCATGTAGCCCTTTACAAACTTACAGACGCTGGCGATGGCGTTCGTGGCGTAACTTATCCCGCATTAATTTGCGGTGGTACTATCGTTACAAAAAAAATAGTCCTTTCAGGTAAGAATAAGGTAAAAACTTTCAATTCCAGTAATTGTTTACTTCCCTCAAATATTCTGATTAATTTCAAAACACAAACCCTATATTATACGCCTACAAAAAGATATCATGAGTCATTTTATTTTTCAGCGGCTCACTGTTTCTTCAGTAGTAAACGCAAAGCACTCGTAAACGAGACTACCAACTATGAAATAGTGGTGGGCAAGCAAACGAAAAGTTATACCGCTGAGAATGACACCGTGTATCAAAGGAAATATAAAGTACGTACAATCTTTCAATACTCGGTATGTCTTATCGAGCAGAAAAATCTTATTAATAGGGCTATTGCCTTAAAGCTTCATTGTTCCAATACCGCCTTATCATCTCTCGTCCTTCTCCTATCGACAGCTTTTTGAATGTATAAAAATTCACAGACTCTTTGAATCTTCAAACTCTGACCCTTAAGAACTTTTCCAGTCATACACTAAGCAATATTTTTCTTTTCACGGTTCTAAGGAGCAGCAACAGGTGAGTATGAGCTTTTAGATCCCCTCAACTCCCCTTCATTGCACTCTCTCGCTACCAAATTTCACATCCATCATTCAAGCCGAACAAATGGCAATATTCCAAGCCCTCTATTTTTGTATATTAAGCAGAACACCAACACAGGATCATTTCTTATAATATCTGACTCTCTCTCTCTCTCCGCCCTCCAATCCATCTCTGCCATCCCTTCTCGCGTTAATTTATCTTTATCCTTACTACCCATTTTCAATATGGGCTGATACAATGTAGCTTTGATGGAACAAAGTCCTTTTGAAAAATTTTTCTTCAATTCACATACAAAAGTGGTATTTGACATCGTACTTAAAATTCATCCAATCCTTTTCCATTCTTCAGATAAGCGAGCTTATATTCACGTATAAAAGTTATGATCCACCTAAAACGGGGCACTACGGCGAGGATATCGTTGTTATCGTACTACAAGAAGATATCGAAATGAGTCAGTTTGTGCAACCAGCATGTGTGGATTGGCAGGCAAATTCTAGAAGTGGCTTTCAACCTGACGCTGGCGCGCGTGGCAAGGTAGATCTACAAAATATTATTTGAATACTTCTTTCGAAAAAGATGAAGGAGACCTAATTTGGTTATGATTTCATGTTTTCCAGCTGGTTGGTTGGGGGGTGAACAGAAACGCTTCTCAATTGAGTGAAAAATTGTTATTTGCTGAATTACCGTTCATAAGTTACCAAGATTGTAAGGGCAAAGTAATTCACTTATCGCCCGATAAGTTTTGCGCTGGATCTGAATCTGGTGAGTTTTTATATCTATCAACTTCGTTTACCACAATTTTTTTTTCATTTTCAAACACTGTCAGTTAGATAATGACTTTTCTACATTTTCTTTCAACAAAACTCTTTGACGTCTCTTGAAACAATAGGTAGGTATGTGCTATTGAATAAAATGTCTTTTGGACCAAAAATTTCTTCAAGTAGAATTCGTTAGACCATAACTCAACGAGTATGTATTTTTTCAAGTCTTTTCTTTTTTATTTAAGTACTACCAGGTGTCTTGAAAAAAAAAAAAAAGTTTGGATTTCTTCTTTATTGATAAAATTATTAAAATTTTCAATTGAGTTGCCTCGTGAAGTTCAGGACATCACTCTCTCTCTCTCTCTCTCTCTCTCTCTCTCTCTCTCTCTCTCTCTCTCTCTCTCTCTCTCTCTCTCTCTCTCTCTCTCTCTCTCTCTCTCTCTCTCTCTCTCTCTCTCTCTCTCTCTCTCTTTGAAACTTCTTCCACGGCTTATCAAAGAAGTTCATATAATATATTTGGATCATGAATCCAATCCGAGTTCATAGACTAAAGCTATGAATAAAAAAAGTTGAGGAGGAAAATATTATTCTTTGAAGACTATCCTTATTTTCTAGGTCCTGGAGCTGAACGAGGAGACAGTGGCGGAGGTTTATTGTTCTCACAAAAGGATGGGACTACAATGCGTAATTATATACGTGGCATTGTTAGTACAAAAAATAATGAGGGTAATTCGTCAATAGCAACGTTTACTGACATTGCTGTTCACATGGAATGGTTATATGAAATTCGAAAGCGGGTGGAAAGGGGATGAATAAAAGCAAGTCCTACCTTACGGTCGGAAACTACGGGCTAATACGAGAGAGACACAAGTTATTTCTGGTAATTTACACATAAATATTCAGTAATAATAATAATGTGGTCTTAAAAAATATTCTGTATCAGTATTAATTTTTTCAAAATAAAATGACTACAATTTTACTTATAATCATCTTGAATATTATTTTGGCGATGGATTGAAAGTATCCATTTATTTGATTTCCAATCTCGATCTTAGCATCCTTAAATGAAGTCTTTTTTTCCGTTTCGAGCAGATATGCAATTGAATTTCTAGGTTATGGAATATCGTAAAAACCGACTTTTCGTGGTGATTAGAAAAAGAGGTGATCCGGAGTCAGACATACACCTCGAACAGAAGTACACATAATGGCTGCTCCCCGCCAAAGATACCTGAGACTGAAACTGGATCAACTGAGCACAAAACCGGAGTGATTTTAGAGAGAAGAATTTTTGGTCTTTGATGAGAAGGGATGAAGGACGGTATGATCTTAACAGGACGTTACATATGTATGTAAATCTATTCTATTATCTAAATAAAACTCGAAACTCTCTTTCTTCGTACGCGGGAATAATGATGTATTATAACGGTAACTTCTTATCTTTTACCCTTTTTCAAATTTATACATGCGATTATTGTACCTACTTTTCTCGCATCTTTTCTCGTTAGTTAGTATTCACGTTCATCACACGATATACTTGTCTTTTCTCGCGTCGAATCGTAAGAATAATTGGATTCGTTTGTAAAATAAAACAACTTTTTCTCGCATCCGATTTCTTTTCGACGCTGGAACTTAAAAATCCAATTATTAAGATACGATCACAAAACCGCGAATTTTTTCCTTTTTGACCGAAACCAAACTGCGCGCAACTGATTTTTTTTTGGTGTACCTTGAATACTAATTGTGCGTAACTAGAATGTCTGTTCGTGTAAAATTTTTGCTAGTCGCGACCCACGGAGTAGACGTGAAAACTACGATCCATGCGGTTCAAAAGATGCAAATAATCGGTGAGGACAATTTTTACAAATTTCCGAGTGACATATCCCACCTATCCTTGTATAAAATCCTCACCGGGAAGGAACCAGTGAAGAAAGCACGGAAGACACTCGAGAAAAGGTGGGACTCGATAGTCGTACAACTCACCCTTTCGGAAGAAGAGGCGAAGTCATACTTTGACGAGGATCAAAACGCCCAGTTTGACGAAAGATTATTACGTGTATCCAATCCGAATTTTTCGAACGAGTGTTTTGAAAAACCCGATTTCCCTGAAAAGGACAGAGAAATGACAATACCACCAAGAAAGACCCCGCCTATTGAAAATGCAGTTGAACAAACCAAAGAACCGAAACCTCTCAGCACAATAACAAAAGACGTTCTCATCGAGAAATTTAACGGCAAAACACCCAACCCAAAGCCTTGGTTAGCAACTTTCGAGTCAGAGTGCAGCAGAATTAACGTTCCTGGAGATCGATACCACGATGCCATCCGGCTCTTCCTCGAGGGATACGCATTGAACTGGCATTCGTCCACCAGACTCACGATAAATACAAACGATTGGTCGGCATGGAAAGAATCATTCAACGACGCTTTTTCGTGTAAAGGTTGGTCCGAAGTAGTATCCGCATATTCGTATAGCTATATTAGAGGGTCGTTAAGTGAATACGCGATTAAAAAACTTAATCTAATCGTAGACATAGAACCTAGTACAGCCAAAGAGGTCAAAGTGAATTTAATTGTAGTAGGGCTCCCGAACTGGGCACGTGCGAAGATTGAGAGGGACAAAACAAAAACGGTAGGGAAACTTCTTAAAAAAATCAACGCTTTAGATAACTCTCCTGGTCCTCGATCCGAAAATAATAAATCGAACTTCAATAGCAGTAGGTCATGGACACGAACGGTGACTGAACCGTGTTCATATTGTCTCAAAAAAGGTTATAACAGAATTCACGCCGAAGAAGACTGTAGACAGAAGAAGTTCGATGATGTCTCGCAGGAATAATGTTAATAATAACTCCAACAACAATAAAAATAACTATCCGAAACCTGAAGGTACAACTCCGTTCAGAGTTAATACCACCGAATTGAAAGAACATCAGGATAATACAAAAAACTAAATACATATCCGCTCATCTCTATACCAGTGACACTCGAAGGAGAATCTGCGTCCGGCCTTTATGATCCCGGCGCAAACATCTCGGCGATGCGGATAAACAAATTTAAAAAAATATTACGGAACAAAAAAATCAACCCTGAGAGTCGTGACTTTTATACGATGAGTGGAAAAGATAGCTACGTCGGTGTAACCGACATAAAAACAAAAATCTTTGATATCAAAGATAACTTAAAAACACGTCTAGTTAAAACAGAGGAATTCAGCAACGATATACTTTTAGGCCGAGACGCCATATATAAATTCCGTTTAAATTCAGACTATAAGGGAAACATTACCCAATCACCTCCTGAAAACAAAGGGACTGATAACAATAATGAAAATATAGAAAACAAAATTTTTATTAATTGGAACGGAAACATTCCGACCGAAACATTTCTTGCAAAAATATCGCATCTCAGAGAAGACAAACAAAAAAAAATTAAAAACCTTATTGAGAAATACGAATCAATTTTCGCGAAAAATCAATAGGATATTGGAACGGTTACGGGACACGAAGCTCATATCACTCTTTCTGAAAATAGATACGTCGCAAAAAAGCCTTATAGGTGCTCTTTCACAGACCAGAAAGAAATAGAGTCTCAAGTCGCCGAATTATTAAGGCACGGTATGATCGAACAATCGTGCTCCCCTTTCGCCTCCCCGGTAACTATGGCGTACAAAAAAATAGGGGAAAACGGAAAGAAAGAAAAGGTCCGTATGTGTATAGACTTTAGGGAGCTTAACAAATTAATAGTACCGGAAAGCCAACCCTTCCCTCTTATCGACGATCTCATTATCCGCATTCGTGGACGCCGCTGGTTTACAGTACTAGACATTAACAGTGCATTTTGGTCGATCCTGATAAGAGCAAAGGACCGATATAAAACTGGTTTTGTGACCCAACAAGGGCACTATCAATGGTTAAATATGCCTTTCGGTCTCAAAAACGCCCCCGCCATTTTTCAACGTATAATTACAGGGGTAATGAGGAAATTTAACTTGTCCGAATTCTGCACTGTCTATATGGACGATATTCTCATCTTCTCTAACTCTTTCGACGAACACTTAGAACATATATCACGCCTGATGGAGGCAATTGAAACTACTGGTTGGAAACTCAAATTTACAAAGTGCAACTTCGCGATGAACTCAGTGAAATACCTCGGACACATTATCAGTGTGAACGAGGTACGTCCACTTAACGATAACCTTGTATCCATACAAAACTTTCCGGTACCCAAAAAACGAAAAGATATACAATCTTTCTTGGGAAAAATAAACTTTTACAAAAAATTTATTCCGAACGCATCTTCGGTGCTGGAACCCTTTCACAAACTATTGAGAAAAAACATCAAATTCAACTGGGGACCGGAATGCCAACAAACTTTCGACAAACTGAAAGCTCACCTAACCTCTGCTCCGATTTTAGCTATTTTCGATCGTACACTGCCCACAAAAATTTACACTGACGCGAGTGGCGTCGGCGTCGGTGCGGTCCTCAAACAAATACAGGAGGACGGCACCAAAAAACCCGTGGCATACTTCTCGCGTAGATTAAACGACGCACAAAAGAAGAAAAAAGCAGTGTACATTGAACTTATAGCCATCAAAGAAGCAGTCGAGTACTGGAAATTCTGGCTCCTTGGCACACACTTTACTGTCATAACGGACCACAAACCCTTAGAGAACCTTAACTTAAAAGCCCGCACTGACGAGGAATTAGGTGACATCATACACCATCTTCTTCAGTATGACTTCGACATCAAGTACCAACCAGGCTCACTTAACTCTGAGGCCGACTGTCTTTCCCGTAACCCCGTGTTAGACTGCTTGTCCGACGACAGTTTGAACCTTGTCTCAATAGAAGACATAAAAAACAGTCAACAGAACTTACCCCCTGAAAAAGGAAACGTAAAAACTAATAACTTAACCGTACGAAAAATAAAAAATAGAGAAAAGATCGTTTTAGGCGAGGAATTTGGCAAGCAATTGGTGAAGGAGATACATGAGAAACTCGGTCATATTGGTCAAAAACATATAAAATATATCATCCGCTCCCATTACTATTTTAGGAAAATGAACGCTTTCATCGACGACCTTTGTTCACGCTGCGAGATTTGCATAAAAAACAAGACTCGCAAACCTAGAGATCTTGGGGAGATGGGCTATTTAGGCCCCGCTTCCAAACCTTTCGAAATTGTGTCTCTGGACACGGTCGGTGGATTCGGCGGAAGACGCTCAACAAAAAGGTACATGCATATCCTTGTAGATCATTTTACAAGGTTTGCATTCATATCAGCTACAAAGGGTCAGTCGACCCCAGACTTCATTAAACTCATAGACTCTGTGCAGAGAGATAACAAGATCGGCACTCTTCTCACTGACCAATATGGCGCGTTTGGATCGGACGATTTTGCTGAATACCTTCAATCTCACAACATCGATCACCTCTTCACCGGAGTTGACACCCCCGCTTCGAACGGAACAAACGAACGTCTTAACCAGACGCTCACAAATCGAATTTGCTGCCGTATCAACGACCCTATTTTCAACCATAACAACGCCGCCTGGTCCACTATAGCTCACAAATGCACGTTTGAGTATAATAACACCCCTCACTCAGTCACCCGATTTTCACCCCACTATTTACTCTACGGTACATCACCGGTCTCTTTTGCTCCTTCCTCACCTATCAACATAACTAACCTTCAGATCGATCGTCAAATCGCTTTCAATAATTCGCTCCTTTCCCATAACCTCAATAAGGATCGAATAGATAAAAAACTTAGAAAAATTGACCCTTTCAAGGTAGGTCAGCTTGTGTACATCGAGAACGGTAACAAACTTAATCGTCACAAGTTGGACCAAATCCGGATAGGTCCCTTTCCAATCCATCGTGTCCTGAGTAACTCAATATACAAAATCAATACGGGTCACAAGACACGTAACTTTCATATTTCAAAAATAATTCCTTTCAAAGAACCAAAGGAAACACTAGTTACGAAGGGTGATCTACGTTTATCTGGCCTCACGTCGGCGCACTCTAATCCACGGGACATGACCTGTCCCACGTAAACGTCTGAATAGATGCGACCGACAGCCACACAGTAAAAACCACTCGTAGGTTGTTTTCCACTCCTCTTCTTCTTGTTCTAGGTCACTGGCCTATCGTTAATGTTCGTTCCACTGATGTCCAGATGCACCTTGTTAATAAAAGGCTAATCCACCACGCGAACTGTCATCTCCGTAGCTATGAGAGGTACATGAGATACCCCCGTTACTTTGCTCGCAAACTAATGTACCACAGAAGCAACCTCATTGTTAAAATATGTCAAAACGATCATGAGCGCATTATTCGCATTTCAAACCGTTCCATCCGTCAGTATGCCGAATTACGCAAAACACGAAAAGTACGCCGTTAAGATGTTTCATCGTTTTATTGTCTCGGTGGGGGGATGTAAATCTATTCTATTATCTAAATAAAACTCGAAACTCTCTTTCTTCGTACGCGGGAATAATGATGTATTATAACGGTAACTTCTTATCTTTTACCCTTTTTCAAATTTATACATGCGATTATTGTACCTACTTTTCTCGCATCTTTTCTCGTTAGTTAGTATTCACGTTCATCACACGATATACTTGTCTTTTCTCGCGTCGAATCGTAAGAATAATTGGATTCGTTTGTAAAATAAAACAACTTTTTCTCGCATCCGATTTCTTTTCGACGCTGGAACTTGAATGTATTTGAGAGTCAGAATTTTTCCGAACCCAGTCGAGCTCCATGATCGATATTTTGACATGTTCCATGTTTTTACAAAATCCCTGCCTAAATTGAAATTTTGCGAGTTTCAAATTCCCCCTTGATGGACGTGTGAAAGAGAGAGAAATAGAGCCCGTAAGCTTGTCAGACTCGACCTGTTCAAATCCCGTGAGGCCGAGTTGCACCCCTTCTCAGCGTTGCTTGACTTGAAATCTCGAGCCCTCGACGAAATCCAGAAATCTGCGAGACCGAGCTGGAGTTTGCCAGTCCTAGTATGGATTTTTTCCCCATCGGAATTAAATAATATAGTTTTGAGGGAGTCTATTCGCTTCGCAAAAATGTTATCAATTAACAAAGATTATAACAAACGCCTTTATCGGTATATCTCGCTTTATGAATCTGGTATAGCTTTGATAATGAATAATTTTTTTTTTTTTCATTTATTTCTCAGTGTAGTGGTTCGTTTTTTTTTTGAGGTCCATCTGCCAGCATTTCTACAAAATAAAATAAATAAATGAAAAACTTGGATTTCAATAGCTAACTATGCGTATTAGGAAGTTATACAGACTATCAAATTGTAATTTCTTACCTGCAATATTACATCTTATTATCTTTAGAATCTTCTCAAGTTTTCTTATTCTGTTCTACTGCATCTAATGAATCGAGATACTCTAATGTCCGCGTGGTATCACCCGCACGAGCGTTACGAGCCGCTCCATCTCTCAAGAGTTTTGAAAAATCTGTGGTTTCCAACTAAGAGTACGAATATCAATTACGTTTACTAGAATAATGAGGATGATTCAATGGAGTTCGTTCTTAATGTACTTACAAAATGTTGCTCCCATTGTGCGACACTCATGTTCGGTATTTTTGTTACTACATCAAAATTGTCCGCTGACTATAGAAACGCGCAAATAACTCTTTGTATTATTTTTTAATCAGAATATTATTTCATTTTATGATCAAGTTCTTTGAGCGCTCACTTTTTCCTCTTCCGCTGGGTTAGCAGGTTTTTTTGATGATGACGGTCCTTCTGATTGTCGTCGTTGTCCTTCTGGTGGTTGTCCTCCTGGTGGCTGTCCTGCAAAAAGAGCAGTAGGTAATTGCAGTTTTATTTCCACAAAGATCAAATTTTTTTCGAAAGAAATTCTCATAACCGAGCTGCAGAAGAATCCAACGAAGGAAATGCTTGAGAGCGATATATGGAGCCCTTATTAGCCAAACGATTTTCAAATTTCCAACTTTTGAGAAGTTTTGCTCCTTTATTACTAGAAAATTCGCCTTAATCTCAATCCTCAACTAAATTTTTCCTCAATGACATATCCTGATTTTTCATTCATTAAATTCTCCTTACAACTACACTTAGGATTATTGGTGATGCGTCACGACAGTTTATCCAATCCTGGATCAAAACTTGGAATTTTTCTTCGTGTCATATAATTTTGTTTATTCCCAATAGCGAATCAAGGCCACACCTCTCTTCGATTAGGTCACAGACTGGCCACCTTGTGACATCATCAGGTGGTTGTATCGCTCCGAAGAATAAAGGCTTGGACATCCAGTTTTTGTAGTATGGAACTGTGAGAAAGTTAGATACTAGGAAAAAGGAGCACGAAAGATCAAGAGAAATAAAAGAAGGTGGGAAGTCGCAGCAGCTAATCAGTGACAAATTAGACAAATGGGTCAAGTTTGTCCGATGACGTCACGAAAGCCCTAGGCCACACCAAGCGCAGCCCACGTCAACCTCCTCCTTATTTTGGTTGCAAACGCTCGGAGATATATCCATGATATAATGTTTTTCCTTGAAATGAAGGAATTTTACTCATATCTGGGTATTGGCGTAGTCAGAGCGCGGAGATGGATGGCCCTGGCTTCGTTTCTTATGGGAATAAATTTGTTATTCAAAATTCAATTAAACAGTAGAAGGAAGTGAAAGCAGCAAAAATCGAGATAATTCCGACAAAATGTTGCTTGATTTTAAAACAAAGTTCAGAATCCTACTTTTGGCAGTATCTTCCTTACATCTCCTTTCATGTAGTTACGAACTTCAAAGGAGCCGGAATTGTAAGATGTGCGGCACAGTAGAGTGAAATTAAGTTCTGTAATATCTCACGCTTCCATTTTACAGGTTATTAAACTGTTTGGGAAAGAATTGATGACACATACATATTTGTGGGTGATGAACTTTCATTCACAACCCAACTTAGCTTAATTTATGGTACAAGTCCCTGGAAAATCGTCCCAAGTGGATTTGATCATGTTCAAGTATAACCTTAAGAAATGTAAGGGACAAAAAGTATTATCGTCGTAATATGATGATGAAAAAATAACCCCTGTCAATAGAAGTCGCTAGCAAGCATGTTTTCAGTTTTATTAAATTTTCTTGAGGCTCGTCAACACGCACCGTTCATTCTATACAAACAAAAGAAAAGAAAAGAAAAACTTGCATCAGTAAAAAAAGAAATTATTGTTTGTTCTTATTCTATTTAATGAAATGAATGCACACGGTTTGTTTCTATTCCGCATTGATAAAAATATTTTCACATTGACTCATCTGCTCGTTCGAAAGAGTTGGAAAATGAAATGAGCGACGGAGTCAAAATTTCGACGACATTCTGAAATTCGAAAGCTTATAACCGTGCCACCCACCTTTAAAACGTCAGGTCTGGAATTCTATTTTTTCTTCTTTTTTTTTTGTCATGGAGATATTTTAAGACTCGAGGTCATTCTGAAATTTTCGTCACGCAAGTGTGACACAAGGATTACGTCACGAGTTGATGACATATGCATGCTTCAACGTTTTTCCGGAAAAAGAGAATCATCAATTTTTTCATAGACTTACATCAGGCGGAAAAGTCCTTTCATCAGATTACTTGAAAATTGTGACCTCGTTTCTCATCGTGGTATGTAAAATTGAAAAATGGAACTAAAAAATTTTCACTTAATTTATTAATCTCTAGAGCAAATTGAGGCAAATTCATAAAAATCTAAATGATAATCTAGGCCCAGCAGAAGACGAGAAAGAAGAAATTTTCCCCAAATAATTTTAGTTTCCTGCAAGCTTCAATCGACAAATCTCGAAGAATAGCTACAGAACTGCGAATTTTCGATGAGGACGTATTCCCGCGGACGAAAATATTCACTTGATCGACACCAAAAATATATGACAATAACTACGCGAATTATAATATCGTGAATAGTACAAACCCATGAATTTTGTATCCCAACAGAATCGCCAACAACACATATTTTGTTAGGAAGGACATCTTCGGGTATGTAGTAAAGTTGAAGGTTGACTATAAAGCTTTAAAGAGCAATAGTTTTTCTAAAATAAAATCAAATACGGAAGACTGGGTAAACACAAGTAAAATTTTATTTTTTCTACATGTAAATCACAGTGCTTGTTTCAAGTGTTTCTACCATGTGGTATAGCTAGATATAGGAAGCTCAAGTTTTGAAAAAATGACGTAGAGGAGATGGTGGCCTCGGGGGCAGACGGTTTAGTCAGTAGGGGTTCACGATTGCTAACATACTCGTACAGTATACCAAATTTAAACTAGGCTACGCCTGGCAATCACTAACCTAACATACGGTACAGTAGGCCTTGACTTACTGTAAGAAATTCGGAGTTCTGATACCTTACTAGCGTAAGGGGCCTCCCATAAGCCCACAAGCCACTTAGACTAAGATTTCGACCCGCTGGTGACGCCATAAGGTGGGCGTGGTCTTGATCAACTTAAAGGACAAAAACCAAGTCATTTCAAATAAATAGGGTATAAATGGAAAAAGATATGAAAAATAGTCTTCATTTCCTCAGCTCTGCCAAAACATTTTTAACAGGGAACCTGTTCTATGGGGGGCTTTTTGAGAAATTTGCCGTGTGCCGTCCAACAAAAAACTTTGAAAAGATGTTGGACTCTCAAGCCATATATGATAGGAAGGGGACTTGGAAAAAACTTCGAATCTCGAGCTATATATGATAGGAGGGGAACTTGGAAAAATTTCGACTATCAAGCTGTAGGAGGGGGACTTGATAAAAATTTCGAGCCATATATGATAGGAGAAGGACTTACAAAAATTTAAACTCTCGAGCTATATATAATAGGAGGGGGTTGGAAAACTTTCGACTATCGAGCCATATATGATAGGATTTTTTTAAAGTCCTCATTCTATCATATATAGGTCAGCAAGAGTCAAAATTTTTCCAGGTCCCCCTCCTACGATATACAGCTCGAGATTCGAGAAAAATTTAGACTCTCAAACTATATTATACTAGGCTTATAGTAGGTCTAGGTCTTCTTTACACTAGCTTGTCTAGGTCTAGGCTTCCTTGAATTCTCAATACCAAATCTCATATGACTCATAAAACAGGTTCCCTGCGTTCCTTGTTTAACTTTGTTAAGGAAGCCGTCGTTTTTTTCATATCCTCCATCTAACAGATCAAATGGTCAACATTTTTCGAAAGTCAACATTTTCCCAAGTCATAAATCTCAGGTTTAAATAGATGAGGAAAAAGAAAGAGAAGATTGGATGGAAAGAAGCAGGAAACAGAGGAAGATGTTCAAAGAACCTCTTATGAGACAGGTTTTCTATTCAAAGAACTTTCCCTCTTTTCTATTCTTGTTCATTTTCAACAGGAAACCCGTTTTATGGGTTCAAGTTATTATTTTGGCAAAGATATCCGCTATCTGTCATGAATCGCTCCCCGAGTTTCTTGCAAATCGTGATTCGGAAGGGAACGAGGCCTATATGTGGAAGTGCCTTTCAGAAAAATATACACGAGCCCATGGACCGATTTCGAGGACTTGAAAAAATTTGCACCTTCAAGTGAGGCGGATAAGAAGAGGGGGAGAGGATTTCGAAAAATGCTGATTATCGTGCTATGTAGGTGAGAAGATAGAAAATTGGAAAAATTCCGACCATTGAGCCACATGTATAATGTATATCAAGCGTATTTGAGCTTTGTATATCAGAAGGGGGACTTGGAAATATTTCGACTAGATTCAAAATCGGAAAGTCTCCTCCCATCTCAAGGTTTTCTGCGCACCTTTATTAGCATAGTTGATGAAGGAAAGATCGTGAACCACGAAAGAAAGAAATTGCGAGGTTTTTTCTCGTTGAAAGGGGGGGGGGATGAACATGTTCAAAGTACAATAATGGCGCTTTTAATTTAAGATTTGATGTATTCACAGATACATAATTCAACGAACTCAAAACTTGTTCTACAACAGCCGACTGATCAGAATTCTATAAAACTAAATGAATCAAGCTCGTCCACAACGCTGATATTAGTACTAAGATGATGTAAATACATTTTTCTGTCTGAAGGATTCCGCCGGTAGACCAATAATGCGTTGGATAAATAGGCTCTCGAAATGAAAAAAAAATTTTCTTCGTCAAATTCATCCCAACGTGTCGAGTGGCATAGCGTCATTTGTTCGTAATACTTTTTATCGGCAGCTTCCTTTATACCATCTGCAGTCCTGAATGATATTTCTCTCAAATAACAAGGGTAAGGAACGTATTCTGGGTATTCGACTTCTGTTTTGAAGTAGGATGATCTGGCAACGACTGTACAAAAACGATGATGGTGATCATTGGGGTCTTGAAATCGTCCTATCAACTTACAAAACGGGTCGATGTCATTTTTGAGAACTGTATGAGAGAAAAAAAAAAATAGATGGCGAAAAAAGACATTCTTTGGTCATACATAATGATTTAATGATTACCAGGTTGTACAAATCTTCTCATTCGTAGGTAATAAAGCTCGACATTGAAGCCTGGTTCTATAAAAGCGCTTGCTGGTTCCTCGGCGAGTATCACTTCACCCGGAAATTCTGAGTTGAAGATAAAACGACCAGGCATATAAAGTTGCTTACCGAATGGACCTACGTTATACTCCTTAGAAACGTAATACAGCATCGAGGACCACAATATTTCAGGCAAACTTTCAAACGGAATGAGGGGGCACAAGAAGACGTATTCTCGAAAATGAAAATCACCCAGATTAAATTCTAATAGTTTATAAAAATTGGTGTATTTATAATGAGAATTGGGCTTATTTGTGCGACTGTGAATGAGGTGAAATACACCAGAAAATCTCGGGTGATTTAGACGACGGTACATTCTTCTTACTATAAGTACGTCAGCTTCTGTTCCGTAGAAGAATCCATTACATATGATATCATCGCAAATTTTTCTTCGGATGCGGGCAATCGACTTCGCCGGGTCAGAGTCAGGTGGAGCATCTGCAGTAATATATTAGAGACATTTCTATACAGAAGGAAATACTACTACGTTCACAATTTTTCTAAGTCAAGAATTTCTTTAAGAGAAAGTGAACAACTTATGGCACTGTGAAATACCTACATCATTTTAAATTTAAATACCTAGTACGTATAGGTGTTTGATAAAAGCACACCTTAGTTTTTCATAATCGTGACACTTATTCGAACCCGCATAAGACGAGACGATTTTATATTTGTTCCGTGTTTGAGTTTTTATTCATGCTTACCCTCATTCTGCAGTGATCGGTATAAGAGTGCTGAGTTCTGGCTATTATTTAGAGCTTCCAATTTAGCACGAACCAGTCTAATCAAAATTACTCTTAATGAAAGACTCAACAAAAAATTTATCCCTAGTGTGTATGAGACAAAAAAATTCATTGTTATGTCAATTGCATGGCTTCAACATTGTAGCAAACGTTCTTTGTACTTTTCAACTGCTCCACGACAAACAAATATATAACTCAATTAATTTCGATATTTGTAAAATCTGCGATTCTTACAATATTGTAGTGTCTTGGAAGAATTTTGTTTATTTCAACTACTACGCTATTGACTGTAAGAAAGAGGTTTTGAGATTTTAAAAACTACTAGTAAAACATAATTTTTTATGATTGAATAAGTTCCGAGTTCACAATTTAAGCGATGAGAAGAAAATTTGAATGTTGCCAAGTGCAGCCCAATGAAACAAAATATAAATTAGAATTTTCAGTAAATAACTTGAAAATAAAAATTGAGATTGTTAACTGGATTACAGCAGAAAGAAATTCTCTTCTTTTTAGTTCACACATCAGAGCCGACGTGTACGTATAATTACACGTAAAGTCTTCACGATTGTTTACAATCTTTGAATACAAAAAGAAGATGAAAAATGTCCATCGTCCTTCACATTCAAAAACTTGTTTCTATGAAGATAAGTTACCCACTTTGTTGGAATATTGAATCTTCAAAAGTTAGATTTAAAACGAGTTCCGTTTTAGTTGAGAAGTAGCTACATGAAAAATTCTACGTAGGCATTGTAATCTTATAATCAGTTTTTGTTGAACTCTACTATCTGCTCTAATCTTTGGAAGCTCCTTCCTTAAATACATGTATATACCATTATTGCTCAATGGCCAGAGTTTTTCTGCACCCGTTTCAAGGTCAACAATTTTCCAAGTCCTCCTTCTGATAGCTCGGTTGTTGTATTTTCCAAGCCCTCCCCCCCCCCCCTATATAAAACTCACCATTCCTAAAACCTATAACTCAGAGGTCGGAATTTTCATTCACTTCTCCCCCCTATACGTCTAGCTCCAGCTCGCTGATCAGAATTGTTCCAGGTCCTTGATATGCACTTGCTAATCAATAGACTTGCCTCCTCTCTTGCACCTGATGATGATTGGAAATGAATCAAAAACTTCTACAGGCTAACAAGGTCAATTCCGAAAATTAACTCTGGTACTCTGAACCTTCTTATGTATACCAGCAAGGAATTTTAAAACGAAGAATTTGTAAGTTTGATTTCCACGAAAAGACAGAATCTTATAAATTGAGGCTAATATTTTATTATTTTCTTAATTGAAAAGCAAATTTTTATTTTGAAAAATCCAAATCGGAAGGATGAGCGATTCAGCAAGGTATAAAATGCAGACTGACACGTATAATAAATGGTAAACCAATTAAAATCCCGTTTCAACGAACTCTGTGAAATCTTCTGAGAGAAATACTTCTCAAAAACCAAGGTTCCTCCTCTCATTTTTGACATATTTCATGTCTTTTGTCTCACTATACCCCTAATTTGAAAATTTGCCAGTACATCCCCCCGCCCCCAAATGTTGGACGTGCGCGTGCAAATATATATCCCGTGGGTGATTCGGGAATTAGCGAGTACAGCCCTTGCAGGTGTGCGCGTGGGTATGAAAATGTCTATACCCAAATATTGTAAACTGGACTTATACTAGATCAAGAAGGAGAGCGAGCGAGCGAGCGGAACAACCTCCTCACATAACACTAAATTATTTGATATTGTATCCGCGGGTGAGCCCCCCAAAAGCTGTTAGGCGAGTGAGTCCCCAAGAAGCCATTAAGGGGCTCACATAAGCTACTATAGCTTCAAATATTCTAAACTAGACTTATACAAATACTAGACAAAGAGGGGGCCAACTAGCGGAGCGAGTCAGGCCTCCAAATGCCATCGGGAACCCCTATAAGCTACTAGCTCTAAATATTCTAAACTAGACTTTCACTAGACAAAGGGGCGAACTCCACTCGTTCACCCCCCCCAAAAGCTATTAGCTTTACACATTCCGCTCGTTCGCGCGACTGAGCCCCTCAAGAGCTATTAGCTTGCCATTCATTCGCCTCCCAAAAGCTATTACCTAGCTTAAAATATTGTAGATTAGACTCACAGTAGATCAAGAGGAAGAGCGAGCGAACGGAACAACCTGCTCACATAACACTAAATATTTGATATTGCATCCGCGAATGAGCCTCCCCCCCCCCAAAAAAAAAAAAAAAAAGCTATGAGGCGAGTGAGTCCCCAAAAGCTATTGGCTTAAATATTGTAGACTAGACTCACAGTAGATCAAGAAGGAGGGCGAACGAACGAAACAACCTCCTCATATAACACTAAATTATTTGATATTGCATATTACACATATATTTTAAACTATGATAGACATGAAATAATTATGATCTTTATTTATTTGGCTACGCCAGAACATTTTCAGTTGATACAGCTAATATGTCTTCAAGTTGTGAGAAAAATCGACATTGAAAACACGAGACATGTTGGAAGTTTTTAAAGTAATCTTTGACCGTCTGCACTAAGATCCATATCTGACCTTTTTTATGACGTGTTCGGATATCCCCTCGTATTATTCACGTGCGATGCTGACGTCATTCCTTACCTTCCTTTTCTTTTCGTCTCGACCTCAAAGCTCATTTTGTTGTTTGTAGGTACACTCTACAAACCCTTGTACGTATGTTTGATAATTTATTTATTTTATTCATGCAGTTCAAGCAGTATACAAAAAATAAGTACATAAATTAAATAGGAAGGAACGTTTTTTTTTTTTTTTCTTTTTCAAATTTTACTCGTAGTGTAAATTTTTTAATTATACGTGTTCTGATGCTTAAATCTAGACAAGAAACTTCCAGTTCGGTTTCGATATCTATTATGATTTTCTCATATTAGCCTACAACTGGTAATAGACATCGACAGGCTTCATGAATGAAAAATGAATAACAGATTTTCATTACGATCCGATGGCTTGCAAAAATTTTGAAGGAAGATATTTATTTATGGTAATCTAATCTTTAGCGTAAGGCTACAACTACTCGTTCTATTTAATATGATTCAGGAAGCAATTTTCAAATTTTTCGTATCAGAAAGTCACTTATACGGATGACATCGTAGATATTTAGCATAATTTCATGAGCTCCGCACACAACTCAAACGACGAGGCGGTGTCCATAGGGCCTGCTATTTTAAATCCAATAATACCACTACAACCTTCTGGTAGGAAGATTACTTGTTCAAAGAATGAAAACGCGTTCGTATTCGCCTTGGTAAATCCAACCGAAACACCTTGCGATATCAGGCAGCCGCTATTTAAATTGTCGGTATTAATCTATTTGGGGTTGATGCCCGCTACACGTAAAAAAATCAAGTTCAAGAATAAGCATCGTCGTACAACTTCTATGCATTGGCGCAATTGAAAAAGAAGCTGAATGCAAGGACAGTAGGTAGGTAAGATTCAGGGGAGAGGATGGGGCTATGTACGAAATAAATACTTACTAGCCTTCCACATTTTTAGTCTATTCGTAGCATCCTGCGAAAAATTCAAACTCGTTGATTGAGTCTTTATTGATTTTCGATTTCCTCGCATCATGTTTTGCTTTCAGCTTCTTATTACGAAGGTGTGATCTGAACTGATTTCATTAAAATCCTTACCCTCGCGTAACAGTTTCGTAACACTCGTTATGTAGGTCAGTGGTTTGCATTCTTTGGGTTCACCATATAGAGTATGAGGGTTTCGAACCATCTCATTGAACTCCTCACCGTGCAAATCATATCCCGTTATCACTAGGTCGAAATGATTCTGCATCAACGCGTCCCTAACAGCTGGAAATTATCATAAGAAATAATAAAAAAGAAAATAATTGTAAATTTGTACAACTTATATCGTAATATAAATTCAGTTTCTAGATGCCGTGCCACGACCATTCTGTCTTTATTCAGTTTCTCATGCTTTTAGCCTCATATATTATCGATAAATCACCACTCTGATCTCTTCCGTTCAACTAGACTTTGCGCTTATTCCAACGCAAACTGAAGTATATCATTTACTCCAATGAGTAAAGGGAAACGTTGAAAACAATGTTTTGAAATATTCTATTGCCTACGGTTTCGGACTTCAATTGTTAACTTGCATTCTATCAAGGAAGGTTGCTTTAAAATACCAACTGATAGAGCTTTTGACACATGAGATACCTTCAACTTTCTATTACGGCCCGAGAGCTTAGCCAGAAGAAAGAGGGAAACTCCCCTCTCCCCCAATAAAAACACAGGTTGCCAAATCATGCAAAAATTTCATCATAATATTATTTTGTTCTATCAGTTGACATGATCAGTTATCAAAAGTTTACTCGTCGGAACTTTCTTGGCACCTCCCTTAACTCATGGATAAAACCTCGTAAAAAGTTCCTTTCTTGACAATTCCTACCTGACTTATTTTCGTTATTGGAAGAACTGGAAGACGCAAATTTCGCAGCCGGACATGAACGTAAACTATAAGCCGGAAGCAAAGTTGACGATGGCTCTGGTATAAGTACAGTGCAGCCACCATAAAAGGGTACATTGAATCTGTTCAATGCTAAAATGTGTAAACAGAAGACACTTTAGACACCGCAGTAAAACTAATCAGCTCGCAGGGAGATAATTTGTTATAATAGGTAGTTATGAAGTCGTCAATGGAAACTTACTTTCGAGAGCATTAGAGTAACTGATAAATGTCCCATTTATATAAACACTGTCCGATTCATACAAGTCTTGAAGCCGTGTACAATTTGCGATAACAGAAATATAATAAAATTTTCCCTTAATCTTCAAGAGATAAGCGTACGTTTTCAAGTATTGCATAATAGCTCGTCCACCAAAGGACCAATTGTACTGAAAACCTATGGAGACGAAAAATCGTTTTCAAAATGTTACATTGATAGTTCTTTAGTTGATGACATCATCAAATACCATGAAAAAATTTATTAAAAAAAAAGACATGAATATATTAATAGCGAATAATAACTTACTAACAAGAGGATAGATATCATATCCGTTAAAATTCACAATGGAAAATTTAAGATCACAGTCTTTGATCAGTTCTCCTATTAAATCAGCCGTTTGTGAAGACTTTGGACAGTTACCTTTATTACCTTTCAAGAGAAGAAATAAATTTATTTACATGTAATATTTTAGAAGAAATAGGTTACAAATACTTAGACAAAGGATTTCAATTATGGCTTCTTCAAAAAGTTGCATTATAAAAAACTAGAAACGGGTTCTAAAATCTACAGTGTGACTCAATCGACCAAGAATACTCCTCAACTAATAGCTAACTCATAAATATAACGCTTGACCTACTTTAGAGACTTGGAGAAATTAGCGTATGATATATGTGAGGCGCTCGTTTGCCTATCAGGCAGTTTGTTCAACATACCACTAATACGGGTATGCTGTAAATTATAGGCTGAACTGGGCTAAACAGTATACAGGACAACTGTAGGACAAGATATACCGGTGAAGGGGTGAAGCGAGTGAGCACCTTAACTAGTCTAACCTACCCTTAATACGTCGAAACTAGACTAAGGGATTTGATCTGTCTGATGACGTCATAAGACAGGCATCATCTTGAGCCTAGCAAACTGGCCTTAGGCTAGACCAGAGGCACAGCATCGAATACGCCCGACGACATGTACGTACACTTGAACCATGTGAGAGGTAGACCAATCATCGGCCAAAGAAGCGTGTACAAGGCGTGGAATGGAGGGCATGATAGAAAAACTAAGTGCCTTTGCACCTTGTTAAGGCAACAAGGGTGAACGCCCGGAGGAATGTCTCATTTCTCCGGAGTGAACTGCGCGTTGCCCATAAAAATTGTAAACATGGTCCAGAGCTCCTTATGTCCTCTGTTCAAAGATTCATTACTATGCACGGTCCACTTCTTGTATGGTCCAAGCATGTACGCGTAATCCAGGGTTTATAAATGGAAAGGAAAATTATTTTTTAAATAAATAGCAGGAATATGAAAACACGTAAATTGCAAATGATGACTGCGCTATAAGAGTACTACCATCACCATACATAAAACGGCGGATTTTTCGATCGAGAAAAAATTTTAACTTGGCACTTACACGCCTGATTTCCTGAAACAATTGTAAGAATTCCAGTAAAGAAAAAACAAAAAAATGTGAGCAAATACTTCATGTTGTAGTAGTGAAAACGACAACGTTACATGAACTCAACTTTTACGTGTATTATTGCGAAAATTGAGCAAACTATTTCTACAAAATTTTCCCCGTCACCACAAACCAATAAACAGTCGGCTCTTATCGTATATACGAATAGAAAATCATAAATTTTTCAGAAAGCCAACATTGTCGCATTATACGAGTATTTTGAACCTATTCAAGTTGGACCTTGTTGTTGCATATCTTTGGAGCAAAGTTCTGAGATACAAACAGTTTCAAGATATATTAAATCATGGAGTATGTTCAGCAAATTCTTCTCAGAGTAAAACTTTTGAAGCTGGATAAGTAGAACTGAAATATTTATTATTATATTTTTTTCTTAAACAGGAAACCTGTGTTTTATAAAGAGTTAATTTGAGGAAACGTTCGTTATTCTGAAGGAGGCAGGGATTCTGAGCTAGTTTGGTAACTTGAAAAACTGACGGATTCTTTGACGGAGTTAAACGAGAGGTGGCTGAGATATAGAGGATCTATGACGTCATCAGATTGTGACGTCACAAGGCTGACCTATGACGTCATTAAATTGTGACGTCACAGATCCGGACTCTAGAGCTTTATGTGACAGGAGGAGGACTTGTAAAAATTTCGACTTCCAAGCTATATATGGTAGGAGAGGAATTTAGAAAATTTTGATCTCCAAAGAGACTTGGAAAAATTTCAACCTCCAAGTGATATATTATTGGAGAGGGACTTGGAAAAATGTTGACTTCCGAGCTATATATGGTAGGAAGTCGACCTCTTAACGACCGGACGGTAAACATTTCTCCCCCCCCCCAAAAAAAAAAAACGATAAAACAGGCTCCCTGTTAAAATGTTCGAATGTGGCCTTAGGTATCACTCTGATCTACTTCAGGGACTGGCGGTATTCTCAAAGGACTGCAGCTATCCGAGAGGTACGGGTTCTGACTTGCTGAAGAGACTAGAAAAAATTTTCAAAGATGATTTCAGTTTTTCACAAAAAAAAGAGAGATCGACCTTAAGTTAATGTTTCTAGAAAATTTCGACTTTCGAAAGATATATTTAGAGAAGATGGTTTGAAAAAAGCCCAACCGTCCCTGCCATCTGTCTAGAAAACTTCGGTTCGAAAAAAGAGAATAGGTTCAGATTTGTTATGATGACTTGGAAAATTTTTGAAAACGTATTTGAGAAGGGTGGAGTCCTTTTTAATGATTAAAGTAAGGCTGCTGAAGAAAAGATCCTAGTCCGAACTAGCCTGAAGATGAAAAGACAAAGAAGACGGCAAAGAACTATTCTGAGGGAAGGGTACTCTCCCCTCACGCATGGAACGGAAACTTACGCAACGCCCTCATTCAGGCTAGTGTCTAGTCAATTCTTCGTCTTCTACCCTTATTACCATAGCCAACTAACCTAAGAGGCTTGCCTCACCCCTCTACAGGTAAGTAATGTGACATCATCAGGGTATGATTTTTTGGTTTAAATTCTTGTAGAAGATGGACTTCCAGAAATTAAAGCGTATGTCAAGAAAAGGAAGATGAATAGAGAAGGTTTTCTGAGACTTTCAACAATTTCAAACGAAGGAGAAGTAATCAATGACAGATGATTGAGAACAGCAGAGGGTGGGATAGCTGCTAATGTTTAACAGGGGAGAGGGGGGTCTTATTGAAAATTTTGACGGTTCGCCATCTGGCCAATATTGACTCATCCTGATGAAGAGTCAGAAAGAGGTTTATGGTTCTTACATTAAGGTGCATTCTACTAAAAAGGGGTTGAACTTGGAAAAATTTCGACTTTCGAGCTGTTACACGATAGAAAGGGACTCAGAAAAATATTAGACTTTTCGGGACTCCAACTTTGAATTCAATTCTCAATGTCAAAACCAATTCGACCCATAGAACAAATTCATCGCGTTCCTCGTTCAACTTGGTTGGGGAATCTGTTTTTTTTTCGTGTGAATAAAAAAAATAATAGAAATTTATCTTCTTCATTAGCGTTAAATTAAAAATAATTTTCCAACTACATAGAATGATATTGATTCAACAGTCATTAAGTGAAGGTCTTGAAACCAGTAGTAAGCTCATATGAAAATAATATGAACCACTTCAGATGAAAACTGGGTTTTTTTCACTTTTATTATTACCTCGCGAGAAGACGTAGAAATATGAACTCGAACGTCACGGTGCCCGCTGAAAAAAGAAGAAGTGATCCAGTATATATAAACATAATCATTTGTAAGCGATAAAATGGAAATGTATTCCATAATTCACTACGAGCGCTTGACGTTATTGTGAAGTTGGTGTTTATCCAAGAAGTACTCATAAGAGATTCACGTGACTTACTGTTCTTCGTTTCTTGTGAAAGATGAGTTATACAGGCATTTCAATTCGCCTTTTAGCGATATTTATTTGCGTCCTCGCTTCTACCACAGGTAAACGATTTGAAATTTTTGTATTGTTACTAACAATCATGTGTGAAAATGTGAAGAAGTGTAGAATTTCTCAGTTTCAAAACTTACAAATTCTTCGTCATCTGCAGGTTGCATGTATCTAAGTACTTTGTATGTATTTATTTTATTTAGGGTCAATCGTAAATAGAGCACGGAGACAAACCGAAACCGAGACGAATTGTGGAGAATTGGATGATCCTAGTTGGTCTATCGACAGTTTGAGAACTGTACCTCAGGGTAAGTTTTTTTTTTCTGTTTCTACGAGATGGTGACAAATTTTTTGTGATAAATCCAATTTAGCGAAAAAAGTAGTTTTGAAATACTAAAGTTTGTTGTTTTTTGAGAGGACACTGAGAACTCAGGGCTATCGCATAATTAAGCCTCAAATATTATAGTCAATTATAAACGCAGATAAGATGTAGGTAAATGTGTTTGAAAAACGGATGTCGGAATATACCGGTAATAAAACTAAAGCTCTGTCATAAGGGAATCGATGAGTACGAGCTGGGAGGGCTAAGAGAGTAATGGTTTACAATGAAGAGAGAGACAAATATGGTCTACGATGAGGAGACCAGTTATGATTGAGAATGAACTTGGCAATTTATAGTTCTGAGCTGAAAATTGTCTGAAGGAAGAAAAAAAAAAAAAAAGAAGAAAAACTCTTTTGCGAAAGGCAAAAATTGAAGACCTTGTTCCATGTGACGTTATTAATAATAATTCGGCCGCACGGGACCCAAATTGACATTGTTACCATTTTTATGATATGCAGGTAGCTTGCAAAATTGATGGCACCAGTAGGCATGATTGAAAGCCAACATCTTGAAACTGACGGCACAAATTGACTCAAATCAAACCAAAATTTTTAAAACTATGTAACATTATCTCGAAATTATAAATGGGGCGAGCGTAGATTTTGAAATTTGGCTCAACCCAAATCAAGGCACGAATTATCGAAACGATTTCTATATCGAAATTTCTAGTGGGGGAGGGGGGGGGGAGTAATCAGCGAAATCGGTCAAAGCAAGAAGATGAAAAGAGATAATATGAGAAAGAAGTGTTGCGCTTCATGGTCGACCACTTCATTCAACAGATACTGATGTACTGATGTGGCTGTTAATATCTGAGACGTGTTCGGCAAAAAGACAGTATAAAGTATGAGATAGATTTGCAGA
This sequence comes from Aspidiotus rigidus, assembly GCA_035079385.1. Taxonomy (NCBI): domain Eukaryota; kingdom Metazoa; phylum Arthropoda; class Insecta; order Hemiptera; family Diaspididae; genus Aspidiotus; species Aspidiotus rigidus. The sequence goes on from JAVHKY010000035.1 coordinate 1,286,015, forward strand.
ATGGGTAAATGACTCAAAGGCTACAAGGAAAGGAAAAGAACGACTGGGTGAGGTACTAAAGAAGAGTTGACAGATTGGGAGGTGGTGGTGTGAATAAAATATTTTTGCGTAGCTTGAAGTTCGGACTTGTGTGAATGCTGAGTTTTTTGACAAAATTTTTCTGGCCTTCTCGACTAAAACCACTAAAAAATATCGTCATCATATTCAGCGACTACTCAAATGACCGTCGACCAAACTACGCGGTTGAAGAATCTTAGTTCTGCTGTTTCTTGCCCAAGATCTTCTAGCCATCTACGAAAAGCAGAGAGTGTAAATGGAGGGTTTCTTGCAAATGAGCCCGGTAGCATTTGGTAGAAATATATTATTTTTTGATTTCTGTCAGTTCAAAGGACACAGAGAGAGATGAAGTCATCAGGGAGAGGGCGTTGAAAGCATTGAGAGTGGGGAGAAGTGTAGGAGGATGTGCAAAACGCTTGATTTTTATAGAGACAAAGGTGTGGGACTTGTGATTCAAGAGAGTCGATCAGAGGTGAGGAAATAAAGGCCGTGTAAATGTGATTGATAATTTAGCAACAAGAGCCTATCTGTATTTTCTGAAAAATTCCTACACAAGAGACCTGATGATACAATCTATTGCGGACAAGTTCGAAGGAAAAGGAACTTGAAAAGTGTACAGGTTTGAGGTAGCAAAAATCTTTCATAGTTTTCTTGTTCTATTTATCGTTTGAAACTTACATTTCTTCTGTCTCTTAGTGCTTCTAAATTTTTTTAAAATCTCTTTTTCTCTATTACCAACTTACAACCAGGGGCGTAGCCAGAACGTTCTTTCGGAGGGGGTGGGGAGCATATAAAGTTTGAAGGGGGCCTACCTCAAATTTTCTTATCCCTCATGTTTTTTTTTCTTTTTCTTTTTCTTTAGTCATGGAGAAATTGTTCAGGAAAGAGCAAAAGCACGACGCTGGGGGGACCATACCCTCTTCGGCCCCCCTGGCTTCGCCCATGCTTACGACTTCAGTTCTTCTTTGTTCTTATTAATATCATAAAATTTTTCCATAGACTAGTACCAACCTCAAAGAAAGTCACCCCAATTTTACATAGGTACTTCAAATTCGTACGCAGAAAATTTGACAATCGTTTTCTGTGCACAAATACCTACTGCTTATTAATGTGCATAATTTATAGGCTAGTGAATGAATAATTTAGTTCATTCGAAGAATAGATCATTTTTTGGTATTCATTTAAAATTATTGTTCGAAAATATTCAATGAGACCTTGAAAATCCCAACTACGTTCTGCGCAAACAAAATATCACAATATCTTTTCGTAGATTCACCAGATTTTCTTAACAAACGTATCGTTTCATTTTTAGATACATGGCCATGGAGTTGTCTAAATGCACGTTACAACAACGATTCGCTTCATGAGAGCATTTCGAGCGTCAACGTATTCGACGCCGCCAGTAAAGGATACCTAGGTTTTGTTCAGTACTATGCTGAAAAGAAGAACGTGGATTTATTACAGAATCGAGAAAAAAGTTATAAGAGCCCCCTAACCTTGGCAATAGCGAATGGACAATTGAACGTCGTGAAATATATCGCACCACGTGCGATTAAGGGCAAGGACTCAACGCTTGTTGCCAGGAGCTTGCTGGAATTCGCAGTTTTTTTCGGTCATATAGATATCATCAAGTATATGCTTGACGATTTGAAACTTGAGGATATTATAAAAGATCAGACGTTCACTCTGGTAATGGCGATTCGTAGCGGTAATCTTGACGTATTGAAATATTTTGTCGAAGAAAGAAAATACACGCTAAATAAGGACTTTGGAGTTTGGTTGTCGTGGGCGGTAGAAAGCGGTAACATGGATGTACTGAAATACCTAGTGCACGAGAAGAATATTACAAAATATTCAGGCCCTCAGGAAGACTTAGCGTTACATTTTGCTGCTGGTTTTGGTAATTTAGAAATGGTTAAATTTCTGATCGACAATCTACACTACAAAGTCGATGCTCAAGATATAATTCAAGAAACTCCGGTATACTTCGCCACTCAAGAGGGTAGACTACTTGTGCTAAAATATTTGGTCGAAGAAAAGAAGGGGTCGCTGGAGGTGAAGAACAAAGGAGGTAACACTTTATTACACGCCGCGGCAGGATGTGGGCGAAGAGAAGATATCGCTGAGAATATGTTGATTGACTACAGGAAAAACGACTGGTGGAAGCGACAAGAGTATCAAGATATTCGCGAGAACACATTCGAGACCTTAGAGAGAGAAAGAGATTCACTTCGTCCCAAACCTGACTTTGAGGATGGAGCCGTAATGAGATATTTGATCGATGATCACAAATTGATCGATCGAATTAATGAAGTCAACGATCTCAAGCAAACGCCAGCGTTGAAGGCGGCGCACTGTGGCCAGTTAGCAACTCTAAAATACTTATTAGACGAGAAACAGGCGAATGCAAAAACTGTAGACTGGCAGGGACGAAATCTGTTGCATGTGGCAATTATAGGAAATCGGTTGCCGGTAGTACAATATCTAATCGAGGAAAAAGGTTTCGACGTCAACGAAAAAACTTCTAACGGTGTAACGGCTCATGATCTAGCGAAGGAATATGCTGCCAGTCCAGAGGACAAGAGTCTAATGGCGGAATTATTGCAAAAGAAGAAAGATGAAGCACCAAAATCGTAGTATTTACCAGTAGCGAATCCTCCTTTATTCGCATTTATGAAATTAAGTATTTAAATCAGGAATGTACATTATAAGTTTTTGAAGAATTTTTATTCTTGCTAATAAAATTGTTGATTTGCTAAATTTTTTACGGTTCAGTTTGAACTTCTTCGCCTTCATAATATTTTCTAGTTTTGGTCTAGCTCAGGGATCAGGAGAATATTTTCACTTTATCAGGGGGGGAATCTAGGGGCGGGGGAAAATACTTGTGTTTCAACTTTCGAGCTACTTATATTTACGCATATACAAATAAGGAGACTTAGGGAAAGTTTGACTATTGAGCGATATACTTTTGTGAGAGAGAAGCTTGAAGATTGGTTCCGTCGATATGTATTCGACGCAGAAATGCATGCGTTTCACCTCGATGAACATAATGTTAGCATTACCGAGGAAACACCAGGAAGAGGTCACCTAACACGTCTCCCAGAAATGAACCTCAGAAATATTGTCAAAATTTGCCCGTAATGCGAACCTGAGAAGTCAAGACTTATGTTGTGAATGCATCTTCCAAGCAGGCAAGGACGCGGTCATCAGCATCCTTTTGCCGCAACTGTCAACTGTAAAATTCTTTGAGATTGAAGCGTATGCAGAGTAACGCCCTTCTTCCTTATGGGTCAACGTTATTTTGTTCCAAATCCTCTGCTTGTAAAGATCAATAATAATTATACTAATCATTGATCCAAGTGTATGATGGGTCCTCTTTGACACTCTTGCTTAATGATGTAGCGTCAGTCCTTTTCCTGCAAAAGGCTACAGACCCACCAATTCTGGCGCTGTGGTTCCTACTATTCTGAACATCGGCGTCGTCATATTCACTCTGTGGGGGGTAGTACATCAGCTCTTAGTATGCGACCGCAATTATACTTGCGTCGCCCAGCAGTGGTAACACTAGTAATTGCATAACATTTGCTTTTGTGGGCGGGTACACAAGTAGAGCGCGCATTAAAACAGAAACTGGGTGTTAGACCGCATACTAAAATAGCACCGAACACCGATCATCAAGCTATACGTGTATCAGAAGGGGACTTCAAAAATTTCAAGTGCCATCGCAAACTGAGAATGAAAACATTGACAACAAGGACGAACTTGGCGTTTTGGAAAGTACGGATTACGAAAAGTATCAGCTGCCGTACTTAAGCTCGGGAAACAGGTCTTATTGGGCCTAAGGGGAGAATGGAAACTTGTGGTGTACCGTATCGTGGTCTTGCTTACTCTGTTATACGGTTCCCAAACCTAAACACAATGTAATAAGTCACAGTTGAAGCGCTAGAAAAATTCCACATACGTCACGTACGTAGGATATTGGGGAGTGAAATGGACGGATTTCATAAGAAACCAATATATTTTGCAGCTGGCGAACTGCAAATCGATTGAACGATTGATAACGCGCTTAATGTTGCAATGGCTGATTCTGGTCAAGCGGGTGGATGACACACGGTTACCCAAACACCTCTTGTTCAAAGGGTTGCAAGAAAGTGTCTGGAGCTCAGGCGGGCAGCGCAGAAGGTACAAGGACCAATATCAAGCAGTGCTGAAACTTGCAAAAATTAAGCCTGGGGAACATCCTGTGAGAATCACTCGCAATGGCGCGTTTTGGGTGATAGTATGCAAGAGTATTTTGCTAATGGAGGACCGCGACAGAGCGCATCGCGGTGCCTTTCTTTACCTACGATAGGTGCGGTTAAACTGCCACCATCAGTCACACTCGCACTAACTCTGCAAGAAACTGGAAGCGGTCTACCCACACTAGAGTAACTAGACGACGACGCTGGGAAAATTTCGATCATCGAGTTTTCTAGACCAGGAGAGGGACTTTTGAAAGTTCTATAAGAAAAGGTGGTCTCAAGAAAATGTTGACTTTGCAAGCAAAGGGTAGTTCTGGAAAGGGCTGGGCTTCTGACTTAGGTTGAAGATTTCAAAAAATTGATTTCAAGGGATCCTTGAAAAAAATTGACGGTTCCCAATGATCGGTTTCAATTGATTATCAAAATTGGAATCGAAAAATCCTCCATAAAATAGCTCCCCCTCCCCCACCTACGAGTATATTTATGTAATTAATAAAATTTATCTTTTTAGAACTCTTTTCGTCGTGTGTTTTTTAAAACTAGTTTACTTTTCATGATCGTCTGTAAAAATTGTCCGACAGGGAGCCTCTCCCTCACAGTGTTTTCCCTCTTAATAACTGAATTAGTACCTTCAATCCCATTGTTCGTGGACGGGTAATTGAAAGCTGCCCCTTCATACCAATTGCAAAAAGTGCCGAGCCCTTTTTCCATGTCCCCGTTTAGACACATTTATGGAATGCTGCTTATCAGTGACAAAGAATAATTTTTGTGTTCAAATATCATAATATACAGCGTTCATGTCATTTCGGGATATCAATTTTAAAATTGGTGATTTCAACTTTTTTTTTCGGGCCTTACCATTTCGCCCGAACACACTCTTTATTTCGTGCAATTTATTATTTCCCATTCTATATTATATTTCAGTGTGATCATAGACTTACCACTTATGGAATTGATGAACGATTCTTCCCGTGATCTTCATTAAATTGGTCATATCAGAAGCAGACATTTGTCTAGGATATTAGCTAAAGCTAAAGCTAACAACGTTCAAAATTAAAAGCTGAGCTATCGGCTAAGGCTCAGCCAAAGAAAATAATTTGGCTATTGGCTAGCTTAGCGCTATGCTTAGCCAATAAAAAATGATTCAGCTATCGGTTAACACTTTTTCTGCAAAGTAGATTACAAATAGAAACGCAACACATTCAAACAAAGAATTGACAAGTTTTTATTGACAAACTTCACAGTCTACACCCTGTAGCTTAGATATACTTGACCTACATACTTGTAAGTTTCTACGTACGTACATTAAACGAAAATCCGAGACAAATCACAATAAGACCAGACTACTCACTATCCCGTTCAAAGGAAGGGTTGAAATTATAAATAGCATCAATAATAGTATTAGGATCAAGTCGTTGCTCGATAAGTGCAGGTGAGGAAAGTGACCCATGAGTTTCATCTCGGGGCCAAATACGAGTAGTGCTGCTACTAAAACCAAAAAACCTTCCACAGATTACGTCCAACAACATTAGAAAACTATTCGAAAGACCCCAATTAAAATCCGAAATAATTACATCAGAATTTATAGGGTCGTCGAATTTTGAGGAGATGGTCAAGAGACTGGAAGCAATGTTTTGCACTTGATTTGCCGCATAATTAATCACAGAGGAAGACCTATACGCCGAATTAGTAGCTACTAATTCATCCACGGATCTTGGCATATTTCTTCGACGGCGATTCAGATGAGCTTTTCTCGATTGCAGGTATTCAATCACTTTTTGATTCTGTTTTTCAGTAGCTTGTTTTAGCGGTGTCTCCCCGTCAACATTTTTTGCATTAATGTCCAATTCTTTTTCTTCAACTAAATATTTCACGATCGGAACAACATCTCCTTGCACGGCAGCATGTAATAATGTTTGATTACGATTATCTCTCTGAAATGGATTCGCTTTCTTCTCATTTAGAAAGTATCGAAGTACCTTGTCGTCTGGCGCCAGAGTAGCGTGGTATACTGGTGTTCTACCTTCTTTATCTTTCTTGTCAATTTCTGCTCCTTTGTTCACAAGCTCTTTCACTTCCTCCAGAAATCCAAGACGCGCGACCTTGTGTAAACACGTTTCACCCCCATTATTGGCGATGAAAGGATCCGCCTTCGCTTCTTTGAATAAATAATTAAAAACTCCCAACGTTTCCGGAGATATAGAGTTGTATAAAGCTGTGTTCCCATCGACATTTTGGGCATCAACATCCAACGCTTTTTTCTCAATCAGATACTTAGCCACATCTGAGGAATCATGTTTTACTGCTGCTTGTAGCAACGTATTATTATTTTGATCCATTTGAAAAACGTCTGCATTCTTCTCATCCACCAAGTATTCAACAATATCTTGATGACCACCAGTTTCTGGCAATCCTGAAGCAGCAGCAAAGACAGGTGTTTGACCTTTATCATCTTCTGCCTCGATGTCTGCGCCTCGATCTACCAAATCTTTGACAACATCCGTATATCCTTTGGTAGCAGCTTCGTGCAAACACGTTCTATTTTTTTCATTAGGAATTAAAAAGTCGGCTGATTTCTCTTCCAGCAAGTAATAAAAAGTATCTAATTGACCTTTGTTTAACGCGTCGTAAAGCGGGGTGAATCCAAAATTATCCGTCGCATTGATATTTTGACCTTTTTGTTCAACCAAATACTTAACGACGTCTAGAGCACCCCACCAAACAGCTCCGTGTAGAAGTATACGACCAGATCCATCCACTTGACGCGCATCCGCTTTTTGTCCGTCTAAAAAATATCGAAGCACGTTGAGGTGTCCTCCATGTCCTACTTTGCCGGTCGCAGCGTAGAACACAGGGCTTCGACCATCCACTTCTTTTGCGTTCAAGTCTGCCCCTTTTCTAACGAGTTCTTTGACTTGAGGCATATATCCTTCCGCAGCAGCTCTGTGTAAACACGTCACATTACTGTTATTGGGAATTCGAAAATTGGCCGACCGCTCTTTCAACAGATAATCAAATATAGAAAATAGCCCTTCTTTCAAGGAAATGTATAGGGCCGTAAACCCTTGAGAATTTCTCGCGTTGACGTCAACTTTCTTTTCTTCAGTTAAATACTGAACAATATCGGAAGCGTTTTTCTTCACTGCTGTGTGCAAATAAGTGTCGTTATTGTTGTCGGTTTCATTGATGTTCCCTCTCTCATCATCCAAAAAATATCGAACTGAATCAAGATTGCTGTTTTCGTGGCTTGTACCATTAATAGCGTAATGTACAGGAGTACGACCATAATAGTCCTTACTGTTGACGTCGGCTCCCGCATTCACGAGAACTCTCACCATATCATCGTAACCCCTTTGAGCTGCTTCGTGTAAGCTTGTTTTACCTGATATATTCTCTGCAGCCTGTACGTCAACCGAAGTTTCATTGAGTAAATAGTTAAACACATCATATCTTGGCCGGTCAACTATCTCTGCTTCCTCAGAAAAGGAAACGTAGGGATTTTCATTTTTCGCAGTTATGGTTTCGAATATCGGGGTATTGCCATCACTATCCCTCACATTTACATCTAGCTCCTTGTCTACAATCAAATATTTAACAATATCAAGTGATCCGTACCCACATGCAATGTGTAGCAGCGTTTTCCCTAATATTTTATCTCTTTGTAAAATATCTGCTTTCAATTCGTCAAGAAAATACTGTAGCACAGACAGATGCTGACCTTGATTATCGTTTGCTCCACTACCAGCAGCGTAGTGCACAGGAGTGCGACCGTACGCATCCGTCGATTCTACGTCGGATCCTTTTTCGACAAGCTCTTTTACAATATCGATTTTACCTCTTCTAGCTGCTTCGTGTAAACAGGTTTGATTCTTCTCGTTTGGGGTTCTGAAATCGGCTGATTCTTCTTCTAATAAGTAAAGAAAAATGACAAATTTTCCGTCGATCAAGCTTTTATGCAATACTGTATAACCATGGTCATTTTGCTCATCAACGTTCATTCCTAATTCATCTATGAGATACTTAACAAGTTCCAAGTCACCACTTCTTGCTGCTGCGTGCAACAAAGTGTCGCCCTCACGACCACCTTTTTGGTGAATATCCATCTTTTCTAACAGAACGAAAAATTTTACAATTTTTGGAAAGCCGTTTTCAGCGGCTAAATGTAAAGCCGTTTTGTTATCCAAATCCATTGTTGAGACATTGGCACCCTTCTTTGTCAAATATTCCACCATTGGAAAGTGACCAGATTGACTTGCCACGTGTAAAGGAGTCTGATGCTTTTCATTTTGACTATTGTTTTCGTTCACATCAACGTGGGCATTTTCTACCAAATATTTCATGACGTCCATGTGATTTTCGCGAGCAGCTTGGTGAGAAGGTGTCCACCCTTGTTTATCGGTCATATTTGGACTTGTATCTTTATCCTCAACTAAATACCTAACCATACCTAGATGACCTTTTTCAGCGGCTTCGTTGATGTCGTCGTTGTAGTTCACACCCAATCCATCTATCAAATATTGCATAGTTTCTAGATGACCTGCCTTCGCGGCAAAATCTAAAGGACTCTCACCATTCAGATTGCGTGAGAGGTGATTGCCACCTCTATTGTAAAGCTCTATCATAGTATCCAAGTAGCCTTTATCAGCAGCATAGTGCATTGGATTATTACCAATGTTGTCAGCGAGGTCAACATCAACATTGGTATCATTCTGTTTGATAAGGTAATCAAGTACATTAAGTTTTGTCTGTGAGATGCACTCCATGAGTGGAGTGTGACCCTCAACATCTTGCACGTTTGGATTAAGATGTTTCTCTTCCACCAAATAGCGAGCCACTCCAACATTATTATTATTACACGCGGCATGTAACAGAGTTCTGTTAGAATTATCTCTCTCGTTTGGATTCATATTCCAGGAATCGACTAAACCCTCGACTAAGTTTAAATGTCCGTTCTTTGTTGCCTGGTACAAAGCTGTGCTTCCATTGACGTCTCTTGCGTTTGCGTCAGCTCCGTGGTCCAGAAGATAAGATACCACATTGGCGTGACCTTTTTCTGCTGCCACGTGTAATGGTGTGACTAAAGGTCTGCGATAATTATTACAATTTGCATTCATATTCACCCTTCCATTTTCAACTAAATATTTGACCGTGTTCAAACTGCCAGCGGATGCTGCTCGATGTAGAACACTCCAGCCATTTTCATCCAATGCATTTACAGAATTGTTTTTGCGTTCAATAAAATACTTTACAGCATCTGTATAGTCTTTTTCCGCCGCATCAAAAATCCCATATCGTAGTCCCACCTCATTGATTAAATACTCAAGTATGCTGAAACAGTTGTTAGATGCTGCTAAGTCAGCTGGCGTTTCCCCTTTGTTGGATCTCTCATTAGTTCGCGCACCTTTCTCGGTCAAATATTTCGCTAGTTTCAAATCGTCGGATTGGACAGCCCAGTGTAAAGGGGTGAACCCATTTTGCTTGTCCCTGACTTTAATATTAGCTTTGCGCTCTACCAAATGCCTAATAATGTCGAAACTGACGTGCCGAGCTAGAGCCCACAACAACGCGTTGTACCCTCTTCTATCGGTCTGATTGATATTCGCGCCTTTATCCAGAAGGAATTTAATCACATTGAACCGACCATTCGCGCATGCTAGCATGAGTGCGGTACTGCCATTGCTCTCTTTACTATTGATACCGATTTTTCTTTTGTTCACAAAGTACTTGACGGTCTTTAGATCACCATTAGCCGATGCCTCGAATATGTTGGTCCTATTGCTACCATTGTTTCCTCGAGTTCTGTAATTATAAGAATTGCATTTTAATGATAACATAATTCTATTATGAAAGGGGTGGGCCAATGGCTCGACTCCATTTCTCATCATGAATTATTTTAGATATTAATACACCCGACATAAAGAAAATACGAAAGAAGGTAAATAGCAAGAAATTTCAAATGATAGAGATTTTATATTTAATATAGGAAAGAGTTTCACCAATGAATGAGAGAAAGCTTCGCTGTGACCAAAGAAAAATTTGAGGATTGTGTGAATAACGGGAGATTAGTTGATGGAGGAATGATTACGAGGTTATTTCTTTGGAAGGAGGGGACAAAAAGTAAAACGTGGATTACTCGAGAATGCTTCATTTTGAAACCGGTCAGAACACCATCGCTTGGCTATACAAAGAGCGATTGAAATTTTTCAAGTCCAGGGTTACGGGCACGCGAATATCAGACAAAACTAGTGTAAAGATATGAAACAAGTTAAAAATTTCTAGAGGTTGATCTGAGAATTTGGAGAGAAAAAAGAAGAGTTATGGACTTATAAAAAATTGGGATCTACTTTTGACATATGGATAATAGGAAAATCTAGACTGAAAAAGGGTCATTTGGAAAATTTCGTCGAGGTGAGAGCTCTGAGCTATTTTAGAAATTTGGAAAAATTTTTAAAGGTTGACCATGGGTGGGTCTACTGGGGAAGACGGTTATTTCCCTGTAACCATGGACCAAAAGTGGAGCACTGGGCAATCCGCTGCGGATCAACACTTGCTTCTATTTCAGCTACAAAGTAAGATTTTGGCTAAACCACATATATAATTGTGCATGTTTCATGATCACCCACACACCGCAACCGGCTGTCCTACTACTGGGGAAGGCGATTATTTCCCTGTAACCATGGACCAAAAGTGGAATACTGGACAACCGCTGCGGATCAACACTTGCTTCTATTTCAGCTATAGAGTAAGATGTAAACCAAACTACATGTAATCCATAATTGATTGTATTTCATGTAGTTAACATTAAGTATTATTGTAATTATTTGTACGCCTCTACCCCAATTCTCTAGGGATAATAGTAGAGGAGTCCCCCGGTAATTGTACCCCCCCCCAACCTACATTTTTCTCCTCCCAGCTGCCCTGAGATCACTGTTTAGATCAATTCAGGACAACTGAGAGCATGATTAACAGCCGAATTACGATAGTCAAACCCGTCCAGTGCATAGGTCAACTTGACAAGTCTCTGCGGGCGACCCTTGAGTATGGAAGACATAAATATAAATATCACATAAGATTGAAAAACCCCTTGAAGAGAGCGATCTCCCTGCAAGGGCTAGCTTCTAAAAATGTCTTTTCGCGAAAATAAACACGCCCCAGAGGAAATGTCCTCACTGGGAACCCCCCCCCCCAAAAAAAAAAAAAAAAAAAGGTTGACCATGGGTATTCGAGGCCTTGAAGCAGAAGAATAAGAAAAAAAGGAAAGAGAAGAAGGAATGAAAAGGAAAATAGGGGTGGGATTTCAACTTTTGAGACATACATGAAGAGGGGAAGGGCAATTTTAATTGAAAGAAGCAGTCAAATTAACACAATTAAAATTACAAAAATATAGTTCTTTTACGCCGTAAGTATATTTACCTGATTAAAATTAGAACGGGAACAGATGTCATTGTGAAAAGCGAATCCTACGACCATTGAAGAAAATTCCAAGCGAATGAAACGGCTATCAATTTGAACATAGTATTCTAGAATCAGACGAATTTTGTTGAGATAATACAATTAGTTAACAAAAATGTATAAATTTGGGAAAGAAAGAAAGGAAGGTTTGGTAGATAAGGATGACCCAAATAAATCTATTAATCTCCGGTAAGTCTGTGTATGAGAAGGATTGTGAAAAAATGCTGAAATTGGATATTGGTATTTCGAGTACAATTCTCTTCTATGGTTTTTCAAGCTAAAGATTGTTTTTTTTTTACTGTCACTAGTTTTAAATTTATGCAGAATTTATACCCAAACACGGAGAAAAATTCATTAAAAAATTCCATCAACTGCATGAGTACCTATGAAGAAGAAGAAGAAAAAAAGTTTTCCGGAGAACAGGGTTTGAAAATATTCAAAAACCAAAGTAGAAAAGATGAAAATTTCCTCTTCTCATTATTTAGGCCTAATCACTTTTGTTTTCTACTTCAGAATTGCTTACAATTGATTTTTTTTTTATCCTCTCCTTCTGTTTTGCATTATTTTCTTTCAAAATAGGTACTAAATCATAATACGGGTGAATATCTTGATCACAAGGTAATGAAAGTGAATTACGGGCTATTATGGAAAATTCGTATCATACTCACCTTGTATCTTCAAAAAATAATGATAAAAAAACGTTTTTACCAGCTAATCACTATCAAAATTGTAATGAAGCAAACAATGAAATATACTAATACAACCAAAATAATTAACAGATATCTAAAGTTTCTTTTAAAAGAAAATCTCTTGTTAGACTCTGGGAAACGTCGCGAGGTAATGATTAATAAATTTATCGGCTCAAATGATTGACATCGAGTAAGACTGACGTGAAGAGCACCTTCTCTTCATCTCAAACATTGGTTTAATATTATCTGAACTGAATGAAGGAAAATCCACTTAGTGACAATTAATAGGTATCATGGTTGTCCAAATCATTATTGAATCGCCCAGTCAAAAGAAGAGTTCTATTTTACCAATCTACATAGAACTAAACCTTGAGTTCTCTTGTTCAATAGGTACGTGAGGTACACAACCTCCAGTTGGACAGGAAAGAGATTCAAGAAAATCACGAACTATTTGTAGAAGTTATATGTTATGCTAATTATGGTTGTGCATTTTTTAGAAACGTTAGCGATACTGTCAGATACAGTTTCCGCTCCCGATCCAAGTTTGACGTCAAAATTCTTTTTGTGAATGTACCATTCCAGGTTGTAGCTATCGTCGTCGAGGACTCGATTTCCTATACCTATAGTCTTCCACGTTAAGCGGGAGAACCGAAATAGAAGTTCGCACGACTTTTTTTTAGCGCATATACAGTGACCACCGTAGACTCACGAGAAAATAAGTAATCACGCTTACGAAATAATTTCATTTTGTCCAGAAAATAATGAAATTTTATAAAAATCACGCTCGAAAAATGAGGCTTTGAGAATTCTCAAGCTCGATATATACCAGTAGTTGTAGAATACCAGCTAGATGTGGATTTGTGAGGAGGGAAAAGGTATGGTTAATCTTTCTATAAAAAATAACGGATGGACAGAAGGAAATGTAAAAGATAAAGAGTTACTAAAATTGTGAGAAAATATGGAAAATCTCCTCTCAGGGCCGGATATTCACTTTTATAAAGAAGAAAAAAAAATTAGAGAATTGTTGACCTTCCAGCCCAAAATGTAGGATCATGAAAATATGTGTCTGTTTTCGTGACATCATACCCTCCTCCTACTCGTACCTCCTCTATAGCCTTATTAGAGGAGTCCCGTGACAGTTTCATAGTTCCAATCCAATCTTTTGCCTTCAGACTATCCCCTGGTGGAACTTGTCAACATTATTTGTACGAGACAGCCAAATTTACAACAATATTCAGAAGCTCATTCAGAAACTAAATTTTGAGCATCATTACCCTCGGCTTCTCATATTTGACGTTATTGCTACTCTTCAGTAAATTCCCATGCTTAATTATTGAACAGAATCTTTCAAATTTCACCTCTACAAACACCAAGTAGGTACTATAGACGATATGACACTGGAAACTCCCATCTAAATACATTGAGCGCTTTTGGTCACGCGATGCAGCGCTATGTAACGGTGTGGGATGATGATGTCTAAAGGGCGGATTTATATTCAAATGAATATTTAGATTCCATCGTTATTAATTTTCAGTGCTGACTGGATAGTTTTTTGATTCAGAAAATTTCTGATAAAATGATAGGCCTATCTACTTTATTTTGAATATTGTGAATATTTTGATCTAAAAGTTAAGGATTGCAAATTTTTGAACATTTTCTACAATTTTTTCCCCGCTTTTATTGGTTTCTAATTAAATTAAGTTATCCATTTTTTGAGTATTTCTGAAAGACTTTCCACATTTTTGCTTCTGGCAACAATGGAGTCTTGCTCTGCTGATGAATTTCAATTGATTGCTGATGAAAATGATCAAAAATTGATAAATAGGCCAGACTATTTGACCCACTTTGACCATTCATAATGACCGATTGAACAATTTTTGGGGATGTGAATTGATATGTCGCTTCAATTTTGAATACCTATTACGTATTTTGCAGAATATTGGGATTGAACATGGATATTTTATGAATACTTAATAATTATATTGTGACCTGTACCACCTGAATATAATATTCAATATTTTTAAATTTTAAATATGAATCTAAATCTGTCCCTCGATGACCGTTGATGTTATGTTACAACTCAGGGCCATGGTCAATTGGTCGGGTTGTTGTTAAAGCACCACTACTCGCACACAATATACACAAATTCACAGTCACATGGTTCCATCCCGCTGTTATAGGCCTAGCATTTTGTGATCAAAAAGAAAACGTAATCGCAAAGAATAAAGATAGGCAGTTTGCGGCTCACTGAAAGAAGGAGGTAGTTACATATTGCGGTCAATGAAAACCGCAAATTGATCATGCAGTTCGCGGTTTCAAATATAGTAAACAAAATGTTATCACCAATATTTGGTAGTGAAAATATGAAAATACGTACAATACCAACATGGATAGTTGATTTGAAGGTACCGTCTACTAGTATTGCGTCATATGTCACCATAAACGTGAAATTCTTAGCGGTTGAGAACATAACTATATTCGCGTTGTCGTCACCAAGTATAGGACAAAACGCTCCTGAAGTTTTGTAATCACGTCCAATTTGTTCAGAGAGTTGTGTAGAGCTTTTTTTTTTTTTTTTCTTCCTTTATTCCAATCAGTGATAATGAAAATAATATAACAAAACATAAGAACAAAATACATAACAGTAAGTACAAAAAAAAAAAATAATAGTAGCTTGTTAAGTAGTCGGTAGAGGGGGATACTCCTTCGCTCAAGCATGGTGGATGGACCTCCTGATGTGTGTAATATAAGGCTTTTCCAGCGTTCCATATTGCATAATTATTTGCCTGATTCTTATCAATACGGTGGGCTCCCTAAAACATTGATCTTATGGCAGGTTGACACCGGAATGAAAATGAGTATGCAACCTAGCAATACCCATAAGAATAATGTTAGAAAGCCCACCATATTGATAAGAATGAGGCGAATTAGTATGCAATATGGAACGCTGGAAAAGCCTTATTGGTCTCAGTGAGCACTTCTAGCGCATCAACAGTCATCTCCTTCCGCATGACTTTCCTAGTCCTTGAACGCTCAAATAAATCTTCAGTAACCCGGCGTTTGCAAGCATTCAATACTTGTTGCGTTAACTGCCTATCTCTGAATCTGCTTCATGGTTGTGCTCAAAACTGCTCTCTTCAACACGACCGTTGTCCAACTTCATGAATGCATTGCAGTTCCTCTTTTATTTAGCGTGTTACAGTTTTGCAGGCGAAAAATCTCATCGACTGCAATCTGTACAATCGCTACGACCGCAAACCAGACGTCGTCATTGATTTTTGGCTTAGCAAAAAACGGCAAAACATTGACTTAAAACTTAACTTAAGCCATTAATGGTTTAAGCTTTCCATCCTGGTTATCACGAATCAGGATTCACAGTTCACACAGTGACTAACTGACTGTGACACACTCGTACCAATCGTCCGAAAGATATGATTTGCCTGATCGTCGATTTGGGTGTACGTCATTTTAACTTTGTACGGCCGAACAACACTGCGATACATAAATTACTATTTTTGTTTTCATAAATGATGGCAACCTTGTACATGTCATTTCTATGAAGCAGATGGCAGATGATGAACTGCGTGAGCGGTAAAAGGTATCAATTGAGGAGGCTGCTGTCTTCGTACTAGAAAGTATGAAGCATTAGAGAAATTAAAATAGTCAAATGATGATCACGTTTGTAACATGTAGTGTGATAGTTGACTAGTTCAACATTGATATAGATCCATTCATTGCTAATGTAATTTCGTACATAATTCTTTCCGGACGTGAAAATAGACGTACACCTTGTCCGTCCGTCGCAGGCTATTCCTTTGAGATCCACGTTCATCATTCGTCTTCAAGTCAATCTCAGTAACTAGAACTCGACAAATTGAAAAAGTAAAATGTCGAAAAACAATCAATTAGTTGTTGGTTTAGATTTTGCCTCCGTAACCAGCTTCAACAGCGCCGTCACGGAAGCCAATGAAACCGGGTAAAATACTTGTTTTATTTGTAAAAATTGCTGAAGATACATGTCAAAATTTCTTTGCATGATTTCAATTTGTTTTGATCCTCAGCTACAATCGGTGTTACGTCCCTGTTTCTCATCCTCGATATCGGCGCGAATTTAGCGATCGGTGTATTCTTAAACATTACGGTGACGACTTCTCAAGATCAATTATTGCTGTTCAGTCTTTAGGTAATGTACTCATAACGTTAATAATACTTCGATAATTGAGATTTGTATTCCAACTGTATAAAGATTATATTAAAAGAGGTTGTACTCGAAAGAGTAGCGTCTTGCAAAGGAAACCGCACGAAATGAACAGCTGCGAGCGCTTTCGGTTAAATAACCATCTTCTACGCGTAAATGAACGGAAGCGACTTCGTGGCTGCTTATCTCGTGTGGTTTCCTTTGCAAAACGCTACTCTTTCGAGTACAACCCCTTTTAATATAATGCTTAACCATAACATTGAGGAACGTGTTAACTCGATGTATAACGATTGTTTTTTTCATCATAGATTACATCAGTTTTATTACCGGGAAATTATCGGATTACATCGACGTAGACAGTGAGAATGAAACTTATAGAAAGTACAGCGAACGTATCTTAGAACAAGAAATAAAATGGTGCATGTATCTTGGTATGCAATACGTCATGGTAACGTTACCAAACGATGGCCCGTGCTTTAATCTAGCTCGTATCATTTTTAACAAGATAAAGCAATTTCCGCAAGCACCTTTTGTGAGTAAAAGATCGCTGCAAATGTGTAGGAATTAACATTTCTTGTGAACAAATTTCTCATTGATGAAAACAATCTTGCGTTTCTAGTTCTATGTTCGTGTCCCTATGGTAGCTCCGCGTTGTGAAAAAGCAGCATTTTTAGGTCTCGATGTTCCCGAAAACGATTCCTGGTGCAGGTAACGGATTTGATTTGATGACTGTACGCATTCACGCTGCGAGGGTTTCTTATTATGATGATGTGCTTCATTTCATGACACAGGTGGAATTCTTTTCGATCCTATTCTGGCACTCAAAAAAAAGTGAAACTAGCTCTAGAATTGGCTGACGACTTACCGGACTCCAAAGAGATTGATCGTTGGTTGGGTGAACCTATAGGCTGTGTCATCATAAAAACGAAAACCTTTCTCACAAATTCTGGAGGCTTTCCTGTATTGTCGAAAGCGCATCAAAAAGTCGTAAATGAATTTTTAAAGCGTCAAATACCGTTCGTTGTAAGTGGTTCGGCACCAGAAGATTTAAAACCACTATTTGTACAATATTTGGCGCATTTGTCTAAAGTAAGTAGTTACCGTTGAATGCTGCAGTTTCTCCTTTCTACATTATTGCTCGTTTTTACGCCGAGTGAATTTTGTTGCAGAAATTGGAAAGTGAAAATATACACAATGATTACTATAAAGGCTATGAGGATTTTCTTCAGATTCCTTTACAACCGTTGATGGATAATTTAGATCAATACACGTACGAAATTTTCGAAAAGGATCCAATCAAATATCGCGAGTATCGACGTGCCATTAAATTGGCATTATTAGACAAGAAAGAAAGCGCCGGAGAATCGCTGTAAGACCTATGCTGTTTTAACATGTGGCAGAGAATTTGTTTTCGCTCGAGTCTTCAATCTGTTTGTTTATGATAGATTGGTTGTGATGGTGGTTGGGGCTGGAAGAGGCCCGATCGTTGATGAAGCACTTAAAGCAGCCGAGGAAGCTGAGATGCGGATAAAATTATACGCCATTGAAAAAAATCCGCATGCTATTGTTTCGTAAGTTTCCGTTACTTTTTGAATCGATTGTGATGCGTGACCAAAGTTATCTAATAGCGTTTAAATGTAGACTACAGATGAAGAAAATTGAGAGATGGCATGATAGAGTAACGATTGTAGCGACTGATATGCGACAATGGAAAGCGTCGGAGAAAGCCGATATCATGGTATCCGAACTGTTGGGTTCATTCGGTGATAATGAATTATCACCCGAATGTCTAGATGGTGCACAAAGCTTTCTCAAAGGTTAGAACAATTTCAGCATAACGTTTTTCGTGAAAAGAAATGAATTTGTGGTTAAAAATTTCATTCTTTATGAAAACTGTTTCTTTTTATCGAGTAATTCTGATCAAAAAATTTCTCTTCTGCAGACGACGGCATCAGTATTCCGAGCAGTTATACTTCCTACATATGCCCGACTCAAACGCATAAAATTTATGCGGAAATAACCGATTTTCTTGAGCGTGATAAACCTTATTATCAACGATTCGAACAGCCGTATGTTGTTCACCTTCAAACTGTTTACCAACTTGCACCTCTTCAAGAATTATTCACTTTTCATCATCCTAATAAAAGTATGGTACCCTTTCATTAACTAAACCGATGTCATTATCTTGTAGTATGAAATTTTATAAGCATCGATATTTCCGATCAGGTGAAAAAATTGACAATACGCGGTTCAAGAAATTGTGTTTTGAAGCAGAACAAGACAGTGTGTTACATGGGTTTTCTGGATTTTTCGATACTGTTTTGTATAAAGATGTTAAACTGAGTATTGTGCCAGAAACATTTTCCACTGGAATGTTCAGTTGGTTTCCGATATTCTTTCCTTTCCAAGTAAGTGAACCACGCGAGCCCTTGTTTGATAGCCTGAGCAGTGTGTAATTTGACCTCTTGTACGTGATGAATGTGACAGCTTCCCTTTTATCCATCATGAAGATTATAAGTTATTCTCCAGAAGTAAGCGTATGTTCCCCTATCTCAGTTGTCAATTTTTCGAGCCTCTGAATGATGCCGGATACAGTTTGATTAATGATCTCTGATTTGCACATCTTTATTGACTCTTTCAGGAGCCCGTGCAAGTGAAGAAAGGTGAGAAAATCGAAATCGCCATGTGGCGATTGATGAACGAGAAGATCGTTTGGTATGAATGGTTATTGTGTTCACCCATCGGTGGACCTATTCATAACCCTAATGGAAGATCTTATTTCATCGGATTGACGTAATTAAATTATTTTGTTAATTTATTCATGCGACTTCGGTTTGCGTGTGCACGCTCCAGTATTTTGAAAAATTAGAAAAACATGCTAGTAAACTTTAAAATGGAGAACCTGGAAAGTTCTGTGATGTAATGATAAAAAGAAAAAGAAATGGTACTAGATTCGCTGGATGTGAAAAAATGTTAATTTATGAAACTTGAGTACGGTTATTTATTAAGAGTTTTATAGTGAGTATTAAGTTATTCTACCTACCAGCATGCAACTGAGTCGTGATTATAAGTGCGTGTTCTTCTTTTTCTATTCTAAGTTTTTTATATTGAGAAAAAAAAAGAAAAAGAAAAAAAAATGAAAACGCTTATCCGCGGCTATGAATAATATGATCAGTTTTTATATTCTTTGTATTGATTATGAAAATCCTAATTTTTTTATACTACTGTTATATTCTCGGGTGATGAAATTTTATTTAAGCGAGGAAATCTGAATGAATTAATTCTGCATTAGTTATAGCAAATAATTCAATGAGTGTCGAGTTTGATAATTGAAATACAATTTTTATTTGAAGTAGCGTATTTGTTCACCTTTTTTTCTATTAAAGAATATCTTTCCACGACTCGCGTTTCGATTTTTTCTTCTTCTGTTTATGGTTCTGGATATATTCACATTGAAGAATTCAAACTCTTGTCTTAAATAACGTAAATTGAAATTAATTATTGACAGAAATTACTGTATTTTTATGAAATCGTATTATTGAAGGAATATCTTAACAAACATTATCAGTTGATAAAAATCATCATAAACGAGAGGTATAAAATACTGGCAACTTCATCTCACCGCTGATATGGGTAATTCATCTGCAGAATTCTGAAAATTTTCAGTTGATATGAAGAATTTGAACAAATCATGTATGAATCAATTGACGTGCGTTGTGAATAAGCTTACCAAATCATCAACAATTCGCTGACAACCATAACAAAACTTGGATTTGAGACTGCTCACGGTGGTGTCATCAACTAACAAATAGATATTTCGAGAAATTAATTGATTCACACATAATTTACATACTTCTCTAACTCCATGCTGAAGTTCTCAAATTGACAACTTACCCACTGTTGAAGAAGAATTGGAAATCGCTGACTGGTTGTCGACTTCAGAGATTAAAGAAATAGGCATCTGAAAAGGAAAATTTTTCCACTTGGAAACTTCGATCATTGATTATTATTTTATGGGAACTACAAGAAAACTCACTCGACATAACGCACAGATGCACTTTTCAGTAGTGTCGATTTTCTGTAATTTATCTCCTACACTGTAGACGGTATAAACAGTGGATGGGAATTCCTCTTGTAGGTTGGAAATAAATAATGACGTTTCCCATTGTAAACTCGGGTCATAATTAAACTAAAAGAAAGAATACGAATATTAGCGAATGAAAGATAGTTCATGTCCTAAAAATATTTGAGAATTTATGAAGCTGTAGTTCTTATGAGTATAACAAAGTAAATTAATTAAGATAGTGCAGAAATTTAAATATAACCCCCCGCCAAAAAAAGAATCTCAATAGTATCGATTTCTCCACAATTAACGACCAAATTCCTAAAAAAATATGATCAATAAGATGCATAAAACTAACCATTTCAGCAGATGACGGTGTTACCAATATATTCAATCCATTAAATACATTGTAAAACGAAATTTCTTTAGAAACTAATTCTCGCAGAGGTCTGATGCAGTGTATATCGGTATTCCTCGTATCACAAACAGCCTGAAGTGAGATAGGTTGATTTAATTGATACTACATAGGTAAAATTATCCAGAAACTACATTCACAAAGCTAACTACTCACTGTGTCATAAGCGATATGAGAGTAACGCCCAAGAATAGTATCTGACAACATACGAACTGCTGCATCAGTTCCACAATCCGAAGTAAATATTTTATTACAGTTTAACAACGCTGCGCATTCATATGACAAACGAGACCTGGAGATAGTATAAGATTACAATACTTCTACGCTAAAAACAACGTAAATGTAGGAGAAAAAAATTAACCTTAATTGAAAAAGTAAATCCATTTTTGAGGTACTACTTTTAATTCCATCAAAAAGTCGCTTCAGTTTTAAATCATCTCTAGCAGAAGACATACTCTGTTCAAATTCATTGATTGTTAACCTCCCATAAATACTACTCAGTTTAACGACGTATGGTTTGAAGGGATATTGTTTCAAAATATTGTCAATCTCCGCCATCGTACTCGATGGATCAAATCTGTTTGGCCAAAGTATACTGTCTGGAATGAAGAAAAATTTGACAGTGCTGCATTCAGTTGAGAAACAGGCACAGAACTTTATACTCACCATCGACGACCAATACGTCGACGTGAAATTTTAATTTTTTGTGATTGCTCTCATTCATTCCCGCTTGTAGGAGATGGAGCAGAGCGACGGAAGATTGGGAACCAGAAAACACTAAAAGAATACGATCCTTGATTTGCTTCAGCTTTAGTTTCCCCACTGTAGATCGGAATTTATGAGTTACAACTTGTAAGAAACAAGATCTGGTCGAAAATAAAAACATAGGTTAAATTTAAGCGTTCACACCGAAGTTGATGTATCAATTGAAACGGGCAGATTCTTACTTGCAGTAGCTGAACTTTCGCTGCAAAACAACCGCTGCTTTTTCCGTGAGGCATTTTCGACAGATTGTATCGCGTCTGTAAAATTTTGTTATCAATAGTCATGGAATTAGAAGGAGCTCTTTCGACGGTTTCAAACTTCACTTACTTTTCGTTTACTTCTGGTACAGCAGGAGAAATTGTTTCATCCAAGAGGTACTCGGAAATGGAACACATTGTCTTATTTTTGAATCGAGTTGACTTCGTACGAACCGGATGCAATGATCTTATAACTTCTCTGTAACTTATGAAGACTAAATTTAGCTCTTATTATTCTACATCTTACATCAGAAAACAGAAATGGAAGTACACGTGATAATTCTCTTATCATTTTTCTGTTGATAATCGAGTTGCTTGGAGCTGCAGGCTGCTGTTGTGAGAGGATGAGCCGGAAATATTGAATCAGAAGAACAGGTACCTATGTATGATGTGAAAAGATTCTTTTCTTCAGATCACTCAGGAGCAATTTTTCGAAGGGTCTCGATTGTAATCGATTCAAATCGACATTGTTTTATTCAGGCACGTGGATTTCGTATGCGGTAGATAAGAACTACTAACGACAGACATTTTTGATCATGAGTTCACGAAATTTCTTCGTTGAATTTTCATTAAAAATGTAGGTGGTGTTCATCGGCGTTCTATTTCAAGATGAAGAACAACCCAAAACGACATAAAGCTCAGAATACCTTTCGCGTAAGTTTGTTTTTTTCGATTTTAAAACTATTGCTCGTGGTGAAAGCACATTCTACTCAAGTATTTGTTGCAGTTCCAAAGCTTCTCGGAGCGGATATCGAATATCGACATCAATGTATTTCACAAAGTCAAACATCCTTACGAGGAGGATGACGATGAAATCCAAAGTACTCATTTTGCTCAATGTTTAACAAAATGGAACAATGAGAACTTTACTCCTGCTTTTATTGAATTAAGGAAAAAGTTACCATCTGATATAGCTTTACCTCAGCTTCTCGTTAGGAAAGACGAAATAGTTCAAGTTCTCATCACCCATCTGAAAAATTGTGACATAGACTCATTACAGCCACCTTTAGAGTAAGTAACGCTCCTCCTGCTTTCTTTTGCGTATAATATCATCGTACTCACCGGTCTTGTTATCTAAACATTTGTAGACTTGTAGTTTCACTTGCCAAGGATTTGAATAAAGAATTCTATCCCTATTTTTGTCCATCCATCTTGCGGGAATGCGTCAATCTATTGGACACACGTGAACCAGCACAGATCGAATGGGTGTTCACTTGTTTAGCTTATTTATTCAAATATTTATGCGGAGCAATAAAAAAGAATATCGATCAAGTTTTACCAGAATTACTTCCGCTACTTAGTGATCGTCGACCACAATATATCAATAATTTTGCTGCCGAAAGCTTTGCGTTCGTAGCTCGAAAAGTTGCGGACAAGAACAAATTCTTATCACTATGTTTGAAGAATATCAAAAGCAATCAGGAGGTAAATAAATAATTAACATGTTATATAGCCTGAATCTTAGAAGAGTTTTGAATCAATATTCTCCCTTCATTCATTAGGCACTATCCGGCTTAGCTCGATTATTCTTCGAAGTTGTCCGAAGCGTTAGTAATCAACTTCACAGCGGCGCGGAAGACTTCATTATTGTCTTACTGAAAGAATTGGGAAACCAAAAATGGTCTGCAATCGTACCCTCTATCTGCGAAAATTTCGTGTCAAACTTGATTTCTTTCGCAAATGCCAAAACTGATGTTTCTCCGCTATGGAAATCCTTTATGGTACAATACTCGTTTGAAAGAATGAAATACTTCGTACATAAATTTTTATATTATGTATCATTTTTAGACTGTAGCAAGACAATTTTATGGAGTATGGTTAGAGAAGAACGATCTGGAAAGTGCAGAAAATTTAACGAAAATTCTGAAGCTCATAAAACGATTATTAGACTCTTCGGAAATTATTCTGCGAGATCCCGAAAATCTCATGAATTTTCTGTCAAAATTAGCCATCCATCCGAAGATAGCAAACTTTTCTGATACTCACTACGTAGTCGTGGATGTAGTTTCACTGTTGCTGGTGAAGACAAATTACTCCTCGAAGATCACCAATCATGAGGACATTATTATTAAAGTGAGCTCTTTTGCAAATATATAATTTAATTTGTCCTTATTCGTAAATTAATGTAGATCCATTCGTCTAGGTCTTCAATAATATCCAAAGTGAGCATTTGGCCGCTCACTTTACCGAAAAGACGATCATTTTGTCAAAGTATGAATCATTAGTATTTCACGAACTCTTAAAATTCGTCAAAGTTCACACATTGAGCGATTATCTAATAGAGATTTTAGCAAAAGTCGTTTGGATGAAAACTGGTTTTCATTTTCCTCTAGATGAGAAATTAAAATTCTATTGGGAGTGTTTCAAGTAGGTATTCTGTCACGATGAATTGTGACTTCATAATATTTCAATTATAATTTCTTCAATTTTTATCTTTGCAGATCCTTTCCTTCTTCGCGTACTTTGGTGGAACCTATCGTTAATAAATTATCGATCCCATTTACAGACGAAACGATTGAATCTACTCTGCAAGTCATCATTATCGCTTGCACCTGTAATCTTGAAAATTTACGTCCCAAAATAACCAAAAAAATGGACTCTTTTTTGAAAAGTTTGTGTCATCGGATCGACAACTGCGACAACGTCGAATTAGTGGCTAAATTACTTTATACCCTATTAATTTGGTTCCATTTTCGGAATCAATGTGATAGAAGAGATCCTCGGAAGTACATCCCTCTAGTGAAATTGGCAGTGAAGTATGTGGACTGTAGTGACTACTTGTGCTCCCTTCAATTATTGAATTCACTTTCATTGTTGCGGGAGCAAAATCTTGAAGATTGTACGAATACAGAAGATATTCTGAAAAGTCTGGTTATTTCTGACGAACAGATAAAGCTTATTAATAATCTGTGTTCACCTTTTCATAAAGTACGTCCTCGTGTCTTGAATTGTATTTATTTATATCATTTCAATTATGGATATAACATATTTTATATTCATTGCAGGTTAGATTGTTTACGCTTAACGTGCTGCGAAAATTGAATATACATCCAATATTTGAATGTTTGCACCTTATCGAGACGACCGACGCTTCAGTACAATTGTATCGTGATAAATTACATAAAATGCAGAGACTTGAATTCAATGAAGTTTTTGCCACCGATGTCCCTGATGAATTAGTGCGAACAGCTGTATTGAAATTTCTCGTCGGAAACTTGTACATTAATTTTCAGTTCATGTGGGAACCAGTCCAAGAGCTGATTGCAAGTCATTTATTGGGCAATGAGAATGCCTGGACGGTTTTTGAAAATGGACTGAACAGTTCAGTGACAAACGATGTTCGCAGTTTAGAACTGATGCAAGCATTTCAAGTCGACTTCAAATGTATGTAAGAGATGTAATATTTGAGAATCTCCTCTCCTGCAAAATGAAGATAATTTATTAAATTCTAGGTGACTTCTTGAAAAAACATTTCTACGAGGTCAATGGTGTAGACGATCGACCCGATTTCTACAACTTCCGTTGTCTTCTTCTCGGCGTGTTGAGGAAGTGCAAAATCCTAAACTTTAAAAATCCAACCTTTTTCCCGGAATTTTTCCTCAAATTCTACAAGTAGGTATCAACAAGTAAAGATTATATTTTTTTGTAAATCATTTTTAATACTTTAAATTTCCGTGTATTAGAACCGAGTACGCGATTAATATTCACGATTTCCAATCTTCATGCAATGTTAAGAAATCGTACGAAGATGATAACACGCTCGAAGTTGATGCAGATACGGATGGTTTTGAGTCGAAAAATAAAAAAAATTTGAATAAGTGAGTTACGCTATTCAATAACGTCAATAAAACACGTTAGTGAACCCGCGAGGAATATAACTTGATAATGCTTTGTCATTAAAGTGAAAAAATCAGGATAGTCAAGAAATACTTTCCACATTATCAATAGAGTTTGAAGGATGAACTTCTAAAATGATTTCATTCAACTCAACGAACGAAGATTGATAATTTTTTTGACTTTATTTTACGAGTATATATTCTACATAATGATTCCTTATATTTTACAGGCTATTTGTAATTTTATTGGATCTGATCATGAAGGCGTCTTCTCAAATACCTCAAAAATATCGAGAAGAATTATATAATATACATTTAGAAATATTATCGAACGGCAATTCAGATGTACAGCGGGCAGCAGTCAATTATATCACTAAAAATCGAAAAATGAACCTTTATAAGTAAATAATTCGAGTGATTTCGTTATTTTAGTGATAGAAACCAGTCTCGTCATTTATCGTCTCTATAATTTTGCTTTGTGTAGAGATCGTTTACTTGGATTGATCAAAGAAAGTTCTTTCAAAGATGAATTACGGAATATTATGTTGGATTTCAATTCCGATGCGATTCCGGAGCGTGATAGGCCTTATCTTATGAAAATTATTTTGAGGTACCACTTTCAGTATCTTTTCCGCATCAAACCTATTCGATTTGATTAACCTTATTAGAGTTGATTTTAAGGATGTTGTATGAGAAAACGAGGAAGAAATCGGCCGTTCATTTACGCGATTCCGTATTCGAATTCTTAGCTGGCTGCGAGGATAAATACATGATAGAATTTTTCGATATGTTCTTCAAACATTTAAAGCCTTACGTTCGAGGTAATGTTGAGTGAAGAACATGGACGATTTCTGCCAGAAAACAAAATTTGAGCTCATTTAAAAACGTTTTTACTGTTTTGTTCGTAGATTCAACGGATCCCTTGCACTTCTTCAGCGAAGAAATTGATTTGGAAAACACACTGCCACCCTCCTGTCTTCTTACATACGTGAATACAGTTTTAGACTTGTTGAAGAGATGCGGAAAATTGTTGAACCATTCTTGTTTGATTTATTTGTTGAAAGTCTTATTCAAAATTTCCTCATCAGTTATTGTACTCCTGAATGCCAGAACTGATGTTCACCGTGGATACTACGGAATCCTCAGCAAGATTCGAGTCGTATCGTTTGAAACGATTTCTTACTTTATCGAGAATTTCGAATATGAATGGAGTCAAAATGAAATCAAAGCAGTCGTGCAGGTATTAATTACGATTTTACTATCACTAAATTATTCTTATATCAAATGAACCATACACGGATTCGTTTCTATTGTTCACAGTATTTTTTGGAACCATGGATTCATAAAGTGGTGCACGAATGTCTACAAAGTCCAAATCCAGTCATGAAACTCTGTATAATTTTTTCAAAACATCCTAGGTACGTACCACGTTTTGTTTTCTGGAAAACGCGTTGGAATCTTGAACTAATGTTGACAATTGCTCTCTTATTAGATATTTCCCATTACTGGCTCATAAATGTGACGATATCACTCCTTTGGACGCAATGATGAGTTTATTAAATTCGGATAAAGTTTATTTCAATGTGAAAAATTCTGTTCTGGAAATAATCGAACAACTACTCACACTTGAGGAAGAGAACGAGGAAAACGAAGTCTCTGATTTATTGTACATGGATAATACTTCACGAGATGCATTTTCAGGTTGGGTGAAAAAGAACATTTATGTAAATTTTAATGTATCATGTTGAAAAAACTATTTTCATGTGTTCATATAAAAGGAAATCATCAATACGGCATGCGCTTGCTGCTTCCTCACATTTCAACAATTTTGATCTATTTGGAGAAATCTTTGTCAAAAAAATATATCAAACTGAACGGCGTCTATATGCTCATACTGAAACGTGTTTCTGAACTGGAATTGCCCGAAAACGCTAGCGTGACGCTCCTGAATCTACTGATGCCAGTGTTGAAGAGCAAGGCGACTGCCGATGAGGATGTCGTCATACCATTACTCGATACGATTTCCAATTTATTCAAACGATTGGAGAATGAAGATTTGTTCGAGGGATACATTCTGCAAATTGCCTACCTATTCAATGTCGTAACAGCCGCTCAGGTTCGCAGAATGCTCTGCAATCTTGTGAAATACATTGGGGAAAAGACCGGGTGAGTTTCTAAGCGTTCTATCTGAAATACTTTCTAATGGAAATGTCTTATTCTCGAACATAATTTGCAGTAAGAAATATGTGAACGCAGACTTCGTTCACGGATTGAATGTATTCGACTCGAGGACTGTAGATCAGCCTGACTACGCTGGTAGATTGGAAACGTACAAAAATATCAACGAGGCGAGCGAGAAAGGCGAATTGAACGCTTTGACGGGCGTATTCATTATTTACAACGCCTTCTACATGATAAAAAATGTAAGTTTAGTGTTTGGTTTTTATTTAGTTTTTTTTGGGGGGGTAATGAACAGTTCATTCATTTTCTCTTTCCTTTTTCGATTTGGAAATTTAATTTCTCGGAATCATAATTTTCAGTCCCTTCAATTTCTCTTTTTATTTTTATCGTAGGAAAAGGATATGGCATTACGAGATCACTCTGGACTGTGCTTGAGGAGGATATGTCCGACACTGGCTAGAACGTTCGAAAAATCCTCTAAAGAATTCACTTTAATTTTGAACGACACTTTATTGCCCCTTATCAAAGATGGTATTCAAGACAAGAACGAACATCATCAGTCAGAATCCGTAATTTTGCTAGGTCATATGGTGCGTATTGAAAAGTCTGCTAATCAGGCTAGATCGAAATTTGTAAAAAACCACTCTTTCTTTGAAGGTGAGAGAATGTCCTACTCTACATTCGGTATTTAGAGATTTACACGTCTTAGTCGACGTATCGGATTCAGATAACGATTTCTTTGAAAATATTCAGCACTTGCAGATACATCGAAAAACAAAAGCGCTGAAGAGGTGAGCGTTTGGGTCATTTTGATAGTTACCATAAAAATAAAGAAAAATACTACTTCTGAATTTATTTCACAGATTTGTAGAAGTTATGTCGCAAGAAATGAAGCCACCCAAGCCATATTCATTGATGTTCGTATTCCCTCTTGTTTCGTGTCATCTACTGAGCGATAAGACAGCAAATGAAACAGCATTGATTCATGCATCTATCGAAGTAACTTACGTTCACCTAAAGTTGTCAGTACTTCGTAGTTTAGAATATGTACTAAATCATGAAATTTTGCAGGCATTAAAAGTGATTTGTCGTCTTTCCCCTTGGTTGCATTATGAACGTATATTGAAACAGTACGTGATGGAGATGCGCAAGAATGTCGCTCTTCGGAAGCAAGCTATTCGTATTATTTCGGCCATTTTGGATTCGTTCCACTTTGATATTAGTCAGGCTATGAACGCTACAAACCGTAAACCTCGGCCTTCAAAACCGTCAGAAGAAGCAAGTAAAGGCGAACCAATGGAAATTGGCGGCGAAAGTGGCGAGCCTGAAAAGAAATTGGAACCTGCTGTAAAACGGGTGACTGTAATGTGTCATTCGGATGCCATCCGAGTGTACAAATCTATCAAGTCATTTTTAGTGCCAAGCTTGGATCGTGTCTTCATGACCTACGAAGACGCAGATCAGAATCATAAGTTGAGTAAAAAAGGAACTCGCGACGAGAAGGAAGAGATGGCCGTTTTGAGCATACCAATCGCTTACGCGGCTGTGAAACTGCTGAAAAAGTTACCTCCCGCTTTATTGGATCAATATATACCTACGTGAGTTTATATTACAATTTTTATTTTTATCTTTAAAATGGGAATCTCAAAACATGTATTCGAAAGAAAAGAGAGTGAAGAATATTACGGGGTGAAGGATTTATTTTCATTTGTAGTATTGATGATCTCAAGTAAATTATTGGAACTACTATGATGACACTGACAGGCTCCCTCATCAGAGAGAACCCGTTGAAAATACATCATGTTGAGATGTACCTGTTTCCTGATGTTAAGTTGATAGATATTTAGATAGATATTAGGTTACCGGATACCTCAAGTAAATTTATCAACCCCATGATGACTTTGACAGGCTCCCTCATCAGAGAGAACCCGTTACAAATATAACATGTTGAGATGTTCCTGTTTTCTGATATGGGGTATCTTAGATTTTATACCTAGATACATATTAGCTTAGTTAGCTCAGTTACGGCATATGTCGAGTGAATTTATGAATTATCATAATAATATTATGATGACATTAGCAGGCTCCCTCATCAGAGAGAACCCGTTACAAATACAATATGTTGAGACGTTCCTGTTTTCTGATATGGGGTATCTTAGATTTTATACTTAGATACATATTAGCTTAGTCACGGCATATGTCGAGTGAATTTATGAATTATCATAATATGATGACATTAGCAGGCTCCCTCATCAGAGAGAACCCGTTACAAATACAATATGTTGAGACGTTCCTGTTTTCTGATATGGGGTATCTTAGATTTTATACCCGAATACATATTAGCTTAGTTACGGCATATGTCGAGTGAATATATGAATTATATGATGACATTAGCAGGCTCCCTCATCAGAGAGAACCCGTTACAAATATAACATGTTGAGATGTTCCTGTTTTCTGATATGGGGTATCTTAGATTTTATACTTAGATACATATTAGCTTAGTCACGGCATATGTCGAGTGAATTTATGAATTATCATAATATGATGACATTAGCAGGCTCCCTCATCAGAGAGAACCCGTTACAAATACAATATGTTGAGACGTTCCTGTTTTCTGATATGGGGTATCTTAGATTTTATACCTGAATACATATTAGCTTAGTTACGGCATATGTCGAGTGAATTTATGAATTATCATATGATGACATTAGCAGGCTCCCT
The DNA here is from genome assembly GCA_035079385.1 of Aspidiotus rigidus. Classification (NCBI taxonomy): domain Eukaryota; kingdom Metazoa; phylum Arthropoda; class Insecta; order Hemiptera; family Diaspididae; genus Aspidiotus; species Aspidiotus rigidus. The sequence goes on from JAVHKY010000035.1 coordinate 1,316,890, forward strand.
CATCAGAGAGAACCCGTTATGAATATAACATGTTGAGACGTTCCTGTTTTCTGAAATGGAGTAGCTTAGATTTATAGGTATTTAGGTACAATCAACTTGCTTACTGAGTACCTCAAATGAATTTATGAATTATCATATGATGACGATAGCAGGCTCCCTCATCAGAGAGAACCCATTATCAATTTAAGTTATTATGTTGAGATATTCCTGTTTTCTGATGAAGAGTAGACTTATATTCATAATATTATTATTCTCATTTTCTCCATTACTAAAAATACATTATGTTGACATGTTCCTGTTTTCTGATATAAAGTAGAATCATATTTACATTCATGTCAACTGTCATATCAATTGCCCGTAGTAAATTTATAAACTCCATGATGACTTTGACAGGCTCCCTCATCAGAGAGAACCCGTTATAAATACATTATGTTGATATTTTCCTGTTTTCTGATATGGAGTATTTTCAATTTATATTTATTTAAATACATAGCAATATGATTAGGTACTGCATACATGTAAATTTATGAATCATCATAATTATGAAGACAATAACAGAATTCCTCATTAGAGAGAACCCATTATCAATAGATGTTCTTGTCTTCTCATGTTAAGTAGATTTATATCAATGTTTATAGTTATTAGCTTGATTAATATCTCAATTAAGTTATTTGTTACCTATCATATGATGACTTTGACAGGCTCCCTCATCAGAGAGAACCCGTTATAAATACATTATGTTGATATGTTCCTGTTTTCTGATATGGAGTATTTTCAATTTATATTTATTTAAATACATAGCAATATGATTAGGTACTGCATACATGTAAATTTATGAATCATCATAATTATGAAGACAATAACAGAATTCCTCATTAGAGAGAACCCATTATCAATAGATGTTCTTGTCTTCTCATGTTAAGTAGATTTATATCAATGTTTATAGTTATTAGCTTGATTAATATCTCAAGTAAAGTTATTTGTTACCTATCATATGATGACGTTAACAGGCTCCCTCATCAGAGAGAACCCGTTATCAATACATCATGTTGAGATGTTCCTGTTTTCTGACTTTAAATACCTATCTTAAGTTTACATTTAATCTGACAATAGTGCTATTACTAATAGTATTATCCTAAAGTGAATACAAAATTGATGTACATATTTGGGTTTGGAAGCTTGTACAATTTTCAAAAAAGTAGACAATATTGATTTTTTCTACTGCATGACCGGCACCTTGGATCTATAATTAATGCATTTTTTGATTTTCTTTTCTAGGATTTTTCTAAAGCTGAGCACCTACCTTAAGTCAAGGCTTCTTAGTATACGTCTAGTTGCTCGGGAAACCATGCAAAATATTTTGATGGAAGTTGGTCCTTCGTATTTTCCCAAATTGCTGTCTGAAATGATGTCGATATTGACCAAAGGTTTCCAGATACACGTTTTGGTCTTCACTTGTCACGCTATCTTGGAAAAGATTCAATCTCTTTTCAGTGCTGCCAGTCACATGGATGCATGTATTGGTCCTGTGTTAGAAGTAAGTTGTTTGTTCCTCCTTATTCATTAAAGAGGTTGAAGATTAAAGTTACTTGTTTGTCGTTTTATATAAATCGTTTGAAATGATCTTTAAGGTTGATATATACTTTAATAATCATTCATATCTACAATTTTGAAATTCTTCATTTTTCAGATTTGCATAGTTGACCTGTTTGGAAAGTTGGCTGATGAAAAAGAGATCGTGCAGATATCGAGTAAAACTCCGGAAGCAAAGGGTAACAAAAGTTACAACATGTTGAGCATAATGGCGGAATATATCAGCGAAGAACGTATTCTTGATTTGGTTCTCCCTTTGAAAGAGGTAACAAGATCAATTTCAACAAATTGCGTGAGCGTGAAATTTCCGGGGGAGAAGGCGGGGTCTTCTTGCAATCCAGCACAAGATTAAACAAACCATTAATTGTATCCGTGATTTTTCTTTATTTATGGTAGGTACTTGTAGTAAAACCAGCTCTTAATTTACAGATCTTATCAAGCAATATGTCGAGTAAGGTCGTGAGGAAAGTGTGTAGATGTTTGGAGTACATTGCTCAAGGACTGACACGGAATCGCTTCCTCAATGTCGAATCGTTATTAGTGCTCGCTTATGGAGTTTCAAACGATTGTATCCCTGCGTTGGTACTGGAAAAAGAGAATAATACCGCGAAAATTGAAAATGTGCCGCCCGTTCAGAAAGCGGACTGTTTTATTATTCCGGAAGGCGAGTCTACTCTACTTGATTTTTCAATCGTAAATATTGTAAATTCTAAGAAGTATCTTAATTGTTCACTTCAGAACCCAAGCATCTAACAGCAGAAAAACGTAAAACGTGCTCACGAACGAATTCGCATGTGATTATTGAGTTTGGTCTCGAATTATTGGAATCTATGTTGAAACGTGAAATCATTAGATCTGCCACTTATCGTCCTCACTTGGATCCGTTTATTCCATTGATCAAAGATTGCCTTCAATCTCAATATAATAAAGTAAGGAAAATTCTGTCGCTATTTTTGGGTTTCTGAACGAAAGATTAAAAAGAATGAATTTTTTCAGCTCGTAATATTGTCGTTGAAATGTTTAATATATTTGTTACGACGCGATCTGCCATCTTTGAATGAGAGTTCGGCGATTAAGAGCATTTGTGAGTCTGTTTTTACCATGTTGGCCAAATATTCCTCGCCGACTCTATCTGGTGAGAATAGCGAATTGATAATGTCCGCAACGAAAGTGAGTTTCGTATTTTTTTACTGTCATCGCGTGTGAACAAAGTTTGTCTAATGAAATTTTTGACCGCAGGTGGCCTTGGTGATGGTCCGGGACTTGAAATATGCCATTGATGATGATCAATTACGAATACTCTTGTACGTAGTTGAAGATTTGCAAAAAAATTCATCGCATTACGGGACAGGCTTTGCTCTTCTGAAAGCAATTTTGACCAGGAAGTATAACAATCCTGATCTACATGAATTGATGAGAAAAACAGGCGAGTTGAGCATTATGGCGTACAACGATAGCGTTCGTTTGATGGCGAGAAAAGTAAGACAGCCTCAGTAAATCGGTAGAATAGGGTACAAATTCCTTATAGAATATTTATTTTGTTTTTGTTCATTTTCAAGGCGTACTATTATTATCTTGTGAATTATCCGCTCAATAAAAAGAAATTGCGCGAGAAGATCGAATTCATTGCTGCTCAGTTGAAGTACGAAGAGATACCGGGAAGAAAATCGGCCATAGAGTTGTTGACGGTGATCGCGAATGCGTTTCCTGAAGTAAGATGTTTCTTTTCAAATATACACTACGAATAAATTTTCAGCCAAATCTAACGGAAAGTACTTCTACTCAGGAGGAGTTTTTAGATTTGAGTCCCATATTGTACTTCAAATTGGCATGCAGATTAGTTGACGATGACTCTACAGAATGTAAGAAAATGGCGTCCGATTGTATTTCAGTCATTATAAAACGCCTATCTCACATCAAGAAAGAAGAGGAATTGTTTGAGACCACCTTAAGTTGGCTTAATGAAAATAAAGTATGCACACACTGTTGTACATAGGTCGATAAAATACCGACCCTTCAAATAATTCTCATTCTCATATCAATTCTTGTAGATGCAATTCCGTGTTCTGGCGGTTCAATTGATGGGAATATTTGTCGCTGAAAAAGGTGCGAAATTCGAATCTAAATTGCTTGATGTACTTCCTATGCTCGAAAATCAATCTTCCTCGTGGCGAGCGAATGACGTAGGCAAGTACGTGCGAGCACCCGCGTTCAATGAAACTTCTGAAAGTGCGAACAAAGAAAATGATGCACTTGCATTCCAAGTTCTACAGTTGTATAGAAGATTAATGGAAACGTGTCCGAATTTATTACTCGATCAAAAATACGGAAGCTATGTGCAACGAATTGCGGGTAGAGATGCCACGAATATGAAAAGTAAATTATTGTTGTCGTGGTTTATCAGGCCATTTTTTTCCCCTACAGATAATTGTCAATCGTTCATGAAACATTCTCACGAGTGGGTACGTTTGGGCGCAGCTCAAGTTCTTGGACTAATATTTAAGTCGCTGAATATTGATGAAGTTAGCTCTATCGTCAATAGTTCTAAAGAAGCGAAAACAGAAGGTTTTCTTGTAGACAAGCAGGCAAAAAGTCAAGTCAAAAGTTTGTGCGAAGATTTCTGCGATCAGTTGGTTCCGGGTCACGATGTCATGGAATCCCTTCTTAAACAGGTATTGTACTCCCCTTTTGATCAGCTTTTTGAAGGTTCAGCGACTTTCATGAATGTTTCTTTCTTCGCAGACTATGAAAAATTTACTATTTCTGGCTGAGGTCCTACAATATGTACCATGCTCGGAAATTAAAAAGTTCTCGTTACCCTGGCTGGTAAATAAACTCGCCAATAGAGTTCGCAAAGAAGTTTCTCGTGCTCCTCAATCGTACATTGTGGTTAGTACACAATTATACTATGGAATTATTTGTACCTTCATAACCGTAAGAAAAAATCTATCATCTTCTTTTGATATAGAGGACAATGGTCTTTAACTGGCTTGCCGCTTTGGCCGTGAAACTAGACGAGGACAAGCTGATCCCCATGTTGCATGTTGCGTTTTTACCTATATTACGCGAACTGTCGACTACCGACGATCAGGGAATCGTCATACGTCGCGCAGCGAAAGAAGCTTTGAAATATTACAGGAAAAAAGTGAACGCCGACGTGTACGACGAAACTGTAATCAAAGTACAACGAAAGTTGGATACGAAACGAGTACAACGCAAGATCAAAATTGCTCAAATGGTAAGAAAAATAAGTACAATTTCGGCGATCGAAATGGTTGCACGGACGATACAAAATGACACCAATATTTTTGTCTTTTCTCTTTAGCCCGTAATCAATCCCGAAGGTGCCGCGCGGCGTAAGATGAAAATACGAGAGAAAAAGAAAGAATCGCGAAAGAGACGTTTGGAGAAATTACGGAAAAGAAAATTTAAAAGTGGGAAAAGAAAAACGGTCGAAATAGCCGAATGATATTTGTTCTCATAATGTTCCTTCCAGTCTGTGATAACTTTGTACGTACCTAAATAAATTTGAAGTTATACAAATTAAAAAAAATGTCTTCCAATATCATTCATTGTCGGAGTGTGGTGGCCGGCTGCTAAGTCTGAAGGCTGTGTATAGATGAAGCAACCTACCCTGTGACCTATTTACCTTGAGTTCTAGTGATTGCTTTTGTCTTTGGTCTTTTATCTTGGTCTTGCAGATATATCGTTTCTTGTTACTTGAGAAGACGTACGTCTATATTCTATACTAATAAATATCTAATTATATTATTTGTGTAGTCTTTATTAACACACTACAGGGATATTCTGACATGGTATACCAAGGTATGTGATAAAATTCTTTCAGATTGGTTACTCTTGGTTAACTAAAATAAAACTAACTACACTCGTGAAAACGAGTTATCGTAGAGCTACGAAAACCATACCAGTATCAATTCAAGTGAACGAAACTAAGAAACTAAAGTGGAAACACTTTAACTCTAAGATTAATTAAGCGAAATTCGAGTTTAATTCCTCGATTCGTAATAACCTAACTGAAGAAAACTGAAGAAATTTCGTCACACGTGAACAAGGTATGGACTCTGAAACTAAGAAAATCACAAATCCTTGCAGAAGTCGTGGCATCTGGAGATTTGAACAACGGTAAGCGAACGTATGTTGCAGTTCGCTGGCTAACTACTAGCTCGTTGGCCACGAAAGATAAAAAGGTAGTTAGTAAATTAGTTCAGGAAAACGTTGGAAGCTTATATTGGACTGATCACCCGTTTTGATTCTGGCACAAGTAAGGACTAAGCCTTTTATCGTGAGTGGATAACAGTGCAGTATTCCTCAATTTTGAGATGCTGGTAAATCTTCAAATCAAGTCAGATGTCAAAGTATCCAAAAATAAATCCTATCAACAGATGCTCGCTGCGCGTGCGAAAGCAGCGAGAAGCCATGCATCTGTCAGACAGTATCACACACGATAAAACTCTAATCTGTGACATTGAAGAAAACAAAAGTAGATGCATAGAGAGCGCTAAAGTACGTGATACGTAGTGATTGAACTAACCACAGAAAAGAAAAGCCAAAACGGTAACTAATAAAAATCGGCATCGGGATCCCGAAGGAAACGTGTAAACGTGCAAAAGCCCTTTATTGGCAGTACGTCACAGAAAATCGGCGCAAATCTAATCAGATTACTCTGAACGAATTTACGAATACTGTTAACAATAGTCAAGTAAAAACTGAGTATTTTATGATAGTGAACTATAAAAATTAGACTTCACTAGATTACTACGTTGAATTAAAGCTGAAAAGATTTCTACACCAAATATGGGAAGAAAGAGGTCGCATAAGAAGCGGGCACGAAGACACTTGAGTACTTCGTCGGACTCGTCACCGTCGTCCAGCGAAATAAGAGATAGACGAAAACAGAGTATGTATGATTCAACAAAAATTGCCGCGGAAATGAAAAATTTTTCGAATCATCTCGCAAACCGGAATATCGAAATGCAAATACTCGAAACAGAAACAACGAAACTGATTGAAGAACTATCGGCCACGTACTTACAGAACGTAGTAGCACAAATCTCGAAGTTCCATAAAACAAGCAACCAAGTTCTAGGGGAAATCCAAGAAGGACGTGAACGACTCGATAAATACATTGCGGCCTTTCCAATGGAGATAACGACGGCTGAGGTACATGTTATCAAGGAGATTGAATCAACTTTGACGCCGGATGAATTCAATAAATCGCAAGAAATAACTGGGAAACCAGATAACGTACCAGACGTAAATAAACAAAGTAATACTGTTGAACTATCTGAAACTCAATGTGCGAAAGTAACGAGTCTCAGTAACTTAGTATGTAAATATTATCCTTTTCTAGATAGCGTTACGCGTGATCCGAGTACAATCTTCGCACCTGTTGAAAATAACTCGACGGAGTCAGTTCGTCTTGGTGAAGATATCACGGTCATGAAGGAGAATAATCAATTGGAACAAACACCGTCGTTAGAAAATACGGATGGTAAATCGGCTGAAAAGCGAAAATCGAGGGAACGTCAATCAAGGGAGTGTTTGACTGAAAAAGAGAATCGTCGTCGGAGCTCATCTCGCACGTATCGCTCATCTCGCACGTATCGGAGACGTAGTTATTCAAGTAGAAGCCGGTCTAGAGATCATTCCTACAGACGTCGAGATCGAAACCTATCGAAAAGTATAACAACTTTTAATGATCTGAAAAGATCTTTAACCGTGCGAAAGTACGATGTAATTAAAGGTAATTTATTTATTTTAGATCGACAAGTTGATGAGAAATCAGGAGCGATTGTTCCATTTACAGGCACTGATGTGTTAGTCCATCGTTCAGAGAATGAATCGTATGCGTCAGGTGTAAGTACGGCACGGACGGCTAAATTTCCGAAACCAAATCTTAAGTTTCCGCATCTTAAGAAAACTATCAACAAGCAATGTGATTGGAAACTCACGCGACATCGTATAGAGCAGGAAATGCGCGCTCATCATTGCGGATGTTTGGTAGATGGGACCCCAAAACCGGCGAATTGGAGTGATGAAGAATTTAATGCTGCGGTGGTGTCGACAATAAACTACATCGAAACGCAGTGTTCGGATTCCGTTCTGCGACAAGTGACTGGATCAAAGACACCGTTGGAACTGTTGGATCGCATATCTCGTGTTGTGAATTTTCAAGGTGATGCGGCAGAGTTGAAATATTTACGTCAAATAACCGCCATGGAATACGACGGAAATGAAGATGTAAATCAATATATTGATAACTACACGAAAGCCTGTGAGGCATTACGTTCCTGCGGCGAATTGACGGCTGCACAAGAGAAGAAGTATTTTCTCTTGGGAATTGAGAAATATGCAAATGAAATATGGATAGCGGAACAGACGGCGAAACAAACAGGCAATTGTGAAGGTTTATCGTTGGAAACGCTTAAAAGCCACTTGCGAGCGTATGTACAGCGGCAACAAGAACAGACGCTTCGAATGAAAATCAATAAAGGAGAAGTCATGTTTTCCGGGGCGGAAAAGAGATTGTACAGTTCATATCAAGATCGCTCGTCAGCTTACAGTCGTGAGCGTCGTCGGAGTTCCTCTCGTCATCGCCGACCATATAATGGACGAAGTCGTGATCCAGAATATTCGCGTTCTTATCGGAAAGATAACCCATCACGAACAGTTGACTCAAAAGCGGAAAAGCCTACTGGAAGTAAGAAACCAGAAGGAAGAAATATATTGGGAAACCTGTCCAAAAAGAAACCTCACTACAAAGGTTTAAAACGTGTTGCTAAGAAACATATGGCTACCTTGAATATGCGTCGCAAGGCGCGAAATTTGAAGCAGGTTTCCTTGATGCAAGATCCGCGAAATAAAAATTACCTAATCTATGAACCGGAACTACTAGATGACCTTGAGAATGATTTCATCCTGAGTGCGCAAGCTATGGGAAGTGCTTCTGATACCGATTGTAGTCAGTCAAAATCGCTCAAATCATCGTCGTCATCTGAGTTGGAAGAGGAAGTCGCAAAGAAGGATGCGTCGATGGTCGTTTACTCTAGTAAGTACTTAACTACCATTTCTCTTAGAAGTAAATTAAACTATGTTGTTTCAACTAGCAGTAAATTAAACCATGTTCTCATGGCTAATAAACAAAAGAAGTCTGGTCTAACAACCACTTCCTTAACTAACTCAAATAAAATCAAGTGGGCTATTGACAGTGGTGCAACTCATCATATTACATGCCAACTTGAGGCATTAACTAGTGTAAAATATTTAAACAAACCCTTGGTGATGGGATGTGCTAACAAACAATCTCTAATTATAGATCGCACTGGTGATGTTATCATGCGTAACCCTTATGATAATGAACTTGTTCGACTTCGGAAGGTTCGATACTCTAAGTCCTGTCCAATGAATTTACTTTCTGAACGACGTTTACGACATAAATTAATTTTTCTAACAATTGGAGATGAAAAACATCTAATTGATATTAACACTGGTAAAACAGTGCATATTGCCAAACAAGATGGCCGGTTTTGGATAGTAGAAATGACGTTAGAACAAGTATCGCAAGCCTCCTTCACTGAATCAAAAATATCTAAACCTAAACACACTAATTGTGATAAATTAAACAAATCAACTCGCAATGCAATAAGTAGTAAAATAAAATTGTTTCGTGATAACAATCTTAAAAGTACTATAAACTATATTCGTAAAATTAAAAAGGCTCTTCCTCTTACAACAGGAACGGGAGGAGTATCAAATGATGGTTTGGCAAACCAAGATGGTTTGGCGGACTGTAACACTCCTTCAACAACTCAGGTAAAGAAGCATGCACAGACATTGCGACCAAGTTCCGTGCATCCTCTTTTAAACAATACATCTTCTAAACCTATACTGAAAGCCAAAACACGAATAATGCAACAGAATGAGATCGATGTCTTAACAAATAAAGTGTTAGCTGAAATAAGCAAAGGTTCAGAAATGAATATTAAAGATGTAATCAACTTAACTAACCGTCGTATTGAACGACGTCTAAAAGAAACGGAAGGGTTATTGTGGCACTATCGTTTAAACCATGCTTCACTTTCTCAAATGAGGTTAATGAAACTGGATATGCCAGAATTAAAAAGTGTTGTCTTAAGTGAAGATATAAAGCATTGTCTACACTGTAAACTTGCAAAAGCTAAAAAGAAGCCGTTTGACCAGAAACGTGAAAAGGCTTCTCGTATCTTGGAGAAAGTGCACTCTGATACAATGGGTCCTATAAACCCATGTGGTTTTCGGTCTGGTCATCGCTATATAACTACATTTACTGATGATTTCTCACGGTATGCGGAAGCTTATTCAATGTTCGATAAAACGCAAGTTCATGTCTCAATGCGGAAGTATCTTCAAAAGATGCGATCATTACTAGGATATGACTATCAACCCATTCATCATTTAATTAATCAAAATAAAGGACGTCAGTTTTCATGTGCAAACGGTAAATTGCATGTCGATAACGGCACCGAATTCACAACAAAAGAAATGAAAAGGGTATTAGAGGAGGAGAAAATTATCTTAGACCCCTGTAATCCCCGAACCCCCGAACATAACGCTGTTGCAGAGCGCCTAAACCTTGAACTAGAAGAAAAAATAACAGCCCAACTTCTGAGCGCAGGAATGCCCATGGGATACTGGCCTATCGTCCTTGATTACGTAACATATGTTCATAATCGCACTGCAAATAAATCATTGGGTGGTCTATCCCCCTTTGAAAAATTAACTGGGCGAAAGCCAAAAAGATCGAATTTCAGGCGTTTTGGGTGCCAAGCAGTCGTAACTAAACCAAAATTAACTAAAAATAAACAACGTAAGTTTGCCCCTCGCGGAGAGCTAGGCTATCTAGTTGGTATAACTAACTCTGGTTACAGAATACTAATGCATAAAGATCTTCGAATTGCTAAAACTAAACATGTAGTGTTTGATGAATCGAAAGTATATGGTGACTATCAAGGAGCAAAAGCTACTCTTACCCCCCCAATTACATTTATTCAATCAGATACTTGTGAATGCTGTCAAGATTCTGTGGAAGAACACCTAGATCCAGCAGAACTAAATGAAGTACCATCTGATGATGACAATGTACATGGATCTGATCATGATGATGAAGTAATAAACTCTGATGATGATGATGATGAACTTAAGGCATTTGTACCTCAATATGATTTACCAATGACACGTCAACGAGTTCGAAAAATTGCAGAAGGGAATGCAGTATCCAACTTTATTGCAATTACTTATCCAGATACAAGAGTAGATGATACAACTATGGTAACGGGTGTAGACCGCACAAATGTCTATGAACCTATCACATTCAAACAAGCAACTACCTGCGAAGATCGGGAAGAATGGCGAAAGGCAATGTATGAAGAACTTCGGTGTCTCATCAAATATCAAACGTGGGATATAATTCCAAATAATCAAGTACCTGCTGACACAACTGTTGTTACGTGTCGTTGGCATTACAAAGTGCAAATTAAACCTTACGGTATACGACGCCGAGCTCGAGTAATAGCGCAAGGTTTTAAAGATACTACTCACTATCAGAGTCATGAATTATTTGCACCTGTTTCGTGTCAACTTGATATGCGCCTAATCATTATTTTTGCCAACAAATATGATCTAACTCTACGCCATTTAGATGTAACATCGGCATTCTTGAATGGAGAATTAGAACATGATATCTACATGACAGTGCCTCCGGGACTTGGCTGTTACCTAAATAAATCAGCTGATTTTGAAAAAGGAAACCGACTAAAGTTGAAGAAAGCTATTTACGGACTTAAAGTGTCACCTAAGCGGTGGTATGTCAAATTTACTACTGTATTAAAGAAATTAAATCTAACTCAATACGAGTATCGACCATGCCTGTATTATTGGAAAGACCATAATAAAATACTTGTTTTATTGATATATGTCGACGACATATTAATTGCAACTAATGACCCAAAGAAGGAAAAAGAAGTGGTTGATGGCTTAAATGAAGCTTTCCAAGTGTCAGACCTTGGCGAAGCAAAAATTTACTTGGGTGTTCAAATTGAAAGGGACCGTAAAAACCAAATAATTATACTACATCAAGAAAACTGGACTAAAGAAATGCTTCAGAAGTATGATCTGGGCAAAAGTAAACGCACAGTTAAAACACCTATGCTAACCAATGAGGCAAACCGTAAAGTAAAGGCACTAAAAATTAATCAACGACATGTCGACATTAAAATAAATAAAAAGACAGGTCAAAAGACTGTTCTTGTAGGTAAATCAAAATCGCGTATAAATCCTATTGGCTTTGAACGTCGTAACTACCCATATCGTAATGCCATTGGAGCGTTACTTTATCTAAACAACACTACTCGTCCAGATTTGTCGTACTCGGTAAATTGTTTAGGGAGGAGGCAGTGTAGTTACGATTATGAAGATTGGCAAGCTGTTCAAAGAGTGATGAGATATGTACGAGATACAGCAAACCTAGGCCTAACCTACACCTATAATAAGCACCAAGAGGAAACATTTGATGTTTATGTAGATGCGTCTCTAGGTATAAATGAACCAGAGGCTAAGTCAACTACAGGCTATGCCATAATAATAAACAACAATATAGTTGACTGGAAAACACTACTTCAGAAACATGTCTCACTCTCATCAGCCGAAGCAGAGTATGTGGCTATGAGTCGAGCGTGCAGAGAAGTGGTATCAATTAATAATCTAATTAAAATTCTGTTTAATTGTAAAATAAAACCTATGCTACATGAAGACAATAGAGCGGCACTAAAGATTGCCAAAACTGAAGAATCTAAAACCTTAAGGCACCTAGTGCATCTTAACTATCATTACGTACGAAAACTATATCTGGAAGGAGAAATAGATATTAAATGGGTCTCCACTGAAAACCAGTTGGGTGACTTTTTCACTAAAGCTCAACAAACTGATAAATTTATAAAAAGTAGAAATACCTTAATGAACATTGATCTATGTTAACTAACATAAATTATGTATTTATGATTACAGATTCATTTATATAAGAGTCCATGAATATGGTCAAACAGGAAACACATGTCATTGGGTCTCAGCTTGGAGAAATTGCTGACCTTATCTAAATTTACATTAAAATTAAGAAACATTGAATCTCAATTTTTGTGATAAAGTACAAATGAGAAAGTTATTATTATGAATTAATTAATTAATTACAAATGAGTTCCTGTTTGTTACATTCAAATTATATTTAAGTAAATTGTTTTGAAGTCTGAAACAAGACAGAAATTATATCTTACACTTACACATCAAACTGAGATTGCTCAAGAGTTCACTATATAGGTCCTGCCTCATCTCTAGTACCACCTTGAGTATCCACACCTAGCTAGACATTAGTCATTGTCCACGGGAGGAGTGTCGGAGTGTGGTGGCCGGCTGCTAAGTCTGAAGGCTGTGTATAGATGAAGCAACCTACCCTGTGACCTATTTACCTTGAGTTCTAGTGATTGCTTTTGTCTTTGGTCTTTTATCTTGGTCTTGCAGATATATCGTTTCTTGTTACTTGAGAAGACGTACGTCTATATTCTATACTAATAAATATCTAATTATATTATTTGTGTAGTCTTTATTAACACACTACAGGGATATTCTGACATTCATTTTTGCAAAAAATGAAGTAGAGGATTTGATGGTTGTAACAGAAATTTACTTTTCTGAGAATTCTGAAGTACCTACGAGGTCGCTAGCCTAGTTCACCATTTCTCTCAAACTTGCGACGAGGGTGAATAGAAATTTATCTCATGTTTCTAAATCTCATTGACTAATAAACACCCTCTTAGCCTCTGATGCCATAGCTGAAGCGTCTGATAATGGAGTATCCATTGATATCATCAACAAAACGAATTAGGTACATATTTCTCAAGTTACAGACCGCTGCGAACACTTTATTAATAGAAAACATTGTTTGAAGCTCTCGTTAGTATTTTTAATACATTTTAGTACCTACTTATTCTATATTTTAAAAGGAAATTTCTAGCTTACTTCTCACGCATTCATAACTTTCAAGCCTAACCATGACCAAGCCCTACTTAGCCGGTGGAATGAGCTCCGATGAAGAGAATAGATAGCAGTCGGCTTGTAAATTGATGGCGAGATTCCTATTTGGTTGTAATATTTCTTCTTATTAGATCCTGATTCAGAGGGTATTTATATTTTATGACATCGATACTGCCTCATAATTTCCATATAGCTCAAATTGGCTGGCAAAGACAATGATTTGAATTTGAATATAAATTGATTTCAATCAAGACATTTACTCGTCTGAAAAATGCATGTTGAGTATGTTTCTAGGCTTATTTTTCCTCGACAACGAGGATTGGCCGTTTTTCTTTTTACTTTCTCTCGCGCGCCCTTGCAAAATAATATAATTCAAGAACTAATTTCGTTTTCCATCGACATAAAGAGAATACAATTTTTTTTTTAAACAAAATTGATTTCCTTTCGTACCTACTCTTCTGCAATCACAGAGGTGTAGGGGACCTGGGCTTCTTCCCCATGATTCTTCGCATTTCGCAAGTATTCCCGGATTATCCGTGATACTGATAGTAGTGCTTTAACGACACTAGCGAAACTACAATTCGTATGCTTCGATTCGATTCATAGACAATAATAATGTGCCGCCTGATAAGACGACAAGAAGAAATGCACACCGCGTAATTTTACAACTTTAGTTTTTGGGAAAGCAGAATCAGAATTAATGAGTCTGTACGAACGTATTGTTCACTGGTAATAAATAAGGATCGCTTATCTGTCTTTCTTTCACACATAAAATAATGGCCAATTTGGCTGCCGAACTCAAACAATTCTTCGGTACGAAAACAGCGCAGCTACTGTTCGGTGTTGTAAAACCATGCCCTAAAGTGAATGCAGCTAGAGTGCTCGTCTACAAACATGTATTTGACGAGACTCTCTTAATGGTAAGTTCACTATTTTATTCGAAGATTTCTGCAGACGAATTTTCTTTCAAAATGTTTGCATTCTTTCAGTACTTCGATGAACCTACATCGTTCTACGCGTATGATCCTGATAAGAAATGTAAAACTGGTGATTTGGTTCTAATAAAAGAATTACTGCAAAAGAAGAGTACGTTAATCACGCACGAAGTCCTCAAAATTGTGTATCCTCTTGGCGATATCACGGACCCTGTAACAGGTCGCAAAGTTACTAGTGTTAGAAGAGGCGTTCCAGTATACAGGTATTTGAGTCTTTCGCTTCGTTCGAGAACAAGTATCAGTTATATTTCTTCCACTTATCAATTTCGATCTTCTTATTTAGGGACGTACTCGATGAATTAAATAAAGTTTACGGTGAATCTCCCGACAGATTTATATACGAGAAAGCTCCACCTCGAGGTTGGCAAGAAGGTAAGAAAGATTTCAGTGATAAGGATATAACTGTCAATATCAACGATGACGGTAAATACGATCCTTATCAAAGATACCTGTAGTTTAATAGTCACGAGTATTGTACAAGAATCAATTTATTGTGCTTCGTTTGTACTCGTTAAATGTTTCTATTGTTCATGTTATTCCTAGCTAAATGTAAATGATGTACAAAATCAATAAGAAGTTGCATTAATAAAAAGTGATTTATTACAAAAGAACAAATTCGAGGGTAAGCGAGAATACAACGACTAGTATGGGATAATTTTAATGAAGATCGTTTCACGACTCGCTTGCTTATGATTAACAGTTTTTCAGGAAGAGAAAGAGGAAAAAAATCTAGGAGAACATTTAAAATGGTAGGAAGGGAATTATTCACTCTTCAAGGAATTCTCTCTCTAGAGCGGCTCCCATTACATTCCACTCTCCATCACTTTCTTGTTCTTCTTCAGTTCCTTCTTCGCTATCATATTCAATGTCTAGATCACTTGGCAGACCTTCACCCCGACGGAATTTATCGTTGATCGTTTCATCGTCATCGTCAGAGTCATCTTCGTCGTCGTCATCGTCATCAATCTCATTTTCTATCTCCGGAATTGATGAACTCAAACCATCCCCATCTTCTAATTTTTTTCTTTTCCTCCTCGTTCTTTTTCTTGATTTTGAATCGTCGTCACCTGAATTACATTAGAAAAGAAAATACTATTATTTCAAGATTAATTTGTAAGTACATTTTCATTACTACAATCATCATTACTTTCTCGAAAATTGGAAGAACTGGAACTTGACTCATCACTTTCCATCTTTCTTTTCGTTCCGAAAAGCAAACTATTTTCATCTGACTCAAGCGTGTCTTGGGTTTCCTTATCAGTTTCGTTCTCGTCGTCTGACTCCTTAAATATATCCTCGACTTCACCTTCCATAGATTCTAAATCTTCTGACGAAAACGACATCAAGGGATTTATGGATAATATAAATCCACTATCTTGGGAAGGTTGGGTCGTTTTGCAGACCTGAGGAACGAATGGTTGAGGAGAAGATTCAATATGATCGGGACTACGACAGTGCGCCGGTGGATTTCTTGATTCGGTGTTCAAATTAGTATCTCTTAACGGAAACAGTCTTTCGTCGACCTTTTCCCAACGTTCTGCACAAGTCCACAGCCATTCCGGAGTTACTAATTTCAAATTTTTACGCCTACTTGCTGTATGAACTTTCGCTGTGCCCGCTCTTAAAGCCACCAAATGTGTGGTGTCTGGTTCAATATTTTGTGTAACGGTCGCACCTAAAGAACGTGCGATTTTATACGCTGGACTCTTTTCTAGTTTCATGCGACTAGGAACAATACCACTGAAGACGATTTTGACATCCCGTAAAACGGTCGCCCGAGTTTCCGGTATCACCTCTTTCAGGTTTGGAATCTCACCGGTCTTCTCATAACGTCTGAAGAACTCGGCATGGATAATTTTCAAAATTTCTTCCAGATATAGAAGGTAGTCGTCCGACTCTTCTATAGCGATGAAACCGTCCTTATCGGGTTCTGGTGATATCTTCGAAGCGGTATCTTTCAATTTAGACTCAGTCGTAGTTGTCAAGCTTTCGATTTTTAAATCTTCAATATTTTCAACTGGATTATCATCAGAAATCTTCTCATCATCTATAGTCAACGAAACGAATATTCAATGGAGTTTTTGAGAAATAAAACTGAAAGTGAAAATATTGAATAGCTTTACCTGTGAGTACGTCTTCTTTATTTGTACCTGATTCCTCAGTAGGTTTATTTGAACTAAGTTCGGATTCAGGCAGGGTAGAGCCTTCTAAACTAGGTTCCTTATTCGCTCCGTTCTCATCTAGAATAAGGGGAACAGAGAACGAAAAGTTGATTAAAATCACAGAATGAGACTAAAAAAAAAATAGCTACAAGTGCTCAATGTAATAATGGAGATATGGTCAAATTATAATGGACAAACAAAATTTGAAGCCATACGGTTCATGAGAAAAGAAATCATAGGCGAAAAATCTATTGAAATAATCGACCTTTATCAATTATAAATTTTTAGCGAAATATGAACACGAAATATTTCTCCGACTTACTCTGCTCAATTTTGACTTGATCCGATTTTTCCTCAGAAGTTTCAATAATTTCATCTTTTACTTCTTGACCTAATACCTTTTCATCATTTTCTTCAAGAGATGAATTTGTTTTCTCTTTAATTTCTTCAATTGGATTTATGGAGGAGACCACCTCTTTTTCGCAGATGGAAGGACTTTCACTCTCTTTTTCAACAGCGTCATCACTCTCTTCAAGAGATAGATTTGTATGGTAATCTATGGAAGAGGCCATCTCTTTTTCGGATGTTGAGGGACTTTCACTCTCATTTTCAACAGCGGAAGGGGTATATTTGTTTTCTTTTTCCACAACTACTTCTGAGGAATCGTTATCTTCTCTAGTCGGAGTTTCTAAAATAATTAATAAATACATTTTAACATAGTTTCTCAATTTGTGATACGTCAAACATTCACTTAAAAATTTACCGGAAGTATTCGAAGGATTTTTCTCCAATTGAGTGAAATCAAATCCTTCTTTACTATCATCGTTTTCGCATTTAGTCAAGCCTGGCGGCGCGTGTATGTCGCCAGTATGTTGGAAAAAGTGATACGGTTTGACGTGTATCAGATTTGAAGCGTACTCCCACACGTCTTCGCGGTCATCAATAATGCAAACCATATTTTCACCACAGGGAAATAACGCTCTGCGACGAATAAACTAAACGATAAAATCATACAGCAAAAAGACTTGGGGAAAAAAAATGAGCTATTTTACTTCAAATTTGCTTTCTTAGAATTTGCGTCAAAGCATTCATCTCGTGATAGTATTCGATGCGAGAAAATTTTTCCATCGGCATCCAAAAAATGTGCTATAGTATGAGCGTATCTTCGAGAGCCGAAAGTGCAGATATGTAATTCGTATTTCTCGCTTATACCTTGAAGAAAGTTATGAGTGCCAGGTCGTAATCGAGTATGATACCACGGAGATCGCGAACCATAGAGTTGAAAATGATAGATATCCTGAAAAAGAAAAGGAGATCAGTAGCGAGTTAGTTAGTTATTAGGTCGTCTTTCCATGAGGTTTTATACCTTTATATTGTTAGGGATATTGTCATTCGTTGTGTGTATTAAAGTTTGATCTAAATCCACAAGCAAAACTAATTTCTTCTGAGCAAGTAAACGATCCATATCTGCTTTTCCAAGTATTTGTGCAAGCTAGACTCAAATATAATTGGTAAGTGAAGTACCCTCAACAAACGCTGAGCTGAACATATCTTCGCAAGATCATGACTTACTTCGGCGTTCACTTTCAATTCTGGTACCATGTGTATCATAGATACAGATGCTTGAGAAGTGGCAATACCTTCTTTTTCCTTTTCTTTTTGTAAATCTGCACCGCATTCAGCGCATAAATCTCTTATAACAGTAGGATGATTACATTCCTTTTCCAGTTCTACGATTGGCGATCTGAATTACGTAATAGGAAAGAATATTAGCGACGATGAAACTTGCTCATGAGAAGCCCTCTTTTGCAATCACCAGCCAACCAACCCGGGAGGTACAATTTCGCCTTCTTTGACTAATATCTTCCGAACAATACCAGCTTCAGCGCTTTTCAATATCTTTTTTTGATTCTGCTTTCCATCCACGCCACCATCCGCATCAAAATTGGGCTCGTAAACTAATAAAATACGCCCATCGTATATCATGGTGCCGACTTTTACTCTGAGTTTGACCACTTTGATTTTCTCATCAACGGTTATAACCCTTTTCGCGTCCATTATTGCTTAAAAAAAAATCGATCAAAGTATCTCTGTAGAAAAATGAATATAAAATTAGTGAAAACTGAAAATAATCTTCAGAACAACGGCGTAATAAAGACTAGTCTAACTACCTACGGAATGATTGATTTAAAATTTATCGGATATAATCACAGACTATATTACATCTATAATAACTGTACATTCTATCGAAAAGTAACGGAAAGCGAGTTTGGATATTTCATTATTTGAAATCTAATTTTATTAGTCTCCATAATAAAGTCCTAGAGAATTACTCAATTTTAAACTTCAAAGCACCGAAGTCCGAAATCAAATTTGATAATCGGAATTAGAGGAAACTGTTATTTTTTTTTTGTTTAAAATTGCACTTTGTTATGATTTTGTTATCGCTGTTCAAAAATTGACGAAGTGCACGACCTTGTGCTGATAAATTTAGAGAAAGTATTTTTTCAAGTATCGAATACGAATTGCAAAACAACCTTTTCTCCAGAACGAAAAATGATGGATTCTTGAATTAGTTTTTTGAATGGTTCTAGAAGCGCTATAGTTCTGAATATTACATGAGTGTTGATTATTACAGATTTCCTCATGAGTCACTGCCCTCACCATAGTTTAGATTAAGGTTGCTTTACAAACGATTAAATTTCACTTGGTTTAGTAAATGATATACTTCCGAAACAAGGGTTGATTATGTGGAATGAGAACAGTTATTATTTTTTTAAATTTTATTTAGTCTTCAGTAAATTTACAGTAATTATTTGTAACAATATTGTTATTTACATTTTACACATACTTATTACCCTTGCGGGTGAAAGCCGATCTCAACCCTGCCCATTCTGGTCTGCATTGCGCAATTTGATGGAACATTTTGTGGGTTAGTAAGGTCTCAATCTTGTTTGCTCATCTTATTTTTTGTCTACCCTTATTTATTTTTTTCTATCTTAAGAACCAAAAGTTGTTTTTCTGCCTAGTTCTTACCCTCCTTTCTAGTCAAATGTCCCGCCCAATCCCAGTTCTTTTGTAAAGATTCTTCTACTATGTTTTTGTTGTATTTCAGTATATTTTTAATTTTTTGTTCTGATTCTCGCGTTTTGCTCTATTTGTAGCAGACCCTTTTCCCTCTTGTTCTGTATTGTTTGGAGTTTATTTTTATGATTTTCTTTTAATGCCCAGGTTAGTCTAAGTACCTAGCTCATTGCAGGAGTGACTCACGTGTTAGATACTTTCGGCTTTATTTTGAATGGTAGGTTTGTTTCAAAAAATCTTTTTAGTGCCCAATATTTGTTCCAGCCCAGGTATTTTTATTCTTCTTTTTATTTCTTTTTCATGTCTATTTTTAGCACTTATTGTTTGACCTAGGTACATATGACGTCTTCCATTATTTTTATTGTCTTGTTCTTGTATTACACAACTACACAAGAAAAATTTTTATTGTCCTATTAATTATAAAATTGAGAAACATGAAAAAAAAGATCTTTTACACGTTTGACATTTGTGACAGGAATGAAAAGTAAAAGAGAGAAAAAAATTGTTCGAGAAAAGAAGATTCAACTTGAAAAAAACAACAAAATATTATAAAAGTTGATAGTTGGTCTTGCAGTATGAAGTTATTTCATCAATAATACTGCAATATTAAGCTATACGACACCCTTTGCAATAACACTAATGCTTCATTATTATATTTACTGTGCACTAACCTAAAATTGAAAGTGCAGCAAACCCATCAAATTTTGTAGAGTTGAGAACAATAAATCCAATAATCTTGATCTTTCCAAACTTGGACATTAATTTCCCAAAATTCAAATCCTCGGAAAAAATCAGTTCAAAATTATGGGGTAGGGGTAGGTACCTAACTGAAATGGCAACTTTTTTCACTGAATAAGGAAATTCCAAGGCGATTTCAGTAATACTATAAAACTATTATGGTGTATGAGGGATTTGAAAAAAATTTCGAGTGTCAAAGGAGTTGGAAAAATATATGACAGAAGGAAGACTCAGAAAAATTTTGACTCATCATCTCACCAATCAAGCAGCAAATGAAGCTGCCTTCATATTGCCAACCCCCAACCTTGCCCATCCTGTACAAGATATTCTACCAACCATTCTACATGCTATCAATATGAAATGGCACCAACAATGGTCGTCAATCCCCTTAACTAATACCTTACGCACCATCAATTAACACCACCCTACACCAGCTTACTTTTCACCTCTGTCTTGTAACCTCAACACAACTCTCCTCCCCTTTGCACCGGTCATACGCAACTCACTCACTCTTACCTTTTTGAACACAAACCGAAACCAATTTGGTTACAATACTCCATCCCCCTTACTATTTCACTCATTCTAATATCATGCCCACTTTACAAACATAACCGCTCCAAACATAACATTCCACCCTCAATCAAACCCCTGTTACTCAATGAACTCGTTGTTTACCAATCTCTCCTCCCATTCCTATACTCTACCAACCTACTGCAACAAATTTAACCTAATTCCAAACACTGCGTTCCTAGCCTATGCAGCTGTACATGGCGTGGTAATAGATCTTAATCAAATAAAATAAAATAAAAAAGGATTTTTAAAAATACTATATTATGTCAAAAGTAAAGTGATATTTAAACAAAATTGATAATTGGAAAGCTGGAGCTGTAAGTATTTATAAAGCCCGCTACACACTATTCGCCAAACAATTTTTTTCGCGAAAAAATCGTTTGATTTTCGCTCGGGTGAGCGGTTTTTCGACGAATCATCAAACAATTTTTTTGCGAAACACATTTTTCGGCGAATAGTGTATAGCGGGCTTAATAGGTAATGCCAATTTTGTACATATTTATGACATGACTGTTCCATATTTCTATCCAATTTTAGATCTCAACAACCCTCATGCACGATCCACGCATATTTCCTAGATTTGTGTTAGCCTTTATTACGGCGTCTGCCACCTTTTGAGATTAAATTATTTTGGTAAAATTTTAAACCTGGTTGCGATATACGTACTAGATGAGTGAGTCAAGAAATAAGTTTCTAATCTGCTGATGATTTCATTTTTTTTTTCTCTCTATCGATTTCGAGCAAATAAAAATTAAAATGCATTCATAAAAAATCGAAACAAAACAGAAACATTTTTGCATTCACACACATCCTCGCCCGGTCGCCCCTCGCTACATTATTTTTTACAGACCACCCACATTACCACTTCTTGCTACTGTTATCACTTATCAGTATCACTTGTAAATAAACAGTCAATTTTGTTCTATTGATAACTGTTTTTCTCTCTTGAAGGTTAAATGTAAAGAATGAAATGTACAATTTGTGTAAAATCGAGCGGTGAGAAATAATTGAGTGCGAGCACTTCGAGCACCGTTTATCAGATGATAGTATGCCATCCTGGGATTCAACGATTACCGAATATTGTGAACTGCTGAAGCAGCGACTAGACACCAACAATTTGTCGCAGGTTTTTCTGAAGTTGCCTAGCGATGAGAAAGTAACTTTCGTCTACGACTTATTAAAATGTGATGATATTCTACCTACCCTTGTAAGTAGAAATGCTAAATGTGCTCGGAAAGCGACTGAATTCCGAAACCTTGGTAATCAACTCTTCGGACGAAAAAAGGATGTCGAAGCTTTAAAGTATTACACCGAAAGTGTTACCTTAGCCCCATCAAAAAGCGAAACTCTAGCATTAGCGTATGCAAATAGATCTGCGGTCTTACTGCGACTAGGTTTCCACCGATCATCTCTTCTAGATATCAACCGAGCATTGGATAATAATTACCCAGAATCCTTGAAACATAAGCTGCAAAATCGAATGAAAGAATGTGCCGACTGTTTAAAATTTAAAAATAACTTGAAGTCGATATGCTCGGTAAACCTTATTCTATTTATTAACTCGGCGTATTCATATTTAAATGGATCTAAAATTTATGGTACATTTGTTGCAGACTATAACATCGAAACTTTCATTGTTGTCTAATGAGAACGATTTTTCAAATTCCGAAAATGAGTTGAAAGAATGTAAAAAAAGATTTGAAATACCTCGCGTTACCTTTTCCAATACTGCTGTTCCGGGTGCCTCAGAAAAAATCGAAATCAATTGGTCTCCAGAGATGGGACGATATCTTACAACCGTTGAGGATATAAAACCTGGTGCGTAGTTTCCTCATCTCTAACAGAGTTTTGAAGGCCTAACTTCCCTGAGTTACTCATGCTTACTACCCAATATAATTTTCTCCTCGATCATCTCTGCTGATCGTAATAATCTCTAGAAATTTTGTACTGACGAATTTTTATATTTAAAAAAAATATTACTTTTCTTACAGGAGATATTTTGGCTGTCGAAAGAGCGTATGCGTCAATTTTATTGCGTGAATATTATCATACACATTGCTCGAATTGTTATCAAAGGACTGAAGCACCTATACCTTGCGATGATTGTTCATCGGTAAATTGATATATCTCAGTCAACTTATTTATTTCATCATTGATCCATGGATTAATGAGTTTTTTCTTTGTTCTCAAAGGTAGTCTTTTGTAGTAACAAATGTTACGAGCAAGCTCTGGCTAATTTTCATCAAATCGAATGTGAAATACTGTCGTTTTTAATTGCCTTAAAACTGGATAAAATGTTACTACTCACCGTAAGAATATTAATAGTCGCTACGAAACAAGGCGAAAATCTGATGCACTTGTACAATCATCCAATTTTCAAACATCCGATGTCAGCCGTCCGATCGAATATAACCGATTGTTACGAATCATCTAATTATCTTTCAGTGCATAATCTCGAAGACAATTTTTCAAAAAGATCGGTTGCAAATTTATTTAGACGATCAACCGACGCTGCAGTCCTTTTGCACATTTTGAAGCACTCGTCTTTCTTTACCAAAGCTGATGAAGAAATTGGCGATGTAAGTTTTGCGACAACAATTTTCAGCTACAAGGTGTAACAAACTCGATTTTCGATTTTTGTCGTCCTCAGTTACAGGTGATGCCGCATGAATTGACCGCGGTCGAATCGTTCAGTGGTACTCTGCTGTTGAAGTACCTCTTAGCGGTGGCCAGCAACGCGCATGAAATTTCCGAATTAATCGAGATTGATAGTGGACCTGAAGCGGGAATCGTTACCGAAAGTCTGGAAATCGGTGCTGCCCTGTATCCTCTTCTGAGTTTGACTAATCATTCGTGTGATCCGAATGTAGTTCGACACAGTTACGGAGACGCTGTTGTCTTGCGTTCCATTCAATCAATTGCCAAAGGCGAACAAGTGCGTGAACTCTCATGCTCACATTTTGAGTAAGCGACGAGGAAATATTGTGTGAAAAATTATTATGAATTTTTGATTTCAGTTATTCGATAACTATGGTTACCATTTTGCTATTCATAAGCGAGATGAACGTCAATCTCATTTGAAAACGCAATATTTTTTTGACTGTAAGTGTGATCCTTGTGAATTCGATTGGCCGACTCATCGAGAACTATCTTCTGAAGAATTTGAATTTTTATCTGATCGGTGAGTCTTCCAGAATATAATGGAAAAAAAGTTATTTGGTGGTACACAAAAGAGGATGAATGAGGACGGAGGTTCATGAAAAAAATCAGCTATATTTCGATTCAATTTAGAAAAATAGGCCTATCGATTGCTTCCAAAATTTTCCTTGCTCACAACCAACCCCAGATTAGAATTGAGGCTGCCTACAAGCATTCGGACTCGTAGCTCTTTTTAGAATCTATCGACTTCTAACTTCCATCCCTTCAAAAAAATTTGATTCTTCACCACTAAAGCTCTCCTTACATGGTACTACTTTTTATTTATGTAGGTAAACCTAGGGCTTTTAAAACACAGAACTGTAAGCTGCTCATGTTTTAAAAAACTTACTTGAGTTTTACGATGTTTATAATGATCTCAATTCCGTTTTTGCAGAGTAAACAAGACTGAAATAGAACGCTGTACCAAAATATACCACGACTCGCTATCTCGACCGTTAAACGTTGCAACAGACGAGCAGTTGAATAACTTGCTCTATTTTATATCTTTATTACACGAGAGTATAAAAAGACCTTGTAAAATTTATAGTTCATGTCAAGAAGTTGTCAAACAAATCATGGCTTATCGAGCTAATCATTACACTTTGGAAGACATTATTATTTAGGAATAAAATAATAAAAAAATCTTACGCGTTACGTTTCATTTTACAATAGTTACTTTCTACGCTGGTTTTATTAAGCTGAGGATTGATAGTCCTAAAATAGAAAGTATTTGAGAAAAATCTAATTTTGGGTTGCAATTTCTGCGTCGAGTTTTTATTATATAAAAAGCATAGAAGTGGGAGCAGGTTCTAAGAAGGGCGGATTGGAGCTGAAGTTAAGCTGGGAGGTGGGGGTGACACAGGAAACAGAATGGTTTCCAATGACTCTAGACCCGGTAAACATTGTTCCCACTTGAAGCCCTCGAATTCAAAGGGATTGAGGGATTTAAAAGGGGAAACAGGGTTTCAAATGGGAATTAAATGGGTAGTTTTTACCAAATGAAGCCCGGAAATCTGAGGGGCTTCAGGTTTACCCCCATTGAAGCCCTTTCAGCCTGGGAATCCAAAGGGCTCCAACTGGGAAAAAACGGGGACAAGGGGATCAATAAGGGTTCAAATGGGGGATCAGAGGGGTTTGGCTGTCAGCCCAAAGTCAGCCAATCATCGAAAAATTGGATATCGGCTTTGGAACGATTTAAACCGGCTCTGGAACGGTATAAAGCGACTCCGGAACGTTATCAAGCGACTCCGGAACGATAAATAAATAAGCTATTAGCCAATGGTAAGTCAGCCAATGAAATCGAGAACCTTTGGCTTTCAGCTCCAGCTAGTTTTTCCCATTTTTCCCAAGGCTTCAGAGGGAAAACAAATTGTTTATCGGGGAAAAGGAGACGTAAGCACGTTTGACTCTCTTAGTGTTTCTTGACGTCAATTAGAAAGGTAAGACTCACCATTTTCAGCTCCAGATCACGTAACTGACCCCCAAAAGTTGGAATCTGACGCAGGTTCTAGAAGCTGAAGTACGGAAACGGAAAGAATTAGCGTAACGGCTCCCAGAAAAAAGAGTCGGGAGCTGGGCCTTGAAGCCAACGCTGATTTTTGGCTAGCAACTGCGAAGAAATTGAAGCGGAGCAACTCTGATGGCCGTTTCGGAAACCGACTCCTCACTTCTAGGGAAAAATTCTACTTATACTTTTGGGAGAAATGAGCTTTGTGTTCATTATATAGATCGATTTTTGTAGATTAAAATCCATACATGAACAACTAGTACAATGACAAACATCGCTATTAATGATAGAAGCATCAAAATTGAAGGGCACAGTGGAAGAAGGGTGAATGTCCAAAAGAAACGACCTGGACAATCACATTTTTTCTGTCAGTGAGAAGAAAACTATTTCTCCAGAACGTTTCGTTTGGACATTCACACCTTTTCCCCGTGAACCTTTCAATTGGTAGGCTGACTTAAAACATCAAAATAAAATCTTTAAGATGGAGTACCCCTTCGAATTTGCCACAGATAGTGCGGGAGACGGGCTTTCGTATCATCAACCTCTCTCGTTAAACAGGGATGAGCTTAATCTAACCGAGTATTGGAGATTATATTAGCTTTCATTGAGCTTCGAAAGTGTCCGTCATGAGAAGCAGATCCTTAATTTTGAGTATTTTTCAGTTTTTTTTTAACAATTCGATATCTGCACCGACTTAAGAAATCCTGAAGCACTAAAAACTGATGACTAGAGATGTGGAATAGTGAACCCGTACCTGGTTGAGCCCCTCTAATGAGTATCTAGGAAGCCATACTTCCAGACAAATTTCAAAAAAGTAGTGATCTATAATAGAAATATAAAAATTAAAATGTCGAGTATTGATACTAAAAAAAAAAAAAAAAAAAAATCAGGGGTGGAAACTACTCAAAATTGTCCACGGGTGGGGATATCAGCGCAGAATCCAGAAAACACCCTCAAAAAATCTTTCAAGCTTTTGCAAAGGCTCTGTGATGTTCGGGAAACCTCAACAATGATCCGGAAATCTTGAAATAAAAATGGTGCTATCTTTCAACTTTTTGACGATCTTCATCCTAGATTGGCTACATAACTAGGAAAAAACAGGAAAAATTTTTGATTAAAAGAAGGTGACGAAGATTTCTTAAAATGAAAGAAAAATTGAAAACTGTACATCAACAATAAGAAATGATGGCACAATATTGCGAAAAGAAAATAAAAATTTACTACTACTATGAGGTTGAAAACTCGATATTATGATAAATGTTCATGCTATATGCTATTTAATCCGAAATATTGTACAAAAATTTAACAAAATAAAAAATAAATAATGCGTACTTAACACCAAACTTTAGACAAAAATTATGTGTTAACTAACAAAGATTGTTTATTAAGTATAAATTCAGCGAGAAGACTTTTTTTAATATCTTGTTACTCTTACATCCAGTATAAGAGTAATACAACTTTCAAAACGGATTTGAACGATCCTTCCAATTCTTTCACTATAACGAAGAGTAAAATTAAATATTGTAAATATTTTTAACGAAAAACCACGTTCCTTTTCTATATTTTACTCAAGTTTCGAAATTTGTAGATTTTTCTAGATGAAAGCAAAATTGGTTGAGCGATATAATTTCAATCATACGCGTGCTCTAATCTTAAAATCTAGGAAAGAGAATTACACAAAACTAATATACAAAAATTGCGTATCACTAATAGTATACACAGTATAAATTAAAATATCACAAAGAATATCGATAATATTACACACAGTGTAGTTAAAAATATTATAAAGAATATCGATAATTCATAATACTACTGAACACAATGAAAATTTAGAAATACGAGTATATTATCCAGCATTAAACGTATCCACAATATTGCAGTGATGCGCGTAAAGGCAGTTCAATTTCTTCAAAAATATGCACTTACTTTAAGTTTTGGGTGAATTAAAAAGTGGACGGAAATGAAAAGTTCGTAATGTTCAACAAAGTATAAAATATTATTAGAGTCAGCAAAAACAAAATATCGTACGCTTAAAAACTAATAAATCATGTAAGGACGGAATAGATCGATAGACTTATAAAATAAGGACGGTACGAATATATTAAGATCTTGTGTAGAATACTAGCGCATCTATGCATTAGTGTTTCTTATACATATCAAATCGCCAGTATTATACACACGATGGTAACGAACACACTCAGATCTCCGCCTGGCGATTTCGTATTAAAATAAAGGTGAGGTGCCGAGCTTTTTACAACTTTATAGTCACTGCGCTCGAATGGTAAACAAAAGAAAACTGCACACATTGAAACGAATTCACAAGAATAAAATGTACAATCTAAATAATAAATTAAACAGTCTCGCCCACCACTGTTTCAAATTACTCAAACTGCCGTTTGCGGTATACCATCTTTTAGTTCGGTCAATTTATTACGAAACTCTCGTCCAGGCACTGGACGAGGAGTAGCTGAGAACATATTTGCCAAGTTTTGATGCTCCCGCAATGATAAAATACTGTCGGACGAACGAACCGACTGAACGGAGGCGACTTTAGTAAGATCCGTACGTGACGACGGTGTCGAGCCCATTTTTCCAATACTTAGGGGTTTAGTCTTGTTAGAGGATATAGACGGAGTATCACGATACTCGTAAATATTGCTGTTACTGTGACTGCGATTTTCTATACCGGGATGTAACTCCGATTCTTTCTCCAACGTTAGAAACTCATCGTTATAATAATGCTCCACCTCTCTATTAAATTAAATCGTTAAATAATGACAAGTTCTTATAACCAAGTATCTAATTTGTATAATCGAATTTACCTTTTACTGTTGAACCACAACATACATAAAATTATGCTAATTGCGAATAACAACATACACAGCAAAGTAAGGCTCCAGAAAGCGACGTGTATGGGAGACGACTGTTGCCACCAAAACTAAAAAACAAAACAAATGCCATCATCGAGATATCTTCGGCCTTCTTGTATTACTATATTAAACTCACATCGAAATACGGTGGATAGTAAAGAGGCACCATCCTTCCAGTCACCAGGGGCATGTAATCTGTCCAAAATGCACTTTCCGTCTGTCTATAGTTGAATAGAATTGTTGAATTGAAAGTGGTATTTATATTAAGGTAATATAATTGATTTGTCACTGCCCGGTCGAAATGGATGCCCAAGATTTCAGTAAATGTGGGATTTCTACAAAAAAATGAATTCAAGAAAAGTATTTTTTCGCAACATGAAAATTAAATGCGTGAGCACCATTTCACGTACCCATATTTAGCGAAGTTGGTGAACGCCTTCATGAAGAAATGACTCATATTACGATCATTAAACGTCCATTCTAACTTACTTATTTTTTCTTTCATAGGCACCATTTCTACAGGAAAAAAAAAAAAAATTTGAAACAACATTCTTTCACGTATTTATTATCGCAAATATGACAACACCTACCGGAGTCCAAGAATGGAGCGCCCATGAGGAATGTATACTCGATATTATGATGCGCTTTTGCCCATTTTGGTAAATCTAACGCTTCAACCGTCGTATTTTGCACATACAGCCACACCGGCACGTTTTGTTGTAATAATAGTTTAGCCATTTTGTCGTGAGGACCAACGTACAAGAAATCGGATAGCATCTGAAATACAAGATTTCTCATCTCTATCCATTCTCCCATTGTTTTTCTGAGTATGTTTATGCGATTGGACTTACATTTATAAATTGAGTTCGAATACATTCTCTATTGTGAGGATCTGGCCAGTTGGTGTACATGAATTTTATCGCGTCGTACGTGCCTTTTGGATTCAACGAGTAGTTGTATTGCTGCACGAATTCTCTCACTTTCTGATCGAAGAATCTCTCGTCGATTTCGTAATTGGGTTTTAACGTTTCATTGTTGTCTGCATTTATAAGAAAGTAGATCATATTTACCTTTCCACAAGCGATATTGATGGAAAAATAATCTATATCGAATACAAAACTTACACAAAAAGTATGCCGCCTCTTGAGTAGTGACGCCACTCATATAGGCCAGATTCTTATTGAATTTACGATTATTAATCAAGGCTTCTACGGTTTCACCAGTGAAATACCAATCGGAATAAGACCAACCTTGGTAGCGGTCGTCCACCGGGACTGAAATATTCACATCTAAAACCGGTCCCCAAGGTAATAGACCAATATCCGGCTATAGAAACAATATTCTATCAAAATTTATGCTCTCAGAATTGCTCCACAAAAATTGATGGAAAATGTTGCCTGACCTTGAAATTTACGTTGCCAAGTTCCAAGGGATTACGTCCACGCAAACAGTCTACTACTTTCCAAGATGTATCAATGCTACAGCCAAGGCTTTTGGCGAATACTTTACTCGTATTTTCCGCCCTCCAACGATCCTGAATGAGAGCCCAGTCTGCTAAAGCGGAACCACTCTGCCACAGCATCATAACAAGCTTCGTTAGTCTCGTACAATGATTTTCATAAAAGTAATTCAATTTTTACTCACCTGAGCGATTACTTTTGCTACCATATGTGAGGTGCGTGGATTGACCATCAATAATCCAGCAGAGGCAGCCCCCGCGTCAGGACCAAAAAGTGTGATCGAATTACGATCTCCATTAAAATTATTAATGTTATCATAGACCCAGCGTAAGGCCATAGCCTGATCCAACAAACCGTAATTGCCAGGAGAATTATGATCGCCAGTACTGAGGAAACCTTAACACACAATAAATCCTGATGAGAACTTCCTCTAGCAAACAAACAGGCGAGTAGGGTCGATAATAACCTAATGCGCCAAGACGATAGTTGAGAGTGACCACGACAACGTCGTAGAAAGCAGCCATCACGTGCGCAGGGAAAGAATTAGAAGATCCTGTAGTAAAATGTCCACCATGAATGTACATCATAACGGGGTACGGTTTCCCTATGCCAGACTTTGTCTATAAAAATGAAATATAAGTATCTAATTTCCAATACACAGTTCATAAGAATATGCAATAAGTGTTTTTATACAGTACGTACTGAAGGTGTAAATATATTCAAATACAAACAGTCGTCATTCATAACAACACTACGCTTATCCGCTGTTAGTACTGATCGAATTGGTTGTGGACATATCGGACCATAATCGGCAGCGTACAGAACTCGCCAGCTAGGATGTGGCCTCGGAGGCTGAAAGAAATCACGTAAGAAGGAAATACTTGAAATTATATAATGGTGATTGCAACATGTCAAGAGCTCACTTTAAATTTCGCATCCCCAACTGGAGGCAGAGCATACGGGATGCCTAAGAAGACTGAGACAGTTCCTCGGACGATTTCAACTTTGGTTTGATCTGGTCTGTATCCAGATTCTGGTAATGGATTATCGTATAAATTCACTTTGAATCCTTGAATTTGTCCATAAGGCGTCGAAACGATAACGTCTCTATCCGCATTCAAATTCTTAGATTCGGTTCTCTCTCGCCCTTGTAGATCAGGCCTCCATGAATGCAACACTCCAGGAAGATTGTCAAGAGGTTGAGGTGGGTTGTAGTTCGGATTGTAATTTGGATTGTAGTTCTGAAACAATCAACACTTCGTTATACGGCGTAATCTCGGGTACGACCTGTTGGAAGCGTCAGAAGTGATACTTACCATTCCGGTGAATTTTCCGTCATAACTCAAAGGGTCCTGAGGATTGTAGTTAGGATCACGAGGCGAAAGCCTCTCTCGGTCAACATATTGCGGTTGAGAGTACACCTTAATATTATCGATAATCTGATAACGCGGGTATTGCAGATTCTCCTGACTGTACAGGTTAGGATTGAATTGCGAATGAACGAGGTATGATTTCAACAAACTAATACCAGCGATGAAAAAGTAATTCTTCAACATCGTGCACATTAATGCACGACTTTTCTCACTCTAAATAATACTTTTAAAGATGTTGAAGAGTATATTGATTGTATTGATAACATTGGAATCAGTATCAAGAAGAATGCTCGTCCAGCGAACTATGGTTAAATGAAAGATAGAAATTACACAGTAAGAAGTTCGAATCACTCAATAATCAACAATCAATGAATTCAAATTTGTTAAAGGAACTTCTTCGAGAAAAAATAGAAACTCAACACAAACGTACAGAAAATGAAAGGACAAAAAGGAAAGTATTAGTATACGGGATAAAAAGGAAATTATTAATAATGTCTTCACAATAACCTAACAAACGAATACAAAATAATCAATCACAGTATATTTAAAGATAAAAGGGAATCATCGCCATCCACTTTCGAAGTTCATTCAAATTCACACCCTGTTGCACCACCTAACACCGCCCATTAAAAAAATTGAAACCAAAACAAACAACGGAATCTCATGATTACAATTTACAAACGATTCCGTCACTGACTCAATGCAGCGTTGCCAGTCTGAAAAAATTGACTCCCAGTGACGTCATCTCATTCAATTCGAGGATCCTTACTTGGCAACACTTTGTGTGTTATGATGTCACAGGTATTCTCGGCTGTTAAGCCCAATGCATGCCGAATTCACTCCTCAGATTATTCACATTGCTAAAATCTGCATCTGTTAAGGCAAATAATAATTTTGAGCATCTTTCCTTCTTCCAACTTGTATGTTATATTATTATACTTCAAGATTCATTGAATACAGTACCTATTGTGTCCCATAGTCGTTACTTTTGAAGAAGATAATTGGTCTGTTTGACGGAACCCATTGTTATACTCTGTCTGATTCAAAATGTTCGGCCCTGGTGTGGCACCAGTTTTAGTATTAAGTAAGTATCTTTATTTTATCTATAGAAACCCGAATCAAATTATTCGTCTATACCTCCTAGTCCACCGCAGTGTTGTATATTTTTCCTCATTTTGAAATCGTCTTGTTTCTTCCTCATATTTCTACCATGTGGTCCGGCGATCTCATCATTCTCTTTATTTGTTAGGTTCTAATACCAAACGTGACTCGGGAAAGAAAGTTCAACAAGAAAACATATATGCAGCGAAGGTATGCGCCGAATATAGATTTTTACTTTTGTGTGCTATCAAATTGAAATATTTTTCATACATCCACTGCTCTGTCAGGCTGTTTCGGATGTTATACGAACATGTCTCGGACCGCAAGCTATGCTGAAGATGTTGATGGATCCGATGGGTAGTATTGTGATGACTTCCGACGGTAACGCTATTCTACGTGAAATAACTGTACAACATCCAGCTGGTAAATCGTTGATAGAAATTGCCCGTACTCAAGATGAAGAGGTATGCGCTCTCTTTACATTGTACGAGTATCAAAACTTTCCCAATTCTTACACTGGATTCTATAGGTAGGAGACGGTACAACTTCCGTAATAGTATTAGCCGGAGAAATGTTGGCAGTCGGCGAACAGTTTCTCGAAGAACAGATGCATCCCACCGTGTTGATTGGTGCCTATCGGCAAGCTTTAGAAGATATGATTTACACTTTGGAAGAGTCTGTGAGGTAAATATTCGAATGAAGTTGGATTTATTACTCGTGGATTCATATTATCACTCGCAACCATTCGTTTTCAGTGTTAAGCTAGATGTTAACGACAGAAAACAGTTGTTAGCCGTTCTCCAATCGTGCGTGGGAACGAAATTTCTTGGTCGATGGGGAGAAATGGCTTGCAATATTGCTTTAGAAGCAGTGAACATAGTATCTTTTGAAGAAAATGGAAGAAAAGAAATCGACATCAAGCGTTATGCTCGTGTAGAAAAAGTGAGTTTATTTCAAGAGGCGTTTTCAAATTTATAATGATGTTGTTGCTTGAAACTAGAGCTTTATATTTATTAGGTCTTCACAGAAATTGGTATGAGGAAAACATTTATTAAGTAAGAAATTTACGTTGAGGATTTATGCACGTCAGCTTTCGAGAAGTTATATATGATTTTACTGAATTTTTGGTGATCAAGAACTCCACCCGTATGATAGAACATATTTTATCAACTAAATATATAAAAATACCAGACTCTAATACCATGATCTCCTATCTTCAACTTCATAAACGGCAAAAGAGCTTGAATGAGATTCAATACGGTTCCGTTCCCGAGAAAAATTGCCTTTTAATTTTTTTCAGAACTACCTCAGTCTGCAAAATGCTTCAAAAACTTGAGGAAATCGTTGCTCCTCTACTGTGGCTGTAGTAAATTACTCCTCGTTTTACTCCTTTGATTATACCTCCCTTCGGTGTGTCTGGCCATAACTTGGCAAATCGTATTAATTCTAGAAATCTTTGCTACTTGATGTTGAACTAATGTCTATTATGAAAAGCAACATATGTCATGAAAAGGTTCAAGAACTATGTCCTTGTTTTGCGGCAAGGGCAAAACAAATCTCGGAAATTTTCAATTCTCAGCGATTATTTTGTTTTTTCTAGATTCCTGGTGGTACCATCGAAGATTCTGTCATACTGAAAGGCGTTATGGTGAATAAAGACGTTACTCATCCGAAAATGAAGCGCTACATAAAAAATCCCAGGATTATATTACTTGATTGTACGCTCGAGTATAAAAAGGGTGAAAGTCAGGTCAGTATTTTTTCGCTCTCGTTCCATAGAAAATTGTGAAGTCATTTTGACGTATAAAGTGTATCGGTTCTAGACTAACATTGAAGTATTACAAGAGAGTGATTTCACTCGTATATTACAATTAGAGGAGGAGTATATTGAGAAAATCTGTTCCGAGCTTATTGCTCTAAAACCGGATGTAGTATTTACAGAAAAAGGCATTTCCGATTTAGCCCAACATTTCCTGCTAAAAGTAAGTGTGAATACGTTTTTGAAATTACGTGAGAGCGCTTGAAACGTATAAATTGAAATATAATTTTATGCTTCTTATCACAGGCTGGAATATCGGCTGTTCGGCGTGTTCGTAAGTCAGATAATAATCGAATAGCTAGAGCATGCGGAGCTACAATAGTTAATCGCACTGATGAACTCCGAGAGGAAGATGTAGGTACAGGCGCTGGACTTTTCGAGATTAAAAAGGTTGGTGGCTTATTAAGAGTAATTATTTTATAAATCTACCCCCTGCAGGGTTCTTGAATGACACCTACTATCACAATTTTGAAAATTACTTCTCGAATACTTTCCCAACTACCTCCATTAAGTGTTTGTTACTGTTGCTTCCACATTACTCGCAGTGATTCAAGGAATCCTTTAATCATCATTCTCCAATGTTCTATTCGTACCAAATTCGATTTCTGTAGACCGTTTAATTGAATTCTGTACTGAATATGTATGTATGACGGCTAGATTGGTGACGAGTATTTCTGTTACATCACCGAATGTAAAGATCCGAAAGCGTGTACAATTCTTCTTCGCGGAGCTAGCAAAGACGTACTCATGGAGACAGAACGTAATCTACAAGACGCTTTGCACGTAGCCCGTAACATCATGTTAAACCCGAAATTGGTTCCTGGAGGCGGTGCTGTTGAAATGGCTATATCACGGGTATGTTCGTCATTTCCTGTGAAAAACGTTGTTTGATTTTTAAACCTTTTCTCTTACAATTTAAAAATATCATAATTTCAATAGACTTTGATGGAGAAGAGTAAATCAATTCAGGGTGTCAGTCAGTGGCCTTACAAAGCTGTCGCTCAAGCTTTGGAAATTATTCCTAGAACGTTGACCCAAAATTGCGGTGCTAATACAATTCGTACCTTAACTGCTCTCCGAGCCAAACACGCAACCGGTAAGTAGTTACTTCTCTGTTTTAGCCTACATTGGGTGTACTACGACTAATTAGCTACGTTTTTAGGTGAAACGCTTTGGGGAATCAACGGAGAAACGGGTCAGATCGTAAAAATGGACGAATTGGGTATATGGGAACCACTATCAGTTAAATTGCAAACTTATAAAACTGCCGTCGAGGTAAGTAATCGATCTTTCAGTTGCGTTCTGCAAGGTTACTGTAGTGGTCACCAGAAACCGGAGTAGTGCTTAGTTGATACCAGAATAAGAAAGGAAAGTAAAACGTGATTCTAAATCATTTTTGAGTAATGTAGTGGTTTTGGATTTTGGAGTTCATATAAATAAATAGTTTTTTCGAAGTCATTCTTTTCTGAAGAATTTTTAAAAGTCGTTTATGTGTACATTAGTCAACTTATCGGTACATCATGAAGACGTTTTAAAAAATGCTATATTGAAA
Source organism: Aspidiotus rigidus (assembly GCA_035079385.1). Classification (NCBI taxonomy): domain Eukaryota; kingdom Metazoa; phylum Arthropoda; class Insecta; order Hemiptera; family Diaspididae; genus Aspidiotus; species Aspidiotus rigidus. Next base: position 1,352,993 of record JAVHKY010000035.1, read on the forward strand.
GATGGTCACTTACTCATGATACTCTGGGTTTTGCGGATGAAATTGTAATTTTATTTTGAAATTTCCTCGTCGTTCAAGTTTTGGCGCTGAACAGTTCCGATCACGTAACTTTTAGGTTGTCTGTTTTATCAAATAAGTGAAAACTGGTTTGTTTTTTCTCGTTCAGACTGCAATACTGTTGTTACGAATCGATGATATTGTGTCCGGATCGAAAAAGAAAGATAGGTCAGACGCGCCCTCAGCACCGTCGAAACCAACTGAAGAATCGGTGAAAGAATGAAAACATTGGCATTCGAAAAGGGTAAAATAAAAGAAGTTTACCCAATCTTTGTGTCTTGAATTTTATCCTAATTTTTCTTTTGTAATGATTTTTTTCATTTTGTAACTATGATATAAATTGAATAATGTTTTAATTACTAATATGTTACTGTCTGAATCATATAATCACTTGAAATAAAATGAAATGATTTTTCGGTAGTAGTACTTGTGATTGTAATGATAGAGAATATTCACCTTGTTCTTCTCATTGACCATACATCAACGCGAAGTTATTATGTAGTCAATGCTCTTTCGGTATATCTGAGAGTTAGAAGTGTTTGCTTAAAAGCTGAAGAATGTGTTTTTTTTTGTTTTTTTTTTTTTCACCTCCCTTAAGGGTATGCTCTGGTTCAGGTTGGTCACTCACATGTAGACTCACACGATATAGTACATCACATGTTGCGATTTTCTCCTGAAGATAACTGATTAAATGAAGCATGGAACACTCGAAACTTCGTATTTCTGGACAAAACTTGTTAATTGGTTTGTGCGAACTAATTTCGTTCATTAATTGAAATGATTCATAGATGACCTCTTCAAACGTTTTCTCAAAATCTTTCATAATATTTTGCGAACGGTCAACTAATTCGCCGCATTTTCCTGGAAGGGCCCATCAAAATTAGCCACAAATATATTGATCTTATTCTTAAACAGCATACAATAGATATTATTTCTACACATATTGTTTCATTACTAGTTTACTATTACTACCCACGCTACGTTACTAGCACTGGCCAACGTGTTAGTTTCCTTCTGTTCTAGCGAACCTGTTGATCACAATCAGAAATACTTAAACCAGAGTTACCAACCTTGCAAGCTTGCATAAAAAAAAGTTAATTTTTGCTCTAAATCTTAGGCTACCCTGAGTGCTGATAAACATAAACGTGACTTTTTACATTCGGTCCATGGGGGCTCGCTACTAATTTTAAGTTGCTGTGTTTCTGTAATAGGAAATTTTTTGTAATATAGTTCTGTGTTCTCTACCGTAAAATTCTTATCGCGTTTTTTTTTTTCAAACATGCGAGTTTTGTTCAACAATTTTCCATATATTGAGTGAGCATATACCATGTGGAATTCCAGTGATAATGGCAGGAAGTCAGAGGAACTGTTGTACTGGCAATACGATATTAAAAAATGTGTTTACTGGATCGTGTTCCAAAAATTCCAGAAAGTAAGTCGTGACTGAATCGTTGAAACGTGTTTTCGATAATCGACCTACCTATATCAACGTCCCGTAAATATTTTTCTCATCCGTCATTATTTTATGTAGGTATGTCTCCAGTTTCCTGATGAACTGCTCATAGATGCAGCCGATATCGCTTCACTGTTGGAAAAACTAGTTAACCAGAAAATTTACATACTCGCTGACACAACATTCGGCAGGTACATTGCAGGGGATTCCTGTTGCAGATCACGTGATAGAATTTTCGGTCGAAAATAGTTCAGGAATTAACTTTAATTAATTTTCGGTTTTAGTTGTTGCGTCGATTTCGTGGCAGCAAAGCATGTTCACGCCGATGCCATCATTCATTTTGGTCGAGCGTGTTTGACATCGTACCACAGCATACCTACGCTATATGTATTTCCGAAAATCAATTTCGATGTAAAATTATTTTGTAATTCTGTGATCAATTTAGCTCGGAATGTTATGACTGAAGTCATCGTTCTCTTCGATGTTTGTTTCAATCACGAAGTCGGTATGTGATTTCTTTGCAGAAGACCTGTGAGTGAATTTACTTCTACTTTCATCTAAATCGTTATTATGTGCACAGAAAATATGGCTTGCGAATTTGCCGTTCTAAGGAATAGGATACGCCTTTCTCGATTAGCCACACCGCAACAAAAAAAAGACGGACTAAGATGGGCAGCGAGCGATATTTTTGTCACGAAATTCGGTCGTGTATTCAGTCTTCCTTGTACGGCAAACTTGGATCGCTTAACCTTCGTCTATCTAAGCGATCAGTACTACAAGAAGAATTTAGATAATTTTGTATCATTATATTTCAGTGAGTTTCACAATACGCGTACGATTACTCATAATATTCTGCTTAAAATTAATATCTCATTCAATTTTTGCAGATTCGCAATTTTATTATTATGAAGCTCAAAATCCAAGACCTTTAGAACTATATAGAGCGCCTGAAGTAACAAAGCGTCGATTGTTTCTCGTTCAAAAAATTAGGGAAGTTCGAAATATCGGTATTTTAATATCGACTTTATCCACCGAAAAATATATGGATGCTATCGAAAGAGTGAAAGAAATGTGCAAACTTAGGAATAAAAAATCGTATGTTATATCGGTGGGCAAAATAAATGTTGCTAAATTGGCCAATTTTCCAGATGTAAGCGAAAGGTTAATTTTGTTTTCTGGGTGAGTAAAAAACAAATTCTGAATGTATGAATTTTTCTCCTGACAGATACACGTATTCGTGATGATCAGTTGTCCTGAGACAGAAACACCGCCTGAACAGGATTATTACCAGCCAATTGTTTCAGTGATGGAGATTGAATTAGCTTTAAACGATAACGAAGCTTGGTGGCAAAACACAATTAACGATTTCCGTGAATTTTTACCAGGTAATGGCCGCTTCTTGTGAGTCGATGTTTTACCCGAGTAAAACTCAATAGTGAGTTTTTTTATATTTCTTTATGTAGGAGGAAATTTGTACCAGGAATTAGACAGAAATTCGACCGTATTTGACGAGCCAGACGTTTCGTTGTTGAGTGGTAATCATGTGTTGAATAATTTTGTTGACCAAAACTTATCCCTTGTCGGCGATACATCGATCGCCATCCGAAATCCAATGACTGTTACCCACGCTAATGTGAACGATGGTCTTGCCAATCGTAGTTGGCAAGGCCTTCAACTCAATATTGGTGATACACCCATCGAGGGAGTAACCTCTGGACTGATGGGTACACCAAGCGGAGGTTACCATTATGATTATCAATCCTCTAGTGGACTGAGGTAGGAGACACAATTAATCTCTCATCTCCTTGCGTTACGGATAATCAACTGTTGAAGCGTATCTTCGTTTTGCAAGCGTAAATTGTATTCTGTTGTACGTGTCAATGTTTTCGTTAACGTTTATAGATATAATTTTCATTTTTCTTCTTCCTGTGGTCTTCGATTGCCCACAAATCGACGGCAATGTCACTTATATAAACTAGTTTTGACGAACTTAGCACTGATGATTTACAAACGAATGTATTGTTCCAATTTTTTGGAATCTATTCTATATTCTCTTCAATAAGACGATTGTACTCGTTAAAGTTACTTCCATTTTCTTTTTGTTTGCTCGTCAATTAATGTGTTCGTATTTAAAAAATTGTGAATTTCAATTTTCAGTTGTATCTTCGATGAGATATTTTTCTCGCTTTGCTACTTCTGTGATGATGCCATTAAAATAAATAAAAATTTTGTTATCCTATGCTCATTATAAAATCGTGTCGTGAAATGATTGCTGTGTTTTCGCGCCTTTAGGTATTTTTCTTTGTTTTCTCTCTCGGGTTTATGATGAAAATAAATGGCCTTGGCTGATGAGGACTTGATAAGGATGAAATTTCATTGTACTTACAGGCAAAAATAATTTGTTCATAAATTTTAATTTTTAAATAAATTGGATGATAACTTTTCAAACTGGTGATGAAGCGTAATGCCTGTAACAAGACTCGTATCATAATAATAGCAAGATCACGATTGTGTTCCCGATTAACGTTAAGGTCAATAACCTAAAGATGTCCACCTACCGGCCTATTTAGCGCTATACCGCGGTCAACAGTTTGCAGCTTCAGAGTTCAGACAGGTTTGACGAGATTGAATGAGAGATTGACAGGAAATTTCAGGAAACGGAAAAGGGTACATTTGGGCTGGGAAAAAATGTCAAAATAAGACTTTGTAACGTCACGAAACATGGTAGATTCCATCGATTGCACTGATTCGTCTTCAGCCCAAATACATCTTTTTCAAATAAAGGTGGAGTATCAAGAAAGCTTGTCAAAAATTCTACGTCGCTGCGCATCTATCGACTTTATTATTTTTCCGAAAATTGTTTTGATGATAACGACTTGGTATCGAATTAAACATTCCGGAAATAATAAATTTTAAGCAAATTTATTCATAACGAGTGCACTTCTATTACGGTGTTTTCCTCCTTACTAATATCGATGTCTGTCTCTGTTGAATGAAATAAGGCAATAACGTCCGTGGTTTCTTATTATCGTTGATTTCCGAAATGTACATGAAAAACGAACTGGACTCAGTTTTAGGTGTATACAAATGTTACGGTGACGTTGATAATTTGAAATTTAAGTAAGTCTCTTAATCATCCTTTATTTTTACATGTCAAAAATCTGTGTCAATATTTGTCTTCCATTGTTATAGAGTTCGTCTGGAAATTATCAAATCCTCGATGATACCGCTCTCCAGCATAGAAGATCAAGATTCCGGACTCGATCCTCAGTATTATGAACGGGAAGAATTGGAATTCGGATGGAATGAAAAGCTCTTTAGCGACCGTGAGCTCGAGTTGTATAAGGACGAAAAGAACTGCACATCGAATTTGGAATTGGAATATCATCGTAAAATTGAAGCCCTGGCCTCGAGCATTGTGAATTCTCCTTCTCGACGTTTGTTTACATACTCTTCAAAAGATCGCGTTCCGGAAAAAGTGAGTACCGAAACGTACTTTCTTTTTTTATTCTTTCTGTTTTCAGGTTTTTAAAATGTTTGGCTTCTTAGTTGTATAGAAATGTGCTCTACAATGAAGATGGGAATAGGTCTTTTTTTGATGAAATAGTATCGCGCTCATTTCTACATCGAAAATTAAATTCAGTTATATCTTCCGAAAGATATGAAAACAGAAGTGCCTTACCTGTGAAAAACCTCGTCGACTTTAACCCTTCGGAAATCCAGAGACAAGAGAATCGATCTTTGTCGCCTAATTTTGAAGTCATGTATGTCGTCGCCGATTTATCTGACAAATCTAAAACAAGGTGACGCTTCAAAAAATATCAGAGTGCACCGTAGTAGAATGCACATTTTGTTGGTTTTGAGTATTCAGAAAACGAACATATTCTGAAAGCAACCCACTGTAATCGTATAATGAAATTATTTGTTGTGAGCACAATATTAGTCTATAAAAAGCTTCTGCCTCATGACCATGTTTTTTACTTTAAGAAAACCCAAAGACTACGAATGTATGGATTACCTTCTCTTCACTATCACATGGAATAAAAGAACTTCAACTCTATCCGTGATGCCTGATTTCGCTGCTTTTAATACAGCTGGTTACAAAATAGATGTCGATAACCTCAGTGATACTCGATATGTTTACCGATACTGGTTATTGAACATATCACCTACTGAAGAGCATGCCAGTAGAACTGAGAATTTGAATGAACAGGTTAGAGAGTATTTTATATCTCGTACTTGCATCTAATGGCTCTTCAATAAATTAAGTGTAAATTTTCAGGCAATGATACGTCAAAATTTGAATTTCTCCGTAGACTTTGAACTGCCTCCGAAAAATACGTGTCATTTATTTGCTTTTATTGAATTACAAAAAATTGAAGGTTTTCCAGCCGAAAAATTGTTCGTGCAATACTTCATCGATTTACCTTCAAGTAAAATTATCAATGTATTAACAACAGAAATAATTTTCTATGGCTTATGGTTTTCAAATTTTTCTACTTCATTTTCAGAGTGGCGCGTTGAAAAGTCCGATTCTCTGTACGGCATGACACCGCAATGTCGTCCTAAAAAGAACAGTGCCGTAACTTCTTTCTCCTGTGTGTTCGAAGTTAAATTAACGCAAGAAATAATTTTTCTTGAAGAAGAAACTCACGGTGAGAAGATTATTTGTTCTGTTGTACCCTGAAAATTTGATCGATCTCCCTCTAAGGAGCCCTCTACCATTCTTTCTGATCCATCTCCCTTTCCATAAACTGTTTTGCTTGACAAATTTTCCTCTTATTTCTTGATGATAATATTTATTTATGTTTTTCAGAAAGCCAAAACGACGATGTACCGCAATTGTTTTTCGAAGTCTGTTCGTTAGATAGTTGGAGACGTTTCCGAGTTGAAGGTTATGCGTCAATGCCATTTCCTACGAGTAGTGGATATCATAAAATAGTGCTTGATTCGTGGAGACCTTACTCGTCCAATCGTCGTCAACAGCTCAGACGTTTCTTTATCGGCGGGGATTACGAAATCGCAGACGTGGAATATTGCGGTATCGCCTCAGATTCGGTTAGTTGAATTTCGACCAAATAACTCAATTTAAAATTCTTCAGGAAGTCCCTGATATTGTGAGTTGATGAAAGGAGATTGAGTTATGGTCATTAACTTGATCGTGAATGTTTCTTATTTAAAGCAAACGCATTATATTTGAAAGCTCGATATCTCTGAGAGAGAGGTTCCTCGCGTTCACTGAATCAAATTGAGTGAAGCAGTACCACCATATTTTCTTTTGAACTTCGGTCCGTTTTGCTTGACCTCGCTATCCTCTTTTGTCAGTCCATACAATTCTAAAACTTTATCTTTCAAAGGGTTAGCTAAATCGTTGGTCTCGTAATCCGATCGACAGAGGTTTTATATTTTCTTTCTATATGTCAAACAAATCCGTCACGACATTAAGGGTACGCTTCACGTAGGAAAAACACACATAAATAATTATAGGAAAATATAGGTCGCTGGGCGACTAATGACTGTCAACAAAATGAATCAATTGTCATGAAATTTTTTCAGAGTGTTAGATGAGTGTTTGATACAGGTCTAAAATTAATTCAGAACTCATTATATTATTTAGAACTCTTGTTATCACCGATCAAAACGTGATGTATTTCAAGCATTTTCAATCGTTGATAACGAGGCTTCCTAAATGATTTAATAAGTTATAAATAAATTTTAGACCTGTGTCAAACACTCATCTAACACTCTGAAAAAAATTCATGACAATTGATTCATTTTGTGGACAGTTTATTAGTCGCTCCGCGACCTATATTTTCGTATAAGGAACCAAAATTGACTCAAGACTTGTGTAGTTCTTCAAAATAATGGAATAAAGTATTTTATTAATTTTTTACCCCTTATTTTCTTGTTTTTTTTTTTTTTACTTACTTTGTATTTTTAGGTAAAAATTTATCTTCTGGTTTTTTGTGTCTTTTTTTTTATCCTTTCCTGATAATTTATTTACTGATCTTTTTATTATAATTATTTTTCCAGATCTTTTTCTGATGAAAATTTTTCAAATAATATAAAAAATTGGAATGAAAAGAACAAAAAGTAAAACCAACACTAAAATACAAGGATATGAAAACCACCCAAAATAATCATAAAATAAAACAAACAGAGATTTAACAGACAAGAAAAGAGTGACATTTTCAAAAAAGTAACACAAATCAACGTTCAACTAATATCAAAAAGTCAATATGCTCTCGTTCCGCCAAATTTTATTTTCTTTATCTGTGTCACATCACCCGGGTTTTGTGAGCAGATGAGTTTTCTTTGCTTATGAGCCTGTAGAATGCCGAATAAACGTCCTTATTTGAAAAAGACGTATGATTTGCATTCTCCTGTAATTTCTGATGTCGTTCATACGTTAAATCTCTACGAATATTTTGTCGAAAAATTGCTAAAAAATCTCGATATGAAGAGATAGACTTTTCAGAAAGCTTACTCTCTAACCCGTACCACATTAATAGTTCATTATTACGTCAGCCGAGCTTCGCTTTTCCCTTCTGCTGGTTTTTCAGAAGTTTGTAGGTTGATATTACTCTATTATCAATTCTCTAATATTGTATTTCATCTTTCCCTTCATTGTAGAATATCCTCGCGAGGTATGGATTCGAAAGTATATCTACCGGCAGCATTCATCTCGTTGTAAATTCAGTCCGACAGACTTGCCCGACCGGAACGAGACCTAAGAAAATGATGTATTCGTTGAATTCTTGGAAGACGAACAATTTAATAAATAATGTCAACAATATTCTGGAAGCCTTTAAGAAAGCTCGCCAAAGAATGCTGTCAGTCCGAGAACCCATTTCAGGTGTTGCTGCTCATTTGTACGAGACCAGTAATTGAAGCGAAAATTTCTTAGTATACTGACGTAATTTTAAGAACGGATATTTGATTAATGTTCAAATTCTGTCGTTCTATAATAGAATGCTATTGAATATTTCATCGATGTCTCATTTATTTTTTATTTTGGAATGGCGCGTCGAGTCAATTATAACATGGTATATTTGCTTCAACAAATTTCAACGTGGTACCTGCGAAGCTAAAAATTTTTCGCCCGCACAAAATCACTCGACGATGCTCAAACGAAGTCCCATTCGACCCATTCCTAGAATCAGTGCAAATTTAATAATTATTCGAATTGGCGCCCCGCTCATCAATTAATTTTAATTTCGTATAAGACACTTGTGTTTTTTTTTTGTTTTTTTGCGGTACCTAAAATTTGAAATTTACGCTGTCACGATATACAATTTGATTTTACGAAACGTACGAAATTTGTATCAATGATCGTATAGCCGGAAAAATTCCTCCATCGAAAAGAAGTATATTGGCAGTTGGAGCGAAAATTCGTCACAACATAATGTTATGCACTTTTTCGAAGAAAAAAGTCGGACGCATCCCACGTTGCACGTCCGCCGCAGTCGGTATTGCGACATTAAACTAAATACTTATCAGAATCAGCATTCAGATGTAGCGTAAAAAGTTACTTTATTTTCGATCACCCGTTCCTTAGCGTCATCTCACTCTAACACGTTCTTTCAGTCGTTTAACCTTCTCTTTCTCCCGTCGTATCGTCGTCTTTGTTTACCCTTTCGAACGTCTCGCTCGCACAACGTTACTCTTTCTCTTTCTCTCTTCCTTTAATGAGTTTCTTTTTTTTTCTTCAATCGTCTTTCATACTCCTCACTTCTCCACTGTAGATGTTTGTATGGGATTGCGCGTCTCCTTTCCCTTCAACCTTCAGCTTTTATGTACGCAATGAGGCAGCGGTTAGCGGAACCACGGTCGATGTTTCCACCCCTCCATTCGGTTACGAAGAAAAATGGAATCGTCCGAACGTGTTTAGGATGGCCTAATCTGTAACCTACCGACCGAGCAACTGAGCTTTATATACTGTTCGTAATGAATTTTCTGAACTTCGGGGTTTAATTTTTTTCTTTTTTTTCGGTTTGTAAATAATTTTTAATTATTAATTTATATATATTACGATTACCTGTTCGTACGAATCGAATTGAATTAAACGAAATTGAATGTTCTGTTCGCGATCCGCCATATTTTTCTGAATGTTTTTCTTTCTCTTTTATTGAGAAACGTGGTGTGTGACGTGTTGTGTAACAATTGTAGATATCTTTTTGTACAGCATTCATTTGTCTCACTCTGAGTAAGTATCCTCTTCTTTTTGAGTATCACCGTCGTCTCAGATCGTCCTCTCCACCAGTTCTTGCCAACAACTCTGTATTCGGTAGCCCTAAAGTACGACCTCAATCGTGATCTGTATAAGTGCTTTGTTACCTTTTGCGAGTAGTATTTTGAGGCTTAGCTTTACAATGATGAGGTCTTGAGAGAGTAATATGTTACTAGACCTTTGTTGAGTATTTTGAGTGAGAATTCCGAGTGCGAAACTACCTACACCACTTTTTGAGGAATAAAAAGTCTGAGGAATATTGAATATAGTTCGAGAAGACTTTGAACTAGCTTTTCCTCAATTTGAGAAACTCTAGAAGGCATCTATCGCACTGAAGAATACAGTGAATATAGTTTGGACTAGGTAGGCATTGTCTAAGTTTACGACCGCGTACTCAGAATTTCAATGCCTAAAATTGTGTTCGGAGAGTTGACTTTGTCAGGTTCAAATGTTAATTAAAATCGTCTCCAGTTTATCTGTGTAATCTGTGATGTTTCTGTAGAAGCTGTTAATTCGACTGTCCAAATGGTGAAAACCAAGGCGGGTTTGATGCTCGTGGTTCCCTTTTTCTTTTTCTATGAGATAAATTTAGTCCAGAGTGTGACTTTGTTGTATAACTGTACATTTCGAAAAAACAGGCTTGCCCTTTTTATCTGAGTTGGAAAAATTTTAGTGCTAGGTAATCCGTTAATTAGATTTTAGTATTTGGTATGTAGGCCAAGTGAAAGAATTTTACGATATTATAAAAAGAGTTTGAGTGAGTGATTTTTCTTACTCAATACATAAGGCGTTTATGGATGCGTACTCGGGCTGAATGTATGAAGAAAGGACGGAAAAAGTGAATTAAAAGCCTCAATTTTGCCGTGTTTAATAATGTAGTTGCAAGATGCTGTCTATTCGTGTAAATATCTATTTAGACCGTAAAGGACAGGTGATATATAGAGTAATACTGTATTCGAAAAGAGGTCTTCGTCGATATGCACGGACGTACTACGTATTTCCATTCTTATTCACCTGGTGCTGAAGGAAAAATAATAATGGTTCCGTTTCTATCGTATCGAAGTCGGAGGTCTGATGTATTCGGATTCGGAACAGGGTGTGCCAGGAACATGAGTATTCATCCACTTGAGAAACAGCATTATTCTGATGATAACATAGTGCATATGTTCTTTTTTTCTCGCTGTATGATTTTGACGCATTATGGATATTTTCTCTCGTCTACAAGAGACACCCTCACCATTTTCTAAAATGTGACGAGAAAGCGAGAGAAAAGATTGATAATGATATTTTATTTTTGCATCCAATATCGTATCAAAGTACTAAATTGAGGCCTGATCGTAATCATATCGGGGAATGAACGAGATGAGGTGTTCCATCGGAATGTTGAGACAGGCCAAAATTTGACCAAAATTGTTTTGAAGGTTGTAACTACACTCGTCTTCGTCTGAAAAGAAAGAAGAAATTTTACCTTGATAACGTGAGGTGATGGTTAGATCTAGATCTTGATCTTTACTTCTGTTACACGTCGAATTTCTCCAGCCTCGATCCACTTGCAGTGATAAGGTTCGGGATTTCCACTTTTTAATGTTCGGTGGTCAGTCTTGTGTCTAACTTTGGTAAGTTTACTCGGAATTTCTGACAGTTGTCCATAAAATCGTTACAGAGGAGCTGAGGAGATAAGAGTCTCCAGAAATCCTATTTTGCGCATTCATTCTATTCCGGTGTGTTGCGTGTGTAGTGAATTTGTACGCCCTCGGAAGATTCATGATAGTGAGAGTCTTAAGTTCGATAAATGTGAGTCGTAGACTCTATTGCTGACGTAGGATATGAATGACAGGGTGTCTACCAGTCATCTGAGTTGGTCATTTAAAATTTGAGGAATTTAGTCTCATTAGAATCAATAAGTGAAGCCACCAAGTATCACCAATGGTTGGCATACAAAATAAGAATTATGTCATTGGATAACTAATGAAGTACGAAAGGGTCCCCTGAACTTACAATTTTTGGTGGAGCTGCTGTTGAATCGTTCATTTCTAGTTCTGTGATTATGAAGTTCGGAATTTTAAGGAAATTTCTCCGATCATAGGTAGGGCGAGAATCCAGGATCAAACTTCGTGCATCTAACATTTGCTAGTTAAGAAATGAGGAGTAATTCATAATTTTTCTTCATTTCTGTGATCTTGAGCTTATCGAGTTGGAAAATGACCTACGACATCCGTTAATAAACTACTCCACAATAGTTTTCTGAGTTCAGTCACCTTCTCATTCAGAATGTACGTAAATTTGTCGACCTCCGATAAGAAATTGCTTATCTTGTATCGGTCAACAACGCATTGTGTCAGAGGACAAGAATGAAAATATAATAGCGTCAGTTGTCACTCGCTTTGGATGAGACTACGTTAGATATGTGTATTAGTGTGAAGTAGTGATAACAAATAGAGACCAGGACGACAGCTTGAAGTGGCTTCATTACTTCTTCGAATTCCTGTGAGAAAAACTGGACCTCTACGTCGCGGAAAGATGAACCGAAGCCCTTGGAGAGTTACAAGTCGGACATGTGAGGAAAACTGAGTTTAGCTATTTGAAATTAAATGAACAGAAAACTTCTTGTTTAGATTCAACTTTCGCCAGACTTTATGTATTTAAATGGAAATGTTCGCGTTGAATGAAGTCGCTTGAGACGAGTTCGTCCCCGTATTTTCTCTTGTTTTTCTAATCAACTTCATACCGTGGTTTCATTTCAGAGGCAAGAGCAGAAGGTAGGGATTGTAAGAACTCGTAAGTCTGGAAAAGTTTTCTGCTGATAGCTTTGATGAGACGTCCATCCTCAAAAGGTGGTTTTTCATCGTATGAGAGGCCGACAATTTGTGTTTCTAGTGGTGAAGGGACCTGCTGCGGATGTAAACACCTGTGAAAGAAGGCTTAAGATGAAATCTACACGTATATGCACAATGATCTTCTGAATACATCAAGGAACCGGTGAAGTCTAAGAATTCGAGGACTTGATCGCGTTGTCCAATGGATGGATACATTTTGTTCAGCTCTGATACTCTGGTCTAGTGAAGGAGCTACAATGGCACCGAGGTTTTCATGTATGCACCTCAGAGGGGGATTTTTCAGGGAAGAATGTATAAAAGAAGTGTGAGGTAGAAGATAAATTAAGGCATTGTCAAAACGAAAGGAAGGTTGAAGAGAGAAGGAAGAATAATATTTTCAAAACAGAGGTGTGAGTTGAGAGACAAATTGTGACGTCGGAGTTCATAACTCCCACTCGGTCATATCTTCGTATTTTACCTTATTTTTCTTCGCTTTTTTCACAATTTTGCCCTAGTAATCGCGCTGTCCTGATGCTTAATAGAGTCCTATTTTCTGTGAGTACATCGTTGAATTGTCCCCGCTGTGAAATAAGTCATCGTATGGACCTTGACCCGATTGTATCCTACTTCAAAAATATCCTATCTTTCAGAGAATGAGTAAATATTTTAATTGTATGCAGTAAAATTATTGAGAAGTAAATTTATGAGCCAACTGTGTATGATAACTATGAGACGCTCGTTAGAGACCTCATTGCTTGAGGTAGATCTTGTGAAACATTAAAATGAGGTCGAGTTGTAGACCTTTTTCTTTCCTTTAAGAGAAAAATGGTGACTTGAATGAATAAGTGTTCTTTTGTTGAGTCTTCTAGTCAGTACAGAAACTATGTCGGCAAATGGGAGTCGCTCTAGAATACCTAGAACTCGAAAATACTGAAAAATACTAAATTCTTTCAGATCCGATTACCTCGAATGGCTTTTTCTTGTCAAACATGTTTGTATTCTTCTAGTGGCCCTAGTTTGTTATTTGTGTAGAGTTTATCTCCAACTGTGGAAAAATATGTTTAGAGTCTTCACAATTTGTGCCTACGTCCCCTCATGATTATTTACACGCGCTTATCAGAATGATACTCGTAAAGAAAGAAATATTCTCTGTCACATTCTTTCATTGTGGTAATTTTCGAGTACTTTTTTCAACTACTTCCGATGAATAATCGACAACTCATTTTGACGTCGATCCTGTAAGACTTCATCGAAAACGCAGCGATATTCGTCGCTCAATTTCTCACTTCTGCCATCAGGATGCGTACCGAGTGTGGAAATCGTGTGATTAGCACGTTTTCTTATCGATTTTTGAGAAAGTCATGCATTTCGCCAAATTATTGATTTCGTTTTCTCTCTCTTTCCTCACTCTAAGCACGCAGGTATGGAATTTCAAGTCTGGTAAATACCCTACGTGTATGATAGAAGCATTAGCAGCCATATAACGTTTGTATTCCGTCGACGGGTTTGAGGAATAGTGGGATGCGGTCACGAATTTCAATCTGTACGCTATAATAAAACATTCGACGAACGCTAAATATTTGTTTTTCGGAGAACTCCTAAAACACTTCGCCCATCATGGAAAGAAACCGGGATGAAGAATGATAAGAAGTAAACAGAAGAAAAAATGGAAGGATCGGAGAAGAAGGATGCAAGATCGAGAATAACGTGGTGCAGTTTCGATATAAATTTTTTGAGAGCCAAGATTATAGGACAATTTTCGTGATATTTTTTGTTCGTGGGATTTCTCTGTTGGAATGAGAAAAAATCGTATCAACCCAGGAATAATTTTAAAATGTTTTTACCTAAACTGATTTTTTCTCCTCTGGATATATGCCACCTAATGTATGAATAAGGGTAGAAGAGCTTCGTTGATTACTTTTATGATTCCAAGGATAAAATCTCTGCTCTTGAAGTGAATCCCCTCGAGTGGATGTTGAAACTTGCTGTCTCTACTCATATTGAAGGACCAGCTTCCTGACGCAAGTGTGAGGAGTTATGGAATTTCAATCTTTTCTGTGGTGGTGTTTCGTTCTGCCGTCGCTCCACAGGGTTTTGATAGAATTTAGAGCTAATCGTTTTCCAATAGAAATCTAGAATTGAAACTTGTATGAAAAATTCTGCCAATCTTTTTTCTTCTCTGTACTCACAAACCCCCTTCACGTTTTCATAATCATTTTCTCGCTCTGATCCCATCCTCACCTGTCGTTCCTCATATATCGACTTTATTTTCGAGCTAGGTTTGTTTCCTTTGTTCTCATTTTAACGTCCTTCGTTTATTAATACCTTCTCTTCTCTTATTCGTATGCAGGTGTGGAAATTTTTGACTGACTATTCTTATAAATTTTCTAGCATTTCGACGCAAAATTCCTGAGAGAAGATCTCTCATTTCTCCATGAAACGATCTCCTGCGATACAGCTTTTTCAAAACCCCAAATTGTTTCCAAAATATTTCTGCATGTCTCTACTGATTTCCTCCCCTTAGTTTCAGGAATTATGGCCGTATGAGGCCTCATCCCTCTTTCTAGTCTTCTACCGGGACTCCAGGAAAATTTTGAGTTTTGCCACCGATATATACGCAAAAGGGTCTGGACGTTTCTTGCATTTAGTAGGATATCTCCTGGGTTTTCCTAATTACGATTTTTATTTGTATTTTTGTTTTTTATGACATTCAGAACAGGTTTGGACTCGGGTTTAAGAAATTATAACTGGAATTGACATCATTCAAAAGCTGGGACACATCCTTCAGATAGTGCTTATGATAATTTTTCAAGAAAATAGAAAAAATTGACAATTCTTTTTTTTTTTTTTTTTTTTTTTTTTTTCAAAATCTCACGGCAAACTTGAGGTGGACCGGTTGAGAAACACTAATCTAGGGTATCTGATTTTAAGAGAAAAAATTGAAGCGACGAATAATTCTGTTAGCGAGGTTAGTTTGATTCTTGCGAAAAAGAGTACCTATGCAATTTTTCACAGATTTCTCTCTTTTTTGTGTCGAGGATAGAACAAACATTTCCAATAATATTGTCTTATTCATTTTCTCAAATCTTTCTTCTGCTGTATTCCTATGTGTATTCTCGCTTACCTTGCCGAATGTTTTTCTTATCTGCTCTCTTCGACTGTTTGTTTTCTTTCACCTTCCTATTTTCATCCCGATATTATTTGTTGTACCAACTCAGATTCAAGAATTTTTAATTTATTATTTTTATCGTTATTTCAAGTGTCTCCGAGTAAATTGTACCAGTTTACAGCATCGTGCAGGTGATGACGATCAAAATCTTTCTACAAAACCGCATTCCTCTCGACCACCCCGTGGTCGCAGTACTGTTGTAGGATGGCGACATTTCGGACTTTCTTGACCTTTCTTTCGTCACGGTTGTCAACCGTTTTCAAAGAAACCTCGATTCACGTCCTTACTGCGCGCGCTATGTTTGTACTGTGCGCATTCTAGGACTCTTCCTCTGTTGTATCAGTCTTTATAATGAACTCTTACCAACAGGCAACTTGAATAATGATGAGAAAGTGGGATTTTGAGCAGCTGGAGCCCATGGATACCATATTTGAGTAGATAAAATTGAAAGCGACGGCAAATTCTGTCCGCGCAGGAGAGGCTGGTTGAATTCTTTTGGAACAAAGTAAAAATTATAGTGCTATTTTTCCAGAGTGAAGGGAAAATTTCTGACTGACGTCGATTCTTCTACCTTGATGTCGTGGACTAATGGGGTAGGAAGCCACTGATCGAACCCTCTCGTCATCAACGACAGTACTCGAGGAAGAAATTTTGGTAAATGGAGGCGTGATATATTCGAATTCCCGTTCATATGGTCCATAAGCTTTGAAAAGAACAGTCCTGGGTTTCTACAAAAAATGACTTTCAGTGGGAGTAATTGACCTTCTTGCCGCTCCTATGAGAAACGTAAAATCATTTACGTGACATCCCTGTGAAGAGCTTTCTGAAGACACACTGGTTTGGAATCTGATTTTGACATTGAAACATCAAACACAGACATTTGTTTTTGTCAAGTTCTTTCGTTTGCATTGTCGGAAATTGAAAAAGCTTCAACTCGCTTTAGAACTTGCTATTTTCCAAAAAAGTTGCTGTATGAAGAGGAAACGACCTCTGGCCGTCTGTGGAAGTGGAAAATTAAATGACTTTTCTTCTGTGACACGTGTGCAATCGCATTTTGGACCGTAATAATAGCGAAAATGAATAAGTATTGATTCTGTCTCTCGAGACAGGTGTCTATCCTCGAAATGCGATCAAAAAATATTTTCACGGTCTCCGTTTATCGTGTTTGAGTTGAAATAATGGTGGAGATACTCCGAATTCGCTATACTTTCGAGTTATTTTCATTCTGTGGTATCTTTGTTAAATACAAACATGCATTCGTACATTATTTGCATACTCGGTTCAGAAGCTCGTATCTAACATAATGTGGCATATTGTGACGTGAATACGCAAATAATGAATGATGATATTTTATAAATTCTAGAATATTCCATTTCAAAATTCCCTTCTCGCCATTTTCACTTCCTCGTCGTATTCTTCTACTTGCGTCAATGAATCATTCCATATCTCGGTCTGAGGGTGTACAGTGTGCTCAATTATGGAATCGAGTATCCAAAAACACGCATAAAAATAAGGGGTTTGAGCGGAGAGGAATGAAGAAGAAGAAGAAGAAAATTCACGCGTGAATCGAATATCATGTGTAAGTTTGGAGGTCATGAGAAAGTCACTTTTCTCTTCGTTTCATTTCTGCATCAGTTATCTCGTATGTATGTATGTGTGTGTGTATGTACGAGATGAACGCACTTATAAAGCTGGTTGAAAGATGTAGAATACTCTCGAAAGTCGATAATGCTGTCTAGGAATCTTCCTGTTGGAAATCAATGTCATAACGTGCTATCGAAATTCATAGATCTGTAAAATGTTTATTCCTGCTAGTTCATTTTTTGTATTCCATATATAAATCCGATACCGTTTGGTCTTGTATAGAGCGGCAGTAAAATCGAGAGAGAGGAGACGTTAGCTGCTTTATTATGTAGCGATACCTGTTCGGACGATGAAGTAAAAGAGAAGAATGCAGCGTTGCCGCGTCGCTTTTGAGAGAATCGTGAATTCGCAACAATGAGCGCTGGGCTGCCTTCTCGAATGCTGGACATCCGAATGAGATAATTGTTTATATTGTAATAAAGAGCGGTGTTTTTAATTGGATTGTTGTGTGTCTCTTGTTGCGTGGTCATCCGCCCAAAAATTTTTCGTGACGTGTCCATGATGCCCTCTTCGATGATGAAATTTCCGAAAGAGATTGTCCGATATGAAAATCGTCGTGGATGAATTGACTTTCAGATGACATCCTCGAGATTTTCCGATTATGTACTTTCGCGCTCCTCCCTCTCCGCGCCCGTGGGATCCTAATATTTTCTTTTCTCGATATTATAATATTACGAAGAAAGTGGATTCACATGCTCGTCATGTGCGTTGTATTTATTTTGAGTCGGTTGTACCGTTCTTAAGCTAGATAATTATTTTCATTTTATTTTCGTTTTCCAGGTCGCACCTGTCGAATGATGGCAACTGCTCATACATGCATAATGTAGATTTATCGTAGATACAAAAGAGTCGAGTCAACGGGGGAAAAAAACGGAAGAACGAAAGTTGACGAGGAAAAAACGTTGAAGCGACCGAGAAAAGCTCTGACGACGTTTGATCGGAAGTCGTTTGCAGAAGATTACATCAACCAAAAATAGAGAAGCCTTCTGTGTCGAGTGTGGTGTGAAGGGTCGTGGAACCACTTTCGAGAATAGTGCGCGATTTACGTATTATTATTTTCTTGCCTTCGTCGAGAATGCGATTTACGTGCAGCGGTTATTTTGCGAATCCGCATCGTAATCATCTTCTTTCTATTATCGAGCGTATGCGGATTGTTGATTTGTCGCATCTGCATGTCGATCGTCATAATAGTCGTAGAATCGTCGATTCTCGCACTAAATTTTAATTTTCATCGATTATTGCGCTGTCGTTTCGAAACGCGAAAGTGGCGTCCGCGACCCAAGTGATCCATTGGCAGCAGATGGAAACAGTTCAACACGTGTCCCCTGGAATGCCTACACAAGCTCAGCTTCCTTACGCTCCAAGACCTACGCTACAATATAAGTGAGTATTAATTTTTATACGACGCGTGGTCGATGTTCTCATTTTCGTAGTTTCTATGAAAGAAGTCACATCTGCGGAAACACTCCCGTTTGGAAAACTGAGCCCTATAATGTGATGAATTTCGATCGGTGATTATCACCTGTCTTGAAATTTTCCTCGTTATCGGTCACGGTGTATGTAATGACTATTTCTTGCTGCCAAACGTGTCGTCTGCTGATAAGATATTGTTGTTTGTTTCATTTCTTTTTTTCTCTGTATTCCTTTTACGTCACAGAGTTCAGGTTGTGAAAGAATGGTTGGTTGAAGAGCGCGCGTACTACACATATTTGTCGTGAACGATAATGGAATAATTGTTTGAAATACTCTAGCGTTTCTATTCGCAAATTTTATGTAAGAAAAATAAATAAATAAAATGAAGTACGACAGAAATTTCCTCCGTCCTCCTTCTCCTGTCTGCTTGTCTGTCTCTTTCTAATCTCGTTTCAAATATCACGTATTACACTTTGATGGTACCGTGTAATGAGTTCGTCAACCTTCAATTGGTGCTAGATGTTTTTGTACGACTCATTAATAGAGTGAGATAGCGAAAACTTGCGCTTTCGATTCCGAATAATATAATGATCTCTAATTTGGGATAAATGTCCTTCGAGAGAAGATAGTATGTATATGCTTACACTTACGTATTTCTGAATTAACTTGGTGACCTAGGATCGTAGTAGTTCTACCCATAAAATAAAGTGATTTCGCGATTTGTGGGAAGACGTGCGGTCGAGTCATTCTTTGGTACACGTGTATGTGTATTAGTGTAGGTTACATTGACTGTACTCGTGTTTTTCGTCGAAGTGAAATGTAAGTCGTCGTCGTCGTCTAAGAACTGGGTTTGCACTAACAAACTCCCGTTGGTACGATTTTGTGGTCACTGAAAACAATTTGGACAGCATAGTAAGCTGTTTTCGCGGTATTTGCTTGTTTCAGTCTGTTTTTGCTTTTTTCTATCGCGACTCCTCTTGTCGCACCAACTTTTATTGTGTGGAACGTTCGATATTTTACGTGATACCGTTACCACTCTACCTACAACAATTCGTAAAAATCGTTATTCGTTTTCACGACTAATTTTATTGTACGAATTTATTGTTCCTGCGTTTTTATCGTATAGTTCTCTAGAACGTCAATCGTGTCGCCTCCTCTTCCCTTCTCCCCCATCCCTGTGACAAGTTCAAATTTTTCGGAGAGTTTACGTCGGTTACATTTTAATGAAACAGGTGTTGTGGCGCCTGTTGTCCACTAAGGATTGAAATGCAGCATTGAGCGGTAAAATTGTATCTTTTGAGTGTGCAGCAACCACAATAAATGTGATCGGCTTTATAAGTCGTGCTGCGTAAAAAACTTCGCAGTTCTTAATCTTCCTCGGGCGAAAATGTAATGAGATTTAACGAATTGCGAAGTAATAAACTTTTTGATGGAGGGAATACTTCGTTCTAAGCGCTTTAGATTTGAGGGATCGATTCCAAACATGGAAGTGTCGTGTCGCAGGCTCGAAATGTCAATCAATTGTTAACAAGGGTTGTTTGAACGTGCTCATGTATCGTGAGGACCTATTTTTTCCCCTATTTCTGTCGCTGGCTAGTTCTCGTTAGTAAAGAATTGAGAATTTTATTATTATTATTTCATTTTACAAGCTCTTAACTGCACTCGGATTATGAGCTTGACGGTAAATTGATTTTTTATGCTTTGCTGTTAGATGAATATGAGGTCATCGGCGAGAGTTGTTTCGATAGATGGTAAAATTTTGTAGGTGTGGCGGGGAGAAGCTAAAGACGGGTTTGCGAAAATGTGGATGACTGTGAGGGGAGAGTGGGAAAAGCTTGAAAAAAAGGTGAGCGTGTGTGAATTCGGAGACATGTAAGGTAGATATGGTGACGGTGGGATTCTTGGTATGATATAGTCGACGCGATTGGTACCTAATGGTTTTAATTGGGCTAATTTGTTTAATGAGATTTGATTTTGCTAGAAAGTTGATTCGTGGATGTTTTGTGGCAGTTTTGGCGGCTAAATCGACTTTTTCATTACCTTAGATCCCCGTATGGCTGGGGACCCAGTCGAAAATTATGTTCAGAAACCGGAAGAAAACGTCTGACTTTCAGCGTTGAAATTCAAAAATTCAGCAGTATTCGGTATATATATATATTTTTTTTTAAGAGGTACATTTACTCACTCTCGATAGAAATTATTCAATTTCCAACCAATTATCTCTATTTTTTACCGGAACTCAACTTTCAATCAAAACTGCCTTCTTTTTGGTGCCCATTTTGTTGATTTTTGCCAATCAAAATCCCTTAGCTTCAGACTTAAATTTATGAATTCTTCGACAATAAAAGGTAACAAAATCTTTACGAATTATTATGAAATCTCTCGGTTTTATTGGCAAACCAAGATTTGAAAAGGTAATTTCGGAATTTTTTTCCTATATCCCATTTATCATTGATTTACATTAATTTCGCCCATCAGGAGAAAAGGAGCCAAATGCCGCGAAATCCGGTCTCGCATATGACGTAATGAAGGGGTGCAGGATTATAAGGAGAGAATGGATGCTTGAGACAAGTGGGTGTGTAATGTGCATTGTAAATTGCCGTTAAAGCGGATAAGGAGTCAGTCGTGATCACAAAAATTCCGTTGAAATTGATACGGAGTTGCGGTATCGATGAGAAGATATTTTGTTGCCAATTGAAAATGCGAAAGCGACTTGGTTTTCGATTTTTGACCCACCTGTGAAATGAAAGGTAGAATTGGGAAAAGAGTCAAGTATTCCTAGAAAGAGGGAGCTCTAAATTGCGGGTTGGTAGATTTTTTGGACAGTTGGCATAGTTATGTATTATGTTAGGTGTGGGTAAGGCTCAAGAGGGTGATGTGGGAAATACGGGGACTAAGATGACGGGAATCGGTGAGAAAGTAGACCACGGGGTTGAAAGTATTGCGATGAGTAGAACGATTTGAGGTGGAATTATAGAGAATGCTGTAAACTGGGGTTTTAGGAATTTCTAAGACAGAGGCGAGGAGACTGGCAGTTTAGTAAAGTCGACGAAAATATAAAGGTGGATAACCTGATTCGGCGGCTAGACTTTGAGCAGGGCTAGTGCGAATTGCAAAATTTTGAAGAGTGTCTAAAAGTGAGAGATATGATGAGGGGGCGAGTCCGTATATATGGGTGATCCATAATCTACGATAGATGGGACGAGGCTAAGGTAGAGAAGAAGTAGGTATTTGTAGAGTTTTATTAAGATTTGTATGTTTTCGTCAAGATGAATGCTGATTACCCATTTTTTTTTTAGTCTTATCTGTGCGTAGCAAAAAAAAAAAACTGATATCTGAGAAATATTGTTGAAAAACTTGAGGAAGATTTGGGAGAACATTGAAGAAAAATCGTAGGATTATATTTATTCTGTAGACGTGTAGTTCGAATGTGGTCGAGCGATGGTATCGTATCTGTTCTTCGTTTTACATATTTGTGCAAAACCTGTGTTTGGGATTTACCTCATCGAGTAAATATTTGAGTATAAATTGACTAGACTTGTGTACCTTGTTTGAATCTCATTCAATAAGTTTTACCACTATCTGCTTTTCATTACTGTACATATTTTCAATTATTCAATATTTTACTCGAATATCTTCGTAATCTCGATGGTCGCGTTCACCAGTCAAATCTGTTTGAAATTCGCTTGCCGAACACGCCTTTCCCCATGAGAAAAAATAACCTTGTAGGAAATGGAATTGATCGTTCTTGTAAAACTGAGCGATAATAATGAGCAACAAGAAGTTCATTTTTACGAATGAAAAACTTCTATGACGATGAGTATAAACCTCTAATTCCCTTTTTAGGTCTCATTTCTAGTTTTTTCGTATAGGACACATCGTCTGTAAAACAGAATCAAACAAAGAATGAAAAAAGTACAGCTCTAGTAGATTGGTTGTAAACTTTTTCCGGATTTGACACCAGTGACGTCAAGGTGGATGCTTTCATTCCTGTCGTTGGTATGTGGCAGCATGAGTTCATTTCCTTGACAAAAACTAGACTTAACAGTGATCGTTTTAGGAGATGAGGACAAGATCTAATTTCATGGATGTTCAGAAGCTTCATGTTTGTAAAGGTGCCCAACAAACTTCTTCTTGCTGTAATAAATGGAGCATTGAAGTCGCACAATTAGGTCCCTTATTTGCATGATTCGTGTAGTTGATTTTCTAAGGGTGACGAACCTAGTCTCGAGTTTTATTGCTGCTTTAAAAGTTATCGTAGTAGACTTATGAAGTACATTGATCTCCCTCAAATGATCTCCCATTTTGAAATGAATGTACGCAAGATTCAAGCAGCGATTATCTTATCAACATTTCGATTCAAATTTTTGCACGTGGATGAAAAAGATTCTGAAAGTGTGACACGTTCTTTCCGAAAATTTTACATTGAATCAAAAGAACATCGGATGAAGAGTGGAATGTTAATCGGTGTTGATTGCTCTCGGTTCTGTTTTGGTATAACGCCAAAAAATAATGTATTTTACGTTAAAAAAAAAAAAAATGCATTTTGTACTTTCTTCTCGTTATCATCATGATGATACCGCATCATTATCATCGCCAAATATGATATCGAATATCAGTGATGAGATTTTGGAAAATAAAGTTGCAGATAGAGTTGAGAACTACGTTTTCCGCATTTGTATGAACGTGAGTGGGAGAAAGATATTTCAAAGTTCGCCTATTACTTTCTCATGTGATGGTATCACAAAGTGGAGGCCAGTCCTGTTGGATTCCTGATAATCAAGAGAAGCTACGAAAATCTCGCGACGTCGTTCGTTGTGACATTGAATTACTTCGTCTTAACTATTATTTCAAAACATGGCTAACCATTTGTATTTGGAAGAACACATCTTTCTTTCTATTCTTATCCGTCTACCCTCGTCCGTGTGAGTTTTCAATTTTTAGATCTCTTAGATCGAGAATGGAACTGGCTGTCCATTCATCTTCCAGACTGGCTTCGCAGTAAAGAAAGCCCTCTCCATTTATGTGTTCAAATCTTCTCCCATTTTCAGTCTAGATCATAAATTTTCCATCTTCGATTCTTCAAATTCTAGGCCGCTAATATTTATTCGTATCTTTAAAAAAAAAATCATCTTTCTGAACAAAAAAAAACTCGTAAGTATTGCTGAGACAATAGGCTCGATAAAATATGAAAGAAAAGAAAGAAAAAAAAGTAATAATAAGAGAGAACAAGTTGCTCACCTCTGTGTGGTGTTTGTTTACTTCGTTACCGGAGGCTGGTGTACGAAACGAAACGAGTTTTATGACCTATTGAAATATATCCTTCTCTTTGTACATTTTTCTTTTTCTTCCCTTTTGTCTGTTTTCTTCTTGATAATTCTTGTGTTATCATGCTGGTAAAACTTATAATATATAATAAAACTCTCCGCCCAAAAAAAGAGTGAGCTGTCGGCCTTCTTCCCCTTTCTTTTTTTTTTTTTTTTTCTCTTCCTTCAAGAGTCGTTCCACTCTCTTTCGAATATCACCTCTTTCCTGTTGTAAATTGAACGTAAATTCCCAATCCGAGCGCTCCGTATCAACCACCGAACAGTGACTCTCTGTGATGAAAACAACAGTGAATTTTGAAGGGTTTTGATTCAAATTTGGATTCTTGACTTTTCATAAGGCTTGAAAGGAACCGTGGACACCAATGCAGAATATTGTCGCTTTCATCGCAAAGAATCTATATTGTAAGAACGCTGGAGAAAATTGAGGAAATCGTCGGGAGCAACTTTGCTCGAAAAGTGGTGCAAAACTTTCTGCGATTACTCATGACTTCAACGATTGAGAGAATGGCCTTGACGAATTGCTCGTATTTATTCACTCTCATCAGAGGTGTTTCTCTGGACCAGTGTTTCTCAACCGGTGTGCCGCGGCACACCACTGTTCCGCAAGTTCACCTTAGGTGTTTCGCGATATTTTGATCAAGAACATAGATTAATATGAACTAGAAATACAATTTTTTCCATTTATTCGAAAAAGTAATCATGAGCAATTTCTAACCTATGTCTTCCAGCTTTTAAATTATGTCAATTCCAGTTATAATTTCTTTCAAACTTGAGTTCAACCTAGTCTGAATTCCTCAGAAGTCATAATCTTTCTGTCACGTGGCAAAGTACAAATTGTTTTTTCATGTTTCCTCACAAATTTCGTTTAAGGAGAGCCCAGGTGGCTTAAAACATCCAGACCCTTGTTGGTGACAGAATCCAAAATTTTCTCTAGTCCCAGTAGAAGATTCTCCTATTTTTCGGAACCGCAGTCTAACTAGGGGAAAAAGGCTGAGGCCCTACATGGTCATCTCGCGCGGTCACAAATCCTGAAATTAGAGGGACGATATCAGTGGAGATATTAAAATGTCAAAACGCAGAACAATTTTGGATAAGATTTGGAGTTTTGGAAATGCTGTGCCGAGGGAATATCGTCTCATGGGAATTTGCCGCGATGTAAGAGAGGTTGATAAACACTGATCTAGACCATGTCAAGAGCCGGAAGATTCTCGTTTGAGAAGGTTGGGCCATAAAATTGTATTAAGGAAGGGAGGACCAGTCGTAGAATTAAATGACAAGCATGTCAGTTCGAAATATTACCATGAAAAGTTTCTAGTCACTACTACCTTTGTGAGATGCCTTGATTAGAATGCTGTGGTCAGAGCTGGTATTGTGCACAAGGAAAACGGAACAATCGAAGAGCGGCTCGGGAGATGGGCGGAAAACACTCATCTTGAGTCTATCAAAATTAATTTGTAGGAAATTTTAAGCTCTGTAGATTTCGTTCTTTCATTTTTCCTCTAAATGGCTTCTTTCTCGACTTAGGTTGAGATAACTCAGAATTTTACCAATTTCGTTTGTAACGTTCCTAGTGGATGATCAGCCCAAATATGCGGGTAATTGCTTGAATTATTACTGAAAATCTTCCATTATAGTCTTTTTCCCAAGAGCATTATACTTCTTTTAGAGCGCAGAAGTCTTAGTAAGAGTTCGTCTCACGTCTGAGAAGCTGATCGACATTATTCGAAGTCGAACAATTGTTGAATTAGATGTTGTTGACAGGAGTGCTCCATTGTCAGAATAACTAATGCATATTTTTCAAAAAATGAGCAACAACCTTACCCATCAAGTTTAATTTTCAAATAAGAAAATCAAGTCTCTCATATTCGGAAAACTGATGAGCAAAGTTAGTGAAATTTCTCGGAAGTGGAGTGTAGTTTAATTGCTATTTGTGAGTAGATAGGCGCTATCGGCCGGAGGCTTCTACCAAAGCGCCTCACCTGCACGAAGACGGTTTCATGAGTTTCCAAAATACTCGTTTCTGTCATGATATCGTATTTAATTTAACGGACCATTTAAACTTGTGGTGTAGTTTTTGGCGTTCTTTCTACCAATTCCTTTCGTCTTTCAACTTGTGTGTATAAATTGAATGTCTGATGAAGGATAGTTTGCGTAGAGAATGTAAATCAGTCTATCTAGATCAGTGGATACGCCGTATAAGTTTTGCTCTCTCTCTTGTCGGTTGACAGCATTCACTCATTGACGGAACTCGAATGAACAAACGGACACCATTTTTTTCCATACTATTATCGATCCGCTGCAATGAGTTCGTGGTTTCTGTTAACCAAATCAGCTGTGCCGAGGTGAACCCAAACATAGAAGACAGTGAGCTACAATTTCCGTTGAAAAAATGGGTAGGCCTGTGTGAGAGGCGGGAGGAGTCCTAAAAAATCGATTTTTTCAGGATGTCATGACTGTCTGATACTCATCAATCAAATTTGGAGGGTGATATTTTAAATTAGGTGAGCGAAGTTTGTCGCCTTAATAAGTTGCAGAATGCTAGAATTCCTTATCGAGACCTGGACACTTATCGTATGAAACGATTGCGGCATTAGTATGCTGGTGTGGAATAATTTTTCTAGATTTTAGCCAATCGAAAAATATCCGAACAATTTGTATTTTGAATGCGTGAGAACTAGAGAGATGTCAAGTTCAAAATATGGACGATTTTGCGACGCCACTTTCTCCTGCACGTATATAAGAAACCTCACAACTGGTGGACTACAAAAAACGATTTTTCGACAACGTTCTTCGAGAAAAGAAAATGTAAAATGCTTTCAATCGATTCCTTCCTTTATTAGGTTTCTTATCGTCGAATAATTCGGATGTTAGTGTGTGAAATTCAACAACGTAAGTTTCATCAAATTTTCCCTCTCCAATATTCACCTGTTTCCGAGTGAAAATTCGACATTCTTCGTCATAGTTGTTCGATTGTTTCTTCCTTATTTGGGAAATCTTAGAGGTGTTGCGAGTTTTGACGATAAAAATCGTGTACCGTATTTCATTAAAAATTTCGAATGGACAGGTTCTCTTATTGGATTTCGCGTCGCTGTTTTCTTTCCTTCAAGTTTAAAGGTTTCCTTTCATCTGTGGCTTGCTGTTCACCGCCTGTCACGTCATTCTATACAGTTCAAATCTTTGTTGCTGATGATCAGAAAGTAATGCGAATTTTTCAAAAATTAGAATTGAACCGCTGCCAAAGAATGCCACTTCGTACTTCCTGCATCGGTGTTGCGACCGCGGCACGATAGTGTGCTTTCGACCATTGGTATCGCTGTTCTCTGAAACGATTTATGGCTCCCAGTTCCGGACCAGCGTGATGTTTTTGTGTACTGTCGAGTGAGTCTCCCAAGCTGTGTAGTTGGTCATAGGAAGACTTTGATTGCTGACGATCTAAAGCTAGTTGTGCTTCGTGAAAAATACTTTGCTTTGCGCTGAACTTTCTAGAATTAATTGTGATGAGGACCCTCTGTTTTTCGGTTTTTGATACAGGGTTCATATTCTTCGTGCAGTTATTTTGAAATTTCTGCAGAATTTTAAATGGATTCTATTGAAAAAAAGTCTTGAAGTTCTTCAACAAGTTGAATATAGCGAATACCTTCAAGTTTCGTAAAATATAATTAAAATTCTTGCGAAAGTCTCGTTCTATAAACGATATCGTCATCCTAGAATTTGTATGGCGTGGGTCGGCCTCGCGAATACATCTTCCAGAGTGATATCGACCATTTATTGCTCCGCGTCATTTATGTTCTCCGACTTTCCTATTTTTTTTTTTTTTTTTTTCAGGTACTTCGAGTTGGGAAGTTTTTGTAGGTTAGTCTTATCTTTCAATGTAATTTTCTGGAGTGAATAATTCACTGCGAGCTAGACTGGAGAAGATTGAAGTTGCGTGATTTAGGAGAATGTTATTGCACGAGCCTCAGGAATAATTAGTAACCTTTCTGTGGCTAAAAGGACATCGTGAACGATTATGAAAAAGTTCAAAATTTGAGGCTCGAAGAGTGTATGACTGTGAACCGCGGGTGACATTAAGAAAATTTGGATATTTAATAATATATGAACGTGCTGTGAAGTATATGGGGAGACGCACGCAAATTGAAGGCCGCATCGGTAACCACGCCAAAAGAATCTACATTCGTCATAAAAAAATCATGTATTCGCAGGTCGACGATCGAGAAAGTCGTGAAAAGTTACCAATTTGTTTGAAATGTTTACTGATGAGTACACGTTTCAACAAATATACGTTCTGGGTTTCATTAGTCCGGGTGTAGCACGCGAGAAAGTAAATCGTTACTTTTCAATATTACAAAGTATACAGGATATTTTTTGTTAGCGTTCAATTTTCTCCCACTGAGGGTTTATCGTTCCAAGAATTAGAAGACCACCGGGTGATTTTTTTTTTCGTCATAATCTCCGGCCGGCTGAGTAAACGCAGTTCAGGGCGACGATTCCGCTAGCGAACTACGACGAAGTACCCTCGCTGTTTGCAAAAATATTGACGGAGGTACGCGGTTAACGATCGCGGCTGGCTTGGCGATCGTACCCTGCGCGTACTTCGTCGTAGTTCGTTAGTGCAGAATCGTCGCCCAGATCTGAATTGATAGATAAATTGTTCCAAAAGTTTCTTAGAACTTTGTTGCGTTCTAAATCTCTTCATACCTATTTGTATTCTATTAATTTGTTGTATAAGGGAAGAGTTTCTTCCCAAGTATCTTTCCTCTCTACTTCTCAGTGAAACAATTTTTATGAGCTCCCCTGATCAATAAGGGAAAAGTTTCTTCCCAAGTATCTTCCTTTCTACTTCTCAATGAAACAATTTTCATGAGTTCTCCTGATCAGGTCACGCTGTGATAAAATTCTGCTGCATTTCTGCGAATCACTTGCGGAACATTCGTGATAAATTAGATGTACAATTTGGTACAAACTTGTGCAAGATAAGGATGATGAAAATTCGTGTAAAATTGGGTAACTTCATTCGCCGTTTCTACTCGGCTGTGGACTCACCACTTCCTTAACGCGTATAGTTGTGCGGAATATGACGAAAAACGTTCGTTCCTGTGGATTTTGGATACCCGACAAGGACTGTTCATATCTTTTATGTTTTTTCCGGCGACTTGCCAAACTCTCATGATTTTTTTTTTTGTTGAATCCAAATTCGACTCGTTACTTGTTTTACGTGTGAAGTAGACTGGAGGAAGTGTTCCAATGAATTGTGTGTTTCTGATACGGTTGTTATTAACCTGTATGTGTTGTATTCGTCGTAGATATACTAGAATTTATTTCTCCTATTCTTATCGTAGTTCTAAAACCTTCATTTTTTTCCTTACGCGTCTGTTCACATAAGATGTGTGCTGTGTTCCTCTACAATTTCCGCCCTCACTTTAGTCTGTCCTGAGTCTGTACCGTTTTCACGCCCACCAACTCGTTTTCCCTTGCTGCGTAATTTTTTTCATCGTTTCTCGCATTCTTACTCAAATGCTCACTTCCGTCTTCGTCTCCTGTTCTTTTATTCAATCGTGTAATTTCTTTTTCCTCGTCTTGTTTCCTGTACTATTTATTTTTCCCTGCGTTTGAAATATTCGTTCTTCGTTACCTTGCTCGTGATCAATACTTGTGGGCGAATTCTGTGATCAATTCTATTTAAAGAGACTATTATGTAGGCTTTGAGACTTTTAACATTTTACATTCGTTTTCGAGGAACAATTGAATGTGTACATGGGTAAAGGGAAGTGTAGGAGATTGAGATATTATGAAAACAATAGTGTTTTACGTGAAAGAATAAGCCTGTTAGATGGCTTGAAAATACTTTCTCATACGTAAAAAAAAAAATCTTGCAAATTGAGTATCGACCTGAGAATTCAAATATGCTTAACTTCCAGAATGTAGGTACCATTAGGACTTCAATTTGAAAAAAATTTTTGCGACTACTTTTACTTCGAAACGTTTTAAAAGAAAAATAATTGCGAAATTTAGGCCATTAAATCGGGTAATTTCTCAACGTTATTTGAGAATGAATCAATTGAGAACGTTCTCGTAATTGGACCTAATTTTGGATTCTGGGTTTTGTTCTTAGAAGTGAAGTAAAACAATACGAATAAATTTCTTACATACACTCGACGTTGCTAGATCGAATAAACATCCAGTATAAAAAAATTTTGTCAACTAACAAATTCTTCATTTTACGAATTTTGCCTAACCTAAGCGTCTTGAATTTCTAAGATGGATCGTCTACGTGTTGGTTGTCGATTTTTCTTTGTTCTTGACGCAGGCCATTCCGCTGTTCGTGTTGAATCTTCTTCGATTGACCTTGAATGTGACTGGACCTCATTATTGCAGACTTTTGACTTTTCAAACCCGACTTGCGCACCACTTTAGGTTGGCTGTAACGATGACAATACCTGGATCCATCTCCTCAAATAAAGTTCATGTGGGAAGAAAAAATCAGGTCACGTGTTTCTTCTTTGAAAAATTAGATCCGCTCCTTCCTCAGAAAGAACATAATTTGGATGGGGGGGGGGGGGGAGGAATATCAATAAAAATAAGAAAGAAGATATCTTTGAATTTTTCGGTCCTAAAAAATTCGAGTTCCCCATCCCCAAGGTCTCGTTTGGGTTCGTCCTTGACCACTTTTTTGATTCAGCAATTTAACCGATTGTGATTGTTTTTATGAGCCTGAAATACATTACAGAATTGACCAGAAACCGATTTTTCTTTTTAAATAGAATCATGCATTTGAACAGCCCGTTCTGAAATACTTTTAAATCTGGAGACTTCGTTTGTGTATTCCGATGAGCCGGTTGGTCACTATATTTGTCTTCGTTAGCCCAAAAAAGTCTCTCTGAGCGCTAATTTAACAAAATTGAAAAAATAAAGGAGAAGCAGGTGATTCCATTATACACGAATAATCGTCATTAATTGCGTTCTTAGCTGAATATTAGTGCGTTGTGATTTTTTTTTTTTATTTTCATAGCTTACAGGTTTTCAATCAGTGTCAATGGATGGGTATACAAATTTATTGAACTCTCTCCTATTTTTACTTGAGCCCACCAACGAAATTTCCCAGTTCCACCTGCTTTCCTTATCTGTATAAATCATCGATCTAGAGAATGAGATCTTTGGCTGGATTGAAATGTCAGTGTGTGCGTGTGTGAAAGTAATCACGATTTGAATTTATGAGAACCAATTTGCAGATACGTCCAAATAATTTTGAATATATTTGTATCCAGAGAGTTCTTCAAAAAACTAATATTGTTAACTTATAACTTGCTTCAATATCGAGTCTTCTCGAAACTCACGTCTACTTCATGTTCACGATCATATCATGAGAATTTTTCAAGGAATCGGGATCGTATCATACTTTTATCGTGATCCTGGATTCTGACCTGTAGATATGTAAATTCTATTCTTTGAAGCCATGTGCACGAGATATTTTTCTCCTTTCGTATAGAGTAAGAATGTTGAGGGAGGATTTTGAATGGATTTCAAAAACTGCAAATTATATTATTTTGCTGTATTAACATATTATTAAATTATTTTGATAAAATGAGCAATCTTATGAGTACGATGGGTGAATTTAACGAAAAGTGTCTTTTTGGCTGCGAATAACTCTCGCACGACCTGTGAAGTAAGAAAAATCACGTATGTGTGTGTATTTCCTCTTTGGTTAACCTAATCAGATCCGCCTACACACGTGTGGAAGAATAGAGGCTCGCAAGACTCAGAGGTCACGGACGAGGCATATCTACAAGGCCGTAAGCTGAGAGGTTTCTGGTACTGACCCATGTATGACGTCTCCGGGCAAGCGAAAGGAAGACTTGGAGGTCACAGTTAGGAGTCATAGACGAGGCATATCTCCAAGGTCTCAAAATGCCCAAAAGCTGCTTTATCTCACGTATGACGTGTCCTTCCAAAAGAAATAAAGAAGGTCCCGATTGACTAAAGAAATGAAATGAACTGGAAGCACAACGTGTTCTCCAATGAGATAATTGGAATATTATTAAGCCGACCATCGAGCATACAATACTCCTGATGATTAGTCTGAGAATATGAAATTATTAAGCTAGAAATAATTTAGAACCTGAGAGGCTTCGATAAACACCATCTGGTTACTCTCCTGAAATGTGGATTAGGCCTGTATGAGAAATCAAATACTTGATGCACGAATAAGAAGATCGGAAAGAGCAGGTGTACGCGACTCTCGCTAGGTATTTTAGGAAGACAGAACTACCTAGTGTAGGGTGGCTTTCGTTTGGTTTATTCATTTTACAGAAGAGGAGACAATACGCAGAGTGTATTTGTATTTGATCAGGTTGAACGTACTGTGTTCACGAATGTAACTCCAGGTAGAAAGCCGGGAAAGGCGCCACGCCTCTTAGAAGGACAAAAGAAATGTTGAAATGCGAAAATAGTGAGCCAAATATTATACCTATAATAATGGAAGAAATTTTCAAATTACGTCTACAAAAATCTTATCAATTGTGCGGCAGGAGTAATCAAGTGAAGGTAACTGAAATTAAGACACTATGACAGGGCTGCTGCTTGGTTACTTTTTTCATTAATATTATTTTAGTCACTAAAAGTCGCTCCTTTCATCCTCACCGCGACGACTTAGAAGAAATATTCTCTTGTACAGTACGAATTTTCGATATCATCGAAATAATAACTGATACTGTTTAGTTTTGTGTTTGTTCAGACAGGCAAATAAATTTTGTCAAATTGAAATGAAACGAAAATAAAACAAAAATAAATGGGTGTCTTCGTAAGACTTGAAAATATTTTGGTTACTCGCAGCATAAAGCGTTCTAGCTTGGTCATTGCTGTGGTCACAGTTGCATCTCCCTATTCGTATTTACTTCAGTTGTGATCGTCAAGTTATCGATTGTTTTGCCTTCTCAGGTCCCTTTTCTCATCCTCGGTCCCAAGAAGCTTTTCCTACATTTTCTGTTGCGAAAGAAATACAGTTACATGAAAAATATCGAAGTATTTCACACAATCGCATATAAGACGACGCGTTTCGGTAACTATAATATGTACCATCTTCAGGTCGTTTAGAAAAGTACTGACATGTACAAGTGAGAATTAATAACCAACATGAAAAGGATCATACAAAAAAATGAGTCATTAATGATGAGCATGGACGCCGGGCGAGCGTCAACTCTGGTAGGAGGGAGGGAGGAATCGTTCCAGTGTTTTATAATCTCTATTTCCTCAAGAGCGGTAAGCTTCGAGCCTTTATCTGCGGAATTTAGGAGATGAACTTCAGTATCGATTGAGACAGTGTTTTTTTTTCCCAACAGATGAGTGGCGGAGTTGAAGCGCTCGGAGGTACGATTTTTGAAGGCTTTTTCATGCTCCGTGGCCCGATTTTTATTGACCAACGTACACCGTGGGACAGTCTGAGCACACAAATTTGTACACATCGCTTTTTTCGAAGGGGGGGGGGGCGGTATAGGATTTTTAGAAATGAGGAAGATCGAGTGATACGCAGGACGTAGATTGAATTTCTGTAGAACGCGAGAGATTCTACCGGAAAGGCGGCCCAAGAAGGGAATCTGGATCCACTTTTGATTGGGAGCATCTCTCTTATGAGTGATGGCGTGATCGAGGATTAGAGCGATGTGTTTTTTCGGATGATATTGTCGACGTCAATGTCGCTTAGCGATGTGTTTGATATTAGTTTCCTAGTAATATTTTCGATATTATATGGTTGAAATCGCGGTTTTAAGACCAAATTTCGCACTTTGGCCTCGTCTGGCACCATGAATTCGGCCTTTCAGGTCTGCCAGACTGATCGATTCTTATACTACAATTCGACACAGATTTCAGCTATAGATCTTTCCAATTAAAAATCTAAAAATTTTTGGTCATTTGTGGCTCACGCCATTTTCGTCTCTGACCACTTGACGCCGCCAGATATCAAGGACGAAAAACTTGAAAAATAAGGGTACGGTAATTTTAGATCCTTGCGGTGAGCTTCCGGTCTAACAGGTGTTACCAAGTGGTTCTCTCATCACTCATGTATCAGATGTGATGTCTGCCTTCTTAGTTCTGAAAAATTGGTAAAAATCGTTCACTTTCTAGACGTATAAGGGAAATTTGATGCGTCGTATATTCCAAACATACTACGTAAGTCTCACTGACGTTAGCTCGTGTCGCACCCACCGACGCGATGGAGAAAAGTTCATTGAAACGATCACCATTTGAAAATTGTCCATATTCTAACGGATGCATTGGAAATTTTTTTTTTTTTTACAACATCATTCGTGAATGATGATAAAATTATTGCATGCGCGACGTATGTTATTAAAACAAATAATGAAGTGTATACTGCGATGGGAATTACGGTGTTCGCGGTGATACGATAATTGCGAATGAAATTTCAGGGTTTCTCGAAACCAGTTTCTTCTTTTTTTTTGTCGAAGGAATTTTCTCTCTTCAAAACGACACGTGGAGTTCGAAGTGTTGATGCAATTACATATTATTATGTATTTTCTAAAAAATATTTAGAATTCTGCATTATTATGCTGTACGACGTGCACTACTTCGAGTGCAGAAGGCAGTCGTCCGAAATTTGCGTGGAAAAACCTGCAGCGTCTCGTTATGCTCCCTTCTCTAAAATTTCTGACGGTATTATTCATTGCAGTATTTTGTTCTGCACTTCTGCTGACTGCTCCCAAAGAAGTATTCTTATTGTATGCGTACATATAAATCGGCATTATAGGAACACGTACATAGAACCCATGAATGCCAGTGACAGCTGCCGCATGTGTGAAAAAGTTGTTGTAAGGTGCAATGTCGATGTAACGGGAAGGTTGTTTCTGGCTATCGTTTTTGTTATAATGATTTTTTTTTTAGGCGCCAGTTAGTGCTTTAATTTCTGTTGACTGTTTCTAATCATTTCCACCCCCCACCCCCTCTAGTTCGTGAGCTCGGATTGGAGGCGTGGATGGTGTTTTTTTTTTTTTTTCGTTATCAGAAGGCCAATATTGGTTCTTCGCGAAGACGACGACGATGATGATAATATAATAAAATAATATAATGATAATGTACTATAATTTTCGTCCCTCGCTCTCGGCTGGCTTTTTTCATCATTTTTGATCAGTCACTCTTACTCTCCACTTTTTATTACGTCTCGTGTGATATAAGCAACTTCTCGACTGGGCGAGTCGATTTATTTGCGACGTTGACTGGGGGCGGTCTCGTTTAGTCGCGCTTAGTTCGGTATATTGTGAATGTTTTCCTAGCTAATCTCCTCGTCCTACCCCGCTCTTGTCGTGCCGCAACGTTGAACTTTTGGATTGTTTGCGTTTGGTACGCTTCTCATTTATAATATTCTCTCTCTATCCGCACACACAGACTAACTATACTATATGCGAGTTATTCTTATCATGATCTAGTCGCTGCAGTTTTGAAATTCTTTTTTTTTTTTTTTTTTTCTTTTTTTTTCTTTCCCTCGCTCCTTCTGTCTCTGTCTTTTTTCTAGGGCTTTACGTCTGCCTTTCTCGATTTAATTGATTAATTTATATACTACTTTTGTTCATTTATTCATTTTTCTTATCGTAAGATGACTACCACACTTGTACTCGTACTTGTAGGTTTTTTTCTTTCTAGACTTGTTTCTCGGGAAATGTTTTTTTTTTTTTTTTTTTTTAGAAAGTTTATTATGTATTTTCCGCTCCTCCTCTCGTGTCGCGAAGATGTGGCACATTTTTTCCTTGTGACTTGTACAGCATTTTTGTTTAATTGTTCACGAGTTTTATACGGGCGCCCATTATTATTACCGTAACCGTTTTTATTAATGTTATTATTATTATAACTGTTAGTCGTCACATTGTGAAGAATGAATTAGTTGATGTTTTGATCGATTTTTCCCATATTATCGCAGAATTGGTAAAAGCTGAGAGAGAAAGAGAGGAGGGAGAACAGTCACGAGTTCGCCCTTCACACCGGACGTAGAGGTATCATTTTCCCCGCTAATATTGAATGAACGATGTTCCAAAAAGCTATTTTAAGCTCGTCTTGATGTTGCTGTGAAAGGTCGGTATTCGTTACATAAAAGTGAATGATCTCACAGTTCTCCCTATACTCGATAGCAATCAGTTTGAAGACCTTACGAGGTGTTCACCGGTCATACAATTGAGGCAATGCTCGTACAACTTAGTGCCGTAGGCGAACTAGATTTCAGGGGCGCCAAATTTTGGAGAAAAATCAGAAAAATTGGGAGCAGAAAAAAAGAAGTGTTATGGACTGATATTGAAATACTGACAAGACTTCGATCAATGAAGGAGGAGAAGGACGCTAAATTTTGCTTTGCCTAGGAGCCCACTATTACAAGTCTTGTAGAAATCGTATAAATCGCTTCTAATTATACCAAAAAACTTTATGTAATTGCTTACTAGCATTGTACTTGAAGTTCATTCATGTGAATGAAAGGAATTGTTGTACCTGTTTTAACGATCAAAATAAATTGGGTTGTCACACGCCCCAGTATCTTGAGTCTTGAGTCTCTTGCCCCCCCCCCCCCCCCCCACCTCGACGAATTCGTCTATTCATTTTTTTATGACTGGAACCTTCCTGATCTGGAGCTTATTTTTTGCCAAGATCCAGATGTTTTCATATCAAGATCTGGAAACCAGAAGCTGGAACTTGAAAGATTTGGTACCACTTTCTCTGTCAGGATCCAAAATTCCAAAGTATCCGCACAGTAGTAATCCATATCATGTGAGGGTTCCGGGTTCCAATTAATTGAGCGCAGACTATTAGCGTCACATTCAATAGAGTTATTCACGTTGACGTCACAGCACTGATAATGGTGTAAACTATCGATCTTCTAGCGTTTCATACTTCCATCACGAATGTAAACAATTTTTTTTTCCCCGTAAGAAAAAAATAGTGTTCTGGAAATCGTTCAATATTTCGGGAACGAATTGTCTGTAAGAAGCCAAAACTGAATTTAACTGCCCATCAAAATAGAACGCATGAACTTCAGAATAGAAGAAAATACCGTCAGAAAAGAACATTCAGCATCAGATATGTTATTTTCACTTAAAAATAATAGAAATGACGACATAATAGAACAATTGAACATAAAAAAAAAATACATCGAACTTGCTGATAGTAAATGAGCGGTACAATAGTACAATTAAACGTCAATATGATGCAGAAACTTACTTCTTTGAAATATGAGAAATAATTTTATTGAAAAGAAAGGCTCGTTTGGCCTTTGAAGGCCAACCCCTCTTTCTGGCCGAGAGGAATGCATTTCTCATCTTCCGGCACATGAACTAATTTTGACCTTATCTGCATGCCCAATAGGTGCTTGCAAATTGTGCGATTCGCAAAGTATGGGCATGTGCAGCTATATTCCGACGAGATGACCCACACTCCGTAATATTCCTCTCTAAATTCTTAAAAGGACTTCCATTTGTTTTCTCTTGATTTGAGCTTTACCAATCGTGCTGTTGTTATCAGCTCAGTGCCACTTGCAGCAGTGTAGTACTCGGTGAAACCGTCATGTTAGCGTTATAAGACCTTGGTGTTACTCATTGCCCATTGGTATCCCTTTGTCCACTCGCTCAATTGCACCGACAGGCTTGTGGCAAACTTTTTATAATTGATACCGGATACGTCCTTTTCTTTGGACCACTTCCGAACAAGTTCCTCCGCTTTCACTAGCAATTGCCCCACGGGCAGTCGTTTCCGAAAAAAGTGATCCCTTTTCGAGACTGAGTTCGTGGCTTCTAAGCCGTTGTTGGTTGACGAACTTCTTTTCACAAGTGCAGTCATACTTTATTGCAGTGCTTCATTTGTAGCTCAAGTATGTTGATTCATTTTTTTATGCAGTTCAAGATTTGTCGCTGAAATATTCTATTTTGTACGGGCAATATAATTTCCCCCATTTTTCAATTTTGACGAAGTTCCTAGATTATAACAGTACAAGCTTGTTCCTAAGAAATGGTGTATTCTCGTAATATTTGACGATTTCTACAACTCAAATGCCCGCCCATAAGGAATCACCTGTAAGAAAAATTGTTTACATTTTTGATGGAAGTATCGATCTTATTCTTAGATGTATTTCGTTGATCTTTTCCGCTGAGTAAAGCCCTATTGATACCATGTGACGTCAACTGTGAATAGGTCTTTGAAATTTATTGCAACAATTATATCATGAATTAAGGGTGAATTAAAATTACAATGAATCCTTGAGGAATGAAGAAGACGAAACCTTCCCTTCTGTGAATACACCGCATCGAACCTCTGCAAGTTGGAATTTCTTTGATTTTCTTCCAGTTGTTCCAGCGGGAAACTTCATATCTGCTTACCCTAGTACGGATGTCTTCGATAATGACCAAGGTTACAGGAAGGATAGGGGGAGGTTGTCATTTGAATTTAATTTTTCTTGTCATTGATACGATACTCGAAATAATTAATTTGTTGATTTGCAATACTGTAGGTACCTTCATTTGAAAAAAAAAAAAAAAAAAAATCGTAACTTTTGAATGAAGCCGAAAAAAGAATTTTTAGTACCGAAAATCTTCTCGTAAGTGCTGAAATACCCAGAGTTTTTCCAAGAAGAATATCCGATGAAATTACGTATATGAAATAATTTTTTGTGAGAGTTTACACTTCTGCGTAGCTCCTTTTCTGAATATTCGTTTCAGTGCAGGACGCTTCGTTCGAATTAAAAACCCCCTAATAGGATTTCAATTGTATCAAGTAAAATGATTCTCGAAGATTTGGAGTTGATTTCCAACGTCCCTCTAAACCTTTTTCTCCAGCTTAAATAGGTATAGACGAATTCTGCAAAGCTGTTGCCGGTTCTTCTTATTGGCATTTACACGATTTAGGCGTATAACTAATATTACTCAATGGTGTGAATTACTCCAAATTCTTCCCCTCTCTCTCTCTCCACGAAAATATACCTCGAACATCAAAACTTTTCTGGCGTCGCTTGAAACCACAACTTGCTGGAAGGACGACGAAGGTCTTCCCATAGAACTCTCTATAAGACAGATTCACTGTTCGAAAGTGAATTCGCGAAACAGATGGATCAAATGGAATGACTGTAGAGGTATCTTTAAGGCTAATCTCAGAAGATCTTGTTTCAATTGCAGTTTGTTCGTAACTTTTCAAGTTCATGAAAAGTTACGAAAAATATTTTCATCAAATTACTTCGCCTTATGTTAGAACATGTAAAGGGTCTAATATTCTGATGTCTTTGAATAACGTATCAGAAATATCTGAACCGCGTGCTGTGGAGTCGTTCACAAGGCAGAAATAAACGTTTACACTTGAACTATGTGACCTTATCATCCTTGTAATTTATCATCTCTGCCGTGTAGAGCGAGATTGACGTATATCCTGTGGGTGGAATATTGATTTGTATACACCCGTTTCGTTCGTGTACAACATTGCTCGTATTCTTTTCTCGTATTTCGGATACCGAGTCTGCTATTCTACCTGATAGAACCTATCGTCCAGATATTTCCTCATGCGCAAAATTGGACAAATACACTTGTGAACACTTCGATATACTATACTTGAGGTGTTTCTTGAAAAGAGCTTGATCTTGCTTATAGTTTTGTAGACAAGATATGTTCTCAATTATCGACGGTTCGAAAACTGTAGCGAGTGAGCTGCTCAGCTATCGTGTGTGCAGTAATTATAGCTCTTATTGGTGTGTGCGAGGCGAATATTCTCAGACCTCTTGTGCCGAGTTATAATCCTCACGTGAGTGAAAATTTGAATGCAAACGTCCTCAGATCTGTCATTCAATGTTCAGATCCTATATACTTCCTTCTTAGCTGTGTCACATGTAAATTCGATGAATTTTAACGTTTGACAAATCAATGCAGGTCATTTCTTCTTTGAAAGACTTAATTTTTCTCTTGTCGTGTTTGAAAGATCAACTTTTATTGTATACGCTATTCAAGAGGTTAATGAAATGCTAAAAATAGTTCAAAATTTTGTCGACCTACTTTTGTCGTAGGACCACGAAAATTTCGTCTCTTGGTTATTTTGATTGAAAATGTGATATTCAATGACGTGACCATTTCAGTACGTGTGGAGGGAAATTTCGGACTCATTCTTGTTGAACTAATCGACGAATGAAGTTATTTTACTCATGAATAAACATTCGTTTACGAGAGGGCTTTTTGTTATCTGTTAGAATCACCTCGTCCGAGAACGCGTACAAGAATCATCGATTTGTGCTGAATATTCGCGATATCGAACTTGGATTTTACTATAGAAATGATGGCACGTCAAAATCATTTTACCACGTAAATTACTCTTAATATTTTGCGTGAACGTATATTGATATTATTTCTGCACACCCTTCTTCAGTTGAATTTGGAAATCTTTCTCATCAAGTATACAGGTTTTTTTTTTCCTAGTGGAAAATCCGTCTTATCATCTACAATAGTTTACTTATACCGCAGATAAACAACTCAAATCTAAAAACGTTAAATTTGTAGCGAAGATTATAACGTTTCGACCCTTTTTATTTTCGTTCAGGAGAATGCTGATGGGTTCTCCCGATTATCGTAAACTTATAGATTTGTTCACCATTTAAAATGTCTCGCCATCAACCTCATTTTGGTGAATCACAGAGAGAGAGTAAACTTCGTTTGTTCAACATCTGGTG
Source organism: Aspidiotus rigidus (assembly GCA_035079385.1). Taxonomy (NCBI): domain Eukaryota; kingdom Metazoa; phylum Arthropoda; class Insecta; order Hemiptera; family Diaspididae; genus Aspidiotus; species Aspidiotus rigidus. Next base: position 1,393,786 of record JAVHKY010000035.1, read on the forward strand.
CAAAACATGTGCCGTGGAGCATCAACTAAAACGAAGAAAATATTCCATTCAATTTCAACTTAGAAACACGAGCAAGATGTCTGTTTATTTGAACACATTACAACCTTACACTCTTAATAACAATTCAGTGTGTTCAAAGGTTCGTTGTAGGAAATTCGTCTGTATACGAAAACGGAATCATTTGAACTACCTGGCTTAGTGAGCAAGATAGACGAGATAGAACGTATACGGTGTCGTGTTAATGACTCCAAGAAAAAAACCTCTCAATATTTTTTTAATTAGTTGAAAACGCGTAAATATAGAAAATTATAAAATAGGGTAGTAGGAAATGTACGGAACTGTGATGTATTAGCGTGTCTACTGATTAACGAGGGTCAACTGTTGGAAAGGAGGAAGGTCAAACGAGTTAAATAATGTCAATTATCTTAGATTGGAGATTGATTAGAAACGACAGGCAACCGTATAACTAAATTTGAATTTTTTAGGTGACGTAAGTCGTACCGAGTGAGAGTCGAAAACCAATGTTATTCTGTAAATATTATTCAAGTTCACTAATTATCGACCATTCTCTCTAGAGGTTCGTTTTTTTTAGATTCCTGATAATCATTTAGTTTCTAGAAAAACTGAGAAACTCGGACTTGAGATTGGCATCCGTTTTAGTGGTGGACAAAAAACTTTCATTTTTTCATTTTGAATTAATCAAACGACTTCTTGGTCTTCGGGAAGGTCATTGTTCTCTTGTATCGATGATTTTTTACGTTCCCGATACTATCGTCAAAGCTGAAGACTGAATTCGAGATGTATTGAGTTCATTTTTGTTCTGAGCCGAAACGTCAGCCTCTCCTGGAAAGCTTCGTTCAGATTTTAAAGAAGTATGTCGGCACTTTTTTATTTGAGGAATACTGTCGATTGTCAAGACCTTGACTTTTCGACTAGGGAGATCGGCTCTCGAATTTGTATTCTTACAGTTTGTCAACTCTTGCTTAATCAAAGCATTCATTGAGATACTCATTACGATTAGAAACATAATTCTTATGAAAAGTTTTTCATATTTTGAGTTAAATACTCGTGGTGTATTCTTCTTACTCATATAATGATTCTAAATGATGGTCACGATCGTTTATTAATTAATTCTTGTACATACAATCTTACTGATTTGAACAATTTCAGTATGCGTTGTTACCTTCAGCTTCACTGAAAAAATCATAAACGATTGATTCTTGAAAAGAGTTGTAATTGAGTGAAGTTTGTTGATGAGAAAATTGTTGACTCGCATCGATTTGGTTTTCAAACATTGTTTCTATCTTAGTTGTACATTCAAAGTTACTGCGTCTTTTGATGATGATTTAAATATTGAATTATTGATCATGCAATTGAAATAGAGGTAGACATCGTATTTCTATCGAGAAGTGCTTGAGCTCGCATAGCTCTAAGGTATTCCTAGAAAATTTCGGCGCATACGTTTTTGTGATAAGATTTTGTTTTCGTTACCTCTTTTTCAGAATCTTAGTGTTTACTTTTTGAACGTTAACTAATGTTTTCTTTTTGGTTTTCTTTCTTTGTAGGTAAGTTTTGGTGATCGTATTCCATGTGCAATACCTATTATGTTAGTATGGATCCAGAGGTGAATCATGTCTCCTTGTCGAGGCGCCAGTACTGGTAATTTGTTGATCGTTTTCATTTTATTTTTCTTTATTTCAAAAAAATTGAACAAATTTTCCAGAAAATTTCTATCGACTCAACCCATCCTCTGAGCTGAACTTAAGGGCTGATCTTAATAATAAGACTTGAGTCTTTCACTGTTCTGAAGTAAACTTGACTTTGATTTTGAGCACCTTGTCTTTTTTCACTCTTTGTTTTCCATCCGGATTCTCAGTTTACGTTTGTTTTGTTTTCTTCACTGTAGTCTAATTTTGGAACTTTCTTTGACCCGTATGTGTCTTTGGACTAGGGGCTGAGCCGTACATTTGAGTGACGTTTTTTGTAAAATCTATAACGTTATCAATGACCTTGACCTAATTTACGGACTTGGAAAACTAATGGGGTTATCAATGACCTTGACCTATTTCCGGGAGAGTTGTAGCCTACGCGAGTGAACCTACCGTACTCTTTCTACGTAATAATTATACTAGACTAAGGGATATACTCTATCTGATGACGTTATAGAGTAGTCAGTTGTGCGCAGCCCCGGAAACGCTCGAAAACATATACACGATCAAATGTTTTCCCATGAAGTGGAGAAATTATTTTTTCAATTTTGAAAATTCTGAGATATCCCTCTATTGAATACCTCGGACCGTCATTCTAAAATTATGAGTGTTTGAAGGAAGCAAATTTAAAGAAGTTATTACCAGGTAGCAGTAAAATTAGGTCAGCTTCTACCGATTGAGTGAGAAAACCAAGTATAGCAGAGATAATTATCCGATGATGGTAGAAAGTGGTTATTCTCCTAATTTTGTTGCTGATATTCCTTCAAATTATTCAGTTCCCATTGTCGAGGAAATAATATTCTTCACATCTTTGGGTGGGGTCTACAATTTAATTCATTTTAGCGTCACAGTGTCCTCAGGATCATGACCATGGGTGTTGAAGAAATTTTAACCTTTGTAATCGAACTAGCGGGAGGATAGAGAGCGATTGATCTCGACTCGATTTCGCGCCTCTGGTATTGGTTAACCTTGACATATATGAAGATTACCCTGGTGACATCATAGGGTGGGCAAATATTGGGATTTACCGCCTCAAGGAGTCTTGTTAGAGTGGGCCTTAACGGGTCGGGACCTGTTGTGAAAGGACTAGAGAAGACGTTGACTTCTTAGCCAATATATTGATCGAACTAACCTGGAGGAGGAAGGCCGGAACCTTTCTTCCCTCTGAAGGAGCTCAATGAACCCGACCTGACGTCGTGTCCGTAGTCCTGATAGACTCTGCCCTAAGAAGGGACTTAGAACTCAATTTGAACGTGAGGAAAGAACAGTGAGGCGACTGCACAGCGACACGTAGGCTATAATGATCTTTGGTTTTTGCGTATCAGCGGAAAGTTTTTGCCTTCTCCAAAACTTTCATCGGTCTCGTTCTTATTTTTATGTTTTATTTTATTCGGAGTTGAAGCTGATGAAGCTGAACAATCAAGGTGAAGGCTGACAATGATCGATTTGACGAGGCAGGTCTCGTGCATTTGATGCAGGGTCTCGTTGAGGTTTTATGTTGGAAGAAATTTGCATATTTCAAATAGAATTCTAAACATGTAATCATTCTTTTTCCGAATGTTCTCGGATTGTTTAAAACGCATAAAAAATTGTTTGTCGTCGAATAAAATTTTAAAATTATAAATAGCTCGCGCATTTCATGAACGGTTATTCATAGACATCATTTCGCATGCAATGTCCAACGTCCAGACATGTGTGAATAAGAAATTGAAAAGTTGTGGAAAAAGGTTACGAAGAAATAGGATTTTATAAATTCTATAGTTCAGTAAACATGCTATATTTACTTACTTTCCTGACGTCTGATTTCGACTTGTATTTCGTCGTTATCAATATCTCATCTTTGAGATCTTATAAAAATAAATTTTTATAAAATTTTACGGTGAAAATATTTTCTATCAATTGATGTGTGCGTATTGAGAATGTACGCTCCAAAGATTTGCGCAGGTATGAAATTTGTCGAGGGATGATTGTATAAAATGTCCCCGTATTTTTCCATTCACTTTTTTGTTCTCCTCATTTTGAATGAACGGGAAGGCACGTGACTGACGTATGTCGATGAATAGTTTTCGCAAAGTTTAAACTCGTAAACTATCCGATCGTGAGATGCTTCATCAACTTTCGGATAAAAGTCAGTTTGAGAAAGGTAAACTTCCTTTGTTATCTTTTTTTTATGGAAAAATTCTTTCTGACTGTTCTCGAAGTCGAACAACTTGAAAAACGATACAAATTTCTTCCATCCTAATAATGTCTATTAACACAGTTTCTATTATAAGCAGTTCATAACAAAAGTTTTGAAATGTAATCCTTTTGCCCCCTATTCAGTTTTATCTTCGGATTTGAATATATCATTTTTGGGATGGAAAATTTTTTCCTCGCGTATATCGATAAAACCTGTAAGCATTTTTCGATTATCTTGAAAATAAATGTGAGCTATTATGAGTTTTTATTTTTAAAGTGATACGCACAATCTCCTTTGGAATAAGTTGAATCTGCGAACACCTTACGCCTTTTCTTCCTTGATTTCGCTGAAACTGTTGACTTTCTACTAATAGGTTTAATTAACGATGATCTTGTGTGCGAGTGTACACCACATGACGATCTAGACACACATCTGAACAACCGTTTATTCATCGTTCAATCAACTTCGTTCCCATTTTCGACCTCTTTATGGTTACACAAACACTTCTACAGAGTGCCGTATTTTTAATACTTTTATCATTAAACTCGGTCGCAGTTGACAGTCTTTCGCACGTGAAGAGAATCGTCCCACGAGCACTTCCAAATTCTCATTTTCTTGAAAACGTATTTTATTCCCCCTATTCGAATGTTGGATGACGACTTACCCTTCGGATTCGTCAACCTTCATCTTTTTTGTCACGGTTCATCCCCGAAAAACTAGCATCTTTCGATCTTCACATCGGAGTGGGAAGTAACCGACGCTCTCTACCATTCTCAAACACTGGGAACTTGTCTGGAAACTATGTACATGTACAAAAGTGGAGTCTTTTTATGTTCACTAAATTGTCTCGCATATTGAATAAATATTAATTTGAATCTTATTGCGCTACGAATCATTAATACGATATTTTCGCACTGTTTACATTCTCTCGTCAGTACCTACTTTTATTCCGCACTGCACTGTGCATTATTGCAGAATGTTTGATGTGTATTTCCGAACGTTCGTTATTTAATTGTTAACCGCCGACGACCCCGACAGTTCCAGACTGAGTCGGGTTAGGGTAGATGACATTTTCTTTGTCAACCTGTATTTTTCGATTAGTTCCAGCACCCCGCTAGATGATCCGGTATTGTATTGTGACTCATTAGTAGCTCTTATTGCCCCTGCCGGCGTCTGTGTAACCTTTCTTTCTTTTCCAGTTTTTGCAGAATTAGATCATAAAGGTGACTGAACTCAGGTTGAGCTGATGATAAACCGTGAGAGGTCCACAACATCATTGAGTACTCGAAATTGTGAAGTATTTTATCAGAAGAATTTTTCACTTTCAAATCGTAAACTATGGTCTATAATTTGCGATTTGCAGAATAACTAGTGGTAGTTGATCTCAATTTCCCTCTTGAATTTGATTACTACGAGTGGTGGATGTTGCGCAGTTGTTATACGATCATCTCGCGTGTTTATGAATGCACGAGGACTGGATGGTATTTAAATAGTATATGAAAGTTCATTCGGTCGATGATTCATGTAGATGTATTTTTTTGGACAAGTATGGATGAAGCGGTTGACAGAGCGAGCGGTATGTCTGCGTAATTTTGGATGATATCCCGAGTACAAGTCGTATCGCTTGTTCGCTTTTGCAGCCACCTATTCTCCATGATGGGAGGGGTCTGGATTGCGTATGGATTAATTCTGTTTCCTCGAAGCCCGGTATCGACACTGTCGGGTTGACGAAACCCCCTCTTCTTGGCAACTGCTAAGTTCAATGTCCGCAGGCACGGAAACTAACACACAGACATTAGACACAGCTAAGAGCTGAATTGTTGTCGAAAGTCCCTTCTTATGTATGGTCTTCTCCGTTTGCAGAGTTTCGTCTGTATGTGGATGGTGCACAGATGTTGAAAAGGCCATAGTGTGGCCATTCCGTTTCCATCTTTTTCTTCATATGGTTGCAAATGCAGGTACCTTGGTTCCATGCTTCTTCGGAACTCATCATAGTGGCTACCGGGCTTAGCTATACGACCTCAAATATCTTGCAGTGCTTCCCTCACGTTTCCACGGCTCACACTCGAATAAAGTATTGACCGCAATACGAACACGTTGCGTGCTCTACTTGTCATGTAGGTACTTATTGAAGCAGTCGTGGTTGCTCAATACCTTTCTCTGCTGAAAGTTCAGTTGACCATGATCCCGGTTCATCCACCTATCAACACACGGGTCGTCCGTTCCTTAGCTCACTCTGAGCGATTCTCGCTTTCCATTCCTCAAGCGGTGAGCGTCTAGCCTCTCGCTTGACTCATGAAGCTTCTCGATCAGTCATTATCCTCTTCTTTGTTTTGAATACCAACGCTCTCTTCTCGGGAAGGAGTTCAATTGTGCGCAAAGAACCTTCGTCAAGACTGAGACACTTTAACTCTTTGTTAGGTCTTTTCTTTCTGTAGGCTATCTTCAAGGAGCGTCCATGCTGGGGCGCCATATAGGAGGATCGAGAATGCGGTCCCCATCACTATCCTTCTTCTTGCTTCCCTTGATCACCCTTGGTTTCTTATTGGACGGCTTAGGTAGGGCCCTACCTTACCCGCCTTTTCCGCTACCATCAGGAAATGGTGCCTGAAGCTCAGCTTTGAATCAAATCAGGTGTCCAGATTCGTCATCACCTTGATCATAATTTGGGGTAAGCTGAACTTTCAACGGGTCATGAATAATATAGCCTTTGTCTTTTCTAATGCAAGTTATAGTCTAGTCGACTTCATTCAACTCGTCAATCTGGCAGTGCATACCACCAGTGGAGTGTGTCATCTACCGCTCAACACTTGGTGGCAGTTCCACCTTGAAGATTTTGTTAGATGCGACGTACCACCTCTGCGGCGCGGCAGTCGACAAGTGACTCGTCGCTTCACTGATTGTACAGCCTTTCTTTGATCAACTTGGTCCAATTAGCCTTTTATTTATTCAACCAACTTCGCCTTCTTACGAGTATCAATCCGAAAATTTGACTTTTTAGGCGTATTTTTGAAGTGATACTCTGAAGCCCACGGGCAAAATTTTGAAGGAAGAGGAGACTAAATGTATTGGAAAAAAAGTCTCTCTCTGTTTATGAGGGGTTACCTTACGGTTCTTTCGCAGGATGTCTTTCTGATGAAAATCTGCAACCGACAATTCCTTATACAATCCGGAAGGTATGAGGAAATTTTTGTCACACGCCATCCGTCCAAAATTTTCCACAGATACTTACGCGATTCTTTTCTTTCTGTAATAATTTTCGGCATCCGGCATTTTTTCGACCTTGAGAGTTGGAGAAATTTCCAATCTCAAGCTGTATGAGGAGCGAGATTGGAATAAGTTGCGTACGGTAGCAAAAGTACTTGCAAAAATGTTGATTCTCGATGGTAGAAGACGAGAGAAGTTAGAGGGAATTTCAACTTTTAAGCCGTATAAATGAGGAGAGGGTATAATTTTATTATTAATTAAAATGGTTACGAAAATCGTAAATAAATACAATAAGCTGCGCGAACGCTTTCGACCATAGGTCATAATAATAAAATTATAATCATGTGTTTTCTCATTGCATCACGAAAAAGAAAATCATGAACTCAAACTTGTCATTCTGAAGTCACTATTTTACACTACGGGCAATTTTGATTTGATGGAGCAATTTCCCGATTTTACTTGACCTCTATTCAAAATACTTTATTTTCACTTGATGATTCAACTCCTTGATTAGTTTAACCGAGTGTCACAAAATTATGGTTTCGAGGCAGCCAAGGGGCTCTGATCTACTTTTTAAAAATTACGTATCAACATCAGAGAGAGAAAGTAACAAAATTTAGACTTTGGGTAAAAGGAGAAGACTTGGAAAAATTGTGATCATTGAGTTTCACATATAGAAAGAAGGGGCGGGGCATCACGGAGTTATTATCGCGCAAAATTATGGCGATAAATATTGTCTTGGAAAACATTCCATTTGTTCGTGTCGATTTAAATATTCCTATAAGCATTCATTATTCCGAAATAACCCAGTTCGCATCCCTTTTCGTTAGACATCTGTATATCACTAAAATCCGGCCGGCGTTGATGTAGATAAATTTTACCGTCTCGTGGTTTTATCCGCGAGTTCGGCGTAGAGAAATTTCGTTAACGGACAAAATACAAACTTTCTTTTATAATTAATTTGTGCGTGCGCGGATTCGAAATTGAGAGAGGCTCACCTTTTTGCGTGTAGCCGCTGTTCTGTTTTCGAGACGTAACACAGACGCGGGAACTCAAAATTCGAACTTGACCTCTCTCGCGTTCGTCGGAAGACGGTTTTAGAATTAATCGTAGCCGTTAGGCCTAGGCCGTAGCGATATAGACGAGGTAATTCGCGATATCCGCTCTCTGCTGATGATGAATATTACGACGGTCTTCGGATCGATGTTTGACGATACTTACGTAAAGCTGAAGAGGCGGTCGGGTCGGCGACGACGACGATGAATTACGTGTATGAAGAAATATTATTGCGTAGTTTTTACTCTATACTATACAGGTGTACTTGAATTATATAGCCTAATTATACCGTGATAGCAGTATTGTGAAGTTGTGGAGCAGATTTTTTCGGCGCACTTGTTCGTTTAACGTTTTGATAGTGGTGATTGTGTTATCGGTTCAGGAAAAGCGTTGAAAAAGCAATTGACGAATGATGATGATTGTTATTGCGACGGTCTTCGGGAGATTGCGTTTAATGACGAAAGCGTGCAAATCTGACAAAAATCGTCGGTCTCGTGGGTCGAACTCTTCTCGTTCCTACGTTTACTTTTTTTTTTTTCTCTTCCTTATTTACTACTGAACCAAAATAGAAATTGTGATGAAGCGATTTGGTTGAATAAATTCACGTTTGCTGGTTTTGTATGCGTGTGTTGAGGAGACAGAGGTAGACATCTTATTGGAGCGTAACCCGATTATTATTTTGTATACATACAAATCAAATATGTATAACCGAGTGAACGTAAATGTTATTTATCGTGAGAGTCTGTGATTAATTCCAGAAACGTTGGAGGTACAAAATATAACCTTTGGCAAATTCATCAGGGTCGTCAATATTTTTGCTACTCGACAATAGGCTTTGGTAATGCTCGATCTCTTAATAACGACAAATATTCAAATTGTAAAGAATTGAAGTGCATTTCTGCGTGTATAAATTTTCAGTTATCGTTGTTTCGTCGAAACGATCGGACGAAAACTTATACAAGCTCGATTAGATTGTGATTTCACCAGAGTGTGACATCATCGGTGGAATTGAAAAAAAATCTGATCAAGGAGTAGAAGGAGGACCCCAGAAGAATATTCCTACCATGGCAGAAGATGTTAAATTTCTACCGTTCTTCCAACAAATTGTGGTGCGAAGACTCTGGCCTACTTTTTGGAATTGAGGAAATTCCGACCATCGAATTATATATGTGATGCGTTGCAGAGAAAGGGGCCCTACGGTGAAGAGTATGAAAAATGAGATCTTAAAATTCCGATAGAGGGCATTACTGCGCGTTCATTGAATCCGGGACAAGCATTTTAGAAATTTTAAAACAGCAGAAATAACGAGGGAGAGAATTGGGTAACAAGTGTACTCAAAAATCAATTTTTGCGAAATAGTTATTTGTGCAACAAGGGAGAAAAATGAGCCATTTCTCATCGAGTGCAAAGTTAGCATCCCGAGCCGCAGGCAAGGGTTGATATTTGCATAGAGTTGAGAAAAACAATTGAAGCGCTGCGTGGAAAAGGGGCCTCCGTCCAATATATTTCTTAGGAACGGAGGCCCCTTTTCCACGCAGCGCTTCAATTTTAAATGTCTTAGAAATAGCAAAATGTCTCGGGGGGGGGGGGGGGAAGATATGAAAAAAATACGAAAAGTGATTCTTTCATGCTGAATCTAATTTTGAGCAATACATTGCATTTAAACCTTGTTTAACCTATGAAAAACTCGACGTAACAAGAAGGACCTTAAGTTGATTTCTATTCATTTCAAGTATTTCGAGCATAATCAATAATATTTTTTACAAGGCCTGTCAAAAAAGTTCCCGGACGATTATTTGTACGTGCCAATTGGCAACACTGGCGAGGAAACCTAATTGAATCTTGTTTTGTTATACTATCGACTATCGAAATTCTCAACTTCACGTAGATTCATGGCATAGTTTGTCATAATGAATTAATTTTTTGGAGGAATGTCCTTGAGGAACCGTGACGATTCTGTCTTGGTACCTTCTGTAGGCCACGAATGCTCCCATCCCATGGCATCTCATAGTCGATTGATTAGGAAGAAGTCCCTACAAGTCAGATCAGGCGAATACAGGAGGTGGTCAAGAACTGGTATTTGATTTTGGGTGAAAAAACCTTTGATGCCAAAGGCCCTACCGTAGTCGTACACGCCAAAAAAACTTCATGGTTGCCTTCATATTAAACTCATGTATCAAAAATCACAATTACATAGTCGAACGCTTTTGTGACTGCCGCTGATACTACTAGCAATATCTCTAGACGATTTCCGGCGAGTTTCCGCTTCATACTGTTGACAACAGATAGCGCGCACGCATAAACCGGTTTACCAGCACATGCAACAGCTGTTACCGACTCTTGCCCCACCCTGAAACGACTGAACACGTTGCTGTACGCTTCACAGTGGACTCTTCATACACAGCACATAACATATTTTTCAATTTGGCAACTTGATGACAATTTATGGCTCAACCTCTTTTTTACGCAAAAAAATTGGCCTGAAAATGGCACAGGTCCTCTAGGACATTCCTCCAAAAAATTAATTTATGACAAACTACGCCATAAATCAACGTGAAGTTTTGAATTCTGATAGTGAAGTTTTGAATTTTGATAGTTGATGGTACGACAAAACAAGATTCAGTTAGGTTTCCTTGCCAGTGTTGCCAAATGGCGCGTACAAATAATCGTCCAGGAACATTTTTGACAATCCTTGTACAAGAAATGTTCATGAAAAATGAATTTCAGAGTGAAGTCCGAATCAATCATAATTCTAGAAGAAAACACATTTAGTTTAAGACTGATGATTTCACCACTTTTTGCCTCTATTGGGATTTAAACTTAGAGTTGGGGAGTTGATAGCCCTGACGTTATTGTTATTCACCCTTTCGTTATTGTTATTCACCCTTTCGTTTAATGCTTTTTAAATGAAGAAATTTCACACATTGTAATTAATAGGATATTGTTTTTTAAAGCATCAATTTTGTAGTCTGTATCATCAACATTAAATACAAAAAAAATTGTAGCAATAAATGATATATTGAAAAATAACAGTTGATTGAAAATCAATGTGTGAACATACATAAATTCTCTGATTCACCCTTTCAGTAGCGCTCTCTAGTGTAGGTTTAAACCCCAATCAACTAATCAAAATTGAGCTCTGGAACCCAATGCTTATGCAGATTGCTCCTTCCATCTATATCAGCCAATCACCAATTAGTTCTCAATACTACCATTTTCCGTGATAATGATTGGCGGATAAAAACACTTGAAAATGAAAATAATATTAAGGTAGGACATTGAAAATGTCGACTTTGGAGTTTATATTTAGGTAGTTACCCAGGAAAATTGTGACCTATCTATCTTTCAGGTGTAGCCTTGGGAAATTTCAACCGTTGAGCTAAGGAGGGAGGAGGGGTTAAAATGCTTTTTACCTTTGAGCTCTGTATTTGTAAGAGAGAAGGAGGCACTTGGAAAATTTCTGATAAATTAACAATCGATCTTGATTGCTATTGGGATCAAAAATTCCCCCATGAAACTGGTTACTCGGTTGTCTCAGTCAAGGTAGTTGATCGAAGAGACCTTGCAAGTTTTTTCTTATTTCATTACCTTCAAGTGCTCTCTCTTGGTTTAGGTCCTACTTGCAAATACTACTTAGTCCACTTTTGGTTGAGCGTGGTGTAGACAATGATCTGGAAAATGAAGTCTTTGATCTAAGGAATATGTTTGCATTTGTAAGTCTAATTACGTTTTATATATCTCTAAGAGTGTAGATACGTCTGTCTTGATTTCAAACATATTTGCATTCATCAAATTTTTTGAAAAATGATCTTTGTTATCCCAAAACTGATTTTCTTATCGAATGATTCATGGAAAATAAGTTGTAAAACCCGTTCACAGCAGAAAAATACGCATCAGTGAGGTAAATGGCCAGTTATTAATGAATTAAAAAAAAAAAATTCCTTGAGCTCTCCAGAAATGATTTTTTACTACTACTTAGATACCTTTATTCACCATTTTGAATGAATTTTTTCCGTTCTCAAGGAAGGTGAGTAACTTTTTTGGGATAAGAATGATTTTCAATGCCAGAAATAAGGGGTAGAACGATCATGTCTCGAAAACAACTGATATGGGAGTAGGTAACTTTGAAAGAATTTTGAACTCTGAATTCAAGAGTTCATTACGCTTATTTCCTTTTCTATAGTCAACTCATTGTGCTGACGCTAGGTCTACAATCTTGATTTATTTTTTAAATTTTTTCCGATAAAACTTCGGGTAGTACGTCAACGTATTCCGGAGGTATTTTTACTGTCCATTTGTAAACGCAAATGGAAGAGTTCCCTTTGTAATTTCATAATATTAGGAAAAATGTTGCTAGACTACTCGTGTAGTCATTGTCTGATGCGTTTCCTCGAATTTGTAAAGCTCTCTCTCCTTTCGTTTGCCCTGTTGTACGTAGTTTCTTTCGAACAAGAGAATTAATTGAATCTGTAGGCCCCGAACATTAGTAGTCCCTTTTTCCCGGTCGAAATCGTAACTTCATTCGGGAAGCGTATTACAGTCCGTCCGGTGTGCGCTGTCACCACGACGTACTATATTTTTTCTATAACTCTCATTATCCACTCTATCGTGAAGTCGTTCTATTCTCTTCTCTACGTTGTCGTCTTAACGAAGGTCTTTTAAGACTAGTGTTGTTGTACTCGTATGGTGCCGAGATGCTGAATTCATCGGTCTCGCACCGAAACGGACACGAGATGAGAATATTTTCCAGAGTGTATATGACCACCACTCGTTTTCAATTCAAGGTTACTTTGGCCGAAATCCTTGCGCGAATTCTTATATTTTTGTTAGCCAGTCGTTAATGTAAAGCTGCTGCATATTTTAGTAGTCACGGAAAATTTGTTTGTACACATGGGAGCGCGTCCGGCCATAGGTTATTATGTTCTTGTTCATCGGGGGGGAAATTCGAATAGTACAGTGGAAACGGGAAGGGGGACAGATGACGTCCGTTCATTATTGCTGGGTAACGCGTGCATTGACCCACATTAAAAATCACCAATCAACGACGTTCAAACGTTGAACATAAATTAATTATAACAGGTCAATAATGATGATGATGACGACGATGACGATGACTCGTATACAACTATGTCTCATAGAGTCCCCTACTGTCTCTGTAATGAACGTGTATAATACTGTATATTGATGATAATGAAGAAGATGCATGTAAGCACACGTACAACAAGCATATCGTTTTATATTTACTCTTTGTGCTTGTAGATATCGTGCGTGTATGTAAGCATTATTAGTAGGAAAGTTCTAATTATTTCACGTTGCACTCCGCCTTGACTGTGTGTTCGAGAATGTCATATCATCAGTGTTTGCGGAACGAATCGTCCTAAAGTAACCACAATCCCCTTCCATCGCTGTCCTCTTCATTCTGTCTGTATCCATCACTAGTTCTCGATCCCGTATCTGTTGTAGAGAAAACACGTGATAATAATTTTGATGAGTAACTTTGGTAGTTAGTAGTGTTATTATGGTACGACCTACCATCCGTATATTTTATTACATGAAGATGGCAACGTAGCGCACCGTATCCGCATGACCGGCACATACTATGATAACTCCTTTTATCATCCTTGGACGAGAAAATCGAAGGTCAAAAGAAAAAGTGTCCGAAGGCCAACCTAAGTTGCGTCGAATTACCCGCCTTTGTTTCGTTAACTGAACTTTTCGAATGAAGAACCGATAGAATCTCATTTTTCTATAGTCTGTGTTGTGCAAATTATATTTCGAAAATACTCGTTAGGCAGCGTGGGTTAGAAAGGAGGGACTACGAGAGCAGATGAAACTCTTCACCACCTTCTAGTTCTCCCAAACATGGTTGATTCCCCTTCGGTGAAGACAAGTTCTCGTACGAAGAAACCCGCAGGGTGCAACCTTGACAATCGGACGATAATTATAGGGGTTGTAGTGTTTTTCTTTGTTGTGTAAGAAGATATTGTTGCTCAAAAGTGATAGTTTTTCTTGTTCAATTCCTCAAGAATCTGGACAAACATTCATACAAGAGTGATACTGACGAGCTGCGACATCCCTGACTGTTCATGATTTTCTGAACGCGCATTAATGATGATTTGTAATTACAAATTGCAGATGTCGGCTAATTTGAATGCCACCTGGCTCTGGTTACTCGATGTCTCTAATAGAATATTAAATACTTTCTAGTGTTGTGTAGGTTTTCTCGTCGCGGTTTATACCGTACGCACAAGTATCATCTCGCTTTGCTCGGTGAAACACCTCACAGATACTTTTTTTTTTCCCTTGTATTCTGGTCGTCGAAGGATTATTCTGGAGCAATCTTCTAAAGATGATATTATCCAACGTTTTTCGCTGAATGTTGAGTTCTTCTGTGAATTGTATTCAGGTTTCTAACCGTTTGTTGTTTTGCACAATTATTTTCGCAATTTTTGAAGGATGAACCGAATTGAATTCAGCACGAGAAGTTCTCGGACTAAAATCTAGTATTTGGAATGACTGTCTTGTAGCAAACTTAGATATGTAAACAAAAGTGAGGTTAGGTCACTCCTGATATTTGACTAAATTTCCTATCGTTTTCAATTGTTTTTAGTGATTTTACCGGTGTAAATATGGAATTTAACTTTTTCAAATTCTGGCTGATAATTTGATAGGTTCTTATGCCCTAGGAACAGGAAAAGAATACGCGGTTTTGTCTGTTCGATATGCCTATAATCTGTCGTCGTCCCTGTCATCAAAAATTACTAAGTGGCATGACTGATTCTTGATTTGGATCCATACGATATTGGTGACTGTTCTTTGGTATCATGGTATAATCATCGTTCGTGACTTCCCAAGGAAACGTCTTCTCTTTCGTGTGTAGCATAACGATTGGTTATACTGTATTCGTACATCCATACCGACTTTCGTGAATCAGGGCGTCTTTTTCTGACCTCGTTGGATGAGCACAAAGTTGTTGAATGTACTGGCAAAACTTCAAAGCTTCATTTTTTTTGCTACTGAAGAAGAGAACAGTCGTTCTTTGCTCGCCCTAATTGGCGTTGAGCTCAGAGGATCATAATTTTCAGTCGAATCGTTCTCCGAAACGACTTTCATCTACAAAGTTAGGTACTTCTACGTATTACGCTTCCATTGTCTCACCTTTGTTTCAATTCAGTATTTCAGTGATCGTTGCTTGTTCGGAATTCTTGTATTGGAAATATTGATTTTACTTCCAAACTATATATTATTGGAGAGGGACTTGGAGAAATTTCGACCTCCGATCTTGTGACTTCACGATCTGATGACGTCATTCGACTTCGAACCTGTGGTGACGTCATTTTGATCGGACGGCGTACGGCAAATTTTCCGGAAAACCCCCCGAAAAACAGGTTCCCTGTTGAAAGATCTCCCAAAAATATAGAGGTGGCAGCGGGGAACCCTCAAGTCTCCCGGCTCCCGTGGAAAACAGCTATCTTCAAGTGAGTAGACATAGAAAGGTCTCTGAAATGTACAGAACCGATTGAGATTTTTTTGTATAGTCTTGGTGGAAAAAGAATGCGAGGCTTGAAGAGAGCAAATTTAACCTTTGAAAAAGAAACTTGCTGTCAGGGAGGCTTCAGCCGTGTCAGAGTGAATATTATTATGCTTAATAGCCATCTGTATTACCTGTGCTATACCTCAGTGCATACGATGAAATATTTATCATGTTTTTCGATACGGAACAGTAGAAATCTCCTGAAAGCTCTCTCCAAACTTAATGTAGGCTAGGATGATAACTCTTCCGATTTAGGTTGATGACGTCATCGCCAGTTTTCAAGTTTCTCTTCATGTGTAGGTATAGGTCAATAATCGAAAATATTCCAAGTCTCTGGACATTTTCTCTAAAATGATGACGTCATCGTCAGACGCGGTGGTGCTCGAGGAAATTTGCTCAGAATGCACCCCAACAGAAGAGTCGCGGGTTCCCCGCTAAATATGTACCACATTTTCTAAGAGAAGTGAGCAGAAGAAATACTTCTGTCATCTTACTGTCAGTGACACGTCTTCAAACTAAGATTCAGTCATAAGTGCAAAAAACTGGTGAACTGAGTACAGTACCCTCGTTACCGCCATGCCGAAATGCGCTCCAGCTTTTAAATAAAATTTCAATTTCATTAATTTGTAAATTTGTCGAACCCGCATGAAGACAGACATATACGTATCGGAAATACCGAATTAATGATGAGTCTGATACAAATTCTTGAAGAGACAGGTAATGAGAACCGAAGTCCGAAAAGTTTGCTTAAGTATTAATGAAAAACGAATTTGCCTACCTAAAGTTGTGTGAGGCTAAAAATCCTTTCTTGGATCAAAAGTACGACAGTATGGTGAAAGCGGAATTTTTCGGGCAAGGTCTTTAATTTGGAAAACATCGATCAGGTTGATTATGAAAATCGAAAAGATTGTATCGAGTTTATGTGTGGTACTTGATATGGAATACTACACAGCTTCGGAGAAGCTTTTTTTTTTCATTTTCCTTTCCACTCGTCAATTCATTCGTTCTGTTTGTCGAGAGTCATTCAGTTACCGAATGCGAGCTCCCTTCGATATCAACTATTAGTATAAGATTGTCCAAGCGGAGCCATACTATCCGAACTATAAAGCCTTTCACGACATCGATATCTTGTGAAGTATTTTGTTGAAGCTTTCTAGAGTAACCTTGGCAACTAACTTCCTCGAGTATATCATGTCAACTTCAAGAAAGAAGTTCTATTTTGCTGTATAGTTTCTATCTTCGAAATACATTTTGTCGTTGATGGTGGGGATTCATTGAATTTTCTTATAATTCGCGATAATTTTTACTCGAACATTGAATGATGTTCTCGTGTTGTTGGAATGCTGAGATTTGATTGATGCGAGTGTCTTAAGCAGAGAGTTTGTCGTTCGAAAAAGGTTAACACGTCCTTTCTCCCGAATTGATTCTATTACCTATAGACTTGTCTACCTCTTGTATTGTTTCGGGAGTAGTTGTGTGAAAATTAGCAATCGAATTCTGTATGCCCATAACTTTGTTTATGGTCTGTTCCTAGAATACACGGATCAGTTAATTTTTTCAAATTTGAAAATGAATCGTGAGCTCTATCTGTGTAACTGTTTTAGAAGTACGTATCATAGATGATTCACCAAAAACATCTCGGACGATCTTTTCACGCGATAGTGTGGAATATTTTTACCTCGCCTTTTTTGAATTCACTTATTAGCGTTGGTTTGTTGTCTTCGAATATTGTGTCTCTCACTCCTATACTCGAGACTGACAATGCTGAAAGACAATTCTTGTTATTTCCAAATATGTATGCAATATTTGTTTGTGTTTAAGTGAGAGAGAAAAGAACGGCGAGGAGGGGAAAAAAAAACTTTAGCTCTGATTCTTTTCGTGTTATCGATTCGTGTTTGACTGCATTCAGTGTATAGAATCGGAAAAGACGTCATGACGCGAAACCAGTTTTTTCTTTTTTTTTTTTGCTCACGCTATAGCATACTGAAACGGGCGCTAATTAAAATTTTTCCAGTCTGAATAAATTTTATTTTCAAACGTTACAAGTTATTGCACTAGGTCATCGCGGTAGTCGTAACCAGTACTATATTGAAGTGAAGAAGTTGGTTAGAACCAACCCACCTCGTATCATATTCAGAAGGGAATAGTCGACAAATTATGCAAAGTATGAGACGAATAACGAAAAATTTTTCGTGCTTGTACGTTTTAAAGTTGCCTCTCAAGATGTACTCGAGGTCAACGAGTATATTTCGAACATAATACGATTTTTTTTTTCCACTCTCCCTCTCTTCGGTATTGATCTTGAAAGTCAAAATTTTGGACGGCTTGAAGATAGGTTGTTCATCTCTCGTAGCAATGATTTCATTCGAATGATCTCTCCTCTTGCAAATTCTGCCTATTTGGTCCACCGAGTATTCAGTATGGGGTATTCTTCGGGAAACTTTCTGGAACGAGGTAATGCTACACAGACTCAGGATTTGAATGCAAAGGCAGAACTATTTTTCGTCTTGTCATCAAAATAGAACTCTCGAGTATTCCGAAATCGTTCTTCCTACGGTTAAGATACTATAAAGGGAACTTCCTCTCGCATAGGATTAAGTTTGCAATTGATACCTGCATTACATTCATCTTTCTGTATTCATTGTTCGTCAAAAACGCAGAACTTAAAACAAGTGCAGCCATTAGCTGGAAACTTGATTCTAATCAATCTTACTCCTGATGGGAGTCGACCAAGTATTCGGAAGTTCTTTTAGCTGCGGTCCATTGCATCCGGTCCAGTTTCACATGGATTCCTCTAAATAACTATTTTGATCGAGTCCTGAATTTGTCAGATTTAATGACAGGGTGACTAGTTTTTGGAAAACCGGGAAAAGTAAAGGAATTTGAGTATTGATGGGAAAGTCAAAGCTAAAAAGTTTTCCTCTTTTTTTTTTGTTTTTAGTAAAGATGGTGGTCTGGAAAAACCTGGTAAAGTCAGGGAATCTCATCTTGAGAAAAAACTGGCCACCTTATG
This sequence comes from Aspidiotus rigidus, assembly GCA_035079385.1. Taxonomy (NCBI): domain Eukaryota; kingdom Metazoa; phylum Arthropoda; class Insecta; order Hemiptera; family Diaspididae; genus Aspidiotus; species Aspidiotus rigidus. The sequence goes on from JAVHKY010000035.1 coordinate 1,412,484, forward strand.
ATGAACTTTTCTGATATAACAGTTCAAGGACCTCGGTTGACCTAATGATTTGATTGACTTTAAGACTTGAATGGAGCATACCTGGTTGAATGATGACTTTTAGTTCGTAGACTTGAGTGTGGACCATAAAACTCGAATTTGAGCTAGGTTGGGAATCCTCGGTTGTGGAGAATTTTGGATGTTCAAGATATCAAGGTGTTCTCTGATGGTCCATGTAAACGATTACAGGGATTACTGTCATTTAATGATGATAACGATACGGTTGTGTTGCCTTATAGTCTTGCTTTGTACAGATTACGTCTAGAGGGAAAAGGGAATGAAGAAATTTACACCGCGTGCACAACGCGTAACAGAGATGGACCAATGGTTGTGAGGGAAGATAATGCATCTCAATCAGCGTTGCATGATTGTGTTCTGTGGTACGAGGCAATCTCCCGTGGAACAGACAATAGGTTGAGGGTCAAAAATTTGAGTCGCAATCCATTTTACGAGGACAGCTTCCTGTGAGAGAGGAATGCATTATTTGTTACCTTTTTTAAAAATTTTTGCAGCATTAGCGGGCCTTCAAACCATTATCTGTTTGAAATTGGATAAGAATGAAAAATCCCAAAACCTTTCGGAAGTTCGAAGTTTTTTTCGGCTGATGCGCCCGCTCCACCGAGTACCTCTTTGTGATGACCCAGTTTCAAATCTCTAGAGAAGAACGAAAAGATTTGAGAAGACGATTTTCTCCTCCTATTGATTGCTGTCTTCATTGTTCTGCCTCTTCGAGGTCTTGGGCAAATTCCTATCTTCTCAAATTCGTGGTCGATATTTTTCGGTATTGAATTAGTGGACTCGTAATCATGCTCGTCAACTGTAAAATCATGGCAAACAAAGGAGATAAAGAGGAAAAGTGCCAAAAAATAACGATGTGTAGATTCGAGATGAGGCAGATGTTTGAGTTACGTATGTGTTACAACATTAACACATTTTGTGGAGAGTGCATAAATTTTTGTTGAAGCACATTAAAAAAACTCATGAATAAGTTGATACATATGTTTCAATCTTATAATCGACACGCTTATTTAATTCTTGCGACTGTTTTTTGTTCGGTGCATTCCAGATGAAAAATTTTATGTTTGCCTCGTTTTCAGTGTTTCTGCTTTATCATCCATGGTTATCTCAACTTTTCAGTACAACTGTAAGTTGTCGATCCTGGATGAGATTCTCTAGACGAGGGATCGTGTGCAAAAATAAGTCGCACAACGCGCTTTTCGAGAATGTGAAAGAAATTCGTCGCGAAATAACTTTCTTTTTCATTCTTCAAAATTTTGATGGAACGTTGGAAGTGTGATAGTTGACGTTGCAGAATACTAGGACAATTATTAGAAATTTTTGGAGATTTGTACCACGCTCGCGAGTAGGACTGCTCTTTTTCAACATGTGATCATGTACTGCTGTATGTTCTGAAAATAGACTGTTACTGTCTGTGAGTCTGTGTGTGAAATTGGTCCCCGGTAAGAATACCCGTAATGGTTGCCATGACGACGTCCGTAGCGTTATGAAAGCACGGCATGTGCACTTGTTTTGTGGGTAGTATAAGCAAATTGCCGGGCTCCAGGGACCTACTAATCGCGTGAGGACAGCAGCTTTTCGCACACGTGACTAATGCCGTTGCATGGTGTGTTCTACTATACGTTACTGAAATCTTGGATACAAATTTTTCTGCAGCGAGCCCTGCTGCACGTTGGTACATTCTTTCGGAAAATTCTTTCCGGTAACATTGTTAGTCACCCCTATTTTAGAACGTCTGCAAAGGGAACAAAAATACTATAATGTAAAGGACGCGAGTGAAGGGATGCGAGAAATTTTTCTTTGACACAGTGAAATTCACGAATTGAGTTAGAATTTTTCGAAGTCAATGAAATAACGAATTTTTGACGTTTGCGACCATGAAAGTAACTGAGATGTCACTCGAGCATCTATTTAGAGAGAATAATATCTTTGAATAAGACTACGATATGATATTTCATCGCAAGCACAAATAAATGGAATTATGTGCCGTTCCTCGTCTCGATAACGAGTTGCAGACCATACCCCTTTCTAATTTTTATTAAATTTTTACTCATTTCTTTCATTTTCTCTTTTTCTTCGATTTCAAAACAAGTTTTCGGAGATGTGGAGGGTAATTTGTCCATGACTTCTGTAACAATTTTCGACACGATCTTTAAAAAATTTTCTTGAATGATTTCGAACAATTCTGATCACTATTCGAAATAATTTTCTCGACAAATTCTTATTATAATAATATATATTATATTTTTCTTTCGAGATTCTTTCCGACAATAATTTCGAGCAATTACTCGGGTATTTCTGGTACAACTTGATTTTTGAAATGCGTTGGAATGTTGTCTGCAGATGGAATTTTAAAATTCTTCATAAATTACCTAACCTCATTATCCACTAACGTTTCGACGGTACTGGAAGTTCATTTTGTTCGATGTTTTTGTGCTTTAGTTTTATTTGGAGTACTGTTTTCGTTTATGGAATATTTTGAAATTTACAATGAAGTGTCTAGCTCTGTAAAAATACTCAGACGATGCCCACCACTATCACTTTTTTTCTTCTCTTCCTTCTATTAATGAACTGTTCAACTTAAGCTCGGTTCAAAAGTATTGATGAAGAGTTAGTTGGATAAGGCAGATGGTTATGCGAATAGATGGAATGTAGATGTCGTAAAGATGAGAGGTTACATTAATAATAGGTACAATCAGCAGAGCCTAAAAGAGGTAACTGCGAATGAATCGAGTATGCCCTAGTTTCAAGCGAACTTCTCACGCCCAGACTTTCTATTTAAGGATGACTTGAGGATAAGTTTATTTCTTATTCACTTTGGTGGAGCGAAGTTGATGTTCCCGAAGGGTGCGCGTATATCAAGTATTAATAACGCTTGATTGGAAGAACTGCTGAAAATCTATGATTCGATCGGTTCCCAGTTTTGGAGGTTCCTCATGAACCATTTCTCTTTGAGTCTTCGCTCTTGAGAGCCTGGTCCATCAAGGGAGAATTTTCAAAAATTGGAGCGTCGAACTCGACCCGGCTAACATACCGAAATCGGCTAACATAATCTAGATTAGACACATAAATGTCATTATTGTTTATTATTCTCTCCCACGACCTATACTCTACAGCTGGACCTAAATCGTGTTCCGAAACTGGTTACGCCTTCTTTTGCTGTTTCTCACGAAACCCTACCCGTGAATGCTTCTTCTTTTCAGACTTTTCCCCTCTCCAAGCCATGCAAAACCCCTACTTTTCCAACTTCTTTGCAGCGCCTTCTCATCCTCCTGCACACCTTAACACATTTTCTATGTTCAATTTCCTTCCTCTGGATTACTGATCATAATAGGCCTCTTGGAACTCGAGCCAAAGCCCTGCTATCCATCTCAATCAGTGATTCTGCCTCTTGTCCGGTCTATGACTTGAATTCTTATCGTTCTCTAATCAGTTCATCGTGGTACCACTTTGGTCCTCTGAACCCCACAACTAACTTCGTTTCGTTAAGAAATGCCCGATCCCCTAGTCTTCTTCAGATCGTTCTTCAAGCCATAAAGAAATAAAGGTTGCACAACTAAGGCTTGAGTACATTCCCCTCCCTCAATGCTGATTGTGTTACCATGCTGAGGGATTATCCGTCACCTATTTTTTTCTCCCCTCCATGCTTCCTAAACCTCAGAAAATTATTTTCTATCCCTCTCGAGCCTCCTCTACTCTCTCAAACCACTCGAAATCCATTACTAATACTCTGAACTTTCACCGGTTCATTTACTATTACAAATCCATCCAACTTCGATACTTCTTCCCGAGCTGTTGCTCATGACACAAATTAGTGTAAATTTCAGTTATTCCATTACATATTAAAAAATTGACCTTTTTTTTAAGCTCTACCATCGCATACCCATAAACATCCCCTCCAGAGAGAACGAAGAAATGAAAAAAACTCGGGAATAAAAGGAAGTAGTTATGAAAAAAGAAGAAAATCAAGGAAAAAGAAGAAAGTTTTCTCTTTTGTTGCTTATCGAATAGCAAAAAGTTCTGGAATTCCCCTCCCAAAGCAATTTTCTGACCCCTGTATCGTGAATGTCTTGACGTTCCGGACGAATCGTAGATTCTAGAGAGAACTTTCCTGCTGGAGTCGAAAAGTGATGTAAAATAAGATAAAGTTAATGTGTAGCTGTAATCTTATCATCATAAAAAATTCAAGGTATAAATCAGTTATTGTATGCAAATGAGGTTCTTTTTCATGTATCAAAAAAAACACAAGACGTAACCTTTCTTGTTTTCGAATTTCACTAAACGCCTTAGAAAGCCTGCAGCGCACCAGAATTCCTTAAATCTAGTCTCTTAAAGAAAGTTTTCAGATGATTTCGTAGAAAATAGTTGCGAGCGTTGGCGACGAAGATGAGAACGTTGGGTTGGTAATGAAAATTGTCGAGGATCGATATTCGTATTGCCATAATATCTCGCGGAGATTTTTGGGAAAATACTACTCGCGCTTCGCTGAGGAAAATCGTTTACTTAATTTTTTAATCGTTTTATATCTGTTTCCATTAATTAAGGTTCACGCGACTGGCTGCGCGGTGAATGCGTGAGAGATTTTTGCTCGGTTGGAAATTTTTTGCTACTTTTGATATTTTTCATTTTTAATATCGACACCTCGTTTGATGGCGTTCATTAAAATCTAGCTATAACGTTCATATTTATGACAATGGGAATAAGGGAAAATTTGGACAGACTTTTCCCGTTTTTTTTTTGTTTTTTTTTTTTGTGATAATTCATGCGCTCATTTTCAGCCACGTTCTCGTGTGACCATTTTATGATACCGCGAACGAGAAGTTATTAATCAATGGCAATGACTCACGAAATTTCGTGATAATATTGTCTACCATATCGTATTTACTTACACCATACGTAATTTTCGTCGATAAGCGTTACGAGTGGTACCTTGTTTTTGAACCATCTATTATCGAAATTACTTTATGTTCGGAGCAATTCCGATAATACACGTATTTTTCGACGTCGTCGTACTAATAATTACGAGTACCTTTGCTTGATGCTAGCAAAAGCAGCCAATTTAGGGTGCAATTTCCATGATTGAAAAGTATCATTTTGCTCCTCGTTGATGGATAAACGTCGTGTTTTTGGTGACTAATAGATTATCATATCATATATTTGCATTACCTGAGCATAGATGAGAAACGGGAACTCCAGAATTTCACTTTTCCTCGTCAATAATGTGGTGTTGTGTTTCCTCACTTGATGAAGAAGGTTTGTTTTCACATATTGATGAAAACGTTGATCCAACCCAACTCCAAAAGTTGTTGAGATAGCAATCTTCCCACTTCTATCGGCTCCTCGGAGGCGTGACATTTAATACGACTGTAATGGAAGTGGTTTTGGGTGCTCCTTCTTTACACGTCTGAAAATTCGCAGTCCTTACTACGTGTTTTTGTATGATTTTTCCACTATTGTTGACTGATCGATGTGAAAATTGGGTGTAACTGATGTTGTTCGTCTGTAATTTTAGACGAAATAGATTAGTATTTGTCTGAAGTATTTTTGTAAATTACCAGCTTTATCGTATGTCTTCCAAAGTTCCATTTTTGTAGCTTCCTCCTGATATGTATCACTTGACTATCTGGTTTTCACCAAATCCACCTCATAGCTAAAACGTGTCATATAGCAGAATGGTCGAAATTTTCCTGCTCAATTGTAGGATTTTTCCAAGTCTCTTCCTCCCTCTTTCCGTATAAAGCTCAAAGTAACCAATTCCATCTGTAAGGCTCGAATGTTGAGATTTTTTCAAGTTTTTCACCGACACATGTACACCTCGATGGTGGGAGTTCTCCTTCTGCCGTCTTATATGACAGTCGAAAAGGGTTCTCGTACCATCTTCTCGCCGAATATCATATCGCAAGCCTCCTCGTAATACGCTCAATGATTGATTTGTTGGTAAGTCGCCATTCTCATGTGCGTTTATAGCTTTGAAAATTGTCTCTTCGAGTCCTCCTCACGATGATTTTTCCATGTCTCAAAAATGTCAGAGGATTCTCATGTATTTTCGCGAGATACTTTCGTGAATAGTTCCCACCTCCCAAGGAACCGCCAATCGGCTGGATAGACGACGAACGTTTCTTTAAATCACCGCTGCCTCCTCCCCCGGCTCTGTAGTAAGTTACAGAGTTCTCCCTTATATTTCCGGAAGTTACTTTCCCGAATAGCCCTTGTCTCCCTCGATACCGCAATGGGCTTGAAGGACTGGTTTTCTCTCGTGAGGATAAACGTATAACATTTCAAATGGGGAAGATTTAGTGACAGTCCTAGAAATGTAGCAAGGATCGAATGTGGTCCTCAGACTTTGATTGAGGCACGCAGCAGCGGCTATGCTTGCGGCCCTGACGTGGGCTCATGTTGTTTGTCGAATATGGTAGACATTTTAGGACATCCGTGCGAGTGCTCAGCGCTTGCAGCTTACTAGTGCGTTTGGTTTGTATACATATACTCATAAAATCTTTCAATTCAGTTTTTTGCTCCGTTTCAAATTTGACACTAATTCTCAGAAAGTCGAAGCTGGATGAGACCAAGCATTCTACCACGGCCGTTTTAATTTTGTTTGTTGCAATAAATCTCATCTTGATCTCTTCCTTCCACATTTTTACCTCAGAGTTCGAACTAAAACAGAATATTAGGAGGACGAAACGTCTCACATATCGCTTGCTCGTTTACGTCGCATCGCGCGGTTAAATGGATCCAAACAGAGAAGAGATATGTAATTCTCATAGTGTGCTTTGATTTCAGTGACGCGTGTGTCGCTGACCTAAAGCGCCAACATCTCCATTTAAATTGTACGGAAAGAGAGCGCGGTGATGCGCAACGACAAGTAGGGATACAGCGCTCTTGGTGAGCGGTGAACGCGTAACCTGAGCTGAAACCAACTACCCTATTCAAGATAGCCATCTCCTCTCTGGGCTGAAAATACCCAATCACTGACAATAGGGTAACGACAATGAGGAAAGAACAACAATAAACTTTGAAAACTTAATTTTGCGTCGCGTATGCGCTGGATAAAGTGACATAAATAACATTAGTGATGCGTACAGCGAGGACACAATTTTTAATGGGAACTTTTTTTCTATGAAAGCTAACATTTTCACTTTTGACTTGAAAGTTACTCCTGTATAACACAAATATGTGAAAAAAATTTCAAATCGATAGGTTGAGCGGTTTGTAAGGTATCACGGTAGAGATAAACAAACTCTCGACGTTGTATGTTTAGACTAGCCGATGGGGCGCGCCTGGTGGCTAAAGTTGCAACGCTGACACAGGACTGTGTTGTTGGTTGTATAAGGAGGACAGCTTAGGGGAGATCTGTGCTCTTGTTTTGCATTTGCCTGCAGTGTTATTGGCAGCTTATGCGTATATGCTTTCTCGTGACCTGCAGCGCTGACACAAGCGTGTGTTGTTGGTTGTATAAGGTAGAAATATTAGGGGACCTGTGCTCATGTTTTGCACTCACCTGCAGTATTGTTGACAGCTCTGCAAATGTGTTTGTTTTGTATAGGCATTCAATTGTTCTATTCAATATTTTGCAAATTTCACTATGTTCTAAATTTTGAAATTCACAAATAGAGAAAGCTGGATCAGATCAAGAATCCTATTTATATTATCGGGCATTTCAACTTTGTTTGATGAAAGGAATCTTAATCTGATCTCTTAATTTAAATTTTTACTTCATAAGAGCGAAATATCTCGCTTGTACGTTTGCGTAGTATTGTTCGGCGAAGTGGGCTAAATATAACCAATTTAAGCCGGGGGATCCGCTAGGAGCGTTATGATCGGCCAAAATTGAAAACTGGAGTAGGTCGATTTTCCCGTTTGAATAAAATGTTCAGCGAGTAATCTCAAAGTAATTTAGGTACAAAGTACTTTTGGAGAAATATGTATGAAGAAAACTAGATTTCTGAAGCGTAAAATTTTCTATAAAATCATCTCTCGTGAAAATTGATTCTGATTGATTCAAGGAAACCCTCAACCGCACCTCTCAACTATTGTGCTGTCTGACTCAGATTACCGACGATAAGAAAGAACAACAGTTTGCTTCACATTGCATTGTACTCGACGATAAAAGAGAACAACAGTTTGCTTTACATTGTACTTGTACTGTTGACCTCGCATCGCTGGCATGCGCTGGATGGAATTACACAAACAACATCTTGTTTACTTCATATGATTCTTTATCTGTTCCTCTTTGCTCTCCCCCTTTCGTCGCATCAAGTGATGCATACAGCGAAGACACAATTTTCAACTAGAGTTTCTTGTCTATGGAAGCTAAAATTTTCATGTATAGTTTAAAAGTTGCTCTCGAATAACTCGAATACATGGCAAAAATTTCAAGTCATTAGGTGAAGCGGTTTGTACGGTATAAGACAAACAAAGTTTCTGCTTCATATATATTTGGATTTCAGTGCTCGGCCGTGAGCCTCTTTCCCGCCGCTTCAATATTTTCTTGCACCCGGCTGGTATACAGTGTCGACGAAACCAGGACTGAACCGGTTATGATTGAATCCTTTCTCGCTTCTTTTGACTGGTCTCAGTTTTATTGTCAATAAAGAAGGTTCAAAAATCTTGAGGTTGGATGTGGTATATTGTCAGAGCTAATTGTCTTCTTCTTCTTCTTCTTGTTGTAAAGCCGACACTCGAAAAATATCCTCAAAAAATACTTGAAAATACCCGGAAAATTCGAACCGGGCAGCGCTAGCATCGCGGAGGTCGTGACAGGGGTCATGGAATACTTGTGAAAATCATTTTGTAAAATCAAGTCTCTTCATTTGACGGAAATAATCACTTATACCAAGAGAAAACGATCAATTTAAAAACGTATTTCTGAAAAATCAAAATTTTATTACTCATACTCCTACCGAAAAATCTGCTTGATACCTTTTGCATTTATTATCATTTTTATCGATCACAGCATCCAGTAATGCATTACTCGTGCCTCAGTAGCTATGAACATCAGGAAGAGAGAGCTGCCGTGGTGGACTCCTGAGCTAAGTAAGCTGAGATCCTGCCTACGGTCCCTATGTCGGAAAATCAGACGAACAAGGCATCCCCTCACCGTGACAATACTGACTGGCATCAGAGCTACAGTGAGACTCGCCTATCGTAAATTGATCGCCCGAAGCAAATATTTAGCGTTCCGAAAATTCATCTCCCAGAGGAAGCCATGGGGGAAGCCTTTCAGCTGTAGCAAAGAAAGAGGAAACACAACTGTCCCTCTTTTGAAGAAAGCTGATGGGACCAAATGCAGGACTCAGCGAGAAAGCGTGAAGCTTCTCCTTGAGGTCAAATTCCCCAAAGCTACGCAAATGCTCCCTAATGAGGGCCTGAGGGGCGCAGAGTGCCCACCACTTGTTATAGATGAAGAGGAGGTTCGAAATATCATCAGAATCCTTCCAAACAAGAAGGCACCTGGACCAGACAACATCTCAGTGTGTGCCCTAAAGGCTTTTCACAGACATCACCCCACAATCCTGCCCACACTCTTTAATGTATGCCTCCATCAAGGCTATTTTCCACCCTCATGGCGGAAGGGAAAAGTGGTGTTTATTCCCAAGCCTGGGAAAAAAATGACGGCTTCCTTAACGAAGTTAAACGAGGAACGCAGGGAACCTGTTTTATGATTCGAATGAGATTTGGTATTGAAAATTCAAGGAAGCCTAGATTTGGAGAACCCCTCCTATCATATATAGCTCGAGCGTCGAAATTCTTCTAAGTCCCCCTCCTATCATATATAGCTCGAGAGTCGAAATTTTTCTAAGTACCCCTCCTATCATATATAGCTCGAGCGTCGAAATTCTTCTAAGTCCCCCTCCTATCATATATAGCTCGAGAGTCGAAATTTTTCTAAGTACCCCTCCTATCATATATAGCTCGAGAGTCGAAATTCTTCTAAGTCCCCCTCCTATCATAATATAGCTCGAGAGTCGAAATTTCTCTAAGTCCCCCTCCTATCATATATAGCTCGAGAGTCGAAATTTCTCCAAGTCCCCCTCCTATCATCTATAGCTCGAGAGTCGAAATTTTTTCTAAGTCCCTCTCCTATCATAATATGGCTCGAGGGTCGAAATTTTTCCAAGTTTTTCGCTGGACGGCAGACGGCGCACGGCAGATTTCTCAAATAGCCCCCCATAAAACAGGTTCCCTGTTAAAATCCAGAAGAGACAGATAGTTACCGTCGCCTCCTACTTCACTGCCAGAGAAGTACACAGCGAAGGCGAGCGTGTCACACTCGAACGTGGATGCCCACAGGGATCAGTCCTTGGACCCTCCCTGTGGAACATTCTTTATGACCAAATAGTAGTAAACATCTTCGCACACTATCCACGAGCATGCATGCGGATACCCGGTTCGAATATCGATAGAAGTATTGGCGTATAGTGTTTGTAACGTACTTGTATTGGTTTATCGACGTGAGATAATTATGGCGAAGTGTTGTTTACGTATGTGTGTAAAGAAAACAGTCGATAACATGCACGTACCTAGACCCTTTTCATAGGTACCTGACTGACAACAATGCAGGTAAACCTTTTTAATAGGTACCTGTAAGATACCTAGTCCTTCTATAGGTACTATAATATTGCCTTTCGAGCTGTATGTGAGGGAAAGGAACTTGAAAAAATGTAAACTCCAGAGCTACATATGAAAATGTTCACTATCGAGTTGTATTCGAACCAGGTATTCGCAAGAATCGTTCAACAGTTGTGGTACTCTTGCCTAATACGGGAGAGGTATCAAAAACCTGCGGCGGTATAAATTTTCAATAACTCTCGAATGAAGTGGAATTAAAGGTTTGTAGTGGACATCTTTCATAGGATGTTAGGAAGTCAAATTTGCTTCCTTCGAGTGTTATTTCAATTTTTTCATTTTGACCGTCTCTTTACGATCTTCCCCCGCTGCAGCTCAACGCTAGCGCTGCCTGGTTCGAATATATCGGAAGATGATTTTCGCAATTTTGGAACCATGGCGTAAAGATCAGGACATGGTAGAGTGTTTTGTGGTCGAAAGTTGGGGGCAGACAGTTTTTAGGGAATTAAAAACCCGGGGATGTTCTGCTGATTGAAGGTCAAACTGTTCTTAACAAACGGTTTTCTGAAATCATCAGAGTTGACTTGATTGATAAATGGATTTCATCAGGTGAAGATACAAATCCAGAGCAGCATTTGTGAGCGCGAGTGTGCTCGTAGCAGCTCCGTGACCTCTCGAAACGCGTGTCATGGAAAGGGCGAATGCGAAGCTCGAGCCTGCGGCGTGCCGTCAGTCGCTCGTATTCTATATGAACTTCCAAATTTTATTCCTCATGATACTTTTTACGACGGTTTCTAGAAGTCAGTGTCGCTTAAACTTTGGCGCTATGTAATTTTTGTTGTTTCTCTTTGGTCTATTGTGTCTCGAAATTCATGAATGAATAATACCCGGTATTGCATTACGAATCAGATGTTTTCGTGTGATCCCGTTCAATGTCGGGTAAATATATCGAATATTGTCTTATCAAAATCTGGTAGTCTAATTTCGGGAAGAAGTACATAATGAGGAATAATTTCACTATTATTAATGTCAATGTCGGACAGCGAACTCGATACAGCGCGTACCGAATATCGAGGACGGATTTGTCCGCGCGTTCGTCTTCGATCCGATGGCGACCCACATTTACATAATTTTTTTTTCCCGACTTAAATTTTTAAATCTTTACAGCGATCTCTATTCGTAATTTTCGCGTGTTTCAATCAGGGTTACCCGATCGAATTTTTTCTTCTTTGACATCATCTCGTCGAGGCATCATTTTGCCGTATATACGTCTGCGTGAAAAACATTCAACTTGACGAAGTTATATTTTTGTTATTTCTGGCCCTCTCATTCTCATTTTTGCTCCCAAAGCACCCGAGTACAGGATGACATTCAAGCTCTCTCATACACGCACGCACACACTCACTCTCTCTCTCTCTCTTTCTCTATCGTGTGTATGCCTCATTACATTCCAACGTGACTGCATACGTGATTGAATAGTAGCTTTCAGTCATTCTCTCAATTTGTTACGCGACCGAAGCTCTTAGAATGAATTTTTATCATCGTTTTATCGGTAGCAGAAGGAGATGCTCTTGACTTACGTATTTCCTGTTTTTTTTTTTTCTCTTCTCGTTCTCTTCTCTCTGCTGTTGTAATTTCTCTTGCACGCGCGTATGTGTGTCGTTAATTCTCCCACTCGTGCCGTGTATATTTTTTTCTTATTTTTCGTGTTAATATGTATCTCTAGACAGCGACAAAATATGGTTTACTTTTAAGTTATATTCGCAACGTTGAATCCGAATAATGCATCCGAATACGTCTAAGTGCGTATATTATAATAGATATATATACATATATATCGTGCATGCAACAAAAGAAACTTCATTTGTTACGATATTTTAGCGACGACGGTTTTGTTCGCTAATAACTTTACACAATACGTTGGTTAGAATGTGAAATTAGAATTATTATAATTTGTAATATGTCATAGAACTCGTAAGACTCATTAGTGTATATAGTGGAAGGTACTACTAATGTCAATTGCCAACTGACGGTCGTTTATCTTTTTTTCTGTTTTTAGCTTAACGAACCCATCACAGTTACCTTTGAGTAATAGTGGCAGTTATAAAGTTTCTACGGCCCAGGCTGCAGCATCGATTCCACCTTATTCGAGTTATCCGGCCGGTGGTGATTTATCAAGCAGATATGTTGTATCGCAGGCCTCCCAGTATAACAACAGTACCGATAAATCGAATTCTATGAATTCGACGTCATACAACGACAGCAGTAATCATAGTGCAGTACGTATATACGTTTATAATTACTGTGGCATAAATTATTCGTACTTTTTTTTTTGTTGTTGGCAAATGCCAGTATTTCACGAACTCATGTTCGTCTTCTTTCTGCGCAGCCTATTATTGGAAGAAGTGACCGTAATAATCCCAGTACCGGCCCTATAGTAGACTATATGCCGCCGAAATCGAGAGCTGTGTTAAATTCCGCGGAACTCAGAAATACTCACGTACCTCCTAGTCGTATTAACTCGTAAGTTACTCGTACTCTTGTTGTCTTTTTCAAGTGTCTACATGTCTTAAAGCGTTGATTGAGCCAATTTTAATGAGGGACATACGAAGTTTTATAGGATTGTATTTACTACAATAGATTTGTGCAGGTTAAGAGAGAAGTGTGAACAAAGAATATGTGTATTCACCTGATTGGTTCTATCATCTACGTCGTATACGAGTGGTCTTATCTAAAGATAGGTTATCAAAAGTCAACTCTCTGTAGGCGTCCTGTTTACTGCGTCCTATTTACATTTCTTTCTATTCGTTTGATTAAGCCTTGTTCGATGGATGTTTTTATTCATTAGAATTTTGTACTCGAAATGGGGAAAATTCATAAAATCTCATATCAGTATCATTCTGACGGACTAATTCGATTTAGAGTAATAAATATTTAAGATGTAATTATAATGTTGAATGAAAGCCACAATAATAACATCACTCTGCGCCCTGATAAACCATGTTATCGCTCGACAATTTGACGTCGATTCTTGAGTAAACATACGGTGTCGACCGGAAATCGACTTTCAGTGGAAATTGCGTCGATATGTCGGTATCAGATCGATATGAGGTCGAACAACGTAATTTCGACCATCGATTTGAAGTTAATTCTGATTGGAAGTTGCGTCGATGTTGGTATCGGGTCGATATTGACGTCGACTCCATTCGAACTTCGAATCCGAGTCGACTTCTCTGAATTTTTTATCGTTTGAAACCAACTGCTCAGTTGCCTCGATTAACAGGCGATTTGTAGCGCTGACCTAGGAATATCAAATAAGTATTCGCCTCGTGCGTAAACCATCCGAACAAAAGAACAAAAGAAGAGTCCAAATCTCAGTTCGAATGCATTTTAACATTTTCGACGTCGACAGTGCAGTAACGATTGCTGGTAAAAACAGGATAGAAATGTCTCTTATCAACTCATCTGCCGTGTCAATCTGTAGCCGTAGTTCAGTCGACTCCTTTGTTGGATTCAGTCTATTTTGTGTCTTTTGTACCCACGTGTTACAATGGCCATGCATGAACAGTGCGACAATGATCGAGTATCGATTGCTAGTATCTTTCTAATGAGTGGTATATATTTGTAATCGACCTGAAATTGACGTCGATTTTCAGCTTTGCCATCATTTTGTTTTGTTGACTTTGGATCGACCTCAAGTCGACGTCCATAATTGAGTCGACGAACATTTATTTTTAATGATTTCTTACGTCGATCTATAGTCGATTTCGAGTCATATATCTCAGTAATGTCTGTCTATCTGTAATTCTACGTCCATGATGTCGACTTCAGATTGATCTGGAATTGACGTCGACATCTTCACTCCAAACTTCGAATGTCCCCTTCGATATCAAGTTGTAATCGCGGTGCTGAAAATGTCTCTTGTCGACTTTATTTCGATTCATTCGTTACGTCTATTTGTGTTCGATTTACCATCAACCCCCCTCCCCCTCTGTCTGTTTTGTGACTTTGCTACCCGTGGACAAAATGTCACTTGCCTTTGAGAATCTCAGTTATGCTTTTTCCGTATCAACGTATTTTCGATGTCGATTGGAAGTCTTCTGTGAATGTATGTGATTTATGGTCGACCTGAAATCGATGTCGATTTTCTGTTTACCTTTCATTCCTGTTTGCCAACTTTAGATAGACCTCAAGTCGACGTCCATATTGGGTCGTCAAAAATTTGTCGACTTCATTTTCATTTTGAATGATTTCTTACGCCGACCTGTAGTCGATTTCGAGTCATACCTCTCAGAATTGTCTATCCATATGTAATTCCACGTCCATGATGTCGACTTCAGATTGATCTGGAATTGACGTCGACATCTTCACTGAAAACTTCGAATGTCCTCTTCGATATCAAGTTGTAATCGCGGTGCTGAAAATGTCTCTTGTCGATTTTATTTCGATTCATTCGTTACGTCTATTTGTGTTCGATTTACAATCAACCCCCCCCCCCCTCTTTGAATTCTGTCTGTTTTGTGACCCGTGGACAGAATGTTACTTGCCATTGAGAATCTCAGTTATGCTTTTTCCGTATCGACGTATTTTCGATGTCGATTGGAAGTCTTCTGTGAATGTATGTGATTTATGGTCGACCTGAAATCGATGTCGATTTTCTGCTTACCTTTCATTCCTGTTTGCCAACTTTAGATAGACCTCAAGTCGACGTCCATATTGGGTGGTCAAAAATTTGTCGACTTCATTTTCATTTTGAATGATTTCTTACGCCGACCTATAGTCGATTTCGAGTCATACCTCTCAGAATTGTCTATCCATATGTAATTCCACGTCCATGATGTCGACTTCAGATTGATCTGGAATTGACGTCGACATCTTCACTCCAAACTTCGAATGTCCCCTTCGATATCAAGTTGTAATCGCGGTGCTGAAAATGTCTCTTGTCGACTTTATTTCGATTCATTCGTTACGTCTATTTGTGTTCGATTTACCATCAACCCCCCCTTTTCCAATTCTGTCTGTTTTGTAACTTTGTTACCCGTGGACAAAATGCAAGGCCATTGAAAATCTCAGTTGTGCTTTGTCACTTGCGGTAGTGGTTGGATCGGCGTATTTTCGATGTCGATTGTAAGTCTTCCACTAATGTGTGAGATCTAGAAGCTGCAAATCGACGTCGATTTGCAGCTTAACTTTAGTTCTGTTTATTGACTTCGACAACCGGGAATTGAAGTTGAAATACAAACTCAGAAAATCCCCATTGGGTGCTCTGAAAATGTCTCTTGTTAGATACATTTCATTTCATTTTTCACGTCCATCTGTTTGGTCTACTGTCAACCCCCTCGTTGAATTCTGACTATTTTGTGACTCAGCTATCCGCGAACAGAATGCAAGGCCGTTTAGAATCTCAATTATGCTTGAACTGTTTGGAAATAATCGGATCGGCGGACATTCGATGTCGATTGCATATCCTCTGCCAATAAATGGCACTCGAATAATTGACCTCAAATCGCCGTCGATAGGGAATCGACGAACATTTGTTGACTTCATTTTGAATGATTTGTCCAGAGATTGAAGAATTTTTCTTCCATAGAGGAAGCTGACGTTTGAGACATTACGAACCAATAATGAAGAAATAATCAGTAGAAGAGAAATTACAGACACGTGCCTATGGCTTTCCTGCGTCTAATTATTTCGTCATAACTTCCAGAATTGTCGATCTACCTACAATTCTATGTACTTGACATCGAGTGCTTGTAAAATGTGAGCTGACCAACTTCGAATTGACCCGAAACTAACATCTAAATCTTCTCACCAAACTTCAAATGTCGGTGTCGATATTGAGCCGACATCCGGTGCTCTGAGAATGTCTCCTATCGACTTCGTTTCAACGTCTACCTGTAGTCGATGTACAGTCAACCTTTTCGTTGAATCTTGTCTCTTAAGTGACTCTTTTACTCGCGGACAGAATTATTCTTGACCTGTAGTGCGGCGCCCCTCGTCGACTTGTAAATTCATTCGCAGAAATCGACTCAATTTCGACGTCAACGATGCGCCAATTGGAGCAAAATTAGAGGCCAAATATTTCCGTTCCCATTTCAGTTGTTTTTTATCGATTTGCGGTGGACGTAGGTGTTGATGAACGGAAACTAAAGCTCCTCTAAATTTTCGACCAATTTCTAGATGATCCGAAGAGCTAAAGTTGGAAAATTACGCTGTATTTCGAGCAAATAGTCATCATGTTGATCAATTGATGTTGTTTTAACTTGTATACATATTTGTCTGATCAATAGAGGCATCCTAGGATCTCTGTGAAACTCTGAAAGCAAAACATGTCTCTACATTTCTGACAAATCTCAATATCTTAGGATCAATATTGAATCCCAGCTACATCAGATTAAAATAATTAAGACCCGATGTACGAAAAAGCTTTTCACTTCTGTTTTTGGAGGATACCTGAAGATGCCTTTCCGTACATCCACCCTTAATCCCGGTGCGATTCATATCGTTAAACTATTGATGAAAAAACAATGATTGAGTCATGCTTTATCATCCATTATTGTACCCTTCTCACCATAGTTTACGGAAAACCGGGACAAATCTGGGTATTTGGTCAAGGTCAAGGAATATTCTGAGACTTGCCGCATCAATGATTGAAAACTTCTAGAAGAAAAACTTTGATGGTACAAACTGAAATTTCTTTTATTTTTGAGAGGGAGGGGATCATCGTTTTGTAAACCACGAAGAATGCTCTAAAATTTAGTTTGACAGTTGTCGTTGACATGTGTGAAACCCAGTAGTATTCCGATGTCAACGGTATAAAAGATGCTCACTGTTTGAAAGAAGTCTGTCGGTAAGATCACGAAAACGAGTTCTTTTTCTACGTCAAGAATTTGAATCCTCAACAGTCCCTTCACCATCACCACACGAAACTTTTGTCTTTCTTAGTTGGTCAAAAAAATGTTCGCCCGGCCGCATAATTCTTTACTCATAGCTTCAAAGTTTCCTTTGTTAGAAACCTCACCCCTTCGTAAATTTTGTCATTTTTGTTTGAAAATACGAGAAGCTCGTGTATCGAAGACGATATCTCTATTTGAATCACTTGAAAAATGTTCATAACCTATTGCGAGAAGATGGAATTAGAACGATAAACATCGATGAAATAATCGTGCGTATGACCTTTACGTTCTCAAGAGGCATATTTTTATAACGCCATCATAATTATGACCGATGACCTATTTTTCGTGCTTCATTCGAGATAGACTTGAATATTACCCCTATGAAGTCGGTCACTTGTTACCTGACGACTGTTTCAGCAAGTCCAGCATTTGAAATTTTCGCTAACGATTTGCCTCTTGTCTGTAGGATAATTTCTGGAGACACGCTTTTCTTGTTATCAATCTATCGATCGTAAAGATTCCTTAGAGTGTGCCGTGATTAGCAAAGGGAATCCACCCATCAATGACGTGAATTTTAGAGGGGAAGAAGTCCAGCTGATCACGTAATCATTTTTCCAAGGATGAAAAACAGAGTTCAATGAATAGAAAACTATTTCTCTCTGCTAGAACATGACTGAACATCCTATAGAGTGATCGTCCCCGCGGCATTGCACTGATTTCACGTTTGCATTTTAAAAACTTCGACGTGTGAGGTTCGAGGTGAGATGAACCCGATTCACAACAGGTCTCACGGGGAGTCGAAACTCACGTTATCAATAGACCTAAGAGCTGAAAACGTGTGAGAAAAGTTTTCTCCTCGACAATTTCCTTTTCTACTCAGCGGTTTCCTTTATTAACTCAAGTATTACTCTAAAACTGGTGAAAATGTGATACAAATACTCGAGTTAAGTGAAATTTTGATTTCCTGAAACCCGTTCTCGTACAGGACGACCTCAAAGCCCTGTCATAAATTTGGAAGAATGTACCAAAGTAGACGTTGTGTAATCAAAATTTGCAAATTTTATCTAGTATAGAAGAGTTAGACTGAATAAGTTGTGTGGAGTGTGGCTTCTTACGGTTTCTGACATACCCATGGAAAGCTCGAATTATCTCAAATGAGGACTTAGTAGACATTTTCACCCGCGTATATCTTTGTGTTCTCGACAACTTCATTAAAACTTCAATTTTATATTCCAGAAATGAGAATTTTGCCGATAGTACATTAAGCACATCCTACCACGTGGATCATGGAGCGCCACCTATTAAACGGATCAAGTATAACGATCTTAAACCTGATATCCAGCAACCACTTCGGATCGATACTGCTGTACGTATTTTTATATGTACTTATGTTTATAATATTGTACGCGAATGAGAATGTTATAAAATTTCATCTTTTGTACAGGAGAGAACGGCATACCAGCCGACAGTGGAATTGATATCACCTACTCTTCCACCTGCGCCTCCGCCTCCTCCAGCGCCACCTCCACGAGCCGGAAGTGCGACGGTCGTCACCGTGAGTAATGTAAACTCTCCCGAATCGGCGGAAGCAAACCAAAAACAAGATGAGGCTGTGATCAATATAGATTCTAATACTTTAAGTAATAATCCTAACGAGTTAGTTGATTTAATATTGAAAATAGAAGATGAAATCAGAAAAGCGGATCAGCAACTGCAACAACTTCGAAAAAAACAGGTAAAGTCCTTAGGTCTGGTCTTGAAGCTATACTTCCGTATCTTGTGTCTGTATGATAATTATTCGTAATCTATGCGCAGAAGGACTTGGAAGAATCTTCTCCGAGCACTGGTACGATCGAGAAAAGCGAAGATATTGTGGACGAAATAGTTCTTCCAAAAATAATCAAAGTAGCTATGCAGGTCTTCGAAGAAAATTGGGTAAGTAGCGAACGATTCTGACTCCTCTTGCTTTTTGACGTAGGTAGTATTTATTCATACATACAAATTGATGTTGCAGGAAAAAGCTCGAATATCTCACCAGTATTTCATAAAATTTGGACCCGTCGATGACCTAGTAAGTAGATGAGATCGAAAGGTTACTTTTTTCGGTCTGCTGTGCTTTTCATTTCTTATTCATGATGTATTGTAATGTAATATGAGCTGAAAAGAAGAAAAGAGCATTGATATTCCTGCAGCGTATTTACTCGAAATTTCGCAAGTGTATAATGTGTCTATCTAACCACGTATTTTACGTCTTTTGTTGTTGCAGCCAGTTTATAACCAAGCTCCCGACACTGAGGTCTACCATGAAAATAAAAAGAAGTGAGTATCGTACTTCGTAAGAAAACCTTCGTTCGAGAGATAACGAGGGAAATTTGATCGCTGACGATTCGTTCATTTTATAGATACGCGATACTTCGACCGCACCTGATCGATAAAATACGAAAAGAGAAGATCGTGAAAGAAGCCAGAGATCAGAATATTGCTTCGATGTACAACAAATCGACGGCCGAATGGAAGAGAAAAGTTGAAAAGGTAAATTTAGAGCGACGCGATTAATTCAACGCGCATCTCAACGAAAGAAAAAACTTGCCTTGACTTCGTTTGAAAATTCCTAGTGGGTTCTGATGAAGTGAAATTTTCTTTCTCTAGAACAGAGTGAACAAAATTTTTATAAACAAAGCTGTTTTCATCATTTGTGACGAAAACGTCTCAAGAAACCGATTTTGAAAACACTGACAGAAAAGAAAAATTTGTCAAGAATGGTGACCTGAGAAATATTTTGGTTTTTTAACAGCTTTCGAAGAAGCAACGCTTTTTCTGTTTTTGAGTTGATAAGTAGATGATACACATAATAATTATGTAGGTCATGTATGGTAAGGTTTATTTTCAGTCATTTTCGAGGTGACGTAAAACCACTAAGTAATTACTCGTTCGTGTTAAACATACTACTAGGAGTCAAACGAGGAGATAACAAGAATAAAATGGGCTCCTTGCCCCATTCGTAGTAAAAAT
Source organism: Aspidiotus rigidus (assembly GCA_035079385.1). NCBI lineage: Eukaryota > Metazoa > Arthropoda > Insecta > Hemiptera > Diaspididae > Aspidiotus > Aspidiotus rigidus. The sequence goes on from JAVHKY010000035.1 coordinate 1,433,018, forward strand.
TTAATGATTTACGAAGAATAAACTTTTCGGGAACTATGTAAATCATTTTTTCTCAGTTTTCAGAACTCTTTTCTTATAAATACAGAGATTTCGACGATTTTTTGACATTTCCAGACCTTTCGGAGTGAAAAAAAAAACTTATGCGTATTATTTTTAAGGGCTTTGATTAGAAAATTCTATTACGAAACTATCCAGATTCTTTCCTACTCTACAGCTTTTGCTTTTACTATTTGAAACTCTTTACTTTTGAGACCCCTTTTAAGATGAAATCGGCATTAATGTGTAAGTCTTGGACTTGGTTCATTGAGTTTTCATTATACATTTTTAACATGTTTCAAAACATTTTTGAAATTACCTAATGTTACTTTCAAAACATCTTTTACTGACGGTTCATGTGTTAGCTATTGATTGGTATTCAAAAAATGAATATTTCGTAACTGTAAGAAGTTAAGAATCAGGTCAAAAAAGAAAAAAAATTGAAGAGTAGGCACAGCCAAATTTCTAAAAAGCGTTTTGTATTTTGATATCTTTTTAACCTCTCCTGTCGTAGATTTCACCTCGTCACTCGATGTTTTTCTCGTAAGATAGTTAGGGCGTGGATTATGGCCTGAATCTATGAATTACGTTGATTTACACCCATTTGGCTCGCAGCATCAATGTTGCAAATCCACCCCAACTATGTTAGCTTCGGTCGTGTCCATTTATCCTATCCATCATTATCTAGGCGAGGAATATACGTAGTTTGAAGCTATATTCTTATAAAAACTTCTGATTAAAATGATCGAATTTAAATTCGACTTCTTGCATCTTCAATTATTGACACATCTGCCATTCAGTATCACGACGTGTGATCAATTGATAAATTTTGCGAGAATACCCTCGTCGCTGGTAGAATCTCAATCTTGTGACTCACTAGATGAATCTTGGCAAAAATGGTGGATAATTTGGTTTTCACTTCAGGACGAGAATATTGTTTCATTTTGACCCCCGCCCTTACTACAGAACGTTCATTTTATTCGGGTGTTCGTCTCTGATGGTATAATTTTGTTTAAACATTTTTTTTTTTTTTTTCCCAAGTTCCATTCTTTTTCAGACGGCTTCTACGAATTGTCTGTAATAATTGAATACCGAAAGTGTTTGGTAAATAGATTTTGATGAACTAGTAATGACGTGATGTTTTCACCATCACCGTAATTACAAAACTTACCGTGAGCGATGCTCATTCAATTTGCGTTTCGAGAACATGAGTCATATTTCAAATTTTTTGCTTCGCTAATTTAAAAACAGTAGAAAATGAGTAATTCATTATGAAGTCGTTCAGGTTCGTGAATTTTTCAAAAATATAGAAACAGTGTAGTTAAATATTAGTTGATGGGGAAAAAAAAGAAAAAAAAAATTAGAAATTGGATGTTTAGGTTTGTTTTAATATTCGTTCTACATTCTTGTTGCAGGTGGAAAGCTCACAAAAACGTAAAACGAGAGATCTCAAGAATCGCGAAGTATTCGAAAAAGTATTCCCCGAACTTCGGAAACAAAGGGAAGATAAAGAACGATTTAGTCGCTCTGGCGGACGTGTTAGAAGCGAAGCTGATTTGGAAGAGATTATGGACGGATTACAAGAGCAAGAAGTAATGAGGAAAATCAACTATTATTTGTTACGTTTACGTAACCTGTACAATACCCAGTATTTGTACAGGGTACCACGTTACTCGTGTATGATGCATAATATTATATTTATCCGCGCGTTAATGATGTTTTTTAGCTCGAAGATAAGAAAATGAGATCTTACGCTGTAATTCCTCCGCTAATGTTCAACCGTAAACAACGTCGGTATTCATTCATTAATAATAACGGATTGATTACCGATTTACCGAGTGTCGCCAAGGAGAACGAATATTTTAATATCTGGACGGAAAGCGAGAAGGATGTATTCAAAGAGAAATTTCTCCAACATCCCAAGAATTTCGGTGTGATAGCGTCGTATTTAGATAAGAAGAGTGTTTGCGAATGCGTCGCCTATTATTATATGAGCAAAAAACAAGAGCACTATAAACGATTATTAAGTAAGTTTCTTCCGTATAAACCTCGTATCTTGTCTCGCATTTGTTGGGTCCATTTGTAGTTTAGTCGAAGTGGGGAAAGGAGTGTGTACAGGGGTGAAAAACTTCGAACGTTCTCGAAATTTGTGATCTTGAGGAAATGATCGTAGTCTACGATGGCGCCTTGTGTTTTCCAATCATTTACGAAATACATATTTCGCCGGGCTGCTACTTTCTAGAAAACCTGGAAAAGTCAGGGAAATTCGATAATCGTAGAACAGTCGTGATATTCGTATCAGAATCCTGGAATTTTGATTTTTTGAATTAAAAACTGAAAAAGAAAGAAGACGTATTTCAAAAAAACATTTGTAAAACACTGCATCACTGAATCAGAATTATATATATATTTTTCCCCACTTTGTTGATCATGAAGAGAAAAAATCCTGGAAAAAATAGAAAAATGGGCCCTGGATAATCTGAAAAAGCAGAGTTTCTACCAGGTCAATAAGTCCTACAAAAATTCATTATTTCAGAAATGGTCCAAGTCAATAAAAGTCGATTAATCTTGATGCAAGTCCAATACAAATCAATAATCGAGAATAAAAGTTCTAATTTTAATACATATTCAATAAAAGTCAATCATGAATTAAAAAAGGTTTTTTTTTTTTTTTTTTTTTTGCTTGTTAAATCAGGAGATTTGCGACGAAAAGTCCAATATTTTTAATTTTCAAATTTGGTAGACCCCCTGAAAAGAGAAAAAGTGGGAACCCTTTTTCGCTGCAAAATTTTTTGTCAGAGGTTTCAGAGTTGATGTTTAACAATTTCTATGAGAATGTATTACTTTTATTTCAAATTCCTACCGAAGAGATATCTACGAAATTCACGCCTAAACCTTTCAGAGGGATGATAGCAGGGCGGGAGCAGATTTTTGATGGATATGAAACAAAATTCGATTTTTCTCAAAATTTCGGAATTCAATACCTCGTTTGAATTTCCTCGTGTTATCGTTAGAAAGATGTCTTCAAAGATGAAACTTTTTCGTATCTGGCTGAATTGCCACCATTTCTGGTACACGGGGACATCTCAACTACAAGTCTGCGAGGGAGAAAAAGATCGAATACTCTGTTCTGGCTGATCATAATTAAACTTTAAGGCTCACGTGGAAATCAAATCATCAAAGAGGGAAAATTTCTGAAAAAGTGGGAAAAAAACAATTTTGAATCAATTATAGTACATAATATAAATTATCACGTGACATAAATTATTTCAGAATTTTATGAAGAAAGAATAACGACTCATTGCTTCCCTCTTTCTGATCATGCGACGAATGAAAGTTTCATCTAAATAAATGTTTCCGTCTTTAGTGTATCATGTTGCAATAACCTTTTACTCAAAATTTGCGCAACCTGGTGCAATGAGAATTTTATTCGTTTTCATTTTCAAAAGCCAATAGCGCAACCTAATGCAATCAAAAATGTACGTGTATTCATTCTCGAACACTATTTCCAAAATAATCCCTTAACAAGCCATCTAAATCAAGAAATTGCTGGCCGTTCGAGTGGAATTTTCCCAAATTTACGTTATTCTGTTACCATTCTTGTAGTCTGTTACTCTTCATTGTCGACTTGATCAAACTAATGGCGTAGAAAATGAAGGCGGTAGGAGGAAATATTGTAATAAAGAGTGTGCTCGTCATCTAGGGATTTTTCCTAATCACTGTGATGAGTATTAGTCAGCTGATTGACACCTTCACAACGTGCTGGGAAGATTGTAGAACTTGTATAGATATTTTTTTGCTGGTAACTGAAAGTAAAATGCTCCTTGTGAAATTGTACTTGGAACGATATTTTTGTGAGTTCAATTGACAGACTCATCATTACCGGAAAACCACAATTTAAGAGCAAATGACAAGATCGTTTTATTGACCCGCACCTCCACTATTTTTATGTGAACCATATGAACGAGGATTCAACTTTCCTACATTTTTTCCTGACTAAATTAGTGTTGGAGAAGAGAATCTTCGTTACTTGGAGGTGTAATAATCAAATATGTATTATGATGAGCGATGTGAGACTAGAAATATTCGTATCTAAGTAAAGCTACATGAGTGAGTCCCTGTTTTCAGAGTATCGAGCAGAATTTTTTACACCCTCTGTTTGTCATTTTCTGCCAGAGTTGTTGAAATACCTTTCTAGTCAATATGATTCATCTTCCTTGCTCTCCAACTCTTTTTAGGTTTGAGTCCTAGAATACTAAAAGTAAAGATACACATCCACTGAGTAACAATAAGAGAAATAGAACGATAGCGGTTTAAGTTTTCTGTAAAATTTTCAATGAATCTCCCTTCTACGTTGACTTATGAAAAACATAGATTTCTTGAGAAAGCAGTATCGAGTATTCATTCTGCATAATATTCTGAAACTCTTAGCCTTGCCCTCGCGTCTTTTTTGGGTACCATCTAAATTACTAGCGTGACACGTAATTTGACCTAGGTTTCTTTTATCGCTCGTATTTCGGAATTCTAATGTCGAGATCATTTTTATTCTAGGAAAGTCAAGACGGACGAGAACTCGAAATTTGCACAGTAAAGCGAGTGGCGCGAACGCCGTCGGCCTGGCGAATTCCGGTGATATATTTAATAGTACGCCCGGCGTTACGACGCGATTGCAACGTGAACAAATACAGCAACAGCAGCGTCTGGAGCAGCCGCAAAATCTATCTGTAGTTGTGCCGTCGACCGCTGTCGCAGCTTGTAGTCTTTCAACAGTTACCGAATTACCTTCCATTGATACGAATACAAGCGACGTACAGATGGACGGATCGATGACAATAAACTATCTGAATGTTCCGGATACATCGCGCTCTCTAACACCACCTCAAACGAGCGCTACGGCTGTGAAAACCGAAAGTCTGACCGGAGAGAACGAAACGTCCACGACGCTACCATCGTCGGAAGGTGTTTGCGAGAAACTGGTTGACGTACCCTCGTCATCGTCGATCACTAATACCACCACCTCAACGTTCGGCAGTAACAGCACTCCGAGGTAAGTTTTACCTTTAGACTCTCCCCATTCCCTCGGTAGAATTGACCCCCTAAATCTAGTCTTCTTTCATGGATGATCGTCTGGAATGGAAGATTAATATTCTTTTTTTGATTTTAGTGAAATGAAGACCGATATCAAGAAGAAGGAGAGAAGAAAAGAAGATAAGAAGAAGAGTGATAGTTCTCACATAGGAGATACATCGGAGGAAGATATGCTGCCTACTGATGGTGAGTTTTTTCATTCATTATTTCTTATTGTTCTCATGTACTACGGCTGCCGAATAGAGTGTCAGAAAGACTTGAGTCGTCAAGTGCCTGCTGCGTCTCTTTTCAATTTCCCTGGCTAAGTTGACAAAAATTTTTCATATTTTTTTGAGTAACCGTGCTCTTCTCTTGTCAGATCCGGAACCCTAAGGGTTTTCGAATTTTGTTTTCTTTTCAACTGAGATCTAGAGCTCGAGAGATCCTGATTTAATTTTTTTTTTTTGTATTCATAGCGAGGTCGGGAACCCTGAAGAGCTGCATTATTATCGAGAAACCTGTTTTATCGGGGGTTTTTCGAAAAAAGTGTCCACCGTCCAGTCGGCCGACAACCTGAAGGTCGTTTGGAGGTCGACCTACCATCATATAGCTCGGAGGTCGGAAATTTTTTCAAGTCCCCCTTCTATCCCTATTATGTGTGTATAGCTTGGAAATCGTATCATATATAGCTTCCTATTTTTCAGATCCCACGTGCCCCATGAAACAGGTTCCCACCCACCCCTCGTTTAACTCCGTTAAATAACTCGTGAGTTTTCCAATATTTTCTTCTACTTAGATGTGGAACCTAAGAGATCCGATCCGCAAATAATGGTACAAAGGTTCTCGGTCTTGCGCTACATCAATGAGACATACATGCAGCATATTGTCATCACTATGGCGGTACTGAGAGACCGTCTTAGTTATTTTGAAAAATGCCTCGCGAAAATGAAATCTCAAATGACGTTCGGTAGGAAACTTATTTTTTCTTTCGCGAATGTATGGGGACTAAAAGAGGCACAAAAAATGAAAGAAACTGATAACGAAGTCTTAATTTAGTTTTACTCGAATACGTCGTGTACTTAGACACACGATTTACAGCAAATTCAAGTTGTCGTATGCTATTCGGCGTATGTTGATACATGTATAGTTGTACATAGAGTAAACTCAAGTAGGAAAACGTACGACAATTAATCTTTTATCGCGCACATATCGCTTTCGTTCGCGTGACACAATTTGCGGTGTTTATTTACGAAATAGTAACTAGGAAATTTCGAACCGCAACTCTTACACGGATAATATTGTACGTCGTTTTTGCTCGCATTTCGAACGCTACTCGCATCATCATTACCATTCACGCTTTCTTCGTCCGTCTGTATCGACGAAACTTTCGCTTCCGGACCGATGTTGATTGTGGTGTCATCGTGGTGGTCTTGGAGTAGCGTACTAGCGTCATTCAAGCTTTTCCTTCGTTGTTGTCGACTGTGATAATTTTTCATCGCAGTCTTGTAGTCTCGACGCGCTTCATCGGTGACCTTCCACGGTTTGTAGAATTGGTTGACCACTTTTTGAAATTTGATAGGACCGTCGCAGCAGGCAATATCGTAGATGATCTTGTCGGTAGACGTCGTCATGGTGTCATTTTTCCGATTACTATCACTAAGGTTTTCGTCGGTCTGCTCGGACGAGGAAGAAGATTCTGATGTAGCGGAAGGCTTGAAGAGCGTGCTAAAGTTGGCGGTTACTGGTTTGAATATGGACGAACCGTTCTCGTTGATTCGAAGTGGTTGATATTTCAAGGACTCCACCGTTCGTTTGTGAGTTGTGGGAGTGATAACCGAGGTCCGACGAGGAATGGGTCTTATGACAGAGGTCGATCTGACCGTCTCCAGTTGTTTTTCTCGTAGTATGTACTCTTTGCATAGGTCTACGATTGGTAGGATGTACAGGAAGTTGCTAGCGATTAGTAGGTCGTAAACGTTTTTCGGTGTTACGTGCAACTGGCCCGTGTACATGTAGGTGAGCAAAATCGAGAAAATGGTCGGATCGACGTTCGATATGTGTACCTCGAAGCCGTTGTACGAAGCGAAGAGTGTGCGAAAGTAACCGCTGTAAAAGGCTAGTACGAATCGATGAGCGAAAAGTTTGGTCGTTTTTCCGTCGTCCAATATCAAGACGATATCTGGCGGTAGAGCGGTGGAGAAATTGTCGTTGGGCGGCGGCGGCGAAGATTGCGTCCATTGGTCGGGTTGGAAAACTGATGCGATCATGCTGCGTTCCTGTAGGAAAAATATTGGGTTATAATCGAAATAATTTTGAAAGAGGAAATACTGTCTAGATTACACGATTGATTTAGAAATTGAGATCGCAAAGCAGGTACAGAGGCTGATGAATGAAGAGAATGAAACTGAGGGGCGGGGCCGATAGCGTGAAGTCAATTCAAGAAATGAGACTGGATTGTTACAGACTCAAGTGTAAATGGTATCTTCGTGAGATGAAATTATTTGCCGGGGGAGGGAGGTAATATTCCGAACGAACTTTTTAAGCGTTCATCCGTAGTGTAGTTTTTGAACTTCAATAGATAGACGAGTTATTAATGAATGATCCGCAAATCAAATCATTCCTTAATATTCTGTCCGTTGACATCCCGAGGGAACGGAAGACAGATCTCACCTTTAGCATTAGGTTTTTTTTTTCATTCGATCTTTCGACGAGTGCTGAGATTCAAATTCGTTCGACAAACTTGAAATGTCATGAACGATGTTGGAGAAACGCGAATTACTCATCCTCGCCCCTTTTTCTCCTCGTTCGAATCCCAAAGACGCCATTAATCCTATATAGTTCTCTCATACTTCCTTTCTCTTAGCGGAGAATTCGCTATCTGTTTTGTTGGGGGGGGGGGATCCACGTCCAACTTTTATGACATCATGATTTTTGTAAAAATGTTCTTGAAGGTGATGATAGGAGATTGACTTGACAAATTTTAGACCTGCAAGCTATAAATGATACGAGTTGGACTTGAAAGAATTTCGACCTTTGTTGAGCTTCGACTGGAGGGGGGGGGGGTGTTAACATAGACCATTTTATTGCAAGACACCACACGGCGCACGACAAAATTCTCGAAATCCCCCTCTCCTAGAGAATAGGTTCCCTCTTGAAATTTTGACTTCCGAGCTGAGAATTGTTCTATGACGTCATTGGATCGTGACGTCACAGGGACTGACTTATGGCCATGACGTCATCAGATCGTGATGTTACAGGAACCGATCTATGACGTCATTAGATCGTGACTTCATAGAAGAAACTTTTCTATGAGACGTCATCAGATCGCAACTTGGAAGATATTCAGGTATTTTTTGGGGGATCAGCGTTAAATTTCACGGAAGTTTGAACGATTTCTAATTTTGTAGAAATTTGGCAAATTGGTCAGTTTTTGGCACATTTTTGTCTATAACTCGGCTCGGAGAAGTGTCGTAGAAAGTTGAGTAGCAGGGTGTCTATTGGTCAAGTAAGTCTAGATAAATCAAGTAAAAGTCAAGTATTTGATAAAGGGTCAAGTAAACAAGTTAAAGTCAAGTATTTTCATCAACTGTCAAGTAGAAATGATGACAATGACAAAAAAATTTTGAAGAGAGCAAAAATAAGAAAACTAAATTTTAAACCAATTTGACTTTTTTTTTCTAGCTTTTTAACTCGCTTATTTTGAAAAAAGGTCAAGTAAAAGTCAGGTATTTTCAAAATTTCCCTTCAGTAGACACACTGTAGATGCGTAAGTTGGAGATAAAATTGAGGTACAAATTTCTTAGATTTGAAGTGGTATACGTCTAGCGTTTTGCATTTTTAACGCTAGAACAGATTTAGTGCAAACTCTATTCAACTGATAACATGATTTTGGTCCACCCGATATATATAATGGGAGGGAGCTATATATGATCAGGGAGCTCGAGTACAAGCATTTTGTTTTCGATTCAGTACGAGAGCCTGTGTTACTGCGAGCAGTGTGTTGAGTAAAGTAACACACACTTTCACACTTGACTGAGAACAAAATAGATGCCCATCTTGCTCGCTCTCGAGTTCCCTAATATGATAGGAGAGGAAATTGGAAAATTGCTAACTCTGGATCAGACCTAACGCGTCTACTCTTAAGAGTAGCCGTTTCCCACGGACTCGCGAATCTTGCGGATTCCCTGCTGCCATTGCAGTGTTTGCCATGGCATCTAAATTTTTTTTCTTTTTATGTTTTATCATTCTATTTTATATGTTTACTTCTATACGATGGATATATCGAAAGGCAGCAAAGTTAAAAGTAAAGGTTTTTAAGACGTGACAAAATGAGACTTTCTACGACTTCGCAGGTTATCACGAGGCGCTCGAATGAAAATTTTCTTCTCTAATGCACAATATTACTTGTATATTTCATCTCCTTGTCAGAATTGAGAATTTCGGATACCTACTCCAAGTGTGCTCGGGACTCACAATTTCTAATTGATGGTATATAATGGATAGATGAAATATAGAGGGAGAATGTGAATGAAAGATTTCGATTTTTTCTCGCTTTTACGCAATGGAATTAAGAAGCTCAAGTCAATACAAAAAGAGAAGTTGTCTAATCGTATTATACGATCCAAAAGAAAAGAGAAAGAAAGTTGTCTCAAAGCTACTGATTGTATTTTGTATATGCGTTTTTACCTTTCCGCGGAAATATTCCTCTTGGAAATCGCGACGCTCGGAGGCGATGTGAAAGAGGGAGAAAAAGTATATCAATAAATAACGTAAAAGATAAGATAGCGACGTTGAAATTGTTGAAATTTCGGTTCGTAAGACTCGGTTACGCGTTATCGATGTGATCGAGACTATCTCGCAATATTGGAAAGGCAGCAGAAAAATGAAGTTACGTAAATTATCAAAAAACGCTCGTTTTCCGGACTCGTTAGCCGAACTGACGCGGAAAAAGCGGAAGATACGATCAATCGCGTCGCGCACAGGTAAAAGAGTTTAGGCTTATTCGCGATAAACGGAGAATAAACGAGAGAACAACAATCTCTACGAGCACTTGAGCTCTAAGCTCTAGTATACGGGAGATCACGGCGCACTTTTAATTCCGAAACGTTTGTGTTGCGTTCGTTGCGGGTCCTTTTTGCTTGCCGCGTTTTTTCCCGCTACGCCGTAGTTGGAATACGCTGTGTAATCAACATACAAGGCGAGGGGGTGAGGAGGAGGAGGAGATTCGAGGGTTGAATATAGTTTCAAAAATTGCGAACGTATTCTCCGGGTTGAACATATCTTTCATAATTACGACGAACTTTGATTAAACGTATTTCGCGAAGGAAAATTCTCCTTGGGGATTGAGAGCATTTGTCTGACTCGCATATACCTACGTGACCTAAGCTGCGTGTTTCTCAGATTACGTAATTATGAAGTGTTGACGGGGTGAAAATTGAGATTTAGGATGAACAATTTATAAGAGCTGGAAAACGAGTCAGACAAAATTTACTGATCGTCTTTATGAATTAAACTCGTGATCTGGTAATGGGATTGAGCCAAAAAGGGTGGAAAGAGGGGACATTATCGTCTCACAGAGTCTTGCTATGTACGACAAGTAAGGATCGCGTCAAAATAGCTTATTCGAGGAATGACAAAAATTTGTGTCATGTGATTACGGCGGAGGAGCAAAATTTGAGGCTTCTTACCTGCAACGGACTGCAGAAATATGTGTGAGTTTTTCTTTCATAGTATCACTATCGAGAATTCTCTAAACTGTTTTGTTTAGATCAGAAACGTCTAGAATTTCGCCTAGCTTCGTCATAGAGAACGTTTTTGATTATCTCCTCTTAGATTTTATCTTCGCACCATGACGCTTCATTCCTACGATTCTACTGCAGGATCCTCAGTTGATACTTGGAGGTAACTACAATTAAAATTGCTTGTGGCTATTAAGAAAGCATTGTGAGGCTTGAGGTGATAAATTGAGTAACTTCAACTGGGATAGACATAAAATAGGATCCCTAATTTTCAACCATTGAAAGTTTTGGCGAGGAACTTGCTATCTGTTTGGTGGAGTAGGGAATTCTCAGAGAGTCGGGATCCCCGTCCGACCTTTGTAACGTCATTAATGACCTTGACCTTAATCAGCTACTGGGAAAATTTTGAACTTTGACTCTCTACAGAGGAGATTTGTGAAAAGTTTGAGCTAAGAATCTTTGGAAAAGAGGGACTTAACCTCTACAGAAGCGCAAAATTAAGCTAGGGTTTTTCTCTAAGCTGAAAGATAGACTACAACTAACATAAGCTAGTCCCAGACGAGGATCTTAGGCTAAAACCCTTCTAGTTAAGACTGTCTTTACTTCAAGTTTGGTTAATTGATTGAATTCAATTTGAAGAAGGGGATAACGACATCAAATTACTTGGAAGTTGAAAGGAAATGGAGAAGAGACTCGAAAAAATTACAAGCATGAGGGCGTGACATCATCGGGACCGGACATTGCTTAGAATCCCGACGAAATAAGTACGTATAGGAGAGTATGACGTCATGTGGGCATGGTTGTAGTACCACAATTGATGTCAGAAGTTGAGAAGCTGAAAGGAGCCGGCTCGAAGTTATCTACGAAGACATGTTCTTGGTTTTGGAAAGAAGTCGAATACCTTGGGACTATCATATCAGCCAATGGACTCAAGGTAGAAGCAGTAGTCAAATGGGCCTGATGTCAAGAGTAACTACGACGTCCACCTTGAGAAAGGGAACTTTGAAGACTTCCAAAAATTTCAATCTCTCCACTGTTATTGCAGAAGGTACAATATAGCCACTATTTTTCATTGTTTCTAAAATTTCTCCCAAAGACCCCCTCATCCGGAGATTTTTGGTAGACAACTTCCTACAGAAAGAATTTAGTGCGGTTGATCTAATGGTCTCTACACTAGTCATGCGACTACAGAGTCATCGATGTGGTTTACCCGCACGAAATTTCGCGATATTAGCTGCTCGCCCATATCGATTTTTTGTACCGGCCCACTACACATCTGGAGGTCTCGTATGTGTGTACAAATTACGACAGTTGTAGTCCTTTCTTCGAATTTCAATCCATCAATGACCAAATTGCTCGTTGATTTAGATTTAATAATGGCACATAAACGTCGAGCGATGTTGAGTAAAACGGTTCGTGTAATTATTAACAAGTTATCATGTTAATCCTCTCGCTCTCGTCTGCACTCTGATGGACGTGGTCGTTAGAGATGGAGAATATACGGGTGTATCATGTACAAATGGTTAGATAATTGCCATTTACACTCGTATTATTTATTCAACGTTCTACCATTGTCGGACATTCGCGTTTTTGACATTCGCGAGAAGAACGCGACCACCCTTTTTCTATTCGCGCGACGCGTTAATTAGTGTTATGCGAATAGGCAGGTGGATTGGAGTGCTAATAATTTTATTTTTACGATAATTGTTGTTTAACAAGTGCGCCGTACTCCGGTTAAATTCACTTTTTGGCAGCGGGATTCGCTTGTGACGTTCGATACCTTCCTCCGATTTACGGATTGCGGAGGAGTCGAAGAGCAGAAGGAGGTGACAGATTACTTACAACTTTGTTACTAAATATTTTGCCATGGTCTGACTGTAGTCTTTGCCATGAATTTCGGTTGTCGATTGTTCACTACCCCAGTTTCTGCAGTTTGTGCTGAAGAAACGAAGATACAGTTTACTCACAGAGCTAAGACAATTGCTTGGTATTGTTTATTACTTGTGACCCCGTCTACAGAAACCCGGCTTAGCGTTTAATTACAATCAAGAGAAAAGGAATCTTTCTTCCTCTGTTAAAAATCCTTTTCTCTTGATCGACATTCAACGCTCAGCCGGGTTTCTGTAGACGGGGTCACACTTGTTGAAGTGAACTGAGTAAGTAGTGCGCTACATGCTACATGAACGAATGATGCTGGATGAATGGATCTGCTACGGGTGCGCTTTCAACAAGGTACAACTTGTTATATAGGAGGTTATTTGAGAATAATGTGTGGTTTCAAAATGGTGCAAGTTTTGATCTACTTTGGAGACTTGAAAAAATCAAGTGTTGGAATTCGAAATCAAAATTGATCGGGTTTTAGAACCACTGATATTGAGGAGTCTGAAGCTAATAAAGCTCCAAAAATCAAATAAAAACCAAATATTGAAAAGGTTTCAAGCTGTTATACAGGGTGTCTATCGGTCAAGTAAGTCAAATAATAAAAGTCAAGTATCTTCATTAACGGTAAAGTAAAAATGATGAAAATGACAAAAACTTTTGAAAAAAGCAAAGAGAAAAAGAAACTCACGGGTTCATTAACGGAGTTGAACGAGGGGTGGCAGGGAATATGTTTTATAGGGCACGTGAGATCTGAAGAAAGTAGATTGTGACGTCACAGGCCCCGGCCGAAAAATCTATATAATAGGAGGGGGACTTGAAAAGACGTCACAGGCCCGGACTTTGGAAGCATATATAATAGGAAGGGAACTTGAAAAAAACTTATATATGACGTCATCAGATTGTGACGTCACAAGATTGACCTATGACGTCATCAAGCTGTGACGTCACAGGCTCCCGCCCTCAAGCTATATATAGGAGAGAACTTGAAGGGGACTTGGAAAATTGCCGAGCTCCGAGCTTTGCCGGACAGCAAATGTTTTTCCTGACCCCACCTCACCAGATGAAACGGGTTGCCGATTGAAACAGTATTTTTAGCCAATTTGACTTTTTTTTTTTTTTTAACGGGGAACCTTTTCTATCGGGGGGGTTCTCGGAAAGAACGTCCGGCCTGCCGGCAAAGCTCGGAGCTGGAAAATGTTCTAAGCGATCCTCCAAGTTTCTCTCCTATCTTAATATACAGCTTGTGAGCGGCACCTGTGACATCATTGTTTGAAAACGTCATACGTCAGCCTTGTGACGTCACAATCTTATGACGTCATAAATCAGTTTTAACAGGAAACCTGTTTAATGGGGGGCTTTTTGAGAAATTTGCCGTGCGCCGTGCGCCGTCCAGCGAAAAACTTGGAAAAATTTCGACTCTCGAGCTATATATGATAGGAGGGGGACTTGGAAAAAATTCAACTCCCCAGCTATCATATATAGCTGGAGATTCGAGAAAAATTTAGACTCTCAAACTATATTATATGTACTCAGCCTATAGTAGGTCTAGGCCTCCTTTATACTAGCTTTATCTAGGTCTAGGCTTCCTTGAATTTTCAATACCAAATCGTAAAATAGGATCCCTGCGTTCTTCGCACGGCAAATTTCTCAAATAGCCCCCCATAAAACAGGTTCCCTGTTAATAAAACTGATCTATAACGTCATCAGATTGTGACGTCCTAAGGCTGACGCTGTGACGTTACAGGTCCCGCCTCCAAATTATAAATGATAGGAGAGGTCTTGGAAAATTGCCGAGCTCTGAGCTTTGCGGATTGCGGACGTTGTTTGTGGAACCCCCCTCAGGTTGCCTGTTGAAACAGTATTTTTAGTTGATTTGACTTTTTTTTTGTTAGCGGGGAACCCGTTTTATCATAAGTTTTTTGGAAAAAAACGTCCGCTGTCTGGCCGGCCAGCAAATCGCGGAGCTCGAAAATACTCTAAGCGAACCTCTGAATCCCTCTCCTATCATATATGGCTTGTGGGCGAGGCCTATTACGTCACTGTTTAATAACGTCATAGGTCAGCCTTGTGACGTAACAATCGCAATTTGATGACTTCATAGGTCAACCTTGTGACGTCACAATCTGATGACGTCATAGATCAGTTTTTTTTCAAGTTCCTCTCCTATTATGTACAGCTCCAAAGTCCAGGGCTGTGACATCGCAATTTGATGACGTCATAGATCAGTTTTTTTTTCAAGTTCCTCTCCTATTATGTACAGCTTCAAGTCCAGGGCTACGGCGTCACAATATGACTTCATAGGTCAGCCTTGTGACGTCAAAATCTATATTTTTCAGATCCTACGTGCCCCATAAAACAGGTTCCCTGCGGACCCCCCCCCCCCCGTTTATTTTTGTTGAAGAACCCGTGACGTTTTTTTTTTTGCTCCTTAACTCGCTTACTTTCTAAAAAGGTCAAGTAAATGTCAAGTATTTTCAGAATTGCCTTTCAGTAGACACCCTGTTATCGAATATTCAAAGAAGAAGAGGAGAGATTAATAAAATTCAAATGAAAATAATTTTGAATAACATCAAGAACTTGAAACATTTCTTCAGGAACCCGAAGATGAATCTCCCAGAGTAGGTCTCACTGTACGAAAATCATGGCCCCAAAATAAAGTATTCGGGCTGTGGAAAATCAAAACAGGCTTTAGCGTATGTGTGTTTGTAAACCAAGATGAACAATATTTACTACTTAGAATCTTGGCAATTTGCTTCCCGCATCGTCGACAAAGGAAGAGCAAACGCAGGACAATTTTGAAGGCTCAGTTGCGCAGGAATTTAGAGCAATAAACCCGTATGTCTCTACGGCAGTTAGCATAAATTCCAACGATACCTTGTTTAAACATCATGATTTCTACGAGGCAATCAGAAGAAACATTGGTCTTCATAAAATGATACTTAGCTCACCTTAGATCAGATGACGTATTGATTTTTATTGCGTTCACTCGATCCCAGTCCCATCCACGAGCCCATGAAATTACGGGGAGAGAATTCAAAAAGTTTACGTCGAAAATTTTAAATTTCTTCCGATTTGCCGAAATTCATCTCACGAGGTGCAAGCATTAACGAGATTTTGGAGACAGAATGCATCAAAATCAATTACCACCCCAACCGTTTGATTATTTGGAACCTTCCAAGTTCATAATTACGCGAGATCTATACGTAGCTTACGTACAACTTGACAATCGTCCACTGAAGCTTATGAATAATTTAATAACGTATAAGTATCGCCCCCACGACGACGTATTTGTTGCAAATACACCTAACTTTGGATACGTCATCATCGCCGCAAAACGTAATGAAAAAATATAATTCGAAAGAGTAGCGGTACATTAAAAATATTAAAAAGAGCTTTTTAATCGTGCGCCTCCATCCGCTACAAAATACGTATAGACTATACGCATCACAAAGGAGGAAGAAGGAGAGGAAAGAAGAAAAAAAAAAAAATGATACGACGTTCCGAATCTTCCACGTTCGGTATAATATAGTTTTAATAGAAAGGTTAAATTCGTCGAACCGTACACAAATTGTTGAATATTAATGAGTCGAAAAGAATTTTTCGTTGGAAAATTAAACAAGAGTATACATTAATATAGTAAAGAGAGCTCTAACGAAAAGTAAATACACATTACCGCCGCCCTCTGCCTTCCTTTTCCCACGTAGACCTCGTCCGCATTCGTAACGGTGCCGTACGCTGCCACAGAGAGAGAGAGAAACTTCCCGTACCACTTTTCACCACCAAGTACCCACCACCCTATATTCGGAAACGTAGTAAAAAAAAATACTACGACGACTGTATACTCGTTGCTGGTTCATCACAAGATAAACTTTCTCATATAACTTGCTTCGTTTGCATTTACACTGCTGATCTTTCGCGGAAGCGAGAAAGAGAGCGAATTCGATCCACAGTAGTGTGTTCGCCTTCTCACTCAATCGCGAAAGAAAGATTTTCATTTAATTAAGTCGTTGAACGACTCTCGATGGATGCTGTTTCGTTTTTGTTTCATCTCTATCATCAAGCTCCGCTTGTGCGCCACTCGACGAGGAGCGCATTCGGCGGTCCACAGGGAAGTCGTTTCGAACGTATTTCATAACGTAGGCTATACCTGTATCAGCTATAATGAATACGCTTTGCTTGGTAACTTTACCGGGATTAGTTAGTCACTCTATTTGTATTATCGTCAAACCAGGAGAACAACAAAACGTACGAGGACAGGAAAATTTTCCATCAAGACTACGAATTCTGCATAAATTGGATAGATTCCTTCTCTCTCGTCGATCTTGACAAGAAGTATTGAACTTCTTCGCCTTGATAGGTAAAAAATGGACTGCGACAATCATTTTGATGATCCACTCGCAAAAAAATATAGAAAACGCCCTTAGAGCCAAATGATTCATGACGTCATAAGGTACACGAGTTGTACAGATTACTGGGACCGAGAAAGTCAAATATGTATATTACACGATATATGAGTGACGAGAGAATGAAGGGGGAATTTTCCCATGCTTTGGGGAATGTACCCGTCTGTAATGGCGAGAGGGATCAGTATTCGCCTCCAAAGGCAAAACGTAATATTGTAGTCAACTCCCGCATCAACCATTGAAAGATAATGAAAAAATATTCAGGAAATTAGAGGGGCTACAACTTTTATTCTCAACATTTCTTCCCGTTGAAGTCGATATTCAAGATGACGGAGAAGTTGAATTCTTAACGTGTTGTCATTTTCCAATGCATCTACTCTAGCGCTCCAAGCGGAGCCCATATTTGAGCTGGTTATTCGCAAGGAGCGCTAGTAGTTCATCGAAATTCAAAACACATTTCTCTCTTTAAAATAGTACCAGACAAATATTCACATTGTTGAACAATTAATCACTTTGCTGGACCAAACCACAAGAGTGCGTCGCGTTTCAAGACGTGAGTGTAACAGAGATGGAACAATGTTCTGTAACTGTTACCCTGTTGTTAACGTGTAGCGCACTCTTGTGGTTGTATCCAGAGAAGTGAATAATTTTTTAACGAGGTTGGAGGCGGTGGGTGGGAAGGAGGGAGGGGGTAAATTAGAGATGAATACCGTGCGCCCTCCGCCCAAAGGTGGGAATCGGCAATCAATTTCCAGTGCATTGACTCTAGCGTTCCAAGCAAAGCCAATAGTTGAGCTGATCATCTGCAAGGAGCGCCAGCAATTTATGGCTATTCAAAAAATATTTCTCTCAAATTAGTATTGCGGAACAATTAATCACTTTGTTGGATACAGTTATGAGAGTGCGCTGCGTAATGGAGATAGGGCAATGTTCTGTCTCTCTTACTCTGCTGGTTAACATGCAGCGCTCTCTTGTAACTATATTCAGGGAAGTGATTAATTTTACAACAATGCAAGTATTTGTTTGAGAATATATAGTCAATGGTATTGCTGCTGCTCCTGACAAAAGCAAAAATCTTGAACAGTGGCCACACTAGCGCTAAGCTGCTCTAAATTAAGGAAATGATTACATTCACATATAATAGACCGATTCCCCGTGACGTCAAGATCTTCAATTTTCATTGAATGCTTGTTCTCTGCTGCTGGCTTTGGGGCAGCCATTTTAAAATCCCATAAGAATACACAGGGAACGTTTCGATCATTCACTAGTATTCAAGAACAAGAAGTACGTTAGCAATAAAAGCTACATATTTGAATTCTACAGAACTTCTAGATTCTAGATAGAGATCTCTAATACATCAGGAACATCTTGTTTTTAAATAATTGTATGTGATCGAATTGTTCCCTGTGTATTCTTATGGAAATCGATATCATGATTGGCCCAATAATCGTGATATCGATTACAAAATTGGGTACTTTGACTCACTATCGCTCACTGTTATCAACACTGTGACGTCACCGGGGAATCGGTCTATAGTGTTGGGAACTAGTGATCGGGACTATCGATAGTATCGATAGTTTTTGGAAAAAACAGTTTTGCTAAAGAAAAATGGCGATAATACTGTCGATAGTTTAAAAAACTATTGATGATTGGAATTTTTTTTTTTCTTATCAAAATCGCGTAATTGGTGGTACAAAATTGATAGTGATAACAGAAAGAAAAAAAAAGGAAGTTGAATCTCATCATAGATTCCCCGTGACGTCAACATCTTTGATTTTGTTTGAATGCTTGTTCTCTGCTGCTGGCTTCAGGGCAGCCATTTTAGAATCCCATAAGAATACACAGGGAACGTTTCGATTATTCACTAGTATTCAAAAACAAGAAGTATGTTAACAATCAAAGCTACATATTTAAATTCCAGAGAATTTCTAGATTCTAGATAGAGATCTCTGATACATTAGGAACATCTTGTTTTTGAGTATCTGTATGTGATCGAATCGTTCCCTCTGTATTCTTATGGAAATCGATATCATGATTGGCCCAATAATCGTAATATCGATTACAAATATGGGTACTTTGACTCACTATCGCGCACTGTTATCGACGCCATGACGTCACTGGGGAATCGGTCTATTGGGCATGCCTGAAAAGCTGATGGAAGTATGGAATCACGTTTTTATGACTTTTTCAAGTCGCTTCCATCATTGGTAACACTAAAATGCATTCTTGACGAGTTTTTTTAGAGAAAACAACGATCGAGAGAAAGATAGCTATTGTATTCGTGGCAAATGTACTTTTCTGTTGATCGACACTTCTCATCAAAACTATCGATAGTATTGATAGTTTTATGAAAAACTATCGGGACCATTACAGTTTTGTTGAGAGAGATGACGATAGTATTGTCAGCAGTTTGAGAAACTATCAATAGTTTGAAAATCTTACCTTTTCTCATCAAAATCACGAAGTTGATGCGAACGATGAGTGAAAATTGAAAATGTGCGCCAGTTCAATGAATTAAGATCAGTCAGGCAATACCAGTTGCGCAATAAACATAGCACCACGTTTTTATAATATTACAAGTCGCATCCATCGTGTGGTAACGCTAACATGCATTCTTTAATATGCATTTCAAAAAACACGATCAGGAGAAAGGTATCTATCCTACATATAACATAAATACTTTTCTCTTGATCAATATTTTCCATCCAAAATATCGATAGTTGGGTAGTATTAAGAAAAACTATCAGTGCCTCGGAAAAAATTTTGGATATTAGTGAAACTATCAACTACCGCCCATCATTGATGTAGTTGAAGGACAGAAGATTTTCTTTCCCAATCTTGGGCTTCTATGCTCCAATCCTACTTATCAAAAATCTTTTAACGGGAAATCCGCCATCTGTTTTGTTGGTGGTGGAGGGGGGAGGTCATTAGAGAACAAGCGTGTCCGGCTTTTGTGACGTCATCTTTTTCGAAAAATTGTTCTTGATGATGATGGAGAAATTTTGATCTTCGAACTATATATCATAGGAGGGGGGAATTTCGACCTTGGAGATAGGAGGAGGACTTGAAAGAATAATATCGACCTTTCTTGGACTCTTGACTATTCTTACCGCTGGAACTGGGTTGTTGGAGTTGGACCTTTTTTGCCGATTTGGATTGTTAGGCGCACGGCAAGTTTTCCAAAATGTCCCCCCTCCCTTGCCCTGTTGAAATGTTGTCTTCCGAGCTCGGAATTGTTCTATGATGTCATCAGATCGTGATGTGTCAGGGATCGATCTCTGACGTCATCAGATGGTGAGTCCATGGGGACTTTTTATGACGTCATCAGATCGCAACTTGGAAGATACTCTGGTGTTTTGTCGGAATCAGGGTTAAATTTCACATATAATACGGACGTTCAAACAATTATTAATTTTTGAGAATTTTAGCGAAGTGGTCACCTTCTGCCTCTGGCATTTTTTGGTTTATTACTCAGCTCAGAAAAATCGTAGGAAGTTGAGTTTGGGCGCAAATTGAAGATAAAATTGATTGAATTACACAACCAACGTTTCGCGTTTTTACGCTAAAACAGATTTAGTGCACATTCCCATTCGACTGGTAACATCATTTTGGTGCACCCTGTATATGGTGATAGGGAGAGAATTATGATGATGAGGAGCCATATATGATTGGAGAGGGAATTGGGAAATTTCGTACTCTCGATCAGACCGTTGTGTCTACAAGACTAACCGTTTCTCTTGGAACTGCGAAGCTTGCCGGTTTACCGGGATCCAGGGAGTGTGTAAAAACAGAATCAGTACCAAAGCTAAGAATTGCTGGAGACAAATAGAACCATTTTTTGTAATGTCACAAGTCATGCCTATAACAGCTGCATCCGTGGTGTGCGAGGACAATCAAAAAGTGAACATACCTATCTAATTAGCACAGTACATCAGTGATTATCGCGTGTAGGAGGTAGAAAGGTAGCTTAAATGATCAATACTGGCTAGGCTCTGGTTGATGAGACTCATCAAAAATCAACTACTAATTTCGTGAAAAACCCAGTTTCCTTCTGATGGAAATTTGTTGTTTACTTTTCCCTTGTTAATATGGTATAAGGCCAAGAGAGATGGGAACTCTAGCAATTGCCAGCAGTAGTTAATATGACGTCACTGGGTAATCTAATGATGTATCTCATAATCCATCTTTTTTACAGACAGAGACAAGTCCATCCACTTCTAATTTTCTATCTTCTTTTTTGATGTCCCTTAGGATTATACGAGTGTTATTCCTCAAAAATTCCGTTATTCTACCCTTAAATTTCGATTTAAAACAAGTTGCCTTCAGGGGTTAGCGTTTATGTTCACATCAGAGAGAAATTTATCGGATTGCAGGGGAGCTGAATTCTCGCTCCTGGTTGGTCGTTGTCCTAAGATACTTTTAGGTAACAATTTTTGTAATCCTTGAATATGTTTGAATACATCTTTGTCGTCGCAGTACAATTTACGCTGACAGTGGCGTCGAAATATTATCAATGAATTAATTAAAACCGATAAATCAAGATAGAAATGATAGTAATATAGTTCGATTGTTTTTCAAAGAATTTGAGCGTGGAAAATTTAGAGAAAAATCGTTTTCAAAATTTCATTGGCCATTGCCACCCGCCATTCTGGTGTGGAAAAGACGATACGATACCTACGAGTAACGTATCGCGGAAAATTATTTATAGAAATGTACATTGTTAGCCGTTATCATTTTTCGACTTCATTGATTTTCAGGGTATAGGTAGCGACAGAGAAGCTCTTTTGTCATTCAATATTTTCAACGGCTTCATCTCGCTAAATTAACAATCAACTTCGAGGTTCTCTTTTTTTTTCTCTCCTTCTCTCTCTCCTGTCTTCTTTATATTATTTCTTTTAGAAAAGAATTCTTTTCTTCGCAACTAGAGTGGGTGAATTTCTTCTGACTAAGAACGCTGCTACTTTTTCATTTATCGAATCATAATGCGAGGAGAACGTCGAAAGAATTTCGATGAGGCGCGCTCGTCTTTGCATTTTACAATAGTGAGTGAATTTATGGAGAATGTCAGGAATGTGTTTACACCAACTGCGGGAAAGATAGATGGCAGCTGAATAGAGAAGAACATTATCCGTAACATTGTCGGTGAAAACGTTTTTTTCCACTCCTATTTTTATCCGCTATATTATCCTGTTCCATTGTCTTATGTCTTCGCTACGTGTCAAGTAGGAGTTTGTAAATATTTTCTATCGTGTTCCCGCCATCGCCTTCTTCATCTTTTTCGCTTCCTCGGTGCGGATTTTCTTCGAGGAAATTTCCTATGTGCCGATTTGGAAGAAATACGTACCGTAACAGAAAAACAAATACAGTTGGTCGAAACGAGCGACGACATCAACGAACTTCGTTTCGATCATAGAGGGCGTCATTATTTTCTAATTTAATGCGCTTACCGATCAAATTAGATTCTTAGTGATCGAAATTCGATCGGAAAGCAAATTTTCATGTTCTGAAAGATACCTTGCCTCCACTTGTATTCCTGTGAATATCGTGGTGAATAACGCGGAAATGATCGAATTATTTCATTTCAGTGAGATTGAGACGCTTTCTTCCTTCCATATTACAAATCTTCTCACCCAGTTGTTTCTCTCTCTCCGTGTACCATATCCAAAGGACTATTCGCTGCTAAGACAGCGTATAGTTGGTCATGGCAACGAAGAGGGAAAGCCTTATTGAGGAAGAGAACAAGAAGAAGTTGGTTCTGAAGGAGCGTCTGCGAAGGTGGGAAAGGAAATCTTTCAAGACAAAGATTGCTCCTAAAAATTGAGGTTTAAAGACTTCCAGTTTTGCTCAAAAGTGTCTACAAGCCGGGGGAAAAGGAGATGAATAATCTCTTGACCCTCCGATGACGCCTGAAGGGACTTAGAATTCTCTTTCACCACAGTCAAAAAGACCTCTCCAATTTTCTTCAGATCGTCTAAATGTCAGTTAGTGCAAGTGTCCGTGAGACTATCGAGCGAAGGAGCCACTTTTAGCCCACAACTAGACTACGATTCTGGGTCTTGAGCTTTATGTAAGCACAGGCCAGATCAAGACCTGCAGATTAACATGAACTATACCTGAGTTATCGTAGTTCTAGCATTCGATATTCCTTCCATGGCGTCATTGGAGTTTTTATCTGCGAGTAGTAAAGCTACCTGTGACGCCGACACCGTTCGACGTCACATACATGTACAGAAAAGAATTCGCGAATATTTTACATTGTAGAAAATATGTAGTTTGATGATTCATATAGCCCGCATCCTCTTAGCAACAAAATAACGGTAGAATAGTAAAACTCTCATTGTTAAAATATTTAGGATATGAATCAGCTAACCCCTATCTATCTTTGTCTTAACGTAACGGTAAAATATTCTTTGTTTTAACAACCTAAGCGCAGTTTCCTCGTAAGTACTTTTTTAACTAGAATCATTCTATCCCCGAGCTTCACGATCTAATGTTCTCGTTCAACCTCATGTCAATAAAGTAATTTTAACGTGTCGATCCAAACTTAGTGTTTTATTCACGATCATATCATCTTACCAGCCCATCACACTACCACACACGAAAAGGTCGACTGAAGAGAGCTATAGATATGAGATAGAGCTTTAGAAGAAGCAGCTGGACTTGAGGGAAAACCTGGAGTACTGACATTTTTATGATCGTCGTTTTCAAGTATGGAGAGATGTAATGTAGCCTATTTGTAAAAAACAATATCGGTACCCCGTAGTACATGGAATTTTGTAACGTATGTAAATTTTGTAATATTGCCATAGAATTTATTCATAAACGCTTGTATCCTTGTTTTCTTCAGGTAACGATAAAGGACAAACGCATCCGTGTCTGGTGTGCAAAACGGAGGCCTCATCATCGAGAGCGTTACCAAAATCACACGCTCAGCAATACGGACTCAGGGAAGAGGATGTAACGCCGGGTGCTCGAGTGTGTAATTTGTGCCGTTGCAAAGCAGTGCGCTTAAGATGTACACCTTGTCCGCTACCCACGTGTCCTAACACCAAAGGAAACCGAGTGAAGCGCTTGCGACCACTTCCCTGTAAGTGGGCCGAATTACCCGCCCACGTTAAACAACCCGTCATTACCGAATTTCGTAAGTGGTTTTAGTCTAGCTTCACACCATACCTAATGTTGTGATTATTTGCTAATGGTGTTGTTTGTGCAGAGGTTCCGAGTACGGCAACCAAATGCTGTTCGGCTTGTTTCAACCGTATTCAACGGCGTTTAGTAGCCTTGGGAGTGGTCCCACCACCTCAGTCAGATGATATTAGCACCAGCCCCACGTCTGGTTCGCAGTTGTTGAAGTGGACGGACGAGGAGACGGAAGCGTTGAAACGTGGTCTCGCCGAGTTCGGTACCAAGTGGTCCGAAGTTGCTCAGGTTGTTGGTTCTTCGAAATCTCAGTACCAGTGCAAGACGTACTATTTCAATTATCGTAAGAAGCTGAATTTGGACTTGGCGTTGCAAGAATACAACAAGGTAGGAAGTCATTTTATAAAACAGGGTATCTATTGGTAGATTGGGATCGCGATTGAGACGCTTTTTCTTTGGTCACGATCGGTACAATTGTTCTGTCGTCGTTTTACAGAAACACTTCGGAGACGAACGTAAACCTACCTTGTCGACGGACGAAGAAGAGTCTGGTTCGACGACGTCCAGTTGCGATGAGCCGGATCGACTGTTGGCGGACGATAGTGATACCGCTAGCGCGCCGTCGCCGGCTATGAATAATGATACGTGTGGTGAGTATGGCGTTGCATTATTGAATAGCGGCGAACTCGAGCCTCGCTCCTATGGTCAATGATATATTCTCGTCATTTTCTCAGAATCGGCTGTGATTACGAAAACAGGAGATCCTAATTTGGATGATGGTAATGTTACTAACGCTAGTCCGCTCAAATGTACCCCACCTGTGATTTCTAATCTTATGGGTAAAGAAGATTACGATAGTTCGGCCACGGTAAGTATTTTCTTATTGAGGAAAGGTGGCTAGTCGCAACGTGTCGATATTGACTCTCTCTTCGCTGTGTAGGAAACCGCTGATGAAGGTATTGGTACCAGCGGCGAGAATGAAAATCCACCTCCACCAGTTGTAGAAACCACAAATGTCAGACAGACTACATTTATCACTAATTCTGCCTCCAGTGATAGGGAGATTGTGATGGCCGATATGGTACACGGTATCATCGAACGTCAGTTGAAGATGCCGGCTAGTCAACGTACTAATTTATCGCAAGTGCGTAGATTTTCTTTGTCACTGTGAATCGCTCTTCGTCTCTGTTTGCTGATATCAAGCCCTTAATCTCCTGACGTACCTAGGGACCGCTGGAAAATTTGTAGTATATTCTACCGTAAAGGTTTTAACATTTTTCTCTCCAGTAAGCTTATCATCTCGATCTGACGTCGTACCCCTGATTTGGGTTGACCTTACCTACATAGGGACGACCTTGATGACGTCGTGGTCTAGGTACCCATTAGAAGACCTGGAATCGACAATAGCGGAGAGAATAAATGAGCCCCACCTTCCCTCTCTCAGGCTAGTCTGTCAATACCAGTATGAGTAATGCGTATGCCCCGCTCCTCTCCTCTGGTCTCGTTTCTCATCTTTGTTGAACCCTGCCTCTAATTTCTTGAAACATCTAGCTTTATTAGCATGACTCGTTAGCCCAAGCATACTGAGACTAGTGTGGAAAGAGAGGAAGAGGCGAAGTCTCACTGATATCAAGCCCTTGGTCTCGATCAATCTTGACCTACGTAGGAACTACCTTGATGACGTCATAGGAAAGAAAGTTATTGATATATGCTACTCTGATGGTTTTAGAGTAGGCATCAGCGCGAAGGCGGATGGTACCTTTCTTCTTCGGTGAGGTCATTTCCTGGACCTACAGTCGTACCTCTGGTCCTTATCGAACTTGATCTGTACATAGGGACTACCGTGATAAAGTTATAGGCTGGGTAATTATTATTCAAATGCTGTCCGAGGAGATCTACAGGGGGCATTAGCGCTGGGTAGGTGGTGACCCAAATCTTTATCTTCTTCCCTCCAACGAGCTTCAATCTTATGCCACGTTCCTGATCCGGACTGAATTAAATTTTACCTCCAAACAGGAACTACGTTGATGAAGTCATAGGCCAGGCAAGATCAGCGGGAGGAGATAGTCCCGCCTCTCCTCCCCGGGCCTAGATTACCAACACAATTATAAATAAACGCCCCCCCCCCCGCTCCTCATACTAGTTCGACATGTTTCTTGTTCAAGACTGTAGAGACATGAAACGTGATCTTTATTTTCTATTTTTAAAAAGTTGAAATATTTGAGCGAAGAAGTATTATCCCAATTATTGATGTGGTATTCGTTTTAGGGTATGAACTCCGGGTCGTCTATGGTCAATCAAAACTTGCTCGAATGTGATGTGAGACAACAGAAGGCTAGGGAGAATTCGATAGCATCGTTATCTATCACAAATCCCGCGTCACATCATACTCCGCACCAAGATGGTGTCATTTTCTTGCAAGTAAGTTGCTGATACATTCACAATTTTTGTAGTTGCCTCGGACGTTCCCTCCTTTGTGCCGACAAGTTGCGACTTCTATTGATAATGCGGATTTCTTTCAGGTACCAAAAGAACCGAGTCGTGATTCAGAGATGGGAGGAACCTTGGATTTGAGTATGAAGAAGTCGCGTAGTCCGGAATACGCGAATAATCATAAACTATCGGGTTCCGCGCAGCCAACGTCCCACTTATCTAATGCCAGCGGAATGGGTCCTAGTAGCAATAACAATAAGGGTGGTCCTTCGCCGCACGGCATTATGATAGGAATTCCGCCACATCAATCGTCGATTCACGTGTATAAACAGCATCCGTCCGTGTCCTCTCACGAATCACCCAACAATAGTTACTATCATCCACCGCAGGTAAAATATCGTTACATATTTCAGGAATTATTCATTACCTTCCCTCCTCGTTCAAAATAATAAACGTCCGGTTGATTCTTACAGATGGTTGAGGTGACCAGAGTAACGAAAGCTGAACCGCATTACTCGTGGAAACAACCACCGATGGTGATGCAACAACATCCACTGTCCGTTAAACAAGCTCAACCACCACCACACATAAAAAAGGTCAGTAATCCTATCGGGTGAATCAGTTATAGACGCATGTGTACTTTGTGACTATGGTTATTCCTTTTCTTTTACAGCAACTCTCATCTGTCGCTCATCAAAATATCAAAATGTCGCCAAAACAGTCGCCTAATGGAGTAGCTCCTGGCAGCTCTATAACCGGTATCCCGTTGACGCAACCGGTCAAGGTGAGTGGCTCTATAATGCAAGGGACGCCTGTTTCGAGCGCCAACATATATCCGTCAGCCATGATATACCATCGGGAAGAAATGTTCAAGACCCCATCACCAATGTTGGGTCGTGAAATGGTTACGCCACCGCCTTTGCCCAAGGAATCTGCTGGCTCAATAACGCAAGGTAATCTTTTATCTTTCAATATTTTCCAAAGCAGAGATGAATTGGTAAATTGATTGAGAAAATTGTCCATTCCTTTGTCTAGGTACACCCGTGCATCAGAGAAACTCGCATTCAAATTCGTCGGCCGAGTATTATCCTCAGACGAACTCGAAGCGAGGGAATACATTGCCAGCAACCAGTTTTTATCAAAATCGTATGCACTCGTATAACGATGAGCAGCGTCATCTGGTGATGGCTGACATTATGACAGCCAGCAAGATACGAAATATGCAGCATCATAAAAACGTACAACCACCGCAGCACGAGAACCTGGAGTATTATCCAGGTGGCAGGCAAGGTGAGCAAGAAACCATTTTACGGGATTGGATTGTCGTAGGGAAGCCGGAGTTGTGGTTTTCAGATGGATGAAGTAGACTCGGGTTGTTGATGAGTGATATGTCCTACCGTGATGAACGCGATGTGTGTAGGATCTTCTAAATTGATGAGAACAGGAAACAGGACATGAAGAGAATGGGTTAGGAGTGTAGATCTCTATCTAATACGGCTTAGGCACTGTGGTGGCGCTACATCTGTTGATAAGCGTTCTTAACTTGTAAAATTCATTGGTCACCTTGAATTCTTCAGAAGAGTTTCAAGCATTGTTCCCATATTTTCCCTTTTTCATAAAAGAAAAATTTACACAGAGATCGAATTAAATATCGTCAAGTTGATCACGTGTTATGAGAGGAGAGAAAATAGAACTGCAAGATTGTACGACTATCCTCGTTTTTTGTTGGTGATGACCATAAGAACGTTTATGAATTGAGAAAAGGCGTATGGAAAATTTGGGTTACGGGGCTTTGGAAGCTTGTTGACCGAGTATAAGAAGACTGAACTGTTATTCAATGAACGATTTTTTTCTTGTTCTAGGTGTAATTCAACGACATAATACTGGTTCTAATATCGTATCCCCTCAACTCAGTAAACCTACCTCTCCGCACCCGTACCCTCCTGGTCACGAAGCGCTCAGTTCACTGGTAGACGTGGCAATCAGGCAACCAAGTTTACCCGTACCGCAACACAAGGACGACAAACAGAGGTTGATCATCCAAGAAGGTCTGGGCGAGCGTTTCTCGCGTGAAGCCATCCCACAGGACAGGTAAAGAAGCGTAATTTTTTCATAGTGAAAACGAAAGATCACTCCGAGAATGTTACTAAATCAAGTTGTCTATCGCGTTCTAGGTATCCTTCGAGAGAGAGCCTCCCGTTACCGTTGCTTCACGAGCAACAAATACGCCACGAAATGATGCAACGCGAACAACAACAAAGACAACAACAGGAGATGCAGCAGCAGATGCTTTATCGCGAGCAAGAAATACGAAAGTTTCGAGAACGTGAAGAAGAACGCTTACGCGATCAGAATAGGCGGTTGTCGATGCGCGAAAATCACATACAGCAAGCGCTACCGCTTTCATCTTCACAGTCGACTTTGGCCCCGCCGTCGCTCTCGGTCGTCACGGCAGCGTCCACCAACGCTTCGGTTGGTAGTGGTAACTTAGCACGGACGCCTCCACCGCCTCAACTACTCGCGAGAGAGATTACTCCGCCAACGTCGCGTGGTGATCTAGATGGACCGCCACCTCATCCCTATTCCAGTCGCAGCGGTTCTTCAGCGGGCCCGCGTCTCAGTCACGATTCTCATATACGTCTGCAGCAGATACCAGCAACCTTATATCAAGTGCCACCACCACCACATCGATCCGTCTCTTCTTCGTTGGACTTATCCAGCTCGGCAGCAGTCGCAGCTGCCGTGTTTCGAGATGTTCAAGCACCATCCGCATCTCCATCACCATCTTCTTCCACATCTTCGTCGTCGTCGTCCTTGACAAAATCTGAAAATGTGGCTAGAGCGGCTTTGAGTAACGGAGCCAGAATGTCGAATGACGGCGATTCCAACACAGTAACTGCGGCTAGTTTGATCGACGCCATCATCAAGCACCAGATCAACCAGCCTAGCGACGCGGCCGCCACATCTACATTATCGCAGTCCAATTCAACTTCGCATCTACCTTCGCAACGACCAGGCGAAAAATTGTTCCAAGTATTTCCTGAACCCGATGGCAAACTGTCACCGATGAAGAGTGCAAGTGGACCGAATCGTGGCAGTCCGGATATAAAACCAGCGTCGTTGTTGTCGCAGCAACCACAACATCAACCACCCACTCCATCGCCGTCGCCGTCCTCCTCCTCTTCGTCAGCGTCCTCATCTGCCAACGCGGTCGCTAGCACGACTACTTCGGCGTCATCTTTATCCTCGTCGCCAGCACCTCCCTCAGTGTCGATTACTTCCTCGTCGGGAACGGCGACCCCAACTATTGCTACGACGAGCAGCTCGGCACCGTCACCCGTGCCCATGTCCGCGACTTCCGTTCCGTCAGCAACTGATGCTGAGATGACGAACACAAATAGCGGTAGCAGCAACACTAGTAACGTACGTAGTACTTCAATGTATACGGAACCTTACGCGTGGAAACATCGACGCGCATTGCAGCATAAAGAGATGGAGCAAGCGGCAGCGGCGGCGGCAGTAGCAGCAGCAGCGCAAGTAGCTTCAGACCGAATGCGGATTAGCGCATCGCAACGACCGCCATCACCGCGAGAGAAGCTGGGACTGCAAGGTTGTCCCTTCGATTATGTGAAAAATCGTATTGTAGAGGTGATGCATCAGTCGTCGGACGATGACGGATCAAAGTCGGCTGCAGGCACAACTGCCACTAATGGTAACGTTACCAGCAGTAACACTACTACTAATGCCAGTAGTACTGGTGGGGGTGGAGGAAGCAGTGGTAGTGGATCTTCAAACGCTCCCAGCAGCAGTAGTAATAATAACAACGCGAATACGGACGAATCGAGCAGTGATCTGCAAGCCACCAACCAACAACAACCATCGTCTTCCTATTTACCAGCGAGTAATTACGCGTATCCCTATTCAGCGCTCAACATTAATTCACAAATTCCGGTACCGGTTCCGGTTTCGACGCATTCGGCGCCGACTTCGAACATCGTTACGAAGCCGGTGGACGTGCTCGAGCCGACGCCTATCCTTTCAGCACAGTACGAACCGCTCAGTGATGAAGACTAGTGTAAGAGAGAAGGGAATGAATGGTTTTACTGAAAAGATGATGTAGCATTTAGAGTCGAAGCACAGTTGGAAAACCAGCAAATAGTAACTGAAAAAAGTAAAGATTTCTATTTATGGAGCATATTTTTACTGTGCATATTCTCGTCGCGTATGGCTTTACATTGTCTTTTTTTTTTTCTTTTTAATTTCTCATATTTTGTATTTGTATATCTGTATATCATTGTAACTTTATCTCTCATTCAACTTTTTTTTTTTTTTTAGAATAAATGATTTTCACAAATGACACGCTATTTGTGCTGTGTGTGTATATTGTATGATTATCGTGTTTCTTTGGCAATTTTTTAATTTCAATGTATTTTAATTTTTTTCTTTCAATAATTCGTGATCTTTATCTTCTTTTTTTTTTTTCTTGTAGATAAACATGTAAACTGTAGATTTTTTTTTAATCCATCCATTCATTTGTTTTGTAATGATTTTCGCTCTTTTTTTCGAATATTATAATTTTCCGTTTTCTCATCTCCTTGGTCAAATGTACTAATGTTGCCTTTTTTCTTCTTTTTTTTTCACACTGACTCACACTCTCTTTCTCTCTCTCTCTTTTAATGCTTTGTGATTGATTGACGAGGGCGATGGACGAATCGTTTTTAAAATTGTAAATAAGGCTGTACGAAGTAATTGTAGTATAATGTACAGTGTTGGCTGTGTGATTGTTTGTCTTTAACATGTTCGTCAGAATTTAAAGTGTCTTTTTTTCTCCCTCTCTTTGTTTTAGTCCTCCACTATATTCTCCATTGCATCTTTAGAAAGGTAAGAGCGTATGAAACGAGCTGTTCTCAAAATCAATTTTATTTATCATCGTTTTATTGCATTTTACGTTTATAATATTAATATTATACGTACTACTATTCTTTTTTCCAATTTTCAATTCATGCTCGCTCTCTCGCTCTCGCCATTGCTCTTCCCCAAAATTTGAGCTAGGCTCATCTCAATGTATGTGAAAAAGTGAAATTTCATCGTTTAAGATCATATACGATACGTTCTAGATTCATTTATTTTTATTTTTTTCACATTAATATCGACTTAATTTCTGTTTTGTATAAAAGTTTCCAAAATTCTTTTCCTTTCTTTTTTTTTTGTAATGTCGAATAAATGGTTGCATACTTGTTTTTTTTTTTTTTCTTTTCTTTTGTAAAAGTTAATTATAAACGTATTTTAAGTCTTTTAATATGGAAGAAAAATTTGTTTGTATAAATGATTAATATATTATAAATACAGAAATCGTTGATTTTGATACGTTTTTTGTTTTATTATATGAGCGAGTGATTGAACTCTATTCATTTCAATATGATTGATTATTAACCGTAACTTACAGAATGCATTTCGAAACGCATTGATGAACTACTATCAATGAAGCTCATCCGGTCCTTGAACAAATTGCAGGTGCACATCTTCAAATATGATGCTATAACTTGCCTAACTCTCGAAAAAATCCATCCAGTAGTTTTGGAGAAGATCCGCGGGTAGAAAAATCTTAATATATTGTAGGCATATGATAGTTCAGAAATCCAGAACAAAATAAAATAATTAAAAAGCTAACTAAACTTAAATATAAACAAGACTGAGTCGCCATGCGCCTCAGTATCCGGGTCTCCCGTTTTTTTTTTCTAATTGACTGTTACGTGACGGAAATTTATTTCTTAATTTTTTTCAAAAGATCTGGAGTTTCTTTTCCTACCAAGATGTAGAGCTCAAGAGATCTCGATTTTTTTTGTGTCAAGATCTGGAAACCAAGAGATCTGCATCTTTGTTCCACTCTAATATTTGTACGTATGGTAATATTACGATTAAGGAAGTATCGAGAAGAAGAGACTTCCTCAAAGACTGTACAGAAATTTGAATAATGCTATGCAAAAATAAAATCATAGGTGACACAGAATTTACCTATGTACGTGCAGTATTATCATCAATATTGATGTTCCAAGAATATCTTGGTCACTCTTGACGAAGACTGTCCGAGAAATAAAATTTGCCTGGCAGAAATAAAATCTCAAGAGACAGAGAATGTATATCTTGAGTGACCTGAAATTTGGAAATTGCTATGTAAAAATAAAATCTCGAGTAACAGAGAATGTATGTATTAATTGAGTGACGTCACAACACATTTTTCCGGTGAGATTTTTTGTTTTCTTTTTTTCGCAATTGCATAGGTGCTCTCGCCTTGCAGACCTAGAAAGTCTAACAGAACTAATGAAAAATCTAAAATCACAATATATGAAAGACGTAATAGAAAAAACAAAAATAAGATATGGAAGAATCTCATAACTCAAAGGTCAGTTTGGGGAAAACCATACAAAATTATAATGGAAAAATATAAGAAATATGTATTTGCTTCTAAATTAGGCGATAAAATCATTACTAAAGAAGAAAAAAAAGTACAAACAAATCTTCATAAATCTCTTCCCAAACATAAACGATCCGAAAGATCCGGTGTTGCTGTGTACTGCACAAGCGCGATGGTAGGATCAGGATTTTTCTTCGTGATTTGTTTTATAGTTCGAACATATTATAAGTTCTGCTTCACCATTCGCATGAGGATGCAAAGTAGGCGCCCTCTATCAAAACTATGGTGGCAATTTTTGGAAGTCGCTTATCGAGCAAAAAGTACCTTAAAGCGAGCTCTCAATCTTCTGGCGGTAATTGAGTGGACTTTGATAATTTCTGGAAAGCAAATTCAAAATAATCCATCGCTGAGGGTATTATATAGTGTTTCGATCGGCAACATCTTCAATTTCCTCTCTAATGAATTCTCGCATAATTATTTCACAAGACCGTACACTACTGCACTTTAGATACGGTATCTTGGACCAAAAGAGCGATTTTTTTGCCCTTTGAAATGTTATGGTACGGAAGAAACTTATTAAAAGGAAACTTATTCTATGTTCTTTTTTTTTTTTTTGAAAAATTTGCCGTCCGACGTCCGCCAAAATGGACTTACAAACATTTTATGTACTTCTTTTCTTGAGCTATATTTATATGATAAGAGGGGATTTGAATTCATTTATCCATTTTTTATTTACCTACTTTATTTATTTATTTACTTCGTTTCTTTCTCTCTTCATAATATGTGACCTACGATGAGAAAAAGATCCCCATTGCCCATTGACAGGAACACCATTTCTCTGTCAGTGGACCTCTAATCAGAGAGAAATGGTGTTCCTATCAGTGGGCAATGAGCATCCTTTTCTCATCGTAGGTCACATATGATAGGAAGGGCTTGAACAATTTTGAATTCTTGCCATAATATACCTATGTTCGAAGGAGATTTTGGAAAACTGGTGTTCTCTCAATTCAGTTCTCCACTATCCTAGAGATCGAATAATGCGTTTTTTTTGTCTTTGTTTCCTCAATAGGCCTATTGGGATTTAAACTTGGAGCTGGGGAGTTGGTAGCCCTGACGATTTCAATACTTCTTTTAAATAAAGAAATTTCACGCACGATAATTATTAGGATATCGTTTTTTAAAGTAAATACAAGCATAAATTTTGTAGTCTGTATCATCAACACTAAATACAAAAAAAAATGTAGCAATAAATGGTATATTGAAAAAATAGCAGTTGATTGAAAATCAATGTATGAACGTACATAATCAATGTATGAACGTACATTATAAATTCTCTGATTCACCCTTTCAGTAGCGCTCTCTAGTGTAGGTTTAAACCCCAGAAACCAGATTACTAAAACAAATTCGACCCATAGAATAGGTCTGGTTCCCTGCGTTCCTCGTTCATGTTCACGTTTTAAGGAAGGGTTAGAAGTTCATACCTCGAGAACGGAACCGTAGATTAAGATTACCTTCAGCGTTCCGTTCTAGAGGTATGAACTTTTATCCTTCCTTAATGTGAACAGAGTGTAACATTAATGTCAATTTTCCTAAAGTTTTAGACTACCACTTCTATCCATTGAAAAAAGTCGTAATCCTACGATGGAAGCTATTCCGCAAAAAATACTCATGCTCGTATATGGTTATTTTACTATAGAGAGTTATGATGACAAGACAGAGGAAGTTCTACTGAATTTACTAAACAATGAAATTATAACTACCTCGCAAGTGGATGCTTACTGTCAATTACGAATCAGATACCAACAAATTCTTTCGGAAGAACGTGGTGGGCGATTGGAATTCAAGTGGCAGAAGAAAACCGGATGTCTTGAAAGAACTACGTATGAACAAACTACGGTAACAAATTTGTTTGATAGCATGAGAATTCTTATGTAATAAGTGCCTACCGAGAAAATCACTTGTAGTTGTTGTTGCTAACATCTATCCATGAAAAAAATTATCAGAAATAATCACGTTCAATACAAGATATGAAACGGGGGATATCTCAATTACAAAATCAATGCCATATGTGACTGAATTCTTGACAGAACAATTGACCACACCCACGTTTTAAAATTTGACCAATCAAAACGCTGAAATGACATCAGAGTGGCAACGCCATTTTTTTGGCAGAATTTTTCTCGGCGGGATATAAATTTGATGGGCGTACACTTGGCATTTCAAAATATTACAAATTATCTCAAATGTACTGTACAAAATAGGGATAACAAATTCGTCAGGGTGTTCATTGTTCCTTCAAGAGACCTAGTTTTCGTGTGCCGCACTGGACTTCCAATTAACCTACCAGGTTCTTCTGATGAAAGGAATTTTGTCGGTATTTGATTCGTAATTGTCGATACCTATCCGGCACTTTGTGAAGCTGTTCTAATTTCATCATTTGGAAAATTCAGTCCGACTTCCTCGGTTTTGTGATCATAACTCTCTATAGATGGTGAAATAACCATTCTACGAGCTAAAGTATTTGTTGAGGGATAGTTTCACTTCATCGCAAGATTATTTCTTTCTTCAATAGGTATATATTTTCGCCGTAATTTCAGGTGTTTGAATGCTTTCAACGGTTCTTTCGAGAAATAGGCTACAGTCTTTGAATAATCTCGTTCGTCACTGATGAGTTCGTTTCACTCTAATGTAGGTAGCCTATCCCAAATTTCGTCTTCTGCAGTTATTTCATGATGGTGGAAACACTCTTTTCCCATCGTTGTATTGAAATGTACCTGAAGTTATAACCATCACATCATTCTCTCAGCACACCAAGAAATTCATTGATTCCTTCGCTGCGAATTGGGGTTGAATTGATGGGCAATTTCTTTCTTCGCTGGTAAAACCAAATGCACCTAGGCCTACGAATTCCTCCTCGTAAGTAAGGTCAACGAAATTGTTTGAATCACTCTGTAAACTAGTCCCTCTCGGTCTCGAAACAACCAATACCAAAACTATTCGGAGTTTTCGAATCTCGCTCTTAATAATCCCAAATAGACCATTAAGGAGATATCTGATTTCCAGCGTCAATGCACGCGCGGTCTTTCTTCATACTTATAGCGAGTGCATTTTGGAATGGGCAATTGTATTCGTCAACCAGGACGACGACTCTTTTAACTTGAATTTAAATTCAAGCCGGAAGATTAAATGGAATACGTTAATGTAACAGGCACATACTCCAGTCCGTAAGATTCCGCGATATCACGTAACGTTTAAGTGTAGCGATTCATGAATCCAGCCAGCCAGAGTATAGAGGTGCTCGATCTTCGAAAGTCCAAGTAAATTACGGGACACCGGATCCATCTTTCATCTTCCAGTTCTTCTGGCGTGCTGCCATCACCAGGTTCTTTGAAGATATCCACATAGAGACCGTTGAACAGAGATTTGTCAAATTGTCACCATTGAAGAAATGCTGAGCCATTTCAAGGAATGATGACTTCTCAAACCTACGGGCACGTGTTATATAGAAGAATTTGTTGCCTTGTTCGTTATTTCTCTAGTAAACGCTCTTATCCGCATGTACTAGTAACCATTTGTTCGTTGCTTCAACCAGGATATACCTTCGCCGGGAATCTTCCTCAAAGGTCGAATGGAAGTCAGGCTCGGAAAATCGCTTGCTGACTTGGTTGCGAGATGGTCGTGGTTCGGGCAAACAATTCCATAAAAATTGAACATACAACTACAATAATCATGTTGGACGAATGATTTAACGAAAATTGACGAGCAGTACATTCGATTATTCAACTTTCAAAATATTTCACCAATCTTCTCTCTCAAGAAAGTTTAGCTGTGTGTGAAGTTTTGTAAAAAAAATGCAACGTAGAAAGATACCTACTCTCCTTATCAACGTTTCATTAAACACGCAACACATTAATCATAGGAATTAATTTTTTATCTACAGATTGCTTCAATGTAAGATTGAATAATTTCCATCTCATGCGATTATCGAAAACTCTCAGAAATGTTTTTTGGAATTTTTGCTATCATATCCCCTTGGGGCCATGGTTGTTTACAAGTGTTCTCAACATCCTCACTTGCAAAAATGCTGAGCCAGAAAGATTTTAAATCGTAGGCCAGAGAGGGGGAGCGATCATTGATTGAGGGGGAGAGCAAAGCTTGCTTGGTAGCCAGATCCACTGCGTTGTGTTCCGGTAGATCGATATGACCAGGGATTCAAAGGAAAGCAATTGAAGACAGAGAAGATGTTAAGGTATGCAGGAGAATGAGGATGCGCTGAACGATAAGATTGAGGAAACAAAGTGAGTTGTAAGGTAGAAATAGATGGCAGATAGTTCAGCAGGATATGTGAGGGCCGACCAATGATGAAGAAGGCGTTGAGTATGTCCATGGAGGATGAGAAGATGAAGAGAAGAGGTTGAAATTTGAGATGGTGGTCCAGATGAGATTGTGATGAGAGAAGTAGAGAATTTTGGGGGGAGCAGAGAGTGGAGGACGGTAACGAGATAAGGAAACAGGGAAGTTGGCTGTAATCAATAAAACGCAGAACTGTAGAGGTGGAATACCACCCTCAGCTCAGCGCATAGGTCAAGCGTAGGGCTGGTGCACATGACTCCAAGGTCTAAATGTAGGGCTGCAGATTGTATTGTATCTAGAGAATTTATAGAAACGCAAAAGTTTTTAATATTCAGGTGTAATATTAAAAACTTTTGCGTTTCTGTAATACTTTAATTTATTGAAAATGTACACAACGATATCTCCAAATCTTTGAATTTTATTGTATCTTGAGATTTTAGAGAGGTTTTGTTAGCCTGTCTGTAGATAGGGGATCCGTAGTCCAGTTGATATCGGATTAGAGAGTTATTCCGGGTGGTCCAAAAAGAGGGACTAGGGTGTTTTACCGGAAGATTTTTCACCTAAAAAAAATCATAATCGCATATAAAGCGACCTGTAGTGGCGCTGTTATCGATGTCGAGAAGGTGATCATGGTGTTTTTCACCACCGATTATATTTTTATTAATGAAGTTAATTAATCAGTTTAATTTAAGTTTAATAACAAGAAAAAATTAATTTAATAATGTTATTTTTGATATTAATTTATAAAATTAAATTGTATATCATTTTTCATATTTTCGAGTATTATTTATTTTTATATTTTAATTGAATTTAATTTTGAAAAAATAAAATAATTTAAATTAATACAATTTTTAAATAATCATTAATTATTGAAATAAAAAATATTTATTAAAATTTTTAAACAATATTTTAAATAAATAAATTGAGTTAATAAATTAAAAATTATAATTATAAATCATTAATAAAATATTATAATTTATTAATTTGATTTATAAATTTCAATAATTTAATTAAATAAATTTTCTTTATTAAATTATTATTTATTTTAATAATTGTATAAATAAAATTTGGTATATCAAAGCATCAAATAAAAGTTGAACAGCTGATTGAAAAAGGTGAATTTCGTCGTCAGTGAACTCAAAAAAGGAAGATGAACTTTCCAGACAGTGAAAAAAAAAACTGACACGTGAACTTTCCTATCGGTGATGTGTATGTTCCTTCAAAAAGACTTACTCGGTGAAAAATCTTTCGGTGAACTGGTCGGATTCCCTGAAAAGATGTTAGGTAATAGTTGGATGGGAATTTAGACTAAATTTGTTGTAGCGCAAAAACGCAAAACGTTAGGTGTAAACTTCAAATGTACAAAATTTTCATCCCCATCTTATCTTCAATACGCGCCTCTACCCAACTTTCTGCGACTTTTCTGAACCGAGTTATGAATCAAAATGTGCCCAAAATTGACCAATTCGCCAAAATTTTCAAAAAAGGAAACTGAAAATTATCCCAATTTCAAGCTTCATAATAGTTATCTAAGTACATATTATTTTCGGAATCAGCGTTGAATTTTACTTTCAAATCAAATAAAATATGGAAGTTTGAATAATTTTCAATTTCTAAGAAATTTGGCGAATTGGTCAATTTTTGGCATATTTTTGTCCATGACTAGGCTTAGAAAAGTCGTAGAAAGTTGTGTAAGAGCGCAAATTGAGGATAAAATCCAGATACAAATTTCGTAGATTCGCAGTTTACGTCCATTATTTCGTGTTTTTGCGCTACAACAAATTTAGTTCAATTCCCGTTTTAACTGTTGACATCGTTTTGGACCACCCAGTACATAGAGACCGGATTTTTCCGCAAGAAAACGTGAGAATTTCGGCTCTGAAATTCACAAATTTGTCACTATTTGGCATTTTTAAAATATAACAATGTTGAACGAGGAACGCAGGGAACCTGTTCTATGGGTTGAAAAGTAATTCATTATATGACCCGCATTAGAATAGCCCCTTCAAGTAACTAGACATGCAATTCTTTGCCCACCAATTGGCTTAGTCTCTTCAATGGGCCAAATATGCAATGCTTCAAACACCATGAGTTTCCCTTCTATCATAAATGATTGCGGGTCGCGAGTCGAAATTTTTCCAAGTACCCCGCCTATCATATAAAGCTTTTGAGTGGAAATTCTTTCAAGTCCCTGTCCTATTGAACGAAAACTCCAGAATACTCCACTTTCTACAGTTTTGTATCTTTGTGGAGTATTCTGCCGTTTTCATCCAGTATGTCTAGTTGTAACTTGGTGGGCCAAATCGACTTCCCCTTCTATCTTGCAAAATGCCACTCCTATCACATATAACTCGTGAGTGAGAATTTTTCTGTGACAAGTAGCTCGAGAGTCGAGAGGAAAAAAATCTGACAGCCTGCTTACAGAGTCAGATCGTAATTTTCCAATTGTGACTTGTCGACACCTTTGACTATTCAAATGTTGACACGGCCAAATCAAACTGTTGCTATTCATTGTGTGTGTGTGTGTGTGTCATCGCTTCTCATGAAATGATACAAAGACACATATACCCATTCACATCGCGTAAACAGGCATTGTCGAAGTGCCAGGTACCTGGGAGATACCCTCTCGGATCCGTCAAGTCACTCCCTCTTCTGAATCATTCAACCAATGAGCAAGAAAGGACCGGTAAAGTTTGTACACCTTACCTTGCATTCAAGCAAGTGCGTAGTTCGCTCTTTACTTCCAGCTTTTAACCAGTTCAGTATGTTTATCGCAGATGTGGAAAGTGGACGAGTTACTTTTTCTGTTCGGTTTTTCGTTTTGTTTGCATTTGCATGACGAGGTTTATTGAAATTATTTCTTGCATGTTTCTTATGTGTACCGGTACATTTGTGTTGCTTGAACTAATCATACTGGGATATTAACACTAATACAATATTCTAATTAAAATGTGTATTTTCTTTCAGCCGAAATTATTTTTAAGGCCTACTATACCGCCATCTTTCGAGCCTTTTGAATTTTGATGTAATATTTTTTCATTTCAATTAAAAATTTAAATTGAGACCATCGTCTTTTTGTAGCGGCCGTTCCATTCTGAAGTGGCACGACATCTCCAAATTTTGACAAAAAGTGTTGCTCATTTTTGTTCGCGCTATTGCAGGTGGATTGCAGGAAGTTCATTGAGCGCATGATGCGGATATACTCGCGCGCGATGATATTGTGCTACCATCAATCACACCTAGTTCTAATTAAAAATGTATTTTCTTTCAGCCGAAATTATTTTTAGAGCTTGATTACGCCAACCGTCATTCCGGAGTAGCTGTTGCACTCTGAAATATGGGTGTGTAAGCCGACGACTCCTGTTTGATCAGCCGGTATACTGATGGTCAAGTGCGACCTCCTTCTTTTCGGCTCAAATTAATCTACTAATGATTCCTTTTTCAGATCAAAATTAATATAGAAACCATCGTCATTTTGTAGCGGCCGTTCCATTCTGAAACACGGGTGGCACGACAGCTCCAAATTTTGACTAAGGGTGGTGTTCATTTTTCGTTCGCGCTATTGTAGGTAGATTGCAGGAAGTACATTGAGCGCATGATGCGAATATACTCGCGCGCGATGATATTGTGCTACTATCAATCATACCTTTTTTCATCCAAAATTATTCTCAGGGCTTAAGGTATACCAACCGTTATTCCGGAGTTGCTGTTTCACTCTGAAATATGGGTGGGTAAGCCGACGACTCCTGTTTAGAGAATCGGTATTGGTTAATTACGACCTCTTCTCTCCTTTTGGATCATTTAATTTCATTTCGATATAAATTTTTTTCAAATCAAATTTAAATTGAAAACGTCGTCATTTTGTAGCGGTCGGTCCATTCTGAAACATGGGTGGCACGACAACTCCAAAGTTTGACAAAGGTGTTGAGAAATTTTGTTTGCGCTATCGTAGGTATAGATTGCAGGAAGTACATTGAGCGCATAATGCGAATATACTCGCGCGCGATGATATCGTGCTATCATCAATCATACCTATTCTAATTTGAAAAATTAAAATTGAAACCATCGTCTTTTTGTAGCGGCCGTTCCATTCTGAAATACGGGTGGCACGACAACTCCAAATTTTGACTAAAGGTGTGGTTTATTTTCGGTTCGCGCTATTACTCTACAATTTATATGATGGTTAGGTCTTACAGGAAGTGCATTGAGCGCATAATGCGGATTAACCGCGCGCGTGATGATATTGTGCTTTTCGATTATTCAGTGCACCCTCGATCGGATAAGTTGCGGTGGGGCGCAGGATGAGTTAACTCAGTTTACTGACTCCGCCAATGAAGAGGCAACCATCTGAGGTTGTAACTGAGACGTTGCAGTCATAAACAGTCTTCGTAATTCGTGGCGGACTGACGTGGGTGCCTGCGCCTTCTCTCATTTTTTTAGATGTAGGTAGCGCACCACATTCGGATATACCTCGCTGGGATTTTATCTTCGTTAGCCGGGGTTGACTGTTGTGGTAGTGCACAGTCTTCTATATAATATAGGGAATTCCTTTTTTTCTAGTCTTTAGTGTAGGACTAGGATCTTTAGTGTCTTGGGACGCATTGGAGCCACCTCCACGTGGTGCATCCTGGGCAACGGCAACAATTAGTTTGTTGACGGCCAAGGCTCCTCAGAGTAATAGCGCGAATTAAAAAATAATAACATCAAAAAGAGATTTCGATTGGCAACAAAATGTTTGTTCATACCTAGTATAATTTTGTGATTCTATTTCGTAAGTCATTTTAGAGTTTTTAGACTGGTCCTCTAGTTAAATGTGCTCACGTTTGTCGTTATTCATCCCATTATGAGAAATTGAAACCTTTGTAATTCTACCTCAGGGTCGCAGATGAGTGAATTAATTATCTGCTGTGGATACGAAAAAAAGTGTTAAAATAGTGGTACTTTTGAAAGGGGATTTTAATAAGGGACAGAGTTGGAATTCTTATAATCATTTCGAGAACAAATTGAGATTGCTTGAAAACTTTGTAAGAAGTAGTATTTCAGATTTTCTTTGTACCTACCGTAACTTCGACATTCTCATCTTCTAAGTAAATTAATAAGAATGTTTGGGAACAGACTTCAGCGTTCCAGCCTACAGCTTGTAGAGCTCCTTTAGATATCAGTTAGGTACTGATTTGTTGTAGTGATTAATGTGAATTATGAAATAAAGCTGTCGTCTCCTGAGCGAATGCGCTAAGTTATTATTTTTCTTA
This sequence comes from Aspidiotus rigidus, assembly GCA_035079385.1. Taxonomy (NCBI): domain Eukaryota; kingdom Metazoa; phylum Arthropoda; class Insecta; order Hemiptera; family Diaspididae; genus Aspidiotus; species Aspidiotus rigidus. The sequence goes on from JAVHKY010000035.1 coordinate 1,475,736, forward strand.
ATGTTTCGCAACATTAATGGTGACCCCGACGTGATGTTTGGATTAAATTGTTGGGACTCATGTGGAATACTGCCTCAGATGCTATTTCCATTACAATACCAAGACTTTCACCTGCTGAAAAACCAACCAAAGAAGATCTCGCCTCGTGTATCCAACGTGTTTTTGACCCACTGGGAATGGTCTCCCCAGTGCTAATGAAACCAAAACACTGGCTACAACAAGCCTGGAAGGCAAACAAAGAATGGAGTGAAGAATTGCCCCAGGATATAGTGAGAAATTACAGACGTTGGATTCAAGAACTACCTCAGTTGGAAAATCTGTGTCTTGCTCGTCATCTCCATCTTGACACAGGACCCTACACATTACATGTGTTCTGCGACGCTTCAAAAATCGGCTACGCAGCTGTAATTTTTGTGTGCACCAAGACTGGTATTAAGTTTGTTCAGAGTAGGGCTCGTATAGCTCCTATCACCCCAATGACAATCAATAGACTGGAACTCCTCAGCTGTTTAATTGGTGCACGACTCATGGAGTCAACTTGTAAAAGTTTTCAAACCAGTCCTGTCAGCAGTTACCTTTGGACTGACTCCTCAACAGCTCTAACCTGGATTACCAAAGGGAACAATTGGTCAATTTACGTGCAGAATAGAGTTGCTGAAATTAGACAACTGACAGCTAATGCAGAATGGCGTCATATTCCTGGTTTGCAGAATCCTGCCGATCTACCCTCTCGGGGATATTTTCCTCGAGAGTTCCTTGCTTCAGACTGGTGGGGAGGACCCACCTGGCTAATAGACAAAATCAACTGGCCAGAGAACAAGTACACACCTGATGAAAGTGCTGTTCAACAAGAAAGAAGTAAAAAGATTGTACAAGCTACTTGTAGCGATGAGATAAAACCAGATTGCTGGTACCTGCCTCGAGAACTATATTCTACCAATGTCAGAATACTTGCTTACATCTTTCGATTTATACAGAAAATTCGATTTCCTAAGAAGAGGAAACCAATGCCGAAATACATCACCCGAGATGAATATGCTGATGCTGAAACATGGATACTCTCTCAAGTACAATCAGATTGCTTTGCTGATCAGACACGTCTTCCTGTACTCTGTACACATTTCAAGGGTCTACTTTGTGTCAAAACAAAATTATTTGCCGGACAATTTGCAGAGAATTTCAAACTTCCAATTCTACTGCCTGAAAATCATCCTGTTGTTTCTCAATTGATTCTACAAGAGCATAGGAATGCCTGTCATTGCAGTCCGGGCGTGCTATTGGTGAGACTGAGACGTCGGTTTTGGATTCTCCGCGCACGTCAGGCAGTGAAGCGTGTTTTGGGAACCTGTGCAGTATGCCGTCGATATACTGCCAAGAAGAAAGTACCTCCAGAGGGTGTCTTACCACCAGAAAGAATAACTCTCTCCTATGTTTTCCATACAACTGGCATTGACCTTGCTGGACCCCTCTATTGCAAGGATGGAACAAAATGTTGGATAGTTTTGTTCACATGCGCGGTCTACAGAGCCTGCCATCTTGAATTAGTAACCGAAATATCAACAGTAGAGTTCCTGTTTGCTTTCCGCCGATTTGTATGCCGTCGCGGTCGTCCAGCCACTGTATTCACTGATAATGGCACCAACTTTGAAGGTGCTGTCAATTATTTTACTGCTATTGACTGGGAAGAAGTCCAAAGAACCTACGCCATTGTTCCGATTGTGTGGAAGTTCAACCCACCAGCCTCTCCATGGTGGGGAGGGTTCTGGGAAGTAATGTTTCGCCTGATAAAAAATCTATTGAAAAGAATGCTAGGAAATAAGAAACTGTTCCTTACGCAAATTGAAAACCTGTTATTTGATGTTGAGGCTGTAATAAACTGCCGCCCACTGACTTACATGAGTTCGGATGCTGAAGATCTAGAACCTCTCACGCCAGCTCATTTCTCATTTCCTGCATGAATTGCAGATGAATTTTCTCCCGGAATTGGAGGTTAGTCCTAACAACATGAGGAGACAATACAAACTCCTCAATCAATTAAGAAATGAACTGAAACAACGTTTTGTGAAAGAATATCTTGCATTACTTGCGCATAAGTCTTCTGCAGTAAAGAAGTCATCCGATCTACGTATTGGTGAAGTTGTCCTCATTGGGAACGATAATGAAAAGCGACAGTTCTGGAATATGGGGCGTGTAGTGCGTGGATACCCCGGACCGGACAATATAATACGATTAGTTGTTGTTCGCACAAAGAACGGAGATTTATTGCGACCAATCCAAAGACTTCATTCCCTGGAGGTCTGTGACAATGATGTGCCGACAATTCAATCAGTCCTTCAACCATCCACACTCAAAGTTGATGTTCAAACCGGTATGCCGACAGCAGAGATGACTACCCGAAGCAGATTTGGGCGCTTGCGGCGTCGTCCCGCTCGATTTCTTCAAAACAATTCTCTCCAGCCTTGTTCTGGGTGAGGAGGATGTTTGGGAACAGACTTCAGCGTTCCAGCCTACAGCTTGTAGAGCTCCTTTAGATATCAGTTAGGTACTGATTTGTTGTAGTGATTAATGTGAATTATGAAATAAAGCTGTCGTCTCCTGAGCGAATGCGCTAAGTTATTATTTTCTTAATGTTTCGCAACAAAGAAATTCAACGATCCCTTGTTTTGAGTTCTTGTAATAAGTGATTTTGTGGTCAAAATCCAGCCCAATATTATTGGTTATGTCCGATGAATCTCTGCTTATTTCTATTGTACCTCGTAGTTCAAACGGGAAGAAGGGCTTTGATTTATGTAGATTTTTGTAAAATCTTTCGATGAAAACCTTAGCCTCCGGCGATGAGTAGGAGCTCCGATCTACTTCATAACTTAAGTAATTTTCGACTTGTCAATATGACGATTTATAGGAAAGTCTAGTTTGATCTAATTTAACTATTAAGAAACTTGAAAATTTTCGAAGGTAGATAGGTAGCCGAGAGGGGACTCCACCCAAATTAAGGGTCTTCAAACGAATTTGAAACTGTCGACTATCCTACGACACCTGGAAAATGTTTGACTTCAATAATTGATCACCATTATTATAAATCACGATCATCTAATTTAATAAAAACTCACGGGTTCTTTAACGAAGGTAAACAGGGGGTTGCAGGAACCTGTTTTATGGGGCACGTGGAATCTGAAAAATGTTGTCGTACTAGATCTACGACGTAATCAAATTGTGAAGTCACAGGTCCGGACTTTGGAGCTATATATAATAGGAAGGGACTTGTAAAAATTCCGACCTCCAGGCTATACAGTATATTTTGATAGGAGGGGGACTTGAAATCCTTTGGAAGGACGATACGAATTTTATGGTATTTGAAGCGTTGCGTATCTGGCTCATCGAAGGGGCTAAGTCGATTGGTGTATGAAGCATTGCATATCCAGTTACTGGAAGGGGCTATCTTTCAGGCTATATACCCCGACCATCGAGCTACATATGAAAGGAGAGGGACTTGGAAAAAACGACGGCTTCTTTAACAAAGTTAAGCGAGGACCGCAGGGAACCTGTTTTATGAGTCATATGGGATTTGGTATTGAGAATTCAAGGAAGCCTAGATCTAGATAAAGCTAGTATAAAGAAGGCCTACAACTACTATAAGCCTAGTATAATGTAGTTTGAGAGTAAATTTTTCTCGAATCTCGAGCTATATATGATGGAAGGGGAACTTGGAAAAATTCCCATCATATATGGCTCAAGAGTCGAAATTTTTCTGTTTTTTGTTAGACGGCGCACGGCAAATTTCTCAAAACGCCCCCCATAGAACAGGTTCCCTGTTAATATAGCTTTCAACAGCCTACAATAATAGAGTCTACTACTGAATGATATTATAAGTCAGTATGGGTTGCGTGAGTGAATCAAAAAAGGTAAAAATTGAATCTAAACTTTATACCTGCAGAGAATTGTTACTTCATACCCTTTCAATCCCATATTTTATTGTGTGTTTGTGTGAGTGTGTCAGAAACCTGTATGTGTAAAATATGCTATTTACCGTTTTTCTCCAATTCGATAGTCAAATCAACTCATTACTACGTTTTATCCTCTGAATTTAAAAGGTATTATGTCCATTTTCATTTTTTAAAAAGCATATTTTACACATACAGGCTGCTGACACACTCACACAAGCACACAATAGAATATGGGATTAAAAGGGTATGAACTAACAATTTTCTGCAGGTATCATGTGAACCCTTTTTAGCCAAACCCAACCAAGCGACATGATAACGATCTTGCGAAAAGGGGAACCTTCTCTTATAGTAAAGGAACATTTCTCTAGATTGTTATCATGTCGCTTGGTTGGGTTTGGCTAAATAGGGTTCACATGATACCTGCAGAGAATTGTTAGTTCATACCCTTTTAATCCCATATTCTATAGTGTGCTTGTGTGAGTGTGTCAGCAGCCTGTATGTGTAAAATATGCTTTTTAAAAAATGAAAATGGACATAATACCTTTTACATTCAGAGGATAAAACGTAGTAATGAGTTGATTTAACTATCGAATTGGAGAAAAACGGTAAATAGCATATTTTACACAGACAGGTTGCTGACACACTCACACAAACACACAATAAAATATAGGATTAAGAGGGTATGAAGTAACAATTCTCTGCAGGTATCATGCTTAGATTCAATTTTTACCTTTTTTGATTCAGTCACGCAACCCATACTTACTTATAATATCATTCAGTAGTAGACTCTATTGTTGCAGGCTGTTGAAAGTTATATTTTGTTGTGTACTTGTGTGAGTGTCTCAGAAGCCTGTATGTGTAAAATATGGACATAATACCTTTTCAATTCTGGAGATAAAACGGTATATATTTTCACCTTTAAACAGCATATTTTACCCATACCACTATAAGCCTAGAATAATATAGTTAGAGAGTCTAAATTTTTCTCGAATCTCCAGCTATATATGATAGCTGGAGAGTTAGAATTTTTCCATGTCCCTTTCATATCATATATAGCTCGAGAGTCGAAATTTTTCTAAGTTTATTGTTGGTCGACGCACGGCAAATTTCTCTCTCTCAAAAAAAACAGAACAGGTTCCCTTTTAAGAGAGGGGGGAAAAATACGAATTTTACAGTAGATTTACTCACACTCGGTGAAAATTATTCAATTTCCTACTAAAATTACCTTATTTTCAATTTTGGAAGGAAAAATTTATAAATTTTCAATCAAAATTGCCTCAAGCAAATTTTGCTGATTTTTTCCAATCAAAATTACTGGGCTTCATACCCAAATTTATGAATTGTTTGACAAGAATTGGCCCAATTTTGGCTTAATATTCAGTAGTTTTCAAAGTGAATCAACCTGATTTCAGGCAAAATTTGGTTATTTTAAACAAATTATTCACGATTTAGCTTGAAATTTCTCAGTTCTATTGTAAACTAAGATTTGTAGTAATTGCGGTATTTTTCGGAATTCTCATCAATTTCGGAATTTATTCCAGTTTCGGTATTCTTCGGTAAAATAGAATTTTTTTTCTTACGTCCTATATTATCATGATTCAAACTTCATCAAGATTCTCATTGATTTCGTCCTTCAGGAGAAAAAAGGTTAAATGCCCAAGCATCCGGTCTCTAATTACCTATATAGTTGAAGGAGGAGCTTGCGACTGCAACCAGTGAGAGCGTGGGATAGATATTTAATCACATTTAGTGAGTTCAGACGTTTGACTTTTAGACGTTGAATGCGGGGAGCCCAGGAGCGTTTGGAATCGAAGGTTGAGGCCAAGGAATTTAGTGGAGGGTAGGAGGTTGATCTGAAAGTTCTGTAGGAGTTAAGGGCAGAGGGAAGCGGGAAGACGTGAGTATCTTTTACGGAATATATGTAGAATGTTTTTTCAACAGGGAACCTGTTTTATAGGGGGGCTTTTTGAGAAATTTGCCGTGCGCCGTCCAGCAAAAACTTGGAAAAATTTCGACTCTCAAGCATATGTGATAGGAGAGGGACTTAGAAAAATTTCGACTCTCGAGCTATATATGATAGGAGGGGGATTGAGAACGAAAATTACCACAATGAGTAAATGAACAAAAACCGACAAATACTACAAAGAGTAAATGTACGCAAAATTACCACAATGAGTAAATGAACAAAAACCGACAAATACTACAAAGAGTAAATGTACGCAAAATTACCACAATGAGTAAATGAACAAAAACCGACAAATACTACAAAGAGTAAATGTACGCAAGCGTACATTTACTCTTTGTAGTATTTGTCGGTTTTTGTTCATTTACTCATTGTGGTAATTGTCGTTCTCAATATGTCGGGCCGTAACTTGCACGAACGAATCGATTCAATAGGAGGGGGACTTGGAAAAATTTCGACTCTCGAGCTATCATATATAGCTGGAGATTCGAGAAAAATTTGGACTCTCAAACTATATTATACTAGGCTTATAGTAGGTGTAGGCCTTCTTTATACTAGCTTTATCTAGATCTAGGCTTCCTTGAATTCTCAATACCAAATCCCATATGGCTCATAAAACAGGTTCCCTGCGTTCCTCGCTTAACTTCGTTAAGGAAGCCGTCTTTTTTTTTTGTTTTTTGCTAGAAAATTGAAACCCATGACCCGAGGTCCAAGAGGAGACCTTGTCGAGGGTGAGTTGGTAGAGACGTGCTTCTCTTTTGGAATTTGAAGAAACTGAAGTCATCTGCAAAAATTCGTTTGGAACTTGAAGAAATTTCGGATAGGTCATTTTTTGCCGGATGGCATACGGCAATTTTTTCAAGATAACCTCCCCATAAAACAAGTTCCCCGATAAAATTACTATAGACTTACAATTGAAAAGAAACTATACGACATCATTCAAATATAAAAGAATTTAATTAATTAATTTTTTTTTTTTTCCAATACTATAAACTATTTTACGGGTAACAAAGACGTATATAAAATTACATGTATGTTCACGATCAGGTACAACGATACATCACACAAACACGATTAACAATCACGACAGAGTACATTATGCACGGTTCCTTTAAAAATCACGCAGTAAATGGGCACTAATAATATCAACCTAATATCTAGTAGTAGGAAATACAAAAAAAAAAAAAATTATTGCAATATATCTTTTAAAATATATCTCGAATTGTGTCCGACGGAATGCTGAGATAGAGTGGGCAACATCACATCAGGTAAAGTTGATGTCGTCGAAAAGAGAATGTTCGATGAACCCGCTGCTATTTGTTTCTGTAAAAACAAACGCTAGAGCTAATGACTTGTTTAGGCGTGAGGAACGATTCAATTAGCACGAACGCAGAGTTCGTATCAGTTACCGAAAACTCTCTATTTTCCCTTAAATCTGGAGTCAACTTTTTCTTATCGTAAGTATGAGTAAATTTGATAATAAAAGAGGCAGAGCAACATTCAATTTTCAAAAAAAAAAAAAAGTTGAAGTAATTTCTCTCAACTGATGAAAAGATGAAATCTGAATTAATGGACTATCGATAGGATAAAAGACATAAATCCAGGATAAAGTTATATTAAATATCATGAAATAATTTCATTTTGTCGTGTTCTTTCTTAATACTCAACTGGATTACAGAATCCATTTTGGCACTTTCTCAAGATTTTTCTCTTTAAAAATGCAGTTTTCAAGTCGGTATTATAAATTTACAAAGACTAATAAAACTCAATTACCTCCGCAATTTTTCTTCTTTCTTTCGGATCTGATTCTTTTTCCATAAACCGAATGAATTCATCGATCAAGGACTGAAAGTAGAAAAGGAATGAGTAATTCCAAAATGACATTTGTAGTTCTAAAAATTGTATCTTCCAGATTATTCTAGATTTTGTACAAAAATATTCCCCCTCATTTGTTATTCGATATCTTCTATCCTCTTTGCACTCTGTTGATAAATTTTTTTTCCCTTACTCTCCTCTTACTCGTTCAACTTCTCTTCTTTTGACTCGCATGATTCAATTTAGAACATTTTTTTTTTTTTTTAGATGCTCTGACAAGAGTAGCACAATTATTCCATTGAGGGTCTGCAGTCGGTAAAATGCCAATAGTAAAATTCATGTTTGAAATTCTCACTGAGACGAGGTAAAATAGTTCTATGCGTCAAAATATGTTCCAAAGAAAAATTTCCAAGCTAATAATTAATTTTGTTCACAACTTTTTTCAAATATTAATCGCACGAGGGTCTAAGTTTCCTTTAAATATCATGACTTTTCTACTCCGTCAACACCTGCCAAACGACCACCTCAGCTACAAACGAACTTTTTCCTAATTTCTACTACACTTACGACTTGACTAAGAATTAGGATTTAATACTCACATTATTCTGCGGAATAGAAACATTGAATGCTTTCCCATCGTCAAGAGTGCCACTGGTGACAGGTAGACCTAAGCTCCGTTTCTCTTCCAGTGAGAAATTTAAGACCTCCGAAAGTATTTGCAACGTTTGCACTTTCATACTATCTGTGTTGCTGGTAACGTAGCGTACAAATATATTTTTCAACAAGTCCCTGTAAAATGAACAAAAGCATAATAAAATTACAGAGAAATTGAAATACTAAGGTATTTTTAAAGAAAAGAAAAAAAAAAAAAAACATCCAGCACTTTTTGACCGCAGCTCAAAGGATCTCTTTTCCTAGTTGCAGAATGTTAATTGAGGCAAATAGGGAACGCACTTTATAAAATAATGGTTTTGATTACAATTTTGAACAAAATAAATTTTTTAGCGAGCATTAATCGTATTTCAGGAGTTGATCATAAAAGCATTTTTAACTCTGAATTGAAATCTGTTTTCCGCCACCACAATATGTCGCGTGAAAAATGAAAAATTGTTCTATCTTCAGAACATCATAATATCACGTTCAAAAAACACTCAAATATTATGACAATTCAGTTTAAATCTTCCTTCATCACTTATTTCAAGTTCAGAACGATTCAATACCATTCTACAAATAAATAATTCGCGATCTTAGAATATCGTGTTTTGATAGACAATAGTGTTATTGTCGTCACGGTTCCAAAAAATTACAAATTACTTGTTTCAAGAAAACTGAGCTTTCGATATGTAGGTAATGAAGAAAAATCCAAGCTATAATTTCATATTCAAGTATAATCAAGAAATGTGTCGTGATAACAAAAAAGGGAAGCCGGATTGGAATTCGGCGTTGAATCAATCAAAAACTAGCATTTTGCAGGAAAGCTGGTCAGTAGTAAAATAGATACCCTCTTTCTTTAAGCAAACAGTTCAGGAGTCCAGATTTTTCCAAGACACAATTCAAAAATCAAATTCTATGACCTTGAGAGACTACCTTGCGGGATGAGGGTAACAAGACAAAAATATCCCCTGGCGCTAGCGCTAGTTCAATAACCTGTGTGCTTGGCTCAACATAAACTTTAAATAACATCACAATGTTGGTAATAAAAACAAAATCTTTATAAGAGAAAAGAAAAGAGCATAAATTCTGTTTTGAAACTAACTTCAAGGAAAATACTGCCCATTCTTCCACCCATATACAGTATTTTGGTGAAATTTTGTAAACGACACTGGCGCTCTCTCGTACAAATGATGCACCTTTATTGGGTAAGTAAGTATTCCAGAAATAAACTTACGATTTAAACTGATTCTCTGAATTTGCGTTCGCATTAAGGTCGATTATTTTGTCTTCGGCTTTCTTCAGCAGATTCCGTAAATGCGTCACTGTACACATAAACAAAGAAAGAAAAAGAAGGTAAATTTGTGTGTACTGCATCAAGATTTTTATCTAATTATTTTGTACAGACAAGTGACCAACAATATTTTTCAAAATTATATCACTCGATCAATTACGCTACTTATCTGTCTAACAATTTTCTCACATACATACATTTGTGAGGTTACGGTCCTGGTTCATTGATGTTGTCGTTGATTGTTCATCGATGGCTTAGCATACGCTAGAAACGAGTATAACATAAGCACTGGAGAGGCATAACATATTCCAGTACCTGATGTAATACTCATTACAGACGCATTAATTTCATCAGCCGAATTTGCAGCAAGCGATCGGCGCAAAAACGCGAATTTTATACTTAAAACAGTCTCTACTCAAGCAGAATAAAGTAATACTAGAGGTATAAGTACTGAGACAGTGGTGCTTGCACTTGGATCTACCAGGATAATCGTACTTTAGTATGGATCAAAATTCCACACTACTTTTTCTCCTGTTTCTATTTTCAAACCTAACCACCATTGTATACATTGTGGTTTGTGATAACCATGCAATAAAATTTCTTGAGCAGCGCAGTTGCAGCATATAAAGAAGTACAAAGAAAACTTTATTTTATATTATATATTCAAGAATCTACTTCCCTCATTATCTGCGAGTAGTAGACCACAAGTAACCCTAAAACACTGGTAGATAAAGTTTGCAAGCAACACACATCAGACAGCTTATTGAAGTGACTTCCTAAAATATACAGCGAAGCAATTTATTCATGCACAAAAACCTAATGAGTATAATTGGGAAGCATTACTGTTAATGGTATAGTCTACTTTGAATGTTTCTGCGGTTATAAAAAGTTCTTAAGATACAGTAGTTGTTATTCAAGCTTGTACACAAAGAATGCCATCATATGAACGAGAATTTATTGGAGATTGCTCTTAAAATATACTTTCAATTTACTCAACTTTTCCCTTTTTTCTTTTACTTATCATCCACGTCAGGACAAGTGTTCAGATTCAAAGCATATAATTGAAGAGAGCGAGCGAGCGAGAGAGGTAAAGAGAGAAGAGAAACAAGATATTGAATAACACTCGAAACACAGAGAGAACTTAAATCAAGTCAAATTCATCTTTGTTCCATTTCAAATTCAAAGGAATAATATTCAGAATTGCGCTACCTAAAATTTCAAATCCATCTCCCCAAGTTATACTTTTCAAAAATCATTCTGATTTCTTCCTTTTTCTAGTCTACTCACTACTATCATACCAATAGTCAATTTTAACTAATTTATTTGGACTTCATCAACTGGAAGGCAAGAAGGAAGGAGAGGGGTCCAGCAATAATCAGGACTAAACCTAAAAACTAGATTACTGAAACATAATTGTTTTGTAGTTTGATCTAGAAAACAATATCCACCTAACCCAAGTTCCTTATTTCTGTTGGTTCAATTCAACGTTGAAGAGGCAAGGCTTTTCACAAGATGAAAAAGTAAGAAAAAAAAAAGACAATAATCTAGCCTCATTGGAATCTTCTCTGAAGTAGTACAGGGGAAAAATATCAACCCAATATTTTCGATAATATTGATGCCAAGCGAGGGTATTAATGATATTCATTGGTTTATAAGTTAAATATCAATATCATGAGAAAACAGTCCAACACTATTATAGATTATATTATCAACAAAACATTACAAAATATCAGAAATCTCAAGTTGGAGAATTTTACGCAGATTTTGATACATAAACGAGATTGATCATAATTCAATATTAACTACAATTACCGGAGCTTGGAAAATTTTGAATAAATTATCAATGTTATCAATCAATATATAACATAAGGCGCTAGTAGTATTCTCATGAATGTAAACAAAGGTTGGAAGTGGTCTTGAGTTTTATAATTAGGGAAGAGATGCAACTATAATATGTAGAGTCGTATCAGATCGCACCCAATGAACTCAATTATTGTAGTATCTGGTTGGAACGCGCGCTGAACGAAAAAGAGAGAGAGAAAGAAGATATTATTCCCTTCAACAGGGCTCTGTCGTTTCATGCGCGCTGAACAAAAAAGAGAAAGAAGATATCAATCTGTTCAGTCTGTTGTTTCACGGTTTTTATTCAGTGCGCATTCCAGCCAGTGTCATACTACAAAAATTGAGTTCACTGACCACACCGCTTCCTCAAAACTGTACACCACTCATCCTGTGTTTGTTTACATTTGGCAAGAATACCTCTAGCGCATTATGTAACACTTTTAATATTGATATTATTATTGATAAAAGATAATTGTATCAACCTACAAAGAAACATATTTTTGTGATTGACCTTCATTTATGTGAGAACGATGATCTATAAATTTTAATTATTTAATATTCACAATTATCATCATTTATTATCAAAGCTTGGAAAATGTTGGATTGATATATTGATAAGAAACATTCTTGGGGTAGACACTATTGATGAAAGCTTTCCTTGATATTGCTCACCTCTACTCCTTGATGTAATAAATGTCACCACCATTTATAATTAAACCCTGTCCATAATCCAAAATCGTACCCATAAAGTGATCTTCACTTCAACCGTACGTTGACTTATTATTTGAAACTTTATACATTTGTAACACTTAGTGTCATATTGGGCATAAATCTTGTGTACAAGCCTATTCAAAACAATAAAACAACTAACTAGATACAAAGTGCTTCAGAATTTTTCCAACGTTCTAAGCCAGAAAATCTAAAAACTTTCTGAAGATGTATCAACAGCGCAACTAAAAAGCATAACACAATCCTTGAAGCACTTTGCATGCTGTACATTCAAGCTCGATCAATTTACAAAAAAAAAGTTACAATTTTGCGAAGGCGCGTAAATTATAATACTAATAATACAGCTTATCACGGAGCTGAGATAGATTTGAATTCTCACAACAGTATTCGAGCATGCTCGCGATTACAGCTAACGCGTATTCATGTACACCGCAGTTATAAGTTAGTAAGTAGCAAGTACTACTACGAACTGTATTCGATGGGCTGTAGTTTAAAAATCGTCGAGTCGTTCTCGAAAAACCGTTGCTGCCGATTCATGTCAAGGGTTAAAACCACACATGGTACACTGAGTTCATTATAAAACTCGTGTTACCATATGAGATTAAACTCGCAACACAACAAAAAGAAAATATTACTTTGATACGCGTTTGTTCATACTCGTCGGTCCGGTGGCGGCGTGCAATCGTCCAAGGAAGAAATATTCGCACACATCTGGAGACACAGACGGGGCACCCATGGTGGCAGAGCTAGATACCAGCAAGCAATCTGACTTCGAACACACGTTTGCTCAGACATTACCAGCTGATATTAGCTTTTAAACCAGCATTTTTTTTTTTTTTACTCGTTCTAGATACGTGTACATATGTACTTTACGTCAGTCACAGTACGTTCCAATTCGCATAAAAATATTGAATACAAAATGTTACAGGCGTGATACGATGAAAAGTAGTCTCGCAATTTCAATAAGCAGTTTTTAGAGAAAGCGCATTCTAGTCTATGCGTCAACTGCTACTACAGAGTAACCAAATCAGTTCGATATCGATACAAGATTGGTCGCCCCCAACCACGAATGCTTTAAAGAAGATCTGCAACGCGTTGCGTCACCTAAAAATAGGTCTTATAATAATAAATGAAAACTGTTTTACTTACACTGTGTTTCCAATTCTTCGATTGTCTGGATTTTACTCTTTAAATTTTCGGATAACTCGTAATTTTCATGAGACAGACTCTTGGTCATTTCCAGACTAGTCTACAATACGATGAGAATCCGTACAGAAGGGTATCGACAACGGATCGAGAATAACACCAAGTTATAACTCACTTGTAAAAATCGAACAGTTTCACAGAGAGTGCGCTTCTCTTCCTCCAATTTTTCGATACGATTTCGTAATTTCTCCGTAGCTTCAAAAATTTCGCTATCCTTATCTATACGTAAGAGAATCGAACAGAATAAATAACAAAATATTGTATAATTGCAACTTTAGGTATGCATACACGACGGTAAATACTAACTTAAGTGGAATAAATCCAAGGCTGAACGCAGATTTAGCACCTCGTGAACATGTTGCTGTAATTCGGCGCGACATTTCTTCAACGCGACGCTTAATTGTTCTTTGTCTTGAGTCAAGGTTTTCACTTCCTTTTGTAGCGACTCGCTCATCTGATTCGCTCGTACGCTATTTTTTCCACAATTATTAAAAATCATTATTATAAGTATACTCTCGACGAGTTCGTTTCAATAATATTCGTTCGTTTTTCGAATACGATATTCGTCGGTGCGTGTTGGCCCATTGTATTGCGCCACCAATGTATACACACAGACGTATGTACGTATGCGTCTGTACCTATTTACAATAATATGTAATATAGTGCATAACGATTTACCTTACGGACGTTTGAACCGCATTCATAGATTGAATACGTTCTTCGTATTCGGTCAACTTGCATTGTAATTCTTGAATACGTTTTTCCGCACTCACTAACTCGCCGGTATATGACTGCTCGACAGTAAGTAAATGTTCTCGTAGTCTCTCCAATTCCGAAGCCACGTTGCTACTCTGTAATCACAGGAATTGTACGACGTGATAAAAGTAAATAAATACCGATTTTGATGATTAAATACGTACGAAACAGACGTTACGAAAAATGTTTACAAGTTAAGACGATCTTCACTTCTGACGCAATATGAAAACCAATCTGTAGAATGAAACTAAATGACCTAAATTGGAGGTTTGGCAACCATATGTTTTTGATAACTGTGAGCAGTCAAATAATGATGAATATCCGTTGATGGGCAGAACTGTGAAGCTTAAAAACGACCATGAGCATGACTATATAGCGCAATGAGGATGGATTGCTCCTCAAATCCAATTAAAAGATCTTGAACGGAGGTTGGCTCTTACAAAGAGGCATATTCTTCTGTAGCTTTCATCAGAGGCTACATTTGAAATTTGGTTGAATGACGTAAAAATATCTTCACAAGAGATACAAGTAAATGAGCTTGTCCTTGGCCACCTTGAATTGAAACTAGAACTGACACACCGCATGTGTTTATACTGGTGCACACAGACGAGCCTTTTCCATTGTTCCCAAGTCCTGGCCAACATTCAAGGCGGCCATAGCCAACCCGCCATTAGAAGTGAGTCAAGAAGTATCATACCATCAATATGCAACTTGTGTCCAATGCCTTTCAATGGAAATTGCAACCTCTGTCAAAATTTCAATATGATTGTGGTCTCTTAAGATGACAGTAAAAAGGCGAAATTAAGACTGGTATGATATCAGTAAACATTTTTGCACAGCAGGAAGTTACATTGTCGAGGTTCAGTGTAGTCAAATTAATTAAAACATTCATTCAACCTACTCACCCAGTTCTACCCAATCAAAGCAGAATTAACCTATCTGTATATTATCAACAATCATACAAAGGATCTTTTGATGCTAGAGACAGAGATAGCACATGATTCACAATAATATGGACATCAATTTCATTCATCAAGGTGAGAGCTTCATAACAATTTGGACCAATCAGCTCTACATGATTACAATGAGGAAAGGAGGAAAGAGGATCTGAAAATTTTTCCATCTCCCAAATAATCAATCTGAATGGATTATCACAATCAAACTGGGCAAACAACAACTGAACCAAGTTCTGTAAAAGCCAACAAAGCGACATGATAACAATCTCTAAAATAAGGTCTATTGTACGACTACAAGAAATATCTTCCTCCAAAATGTTGTCATGTTGCTTGGCCGGCTTTTACAGAACTTGGTTCAACTACAACATTGACAAAGTTATGAATAACAAGACGTGATTGGTTACTGATAAGCAAAGGGTGACAAATCTTGATAAATAGAAATAAAATGATAGGTGGTTAGTAGTGTTGTTGTTGGACTCTAAAATTAGCCCATCAGCTTTCAGCAGCTTCACAAATGGCATAGAAAATTCTGCGGTACGAAGTTGAATTGATGGTACAAAGTGAAGTTGAATTGACGTATATTTGAATCAAAAATCTGGAAGCCTACTTTCTTTAAATAAGTTAATACGACTAATTGGAATGTAAATGGGTCTTCCCGAGAAGACTTTTGAATGAACAATTTAATTATCATACTAGTTTTTCGATATAAGTATTTCTTCTACCAATATCAGTGTTTTTTGTTTATGTGTGTTAGTACTCATCATACGTGCAACAAAACCAAGTTTCAATTTCCCAGATTGTAATTTTTCTCTGCTACTCCATCAATGCAATATGTAGTATTACAATCTGCTATCATAATTCACACACTCGCACCACTTGATCGGCAGATATAGCTCGTCAGATTGTCGATTTGAATGTACGTCAATTGAACTTTATATGACAGAAATAACCCAAATTCAACGATTAGAAAGAAATTATGTTTACTCAATCATCCAAAAGATACAGGTTGTCCAATCCTTGATTTGGATATAGGCTATGTCAATTCAACTTTGAACGGCAGATTTTGATCCTTTATTCATACTCAAAAAAAAAAAAAAAGATGAAACTTGAGGATAACAAATGCATTTTCTTACACAGGAAAGGTTCAAGATTGTGAACATCAACTCTTCATTCATTTTTTAAGAGTATTGATGGATGATTGAAACGTTCTTGTAGTAATTATACTATGGAAATCGATATTATGCTGTTTGTTGAAATATTCATGTTATTGAAATCAGGCCCCACAAAACAGGTTCGGTGCTCGCCTGTATGGAAATAGTTGAAAGAAAGAGACACCGCAAACAGCAAACAAAATGAACTGCGTGTTTTTTCCTATTTGAGACACATGGATAGAATTTATAGAAATAAAGGAATTCTTTTCAAATCAATACTGATGTTCATAACAATGAAGCATTTGTACTGACAACATGAGATACTCATCAAAAATAAATCAAGAATAAAAATTTCATGGTTTTGCAATCTTGCATTTGAATGAATAGACAAGTCAAGGTTACTGGTGGCAAACGATCCTTATTTGTTGAGGATTGTGGATCTATCAATTATTCTACTCTCAATTGAGCAACTTACCTAGGTACTTGAAGTCATAAAACTTGATTTTACATAAGGACGTACCACCTTATTCTTAATTTGACTTCAACTCTTTCACAAGTTCAATTTTTGAATTGCTTATACATAGTACCAACATGATAACAGTACTCACTTCAGTTAACTTTTGCTTAGTTTCCTCCAATAATGCACTGTATTGTTGATTTTTCTCAACTTCGGCGGTATATAATGCATGTACTTTCTGAAGCTCGGAATGATAGAGCAAATTCTCTGAATGCTTTTCCTAAAAGAATATCAAAAGACACGAGTTAGGTTTCTTGAATCTACTAATCGAAGACTAAACTCACAAAGAAGTGAGACTGACTTTCAAACTAGCGATAACTTGATCACGTTCCGAGCCCAAAGTATTTAGTTTGTCCTTCAGCTCGATGATAATTTTATTTTGTTCACCAGTCTCCATCAAACATGATTCTAGTTCAGCCACACGCGCTTCCAATTTTTGAATATGCGCGGTCAACTCCCTAGCAGTTTCCTCCGACTTCTTTAATACAACAAGGCGTTCGCACCAATTTGGTAGGTTTGAGATCATAACTTTCAACGGATGCATGTCATCCTCATTCGGATCTACAAATTCAACCACTTCGCGCAAAAAACGAGCGATTGACTGGAAGACATCATCGATATCAATATCTGCTACATTGTATGGCAGCGTTTCTTTCAGACGCTCTTTGAATTGCATTTTCATGTCAAACATAGCGTCTTCCACTGCATCTTCAATTGACACGGTCGTCGAGTCAGTTTTATCCTTCGATGCTTGGACCTGCGATTGAGTTTCAGCCAGAAGACTTCTCAATCGTTCATTTTCTACGTTAGCGTTGTGACGTTGTTCATCCAAAGTTTGAAGCTGGGCGCGTGAAATGTTTAGAGCAGATTCGCGTTCACTTAATTGCCGTTTTAGATCGGTTATCAAATTCTCTCGTTTTTGGCGTTCCAGCAACGCGTTCTGTGAATACGCTTTCGCTTCCAGCTCTAGCCCACCAATTTTTTCGCACAGCGAATTGATTTGATGCACAAATGATTCCTCGCGACCGAGAAGAGCCTGCCGTGTCCCTTCAAGCTCACCATTCAGTATGTTGATTGCATTTTGAGACTCCTCTAAACGCTGCGTCGTCAACTTCAAAGTCTCTCTGATATCTTCGGATTCTGCTTCAATGGTTCGATTGCTATCGCACTCCCTATTCAGCATTTCGATTGTATTTTGAGACTCTTCTAAACGCTGCGTCGTCAACTTCAAGGTCTCTTTCATATTTTCGTATTCCGTTTTAATGGTACGGCTGCTCTCGCGCTCGCTATTCAGAATTTCGATAGCATTTTGAGACTCTTCAAAACGCTGCGTCGTCAACTCCAAGGTTTCCTTGATATCTTTGTACTCCGTTTCGATGGTTCGATTGCGTTCGTTAAGCGCCGCTATTGTTTCTCGCAATTCAGTTTCTGTTTCGGATATCACATTTTCCGGTGTCGACTGAGGCTCTTCCATTTCTCGCGATCTTTCCAGAAGAGCTGACAACTCCGCGTTCTGTTTTTCCAGAAGATCTTTCGTTTCATATAGCGTTTTCAGTTCTTTGTAGAGCGAGTTCAGTTCAACGTCCTGGTCGACCAGTTCGTCGCTAACTTCACTCAACGAGGAGCAGAAGTTCTCCAGTTTCTTGCTGTACGTGTTCAGTTCGCTAACGTGTTTGGCAATATTCGAGTTTTTCACCTTGAGACGTTCCTCTAAGCTGGATTCTCGTTCCACGAGCTCTTCGGTCTGTAAAAACAATGTATGAGAATTCAGAAATACTGTCGAATCATTTTACTTATAAGTTGAAAAGTTTTTCAAATACCTGCGAATGTTCACTCGATATTTGATTATATCGTTTAAGTAACTGGATGATAGAATCTTTCACAGGCTCGCTGCCTTCGGGCAAGATATCGTTCAATTCACTCAAGAATTGTTCCTCCGCAAAATCAGTTACGCTTTGTCGAGCGTCATTTATCTACAAGAAGACAGTGAAGTTTCATAGTAAGAAGCACGTATTCATAATCACTGACGATAATGATGGAAAATAATACTGACCTCGATCGCGCGAGATTTTACAGATGTGCTCCTCTCGTCCGTCTGAGTGGTCGAATCTATCAAAGAAAATTCGTAGTCGGATTGGGTGGAAGTAGATCGCGTCATTTGAGTACAAGGTTGCGTTTCAGCATCTGGAGCGTTGGATATCGGGGTGAACTCGTCGGTGGAACTCTTCGATGACGAACCACGCGATTTCAAGACTTCGAAGTCGTTCAACAAGGAGTCGTCGCTTTTTTCCGAATTGTTCGACATAGTCTCGTCGCTGCCATGTCTTCGCGACTCTGGTTGAAACGTTTTCACATCCGATGAACGAGCTCGTTTCTCTTCTTCGTAGATTCGTCTGACGCGTTTGTACACTTCGGCCAGATTTTCAACGTCAAGATTTTCAATCTCTGTAACATACAAGACGGAGACTCTATCGATAAGAATACAATTCGCTTGAAACCAACGATATTTCTTTACGATTTAGACAGACTGCAGACGTTTATTTTAGGAATTCCGAAGTATTCAGAGAAGGGTTGAATAGATGTCAATCTCGAATTAGATTTAGAGCGAGTCACCAGACGTTCGAAGTTGGACTAAAAGTTTTCCAAACTGGAAATTTTGGTTTGAAATCTTCCCTACGGAACACTTCTCACTGAAATCGAAGAACTACGTAAGGAAGAAAGTTATTTCGGGTTGATCAATCCGTCAGATAATTTCTGCTTCTTTTTTCCAACCTAATGAATCTAAAGAAATTCTCAAATTCGATTGCAAACCTGAGAGAGTTCCAATCTCACTTTGTCCCACGCTAAAAAAGCTGAGAAAAAACTTAAATCCCTAATGGACACAAAAATCTAATCGTTGTGAGAAGCAGATCGTCTCTTCCTCTATACGTTCATCTGAAGAAGAGTTTTCAATCCTATCAACTTAATAATCACGTTCACTTGAAATAGAGAAGCAGGGGAAGGAATAGGATCGTGAGTAGTCGAGGACGGACCTGGAACGGAACAGGCAAATGCAGAACCACGCTGTGGACTACTCGACACATGTGTACCATCCACATACAGATGTGCACGAAGATAAGAAAGATTAATCGAACTTGAGAAGAAGAGACTTCACCAGCAATCTACTAAACCTGAGGTCGTGGTGTTGTGGTTCTGTGTTCCAAAGTTTTGCGTACCTGGGGATATTGCAGTTCGACGATTGCCAAGAAGATGAGAGGATTTGCCTAGGAGATTCCTCCAATGTTGAAGTTACACTCGAAAAGGTCGATACCAAGTTAATGCATAAGGGTGGAAAAGTGAAAGAACACCGAGAATAAGATGAAAATGGGGGCTCCACCTTCCTCTACTCCACTACATACAGGTTGCAGTCTCAAGCTCCTCTTTCAGCTACACAGTTCTCTATCCACTTCCAACTGGACTACGGGTCCACAATTTACAGACAGGCCAGGAGATCCTCTCTAAAATCACTGAATGCAGTATACTCATCCACCTCTCCCTGGGCCTCCCCGACACCTCACATTCGCCTCAATCTGACTGCATTGGACTCATCAAAGCCATTAATATCAACTGTCCACAACTGGCTATCCCTTTTTTATCGATGAAGAAGTCTCGCACTTCGGTAAGAAAAACTCGGCCTCCAGATATTCTTTTGAATCTCCCATCATCTCTCTCTTCTGCCGCCTCCTCTTCTTCCGAGCCATGAAAGATCCCTACTCTATCAAACTTATCACTCAGCGCATTCTCATCCTCGTGTACGCCTCCAACAATTTCTCTATCTTCAGTTGCCTCCCTCTAGATTTCTGGTCATATTGACCACCCGGAACAAACCTACTATCCAAACAAGCCCTAGTCAATATCTTCTGAAAGCTCTCTCCGAACTTGATGTAGCCTAGAAAAATTCCTGCAATCTAACCTAGACGAATCCTTCGAACTTAGGTTGAAGACGTCATCCTCAAGTTTCTCCCCAAGCGAGTCCGGCGGCTTAGTGCAAATTATGAAACCAACCTTGTATTTCATGTTAAAATCATGAAATTTGGAACAAACATTTAGGATGTTTGAATGAAAAATTTGAGCCATGGCGCCACGATCCAAATCCCTTAGGGGCCCCGTAATGACGGTTTGCCAAACTGGAAGGAATTCTTGCATATAAATGACCGAAATATTCCTCTTGGTTCACAATTTGTGTAGATTCTTATGTAATTCGGACCGCCAAATTCAAAAAAAAAAAATTATCAAAAAATTCTTCCGACATTTCAAAGGCGCCGAGGGGCTGATGGGTAAAATTGATGTGACATGTTTCAACATATTTTCACGAATATCCTTATGGAATTTGGGAAAAATAATAAAAAAATTCTTCCGACCGTCCAAAGCCCCCCCCCCCCCCGCCCTCCTCAAATTAAGGAAAAAATATTTTGTGTCTTTTGGAAAAATCTTAACGGGTTCCGAAGTAGAATTTGGCGCGAAATCGGGGAAAAATGGTGAAAAAATTCCTGGCGTTCTCTGAGAGGGAGTGAGAGGACTCAAACCCCCAAAGCTCAAAGTAAAAAATATGTGTTTTTGAGCAAATTCAAACAGATTCTTGTGTGAAATTTCCAAGAGCACTGTCTTCGCGTGGTATATCAGGGTTTCCACGTGCTGGGGCAGTGTCTGAAGAAGAATCAAAAATTGACAGATCCGCAAGTATGGGGTTGGAAGCGAGCGGCTGATGGAATACACTGGGTACCTCTATGGACCCTTCAGCCACTTGTCTATATGGCATTGGACATTCTCGTAAAATGCGGCTGCCAGGAAGGCTTCTCTACGAGACACTGTAAATACCAGAAGGCTGGAATGCCATGCACTGACATGTGTGCAAGTGGTAATGAGTGCTCGGTTGAATCAATATTATTTGAACATGGGCATTACAATTGTCATTAGGTATGAAATATATGTGATGCGGTGCGCGAAACCCTAGGATAAGTCGGAAATTTTTTTTCTTCTAAATTCACTACCAAAAAATTCCTGGGGTCTTCCTGAATCGTTTGAGACCAAAACCAGCCCGATCCGATAACAGTGAAAACCTATCAGATTAGGCTGGTTTTGGTCTTGAACGATTCGAGGGGATCTAGGGGGTTTTTTGGTGGTGAATTTAGAGGAAACAAATTTCCGACCTATTCGCATGAGGACACAAAGTAGGCGCCCTCTATGAAAACTGTGGTGGCCATTTTTGGAAGCTGCCTGAAAAGGGGATGTTACAGAAAATTGTTGAACTTTTTTGTATTTTTCAATTTGACAAAGATACAGCCCGTTTTAGTTTTATACAGGTTTATGGCAATTTTTGCCGAATCCCCTTTTCCGGCACGACTCTAGCGCACCTACAGTTGTGTCCTCATGCGAATCATAGGGTTTCGCGCAACGCATCACATATACTATGTTGGTGTTGAAGTATTTTATATTTTAAATATTACATGGAATAGTTCTACAACTTCTGTTCCAAGACGTTTGTATTCCTCCCAGCCCCCTCGAAGAGCCATAACATTTTCCTCAGGATTCTTTCTGAATTCTACGGTAAATTTCACACAAGAATCCGTTTGAATTTTCTCAAAAACGCATACTTTTTACTTTGAGTTTTGCAGAGCCGGTTTTAGGGGGGGCCCAGGGGGCCTCCACATTTTTCCTCACATTTCAAAATTTTATTGAATACACATAACTTGGGACCTTGCACAAATAAAATTGTCTACTTCTTTCGTTCCAATTTTAAAGGGGGCAAAAATTGATAAGAGAGGAAGAGGGGGGGGGTCAAAATGTTGATTTGGAGAAATGTTGAGGGGGCCTCCACAAAACTTGGAACTCCCTTACTGAAAATCCTGAATCCGGCCCTGGAGTTTTGGGTGTTTGAGTCCTCTTACCTCCTCTCAGAGACCTGCAGGAATTTTTTTACCATTTCTCCCGAACTCTACGGTAAATTTTACATAAAAATTTGTTGAACTTGAAAAAAATACAAAAATTTTTTCATCACTTTTCAAGGTTTGTGCCCCTCTCAACCCCCTCCGAGGGCCCCAGGAATCTTTTCACCATTTTCCCCAGATTCCGCGGCAAATTCTACTTCGGAACCCGTTAAGATTCTTCCAAAAAACATGAAATATTTTTTCCTCAATTCGAGGCGGGGGGCTTTGGACAGTCGGAAGAATTTTTTTAGTATTTTTCCCAAATTCTACGGAAAATTTCATAAGGATATTCGTGAAAATAATATGCTGAAATATGTCACTTCAATTTTACCCCTGTTTTAGGGGTTATGAGCCCCTCGGCGCCTTTGAAATGTCGGAAGAATTTTTTGATTATTTTTTTTTTGAATTTGGCGGTCCGAATTACATAAGGATCCACCACATAAATTGCATTGGTCATTTATACGCAAGAACTCCTTTCAGTTAGGCAACCCGCCATTACAGGACATCTATAGGGTTTGGACCGTGGTGCCATGGCTCAAATTTTTCATTCAAACATCCTACATGTTTGTTCCAAATTTCATGATTTTAACATGAAATGCAAGGTCGAATTGTCTACCTCTCGGACTATATAAAAGTACAGCTTGATGTTCTGGACATAGTCCCGAAAATGATGACGTCATCAAAGTGAAATTTTCTGAGAATGTCCCTCCACAAAAGAGATGGCGCGTTCCCTGCTAAAAAAAAATGATTCGAGGAGACTTGTTGTCTGGTGGATTCAATAGAAGTGTTCGCCTAACAAAGTCCAACATTACAGAAGATTTGAACATGCTAAAAAATCACGTTTCTAGTTAGGAATTGATATCCAACTCCCGCCGCGCCACAGTATTTGGTAAACCTCGATTTGTGGCCAAAAATGTGATTCATTTGGTTCATAAAATAATCATGGAATATATGGTTCAAAAAAGGTTCACGGAATATATGGTTCAAATAGGGTGTTCAAGGTGCGTCTCGACGCCCTCGATCCAACGCCGTTTAAATTTTTAACCTATCTCGAACGGTTAGCGATTTGTGGCCAAAAATGTGATTCATGGAATATTTGGTTCAAAAAATGTTCATGGAATATATGGTTCAAAAAAGGTTCACGGAATATATGGTTCAAATAGGGTGTTCAAGGTGCGTCTCGACGCCCTCGATCCAACGCCGTTTAAATTTTTAACCTATCTCGAACGGTTAGCGATTTGTGGCCAAAAATGTGATTCATGGAATATTTGGTTCAAAAAAGGTTCACGGAATATATGGTTCAAATAAGGTGTTCAAGGTGCGTCTCGACGCCCTCGATCCAACGCCGTTTGAATTTTTAACCTATTTTCAAATTTTGCGACCAAAACGAGAAACTTCGGAAAATCTCGGGTTCTAAATCGTTTATCCAATTAGAAAATGATCCTACTTTTCGAAGTCGACAGCCGTGAGCTACGCAGAGTCGTAGAACGGGATTCGAGGCCCAAAAAAATCGAATCAAAAGCTCGCAAAGTGAGAAAGCATTTGTCAGCCTCGTCTCAGCCACTTTCTACAAACGAACACGTGCGCGACGCAGTAGCGACGGCGGCGTAACCATCGGTAAAGATATTTGTATGTCGCAAGCGTATTAACTTTGCAAAGATAATTACGTAACGCAACAACGGTAATCTCTTCTTTTTAAATGAAATATTTTAAACGCTGTTTTTCAATGCTAATTTTCTGTCGAGATTGATGCAACCTTGGCACGTCTGTTCTATTTAGCTATTATTTATCTTCTTAAGAGAGAAATATACAAACTAAAAAATAAAATTTATATCATATAGGAGTACTCGTTACATACCTCGAAAAACATCTTGCACCGAACTCTTGGATGAATTCTGCGGAATAAAAAAAAAAAAAAGAAAAAATTAAATTCTACGTTTTAGAATTTCTCCATAGACGCTAATGGCAGCAAGCGCAATCACCCCTTTGCACTTTCTAATTTACAAACGATTCCGATCATACTTTGATCTATAGGTGTCATAAGAATGAGAGAATCGTATAGCGAGAGAGATATGTTAATATCGTAGTGCAGAAAGCTCGCTCAGGAAATCAGATTTCATGAATAAACCATAATCGATTGCCCATCTGAAGAAAATTGGGTTATGTTCATTTCCGTTTTTGCAGCATTAAGTAATTCAGTATTACGATAACGAACTATGCGATAGAGCTATAATATATTTATCACTCGTCGCCAACTATTATAGGAAGAAAACGTTATTTGAAAATAATAACATAGTCATCCGAAGGACAGGAAAGAAGATAATTTATGATAACCTATGCAATAACCCTTCATTTTAACATACTTCTTTGTTGCATTCTACGACTGACGGACGATAGTCTTGCTCGGTTCGATTCGTCTCTTCTTTTTCTTCATTCGCGACGCTCGTTTCGATTTCTGTCATCAAAAGTATACACAGTATTTTAATAGCATTAATTATATTTTTTTTTAAAGAGAAAAGAATGCACTTAACAGTGCACTGATAGGAAATGAAGGAGGTCAGAAAAGCGTACGTTCAATTTTTTATATTCAAATGAATAATATTATACGCTATTAAATAAACCAGCATAGAGCAGCTTACCATATCGCGAAGTCCCCGTTGCAACAGCCTCGTTATTGACGTTTTCTGCGCCATCATTACGATTGTGACAAGTTTTGCCCTGAAATCATGAAAAGAATAGTAAACATTAAAATAACAAGTAATAATTAAGTTAAAAAAAAAGTTCGTAAGTATTCTCGACTGAAACGGTCGCGATTCACTTCTTGAGAACGTGCTTCGGAATGAATGCATTCAGCTAAGAGGTTAATCAATAAAGCGTAAAAATTTTTAAGGTCCAAGAAAATAGTCAGCTGGCTTCTTTATACTCGTATAATATACGAGTGTCGGAGAAGCCGAGCGGTTTGGGATTAAAAATGGAATAGCTGACCTCTACGAGAAGGTCACCATAAATGAAGCATCAATACGAACATTATTTTTTGATCGATCAAATAATTAGAACGGATAAAGTTCGGGAAATGCGGCGCATTGAAAAAATATAAATCGTCACGTGCATTTATTAACGTATGAGAAGCCTTAAGGAAACGATAAACAAAAATTCGACACCAGAACGAGAACTTTCTCACGATTCACATTCGGTAAGGAAAATGTACTCATTAATAATTTCGGATTGAATGATTTTATTAGAAAAAGTTTATCTTAACAATACTCGCAGTTGTCAAGCTGCACGACTGCAAACTGCATAAATTCCTTAGAAATGCAGCTGGGTTTGAATTTGGATTCTTGCTATTAAGTGGACACCCCACCTTATCAATGAACAGCCAACAATCCATATTTTGACAAGAAACCTGTTTCACGGCAGGCACGCATCAAAGGGGGGTCTCCTTCCCGCTCGAAAAATGTTATAGATTTTTTCAGCATATTTTGTTTTGTTTCAACAGGGAATCCGTTTCATTGGAGGGGGAGGGGGAATTGAAGAAGAATGATGGGCCCCTGCTGCTATTCGGCAACAAAGCGTGGATATGGAAAAACTACTTGACGGCTTCCTTAACAGTGTTAAACGAGGAACGCAGGGAACATGCTCGGTTCAAAAATAATACATTATATGACCCACATTAGGAGTCGCCCTCCTATTGTATAACTGGTGGAGCAGGAAGATGTTACCAGTTGAATGGGAGTTTGCACTGAATCTGTTCCAGCAGCGTAAAAACGCTAAACGTCAAATGTATACTTCAAATCTTCAGAATTCGTATCTCAATTCCACCTTCAATTTGCGTTCCTACTCAATTTTGTACGACTTTGTTGAGCCGAGTCTTGATCAAAATATATCAAAAATTGACCAATTTAACAAGATATCTCCCACTTTCAAGCTTCCAATTGGTTTATCAGATATATTTTTAGGAATTAGCGTTAAAAAATTTCACTTTCATGAAAAGTGAAACGTTCAATTTTTGATAATTTTGGCAAATTGGTCAGTTTTTGGCACATTTTGGTCTATATATGACTCCGCTTAAAAAAGTCGTAGAAAGTTGAATAGGGACGCAAATTGAAGATAAAACTGAGATACACATCTCGTACATTTGAAGTATACATCAAACGCCAAAGTGAATTTAGTGCAAACTCCCATTTAACTAGTAACGCCTTTCTGGCGCCCCTGGTATATGATAAACTAGGAAAAATTCCGACTTCCGAGCTACAAACGACAAGAGGGGAAGGGGAGGACTTGAAAAAATTTGGCCTTCGGAACTATATATGATGGGAGCGATACATGAAAAAATTTCGACCTTGAAGCTATGTATGATAAGAGTGGGACTTGAAAAATCGACCTCCGAGGTGAGGCCAGAGGATGTTACCACTTAAATGGGAGTTTGCGCCAAATTCCCTCTAGTACAAAAATGCAAAATGTTAGATGCACACTTCAAGTCTACGAAATTTGTATCTCAATTCTATCTTCAATTTGCGCCCTTCTACCCAACTTTCACGACTTTTTTGAGCCGAGTTATGGACCAAAATGCAATTTCCAAAATTCTTAAAAATTAAAAATTGTTTCAACTTTCATATTTTACTTGATTTGAAAGTGAAATTTAACGCCGATTCCAAAAAAATACCTGAATAAGCCTATGCAGTTTGAAAGATGGGGAATTTTCAATTTCTCTCTTCGCAAATCTTTGCAAATTGGTAAACTTTTGGCACATTTTCGTCCATAACTCGGCTCAAAAAAGTCGTAGAAAGTTGGCGTTGGAGTGAATTCAGCTCAAACTCCCATTTAACTGGTAAAATCTTTCTAGCCCCCCCCCCCCTGGTATATGATAAACTAGGAAAAATTCCGACTTCCGAGCTACATCAAACGACAAGAGGAGGAGGGGAGGACTTGAAAAAATTTGGCCTTCGGAGCTATATATGATGGGAGCGATACATGAAAAAATTTCGACCTTGAAGCTATGTATGATAAGAGTGGGACTTGAAAAAATTTCGACCTCCGAGGTGAGGCCAGAGGATGTTACCACTTAAATGGGAGTTTGCGCTAAATTCCCTCTAATACGAAAATGCAAAATGTTAGATGCACACTTCAAGTCTACGAAATTTGTATCTCAATTCTATCATCAATGTGCGCCCTTCTACCCAACTTTCACGACTTTTTTGAGCCGAGTCAAGTACCAAAACGCAGCAGCCAAAATTCTTAAAAAATTAAAAATTGTTTCAACTTTCATATTTCACTTGATTTGAAAGTGAAAAATTTGACGCCAATTCCGAAAAAATACCTGA
Organism: Aspidiotus rigidus; assembly: GCA_035079385.1. Classification (NCBI taxonomy): domain Eukaryota; kingdom Metazoa; phylum Arthropoda; class Insecta; order Hemiptera; family Diaspididae; genus Aspidiotus; species Aspidiotus rigidus. The sequence continues at coordinate 1,503,847 of JAVHKY010000035.1, forward strand.
ATAACCCTACGAAGTTTGAAAGTGGGAGAGTTTTCAATTTCTTACTTCGCAAATCTTGGCGAATTGGTAAACTTTTGGCACATTTTCGTCCATAACTCAGCTCAAAAAAGTCCTAGAAAGTTGGGTATACGGGCGCAAATTGAAGATAGAATTGAGATATAAATTTCGTAGTTTTGAAGTATACATCTAACGTTTCGCGTGTTTGCGTTGGAGTGGATTCAGCACAAACTCCCATTCAACTTGTAACATCTTTTGTTTCACCCGGTTTACTCGTATGATAGGAGGGGGACTTGAAAAAACTCACGGACTGGTTGAACGATGGGTGGCAGGAAACCTGTTTTATGGGGCACGTGGGACCTGAAAATGTAGATTGTGACGTCACAGGCCCGGACTTTGGAGCTCTATTATAATAGGAGGAGAACTTGAAAAAATGACTTCATCTGATTGTGACATCACAAGGCTGACCTATGACATCATCAAACTGTGACGTCACAGGCCTCACCCTGAAGTATATCTGATCAGAGGGAGATTTGAAAAATTTTTGAGCTCCGAGCTTTGCTGGCCGGCCGGGTATGGCCGATAAACAAATTCCCTGTTACAATTTCGAATATTGCCCTGTTTCTGACGGGAGGGGGGGGGGGGGACTTGGAAAAATATGGACTTTTCAGCTCAAATTCCTAAGGTGGTGAGGAACAAAGATTAATCTTTACTCAGAAACAGTATAAACAAAAAAATAAAGTGAGTAGTACAAGACTTTTCTTCTCACACATTCAAAACTCATTAAATCGAGTCACCTTCATCCCAAATAATGATTCTTGCATTCTTGATACTGCTGGCTTCCTTGCTGTTAATTTTTAAACCAGACATCGAATGCTCGTGAAGATTCAGAGGTACATAATTTTAAACGGCTATGAGCAGTACGTCCTTTTGGTAGTTGCTGCTACACCTGTCCACGCCACAGAAATAACTTCTAAACCATGCAAAATACATAAAGAAATGAGGCACCGATGAACAAACGTTTTCCCAATTCCACCAGGACCATAAATAAAGCATACATTGGCCTTGGATGGTCATTTTTTAGTATCAGTTCCAAAATATGGTCAATGATCACTCGCTGATCTTCATTTGCTCGGGCTACCATTTCTAGAACCTGGCCTTCATGAATAGAATCAGACATATGAAAGAGCAAGTGCTCCACCAAGTGTTTTTAGACTAAGATGAACTTTTCATATTGAGTAGTTTTTGAGTAATAGACAAATGAGGGAAAGAAAAATTAGATGCCATTGCAGGGTTACCCGAGAATTTTTCCAAGTTCCCCTCCTATCATCTGAAGCTTAGAGCCTCAAGTTTTTCCACGACCCGAAAACGCTGCAATTTCAAGGAAGCCGTGTTCTTCTGAGTCCTCTCCTATCATATATAGCTCGAGAGTCGAGATTTTCCCAAGTCTCTACCCCTCTCCGTGACGTCATCAACCACGGACCGCTCGCGGACGAAAATTTCCTGAAAGTACCCCCAACAAAAGGGATAGCGGGTTTCCCGCTAAAATGAATGTATGTGAGGTCGACTTGGTTGTTGCCTCATAACTTTACTCGGACTTGATAGATTTGAATGGTCTAAAAATATTCATAAAGGGCTTCACTCACCGAGTATTTTGAGCCCTTAGTGAGCATCGTGCGATAATTAGGGCCTGAGATACAGCTTTTCAACTTTATAGAAGTTGGTTTTTCAAGTTTATTTTAAATTTATAGAGAATAATAATAAATAATGAACATAATTATAAGGAACCCTGAACGGACGGGTGAAATACCTTCGGTAAAAAACCTATAAAACAGGTGCAAGTATCTAACGAATTAGACTGTGAGTTTCAACAGAGAACCTGTTTTAACGGGGGAAAGGTGGTCGGACAAAATGGTCGCCGTGGCCGGCAACCTTACGGTCGTATCATGTATAGCTTGGAAGTTCATCAGGGACGAACATCATTTAAAATTCATAAAGACGAGAAAAGTACAAGCAGGAGAGTGTGACGGCATCAGGAGATGATTTTTGGTCAAAATTCTAGGAGAGCAACTTTTAGAACTTTAACAAATTTCGAATTTTACACGTCTTACTACCACGTACAAAATAGAGAAGTAATTCATGCCCACACGATCGTGAACAGCCAAGTTGGCGGGTTTTCCTCTAATTTTCTCTCTGGCTACAGTGAGAATATTCAATTCTCTAGTCTTGAACCGAGATTGGACTTGAGCTGTTCGACTCTCTCTTTACCGGAAAAACGGGGCCCGTGTTATCGTGGGTGGGGCCAAAAGATTCTCGAGGAGAGGTCTTCAATGAAAAATATTCCTAAAACTAGGAAGGTTAAAACTGGGGATATTTTCTACCTTGTCTAGCAGGAAGGGATTCAACAAATTTTCATTAGTTTTCAGTTCTGAATGGATCACTTCCTCTCCCCGCTACTCCACTGCCTACTTGTCAATTATTTTCATTCAATGGCGTAGCTGAAAATATTTTCCCACAAATATATCTTCCTGGATGAAATCTCTTCTTCACTCCTTTCGTTACTACAGTCAGTTCCTCGCGGATGTAGCTCAAAAGTCAGTATCTTTTCCAAGTACCCTAATAGAGCTCGGAAGTCGACATTTTCTCAAGTCCCTAAAGTAGGTCACAGGGTTTTTGCAAGTTTTCCTTTCTTACCCCTTCAAAACGACACATGCTCTTAGAATCTTCTCAAGTTCCCTAATGAATGTAACTCGAAGGTCGAAATTTTTCATGTCCTCTAAGTAAGCCGAATAATTCCCGCTCCCTGATTTGCCGGAAGGAGGACGGACACCAGGTATTTCCCTCCATAAAACAGATTTTCTGTTCGCACGAGGTGAGACAAAAACTGTCCATTTGGAACCTCCCGTAAAACAAATTTCCAGTGAAAACCGCGATGGGCGGAGTTCAAAACTATCATTGCTGGCGGTAGGAGATGATTGTGGTTAAAGGAATGATATTAGATTTTTACTTTCTCGAATTCAGGGCGATTTAGAGAAGTTTTTAGTATTGTACCCCTTCCCCGCTCATATCGAATTGGGAAGACCAATAAAATTTCGTGCAATCCCCAACAGTGCACTTGGTAAATTCCTGCCTTTACTTTGTAGTCTAGGAGCGAATGTAGGGAGCAGGATTCATCGAGAAACACGGGGAACCTGTTCGAAGTTGACGTCGGGTCATGATGGATCCAAATACCTCTTCGTGTGGTGTATTTATTACAAGTCTACCTCGTTCTGAACTTTTTAAAAACTTCTGATAAATCTTCAAGGAAGTTCAGACTTAAACCTCTGGAGCCATGAAATTCATATAAGTGGCTGATCGAAGAAATTTTGATTCAGTATGTATTCAGAACCTTCACCTCAGCACCCTGATCTTCCATCTGTTTTCTATGAATACTCGGGCACATCGACGTTAAGGAACATGACGCAGAGGACCTCGCTGCAAAGCAGTCACTGCGTTCACCTTCGTCAACTGATCCCCTCCCCTCGTATGATATCAAATTCTAGTACTGCTCCCTCAGCATACTTCCTGGCATGATCTCTGTTACTTCTCATCTTTGGACAAGCTCCAATCCCTTAGCCCATCCCGACGACCATTATGGAATATGATTTCAAGAATAACGCTTTACTGCGGATTCCAATATTTTGAGATTTTTCAGACCCTGAATCTGGTGGATTAATGATTTATTATATTTATGATTTATGGCTTCGACCATAATAATAATAGTAACAAAAGCCCCCTATACAATGTGCAAGCGACGGTATCACTTGTCCTAACACTGGAGGTCGAAGTTTATTTGGTTGGATCCTATATGGCGTTTCAGCAACTGACGTGGCAACAGGACAATATGAGCCACGCCCAACCGACTGTACTTCTTATTGACGATTTATAGGGTTTTAGATAACAATTTTCCAAACTCAGACGAGGAGTTTCGATAGCTTCTGTCTTCGAGTACAACGTATGAAGTCAAACATTAATGCACTAGCACTTCATTTTCTACATAATTTTCAACTAATAATAGCTCGCTGCCCTAGAATTGCGTTTTGGAAACATCTACGTTGACGTAATTACAAATATGTACCTAATCGCTCACTTGTAAAGCGGGAGCAAGCGATCGATAACTGAAATACTGATAAACAACTTTGGTAACAAAAAAAGTACGACTATTTTGAAAGAATGGCGAATGAAAAACTAAAATTGAAAAACGACAGGTGAAAACAAAAGACACATAAACGATAAAAATTATAGTCTATTCAGATACAAAATGGTTGAAAAATTTTTATATGGAAATAAAATGACCCCTTTTCAATATAAACTTCATTTCACCGCGGTTGTGTGTACGTTTTTCGTTTCGGTGAATTTTGTTTTCGACCCGTGGAACAACACTACAGATAGGAACACTATCGAAGCTTGTTTTTATTTCAATTTACTTTTATCTCTTCGGGTCAAGATAAGACTACGGACGTCATTCCTTTCGTACAGTTTTCGATAGGCTAGCAATTGCGAAGAAGCAACAATCAGGAGTAGGTGAAAACTGAAAAAAGGCGAAGCTCGCAACATTTAGACGAGATTGCATTCGACGATATTTTTCAATGACTCATTCTCACAATAACAAACGGAAAAATTACGAGGTGCGGTCATCTTCAAAGCTTTTATAGATCAGGGGCGTTCGAAAGGCGTTATCAGAAATATCCGCGGATGTAGGGCTAGAGCCTAAATGAGCTGTCCCAGAAAGTTAAACAGCTAAGGGCTCTTGAAAAAAAAGTACGAAAGGAGATAATTTTTTGCTTGAATTAGCGACATGTCAAAACGACCTCATCGGCGAAAAAACGCTGATGTATAAAACAACGTGTCTTAGATTCAGAGCGGCACGAAGAAATACTTGGAAAAGAGGAGAGAAAGGAAAAGAAAAACACATTATTGCTTTTCGAAGAAATGAAGGCACCAAGGTTATCGTACCGAATACCTACTTTTAATAAGTTGAAAATCAAACATTACAACTTGTGCAACGTACGTTTTATTTATAAATACGTGTCGACATCCGATGAAAAATTTCATTATGATATTATTGGAAACTTGTTTTGTGCACAGAAAAATCAATAGACCGTGAAGGAAAATTCTGAATCAAAAACTTGATTCATAATACTCTAAAATGACTTTGGACTCCATCAATCATAAAAAGTTCCTCTTATTTTACTGCAAGACTACACAAACACTGACTCAATGAGATGTGGGTCAGTCGGTGGTTCAAGCTATTGAACGTGGCAATTTTGTGGGAAACAGGACCAAGTGACGACCTGTGGACTACAATATCGTTTCAAGTATTTCTCCTGTAGATCCTCAAACTCATACAGATCGTCAAGTCCAGGTAATTCATTGAGGATCCTTCGAATTTTATGGAAGAGTGTTGTCTGTTTAGACACGTATAAGAAGCTCACAAAGGAGATCTTGAGGACCAGAGCAAGTATTTACAATGGCTCGTAATTTTTTTTTACACGAGCTATTCAACTACTCAGATGGTTAGTAGCTTGGAAAGAAGTACTAGAGTTAGATGGATTTGTAATAGTATGTGGACCGGAGGAAGTTTAGGGCGTTAGTAATGCATTCTGAGTTGTTGGATAGGGCAAAGAAGACTTGAGAGAGGGCCTAAAATAAGTGATCCAGCGCTTCCAAGAAAGGGAGGTGGTGGAATTGAGACACTTCCTCGTCATTTCCCTGCAAAACGTCAGATCGATATCCAAATTGGTCTCATTCACTCCGTCCATGTGTTTTAATGGTCATCAATTCCTCATTGAATGCGGAATGACTCAGCGGGATGGGGGTCATGAGGTAGTTCAAACTATTGGACGTAAAAATATTGCCAGTAACGGGACAAAACAACAACCTGTATATCACAATATCGGTCCAAGTATCTTGTCATCATTTTCGGGACTAGACATGAAGTGTTTTGAACATCAAGCTCTACTTATATATGCGGAGAAACTTGAGGATGACGTCATCAACCTAAGTTAGGTCAAACTATAGGAATTCTTCCAGGCTAGATCAAGTTCAGAGAGAGCTTTCAGGAGATATTTAGTGTTCCGTATCGTACACAACATTATGAATAATATTTCATCGTATGTACCGAGGTATGATTGCCGAACACATCGATATCCACTCTCACATGGCTAAAGTCTCCATTACGACAACTTTCTTTTTCGAAGGATAAACTCGCTTTCTTCAGGCCTCGCGTTTTCCTTTCACCAAGACTTTATAAAACGATTTCGGTCGGTTTCGTACATCTCAACGTGATTAAGATAAGATAGAGAAAACAAAAATAAGACAAGCTGTTTTCCACGGGGCCGCGAGGTTTGCGAGTTCAGCGCTGTCATTGCAAGGTTCACAATGACTCTTAAATTTTTTTTTATACAAGCTATTCAACTACTCAAGTAGTTAGTAGCTTGGGGAGAAGTACTGGAGTTGGATGAGTTCGCAATAGTATGTGAACCGGAGGAAGTTTAGGGTGTTGGTAATGGATTCCAAGAAAAGGCAGACAAGGCTTGAGAGAGGGGTTCTAGAGGCTTAGTGATCTATCGCTTCCGAGGGAGGGAGGTGGTGAATTATGACCCTTCCTCGTAATCTCCCTACAAAACATAATATCGATATCCAAATTCGTTTCATTCATTCTGACCAAGTGTTTAATGGTCATCATTTCCTCATGGAAAGCGGACTGACTCGACGGGATATGGGTCAGTTGGTGGTTCAAGCTATTGAACGTAGAAATCTTGCCGGTAACAGGGCAAAATGACGACCTGTGGACAACAATATCGGTCCAAGTATCTTTTCTGTAGATACCAAACTCATGGATATTGTAGTAGTATAAATTTATTCGTGCAGAGAATATATTATCGAAATAAAAAATGGCTTTGCTCGCACTATTATTATCTCTTTCGGAGATCGCCAGGTCCAGGTAATTTTTAGGTAGACCTCTGACTTCCAACGCAAATCTCATGGACGGGTATTCTGTGTTTAGACACGTAAGAAACTCGCCAAGGTGATCCTGATGACCAATCCACGCATACAAAACGTCGTCTACAAACCTGTACCAATAGTATGAAGATGACATAACGACACTTGGCCCGAAGAGAAAAGACCTGGGGCTCAGAGGACCAAAGATTGTACCACGATAAGATGATTAGAGAACAATAGTAAGATTTCACGACATAGACCGGAGAAGGGAAGGAAACAGTGATTGGAGAGAAGAGCAGGTTCCGGAGCCCGATATAAATTATATTAATTCTAAAATACAAAAGTTTAATTTAAAATATTAATTTTGGAAATTAAAGAATGTTTTTATATTAAATTTATTAATTTAATAAAAATAAATAATTATATATAATGATAACATATTAATAAAAAATTTATTGAAATCATTGAGCAGAATATTTCTAATATTCATTTAAAATCATTACAATATGTTTTTAATAAACTAATCAACAAAAATTTTTTGTTGAATTCATAAAATAAAATTTCAATATTTTTTGATATAATTTATTTAATTAAACTTAATCATTTTTTTTAGAATTATTTATTTAATAAAAATGTTTATATTAATTTCTAATAAATTAATATTCGAATTCATAAAAATATTAATAAAATCATTAAATTGAAAATTTCTGTATAGTTAAAATTTAATTAATTAATAATTAATGATTTTGTATTATTTATTCTGAATTTATTTTATTTTGAAATAATTAATCAACAATAGGATCAATAGTAACTATTATATTTATTTTCATATTGTTTTATTCTATTATCGATTTAATTAAATTTTTAAATACAAATTCTAATTCAAAAATTAAATTTAAAAAATTTCATGAAAATATTTTTAATTAAAATATCTATAAATCTACTTGAATTGATAATAAAATTTCAAGTAAGTTTAATAAAATTAATTATTATTCAAATATATTACATATATCAATAATATTTACGACCAGGATAATCCAGAGGAAGATTTAAAGTGTGCTAGCGGATGAGAAAGCGCTGGACGTTAGGATTGGAAAAGTCAGGGTCTGGCATGGCTCCGAGAGAGAGAGAAGGTCAATAACGCCTCATAGGGTATCGAAGTTACATCATTGGCATGTTTCGTGTCTTCACTGAATCCCTACCCCTATTTGAAATTCTGCGAGTGGCCCCCCTTCACCCTCGTTAAACAGTCCGTGATTCAGAAATTGCTTCCTAGCCTGCAACTTAGACAGAATAAGCCCACTATACTGCCTATTAGGTCTAATAAAACAAAGGCTCAATATAAGCTAGTACACTAAATGTGTTACTGACTAGTTTTGTAGAGAAAAGCTAATTAGTTTAGAATAGGACTAGTGAGCTTCAAAGATGACGCTTCATTATTGTAGGCCTAATAAAGGAACTTGGAGCAATTTCTATGTTTTGCCACCATTATACTAAGCCTAATATACAATATTTTAGGCTTACCTCTATTATGGGTAGTATACTGCATTAAGCCTAGTATAATGCAAGCTAAGCCTGCAGCTTAGTTAGTGCGAACTGTAATTAGGCCCCCCTCCACACACATACACATATAACACCAACTTTTTTGATATAGTATACTGGACTTATGTTTTATACTATGATTGACATAAACCATGATCTTTACTTATTTGTCTGCGCCACATTTTTTTAAACCTCGATAGTCTTCCTTACGAAGCTTCTAAAGACCTCTCCTTTCCAGAATTGAACAATAACCTGCTTCAAGATATGATCGACAACGGTAGAGTATTACATGAAATTTTGTTCAACCTTCTCCCATTGTTCAATAATAATAAAATTTTTCATCCCTTGCTGAGCCTCGTATTTCCAGAATTTTGTACGAACTAAAAATTGCCTCATTGGAAAAGGAAGGGTGCAAGAACGTTTTATAGCATATTTTTTTTTTACAAAATAACTGTAAATATCGCACACGACGATTATAAATAGAGCATGTTCGATACCACCAACACAATAATATTTTTGTTATTTATTTCTATCGTCACCAGACTTTGTTTTTGAAATCAAATCGAAAACACGATAATATAAAAAATTAATTTTAAAAAACAAATTCGAGGGAATTGGCGTCGCATAGGTTCTGTATGCTTGGAATGAAGAAATCTCACTCACGCTGCATCTGCCCTTTTCGTTTGAACTGTGACTTACTCGCCCTCCTTTTAGTTTGCTTTGCTTATCATCAATAATTTTGTATATTGAGATCAGAATTTGTTCATCGAAATAGAACTTTTCCACTTCTCATCAACAAACTTTGAAGACAATCCAAGCTACGCGTCAAATCTGATTCCATACAATCTGCACCTTTCTTCAAGTGAACTCACTACAAGCTCCTCCTTTTCAAGCTGATTTTCTTTGTATTCCGCTTCGACGAGAGAAAAGACGGAACATGAGGAGTTAGAATTGAAAAGAGGTTTACCATGACTCTGATTACAGGAAGGAGACGATTTTGAAACACTCGGGAGCCGAACTTCTTGAAAAAGGAACCAGAAATCTGATACAGATTTTTTGGTCTTTGCTCGTCTTCTTTCCAGGTTTGCAGCGCTCCTAAGCTAATTTTCTACTTCGTGTACAACTTTCCACTCACCATAAACAAGATTTCGCAAAATAGTGCTGATTTAAATATATAATAGAGTATTTCCTGCGACGTCACGCCATGAGTTATTGCAAGCTCAACACCTTCCATTGTTGGGTAAGCAAACAAATCAACTCCAGGAAGAGAAACACAGAGGGGAAATATCATCATAATTTGAATGAATAGAAATCCTTCGTTTTTCTAATAGACTTTTGGCATCCAAGAGATTCCTCGATGATGATCATTGCTTTTGGTGCTATTCTTATCGAAACCACCTTCGTTGACCCAAAAATTAACAATTTTGTTCTTTATGACCATCGAATGACGTCAATCTATCGATCGGAAGTCTGTTTTATAGGAGGGTCCTTCCGCAAAAAAAGTCCGCCACCTGTCCAAAATGTCTCTTTCTTTTTCCTTCTGTTTTGTAGGGAAGGAGAACCTTTCGGTTGAAAGTCTATCGTTCGGGGGGGGGGGGGGGGTTGGAGGTCGTTATTCAGGTAAAGTGTAGTCTCGATTAGGCGCGAGGGCTTTCTCCAAAAGTTGTTCATAACTATCTGAGGACTAGAAGAAGAAGAACTAATGGGAGAGGACTCGGATATATTCCAACTTTCGAGATATAAAAGTGTATGAAGACGGAAGGGGACTTGGGAAAACTTGAGCTCTGGACAGAAGAAAAGGGCGAATAAAAAAAGGTTTTTTAAACCTATACTCTTCAGACCTTGGGACAGAAAAATTTTCCACCTGTGAACAGTACAACCTAGAAAAATTTCAATTTTCAAGCGATAAGACCTGAAATAATTTCGCTAACGGACCGAATGAGTGTTTCAGGAAGTGGAACTTGGAACTTGCCGTCGATTCTGAATTACATAAAGTTTCGACTAAGAGTCTACTAAAAATCAACAAGAAAATGGCTTCTTCACGAGCCTTTGTCGAAATTGCGTCGACGTGTATCGTTAAGGTAGAATGCATGCTAAAGACAGTAAGAGGTCGATGTATGACGACTCCATTTAAATTCATTCGTCATATCGATTTCAAGTCAATCTTGAGTCATGGATTAATTGGTCGACCTGAAATCAACCGCAGCTTCTTTCTAAAGTTTTGGGAATGCCTTCGAGTCGATTTTGATGCCGAAATCTTCAATTCTCACTCGAAATTGACTGTGCGTCAGATTTGATGAACTAATTTTGACCAAGTAGTCGCGTCAACCTCTCCGACTTCAAATCAATAGCTCTAGGGCCCCAAGAATACGAGCACATCGACTCTAAATCGACCACGACCCCTAAAATTGATGTTGAAATCCTTGATTCAAACTTCTACTCAAATTCAAAGTAGACAGACGTTGATACTGACTCCATTTTGATTCATTCGTCACGTACAATCACCCTCCCCCCCCTCCACCTAATGACCTTGCAGCAATCTGTCGGTTTGGTGACTCTACTACTCGCAGACTGAATACGTAGCCGAGGCTTATTTATTACCGACGCCGTAGGGTTCAGATGGCGATGATGATAATGACACGGACAACAAAACTTACTTTCAGTCTCTTTCAGATTATTTAACTAAGATCGAGGCAATTTCGACGTCGATCGTAATTGAAAGTAGATTCAAAATCGATACACTTCTTAAATCAGAGACAAAGTGCGAAGCTTTTCTCTCACTATCAGCACAAAGAAGCGACGAGTGGAGCGACGGGTTGAAACTTTTATCGACGACTTCTGTATTGGGATTATGTTGATGATTTTGATATTTTCGAAAGGGTTTTGCCACTTAGAGGAGATGAATTAAGGTGTTCTTGTCGAAAAAATGACTTTGCGTCAGTATTATGTTCAGGAAAATTGGAACTGTCGGAAGTATTTTATTTAGCTATGCTAGATCCAAGATGAAAAAGTTTTACCTCGGAGCTGAAGGTGTGAATTAAATAAAATTTTCCAACTTTTGAGGCGGATACATGAGGTAGAAAACTTGGAGAATTTCCTATTTCCGAGCGACTTGGAAAAAAATTAAAACTTCCGAGGTATATATTACTCAAAAACAAGATAGAGAGCAAATATGCTTGCAATGGTTCCATGAAACTCGCAGAGAAAGATTGTCACGCTGACGAATACCGAAGACATGTGTGCAATTGCGAATTTTGTAAAGATTCGCGGATAATTCTGCATGTAAAAGACGAGAAATTTCAATCTTATAACTTTCGATGTGAATACAAAGCGAAATTTCGAAAAAATTTTAAAATTTTATCTCGGAGATAGACATACATATTATAATACATGAGGAGGGAAGCGTGGGGCTGAAAGATGATAATTCAGTGAATGTCGTAGTTCTACCACACGAGTGATATTCTAAGAAGTAAAATAGATCAAAATGTTGGCCAACTCGAGTTTCCTCATAATCTCGTCCACAAAAATTTCAACAATTCAACCTAGAAAAATTCCTATAATCTCACACCAATACGAATTCTCCTGAGGAACGCAAACTAATCTAGCTTGAGTTTATGACGTCATAAAAGTCGGACACAGACGCACACGCTGTTTCGAGGATGTCACCTCCCCCTGATAAAACCAATGAATCTAACTCAACTTCGACTGATGACGTCCTCGAAGTCGGACGCAGATCTTTTCTGAGGATGCTCTCCCTCCTCCTCTAAACAAAACAAACGTGAGTTCCACGCTAAAATGGCTTTCAATATGACGACAAGGAGCTCGGGGAAAAAAGGGAACAGGACCCTCCAAAAGATACATCCACCAAACTTGGTTGACTTCCTTTACACTTCAAAAAACATCATATGTATACGAGACAAAAGGCGTCTCAACGACCCTCAGATTATTTAGATAAGATATACAATGGACGGTTGTCAGTTGATTTCGCTTTTACACAAGATAAGGATCCTTCCAGAATTTTTGAGTGGTAAAACGCGGACAGAAAGAGGATTCTGCGTCCAATTTTCTCTCGGGCACTGTAACGGAACAACGCGAGTGCAACCGTGCGAAACCCTTTCACATCGAAGTCGTTCCGTTGATGTACCGAGAGAAGACTGCACGTGAACCCTCTTTACGTCTAACTTTCTCCCGGGCACTACAAGGGAGAATCACGAATGCAACCGAGTTAAATCCGTTCACGTTTGTAAAGTTCCGTTGCAGTACCCGGGAGAAAATTGCACGTGAACCCTCTTTTTGTCCCATTCTCTCCTTAGCACTGTAACGGGAAAACGTGAATGCAACCGAGTCAAACCCTTCCACGTTCGAGTAATTCCGTTGCAATGCCCGGGAGAAAATTGTACGTGGATCCTCTTCACGTCCAGTTTCCTCCTGGGCACTGTAACGGGAAAACGCGAGCACATCCGAGTCAAACTCTTTCACGTAAGTGTTATTCCCATTAAGGTACCCGGTAGAGAACACTATGTGAACCCCCTTCACGTCCCACTCTCTCCCGGGCATTGTAACGGGATAACGCGAGTGCGATGGTATGAAACCCCTTTTACGTTCGAGTTGTTCCGTGGGGGAAAACTGTACGTGAACCCTCTTTACATCCAATTCTTTCCCAGGCTTTGTAATGAGAAGATGCGAATTCAATCGAGTCCAACCATGGCCGTCTCTAGTATCAGGCCGAAATACAATAAAGCTGGCAACGTCGCGATCATGAAAAATACTGGATCGAGTTTTATATAGGCTCTTATGGAAAAACCTTCGAAAAACACGTCAATTATTAATTTGCGAACAGTATTCAATTCCGCGGGGAAGAAGTTCATATAAATATATGGAAAGAGTAAACGATTCTCGATTTTTTGAACTCGGTCTTGTGAAACTCGGTCAACTACGAAGCGAGTTATTAAAGTTTTAAAATAAAAAGTCAGACAGAGGGCGAAGCGCGAGGGTCGCGCTTCGCCCTCTGTCTGACTTTTTATTTTAAAACTTTAATAACTCGCTTCGTAGTTGATCAATCTTAACGAAACCAAGCTCAACATATCAAAAAACGTTGGCTCTTTAAATGACCTTCTCTACATTTTTTTCAAAAACTTCACCATATTTGTGTAAAATCAAGTTACTCAATGTTCTCCCGTAAGATACTATACAAATTTCAGCCCCGTCCATTGTTGTCAAGTTTCGAATATTCCGGCCTGGTACTAGAGACGACCATGGTCCAACCCTTTCCCTCTTCTTATCCCATTCTCTCCTTGGCACTGTAACGGGAAATCGTGAATGCAACCGAGTCAAACCCTTCCACGTTCGAGTAATTCCGTTGCAATGCCCGGGAGAAAATTGTACGTGGATCCTCTTTACGTCCAGTTTCCTCCTGGGCACTGTAACGGGAAAACGCGAGTATATCCGAGTCAAACCCTTTCACGTAAGAGTTATTCCCATTGAAGAACCCGGTAGAGAACACTATGTGAACCCCCTTCACGTCCCACTCTCTTCCGGGCATTGTAACGGGATAACGCGAGTGCGATGGTATGAAACCCCTTTTACGTTCGAGTTGTTCCGTGGGGGAAAACTGTACGTGAACCCTCTTTACATCCAATTCTCTCCCAGGCTTTGTAATGAGAAGATGCGAATTCAATCGAGTCCAACCATGGCCGTCTCTAGTATCAGGCCGAAATACAATAAAGCTGGCAACGTCGCGATCATGAAAAATACTGGACCGAGTTTTATACAGGCTCTTATGGAAAAACCTTTGAAAAACACGTCAATTATTAATTTGCGAACAGTATTCGATTTCGCGGGGAAGAAGTTCATATGAATATATGGAAAGAGTAAACGATTCTCGATTTTTTGAACTCGGTCTTGTGAAAATCGGTCAACTACGAAGCGAGTTATTAAAGTTTTAAAATAAAAAGTCAGACAGAGGGCGAAGCGCGGAGACCAAGCTCAACATATCAAAAAACGTTGGCTCTTTAAATGACCTTTTCTACATTTTTTTCAAAAACTTCACCATATTTGTGTAAAATCAAGTTACTCAATGTTCTCCCATAAGATACTACACAAATTTCAGCCCCGTCCATCGTTGTCAAGTTTCGAATATTCCGGCCTGGTACTAGAGACGACCATGGTCCAACCCTTTCCCTCTTCTTGTCCCATTCTCTCCTTGGCACTGTAACGGGAAATCGTGAATGCAACCGCATCAATCCCTTTCACGTTCGAGTAGTTCCGTTGCAGTACCCGGGAGAAAATTGTACGTGGACCCTCTCCACGTCCAGTTTTCTCGTGGGCACTCTAACGGGAAAACACGAGAACGACCGAGTCAAACCCTTTCACGTATTCCGTTGAAGTACCCGGGAGAGAACATTACGAGAACCCTCTTCACGTCCCCGCTCTCTCCCAGGCATTGTGATGGGAAAACCCGCATGCAACCGAGTCCAACCCTTTGACTCTCTTTACGGCCAGTTTCCTCCTGGGCACTGTAACGGGAAAACGCGAGTGCCACCGTGTGAAATTCCTTTCACGTTCGAGTTGTTCCGTTTCAATACCCAAGAAAAATCTGTACGTCAACCCTCTTTCTGCTCACGGCGCACCATCAAAAAATTCACACTTTTTTGACATCGCCAAAAAGATCATTCTTCTCCTGCATCACCCTATCAACGTTGAGGCTATAGATGTAAAGACTTGGAAAATTGTTGACTTTGAAGGTATTATAATATGCAAAGCAGGACTTGAAAAAATGTTGATGTTTGAGCTGCACAGCATAAGATTAGTCCAACTGGGACAAATTTCGCCGGTAGACTCCTAAAGCCGGGATTTGAATAAGAACTACAGTGAGAGGTAAGAACTCAAGAGAAATATATGGTAGGCTTGAAAAAATTATGGGGATGGTTCAACTTTTGTACTACACACAATAATAGGGCTTTAAAGAGTTCCAACTTTTCAAATATAATCGAGAAATCCTCCCACAAAACAGGTTTCCTGCTTGCCTTAATTAAGACAATCCCCATTGAATAACCTGGTACCTTTCTGCGGCGCAGTATCGGAAATCAAATCCACGTGTTTTACGACTTTCAGTAAGGTTTGTACAGCCGGTCGACACCCTCACCGGAAAAATAATAATGAACTTTTCGATTCGTTATCAAAACGTTCGCGTCTCGGTTGCGTAACTTTTTGAGGCTCATACGTACATATTAGTATAGCGGAATTTGTTTTCTCTCCTACGAAACAAGAAGGGGTAAATTGACCTCTTTTTTTCAAACGCGGCAGTGTGCAAAAAAAAAGTGGGAAAAGTGGATACGTCCCCGCCCTGATCGAACCCCCCTCTTCAAAATAGGGAACAGTTGGAAAAAAGAGAGAAAAAAAAGCGCGCACCCAATAGTAGCGAAGAACGAATATTTGTAGTTCCAATCATACCATGCATACCTCTAGTATAAATATGGAAAATATTATTTAGCGCGATATTATCTCGGAAAGAAAAAAAAAAAAAAAAAAAAAAAAACAATACGTCGTCTAACATGTGTATAGTCGTACTCATGCATACCGTATGTCTTTATTAAGACTATTTTTACGTCGTGTAATGAAATTTTATGCCTACATACTACACTTTCCTGTTATACTTGCATCATATTATACATGTATTATAAAATGTACAGCGAACTGTACATACATGTGTATTTTTTACAACTAACCTCGTTTTTCGACGATGTCTCATTTATGATTTTTAGCTGCCTTCTAGGTGAACACATTTTTCACTCTTCCACATCATACTCCGCCCTAAGAGTACACGTAATGCGATGTATTCTTCTTCTCCCCCTCTGTCACGCGTAATCGCGATCCCATCTCACTCATTCTCGCTGATAATAATTCGTCTTAATAAAATAAAATGTCGTTTCGTAATATCGGCAAGTGAGATAAAGGAAAAAATTTGACGACAGCACATGGCACCATTATTCAATAACCTATACACGTAATGTGCCACGCCGCACCGGTTACATACGTACCCCTCTCTCTCCCTCCCGTAGATAATATCTCAAAAAATCACAATTACAGACCACATGTACCGGCAAAAAATTAAATCATCCCTTGCAAAAGCTTACATAAAGCTCAACAAAATCCCATTCGTACAACGTTCCAAAAAACGAAGAAAAAAAAAGGAGACGTACCTGTTACGCGTCCATCAATCCGCAAACGTCGAAAAGAAAGTTGTAAATCAAAAAACAATTAATACATAACCGATCGAATGAAGATTTTTCTCATTTTTCCGAGCGAAAAAAAAAAAAAAGTGAAAGAGAGAGAGAGAGGAAAATTCGGATGTTTCCAACCACGCGTAAGCGAGACGATTGAGAAAATGAGGTAAACTGTTGGCCGACTACGACGAGCTCAAAACTTTATATACTCGTGTAAGTTCACTACCACAACCAGGCCGTCGAACACCACATCACATCGTGTAAGCTACACCCGGTACCGCACACAAGTTCGAGTACAGCACCAGAATTTTTACCGGCGTACGGGTGCCGGGTGCCAGCGCCGGTGCGCGCTGTAGTGCAACTCGTACATTATGTACATAATATACAATATTTGTTATCTACGAATGAATGTACAGTAATACTTCAATGTACATAAATGTGTGTATTACGTATTGCACATTGTACGTGTACCCGACACTCTTCTCTGCATATGTGCTTGCGACAGCCGGCCGAAAAAAAAACGTGAAAGGAAACGCGCGACGGGGGAAAAGAAAAACCAATACACACACTAATATTGTCACCGATTACATACGTAAAATTAACGACGACGGCGACGTCGTTGTGTATGTGTGAGAACCGAGAAACGAAGCCGAAAGGAGAAACGCAGGGGCGGGGGTACGACGAAAATATTGAAAAAAAAAAACACTCTCGTATACTTAACGAGAACAGACCCAATAAATTGTACTAATTGTACTTAATACGATACAGTCATACAGCGCAGGTATCGCCTTATATACACACTTCTACAGTATGGAACACCAATGCCGCATAGGAGTGGTAGAAGGATAGTTGGAGGAGGCCCACATTCACATGAGGCGAGGAGCGTCGAGCGAACAGGTGATTGAAAAACGCGCGTTTATCAGACAGGCGTACATACACATACACCAAGTACCGGTTAATTGCTGAATGATGTATGTCTACACTCTACCAGTGCACATGACCCGAGTGCCACCGTCCTCAAACAATAAGTGTAAAAATATAATTACGTGTAATCCAATAGGTATTGTACAACTGTCACCGAAGAACGCGCGAAAACGCACGAGCAGACGTGACGAAGAATGCAGAAATAGCTAAGTCGCTCTCTCAGGAAGTCTTCGCTTTTTAATTCCCTCGATTGTAGCTCGGTCACTAGCGTCTGGTCAACGAGGGAGAGTGAGACATCGCCTCCCACCCAAGCTGTAATCAAATCTGTA
Source organism: Aspidiotus rigidus (assembly GCA_035079385.1). Taxonomy (NCBI): domain Eukaryota; kingdom Metazoa; phylum Arthropoda; class Insecta; order Hemiptera; family Diaspididae; genus Aspidiotus; species Aspidiotus rigidus. The sequence continues at coordinate 1,521,848 of JAVHKY010000035.1, forward strand.
GATACGTCGTTTGAGAGAGTTGCGAAACCAAGGCGACCCGGAGAATCAAATCCAAAGCGTATACGCATTGGAAGGAGGAAAAATGATGAACAGGAAAATTTTCTGCGTGCAGATATACACAACTTTTCTTGAAATTAAACTTTTTAGGATAGAACTATTTTGTGACAATTTTATAACTTCCTTTTTATGACTGGATTCAAATCGATACGTTGTTCTAATTTATGGTTATTCATATTACACAAGAGGAGTGTACACCCGAAGGTGTAGCAAACTATATTGAACCACAAGAAAATCAGCCGCTAAACGTTTTCGGTTAAACAACCATCATCGGAGCGTAAACGAAAGCGACTGAATCCAACATCAACAAAGGCAGAGGGAGTTAAGCAGACGATCATGATTTAACCAGCGAGTCATCGAAGTTTGAATCATTCTCATATACTAGCTCAATCAGACCCTCTTCAGGAATGAACCTGTTTAAAACCGTGAAGTCTTCGTTAACGATTTCTATATTTTCTAAAGCCAACCGTTTAAAATATGAGTTCTCCCTATGGAGGAGGATACCAGAGCCTTCCTTGAATTTATGGCCATTCTCGAGTAGATGATCAGCAAAAGCCGAATCACCCAAATTACCCTTCTCCCACGCTTTTTTATGCTCCTCAATTCTTATTTGGAGCTGACGCCCAGTCATCCCTATATAAATACCTGGGCAATCGTTGCAGGCTATACCGTATACCCCACTTCGCTCGACTGGAGGAATCGGGTCCTTCAATTTCACAAATAAACTTTTTACAGTATTGACATTATAAAACGCCGGCCGGAACCCAAAAGGACCGAGTACCCTGCCCAACTTCAACGAAAACCTGCCCAAGTAAGGGAGTCTAATCCAACGTTTTCTACTGTTATGCAAATCCCTAGGGAGGGAGGTGGTAGAATCGAGGCATTTTCTCGTAAGCCTCCTTCAGACCATTAAATCAATGTCCACTCGAACTTGGTTCACTCGGGCCAGGTACTTAATCGTCCTTAGTTCCTTCTGGAAAGCATCCTGACTCAAGGGAATACTAGTCAGTCGATGTATCAAACTATTAAAGGTAGCGATCTTGTGTGCAGCGGGACAAAAAGATGACCCATGGATTGTTATATCAGTCGAAGTTTCTTTTCTATAAATACAGTAAAACCTCTAATTAGCGGACACTCGCAGTCGCCTGAAATTTGTCCGTTATTTAGAGGTGTCCGGTATTCAGAGGATGGGGGGGAAAAAAAGTGCGATTTGAACCATCTATCAATAAATTTAGCTAACAAATAAGTTGGCGACGAGACAAATGACACGACCGACCGCATTGGTACATCTTTTTTATGTACTTTGGGTAACCCATATAGGAGGGGAGGAACCGGGTTAGGCTTCAAGAGAGCTTTCTTTGTCCGAGGACTCTTAATAATCACACTACAATTATTAATAGTGTTCCTCACCTCTTTGACAAAACTGGGTCCCCCGCATAAGTAATGCCTGTAGTGAGGGGATTTAAGGATTAAAGAGGAAGGTGAGGGAGGAGGGCTTAATCCTTACAAAGCGGATAAAAGCAACGCCGTAGTGATTATGGATAAGTCCTCTTATGTATCTGGGGTTCATGAAGTGCTGGAACAATGTGGCGCTAAGGAGAATAGCCTCTTCTGTTTCCCCAGGCGTCCATGAATTTGGTACAGTAAAACCTCCCTTAGTGGACACCTCTAAATAGCGGACACCTCTAAATAACGGACACTTTTTCGGGAACGGGAACATTTCACCTTGTTTTCTATAGAGAATCCTCTAAATACCAGACACTTTTTTTGAACTTTTTCCATTTTATTATTCAATTTTCTACCTTACATGCATCTTTTTTTGTACCTACAATGATTTCTTAGTCTCTGTGTATAACATTAGGCTATGTTAGCAGAAGAAAGATGCTTCTGACAATGATAATCGTGCAATTTTTTGCACGATTTTGCGAGGTCCTGCTGGCTTATCTTCAACAGTGCCGGATTAAGCCTTCTGCCGCTTCGAAGCACTTTCCAATGTGCCGCTCCGTAAAGTGAATTTTTCAATTTTTTTATTCTTCACACGCATAATTCATCGTATTTTTTATTTTTCATTCGATTTGCCGCTCCCAAAAATTTGCCGCTGGAAGCACGCGTCTAGGGTAATACGCCACTGATCTTCAAACAGTGTTCAGGTGTTCAATCATTCTTCCTTTCCAACGAGTTGTGTTCGGGGGTTCACCGATAAAATTCTTTTCCTCTGAATTGGAACTGTAGACGTATTTTATCTTTCGCATCGTGTTTGCTATGACTTCCTGTAACAGTACTTTTTTTCCCCCCCATCCTCTGAATACCGGACACCTCTAAATAACGGACAAATTTCAGGCGACTGCGAGTGTCCGCTAATTAGAGGTTTTACTGTATTTATAGAAAAGAAACTTCGACTGATATAACAATCCATGGGTCATCTTTCTGTCCCGCTGCACACAAGATCGCTACCTTTAATAGTTTGATACATCGACTGACTAATATTCCCTCGAGTCAGGATGCTTTCCAGAAGGAACTAGGGACGATTAAGTACCTGGCCAGAGTGAACCAAGTTCGAGTGGGACATTGATTTAATGGTCCTAAGGAGGCTTACGAGAAAATGCCTCGATTCTACCACCTCCCTCCCTAGGGATTTGCATAACAGTAGAAAACGTTGGATCAGACTCCCTTACTTGGGCAGGTTTTCGTTGAAGTTGGGCAGGGTACTCGGTCCTTTTGGGTTCCGGCCGGCGTTTCATAATGTCAATACTGTAAAAAGTTTATTTGTGAAATTGAAGGACCCGATTCCTCCAGTCGAGCGAAGTGGGGTATACAGTATAGCCTGCAACGATTGCCCAGGTATTTATATAGGGATGACTGGGCGTCAGCTCCAAATAAGAATTGAGGAGCATAAAAAAGCGTGGGAGAAGGGTAATTTGGGTGATTCGGCTTTTGCTGATCATCTACTCGAGAATGGCCATAAATTCAAGGAAGGCTCTGGTATCCTCCTCCATAGGGAGAACTCATATTTTAAACGGTTGGCTTTAGAAAATATAGAAATCATACGACACCGGAATAACGAAGACTTCACGGTTTTAAACAGGTTCATTCCTGAAGAGGGTCTGATTGAGCTAGTATATGAGAATGATTCAAACTTCGATGACTCGCTGGTTAAATCATGATCGTCTGCTTAACTCCCTCTGCCTTTGTTGATGTTGGATTCAGTCGCTTTCGTTTACGCTCCGATGATGGTTGTTTAACCGAGAACGTTTAGCGGCTGATTTTCTTGTGGTTCAATATAGTTTGCTACACCTTCGGGTGTACACTCCTCTTGTGTACTGGATTCAAGTTCAAAGGTCTCTGCTTCTTCAAATTATTTTCAAGACTACGCCTGAATTAGCTTTTATCAGGTTAATGGTCACAACAAGAATTTAGAAGTCAGCAGGGAACCCGCAAGCTCTGTATGCGACTATCAGGCTACCAGGAAACAGTATAGCGGTGAAACGCACCAAAATGCAAGCCGAAAGATTGAGAGTGAAGAATGAACTTAATGAACTCTACAGGAAAATCACCAGGCTGAATGGTTTACAGTATAATCAATATTTCCATCTGAACAAGTTACTGCACCCCCCAGAATTTGAAGATATCACGTTTGAAAAAGGAGGAGGACTATATAGGAAAACGAAAGGAAGCTCAAACAAAACAGATCCAGAAGAAGCTTGCCGAAATGATCCGAAAGAGAGGAGAAAGAAAGGTGAGGACAGCGCGAGCTGAGCACAACTTTGCTCCCAAAACCGGGCTTAAGAGTTGGTGCGAGCTCTTTTTCTTTTATCGTAAACAAAGTAAAGACCATCGACAATTTTCTTTTTACAAACCGATTCGAACGATAGTAGCGAGACAGCGTCGGATAAAGGTTTAATGGTGAGATAAATTAATCACATCCAATAAAGGATTAATAATGGTTATTCTTATTAGGCTTCGCGCTCCCGCAAATAAACATATATCCTTTTTCTTTTGCACGTTAAGATTTCTTTCATTTTGGCGTTGAAGCTCGCGAGAAAAAAGTGGGAAAACATTCTTAATGAAACGCGTGTACTGTGAATAAATACGGATAGAAAGAAAATTCTAATGATTTTCAGTACGAACTTCGTAGTCGAGAAAAAAGAGGAACTCATAATGAGTGAGTGAGGTGTAAGTAGAGCACTAATATTGAAAAAGGGTTTTTCAATTGTACAAATCTACTTTATTAGTGGGTGTTATCCCATCATCAGTTGTGTCGCAACTGGAGAACAAGGCCTTAACCATGAGTTTTTATAGTATAACACTGTGATCTTATTGGCTATAACAATGCTGTGTTGTGATTGGTTCATTTCTTAGAAACTTATTCTTACGATGATATGACATTGTGTTCTTATTGGCTAAAACATACTGCTTTGTGATTGGTTCAATCTATTATTCTGGATGCTACGTTTCTATTGGCTACGTGGATTCCTGCCGTCTCATTGGTTGGTTCCGTTCTTCTTCTCTCGTCCAATCACCAGGCCGAATTCGCTGTCAAATGTGATTACATTGTTCAAGAGGTAGGCTTTCTTCCTCTTGGCTTTTGCAATCTCCATTTGTTCCCAGAGTTTTCTTCTCTTTGTGCGATTCTCTACGTGTATGACTTCAAATATTCCCTCTCCATCGTGGTTTTCCTCGTTACAGTGTTTCCCAAACAGTGACTTGCCATCTTCTTTCTCCCTCGACGTTTTGTGCTCCTTTCTCCTGATCTCAAACTTTCTCCCAGTCTCACCGATATAGATCCCCTCACACTGTTCACAACTGAGCTTGTACACCCTGCTTAAGCTTTCCTTGTCCTTTTGTTCCGTCTGGTCATTGCTGATTCTCTTCACCATGGGTTATACCCACATTCACATCGTAGCCATTGAACGCCTTTATCACCTTGTTTGTGTACTTTCCTATATATGGTATCGATCCGGAGTACTTTCTCACTATCCTATCATGGGTTCCTTTCTTTGTTTCCATTTTCCCAAAGACTCCCTCCACCACACTTCTGCGGTAGCCATTGGTTTCTGCGATCTGCTTTACTATCTCGATCTCTTTCCTCTTCTCTTCGTTGTTCTTGAGGATAGAAATTGCCCGATAGCAGTAGTTCTGGATTGCCGCTAACTTGTGCCTGGGGTGGTGGTAGGAGTCGTTTGGAATGATGGTGTCAGTATGCGTCGGCTTCCTGTAGATTTTGTATTCTATCCTATTGTTTCCCATTGTGAGTGTAAGGTCCAAATAGTTGATGGTCTCATTGCCTTTTTCTACTGTGAATTTGATGCTCTCATTAATCGCGTTCATTTCTGAAAGGAATAGATCCACCTGTCTATCAGTGCCTGACCACACAATTAGGATATCATCTACATATCTGGCCCAGTGTTTAATCGAGTTTCTGAACTTGCTGCCCTTCAATATCTTGTTTTCCATATCATTCACGAATATCTCCGCCAGTATTGGTGACAGTGGTGATCCCATCGCAAGTCCCCTTTCCTGACTGTAAAACCTGTTATTGAAGCGGCGCGGCAGTAATTCTGGCTCAAGATCTCCTCCACTATGTTGGCGTACTTCGACCCATCGGGGTTCCCATGGTATCTGTTGCTTTTGAGCAGGGTGAGAAGTTCCTCCTTAACAATAGATTGAACCAATCACAAAACAGTATGTTTTAGCCAATAAGAACACAATGTCATATTATTGTAAGAATAAGTTTCTAAGAAGTGAACCAATCACAACACAGCATTGTTATAGCCAATAAGATCACAGTGTTATACTATAAAAACTCATGGTTAAGGCCTTGTTCTCCAATTGCGACACAACTGATGATGGGATAATACTCGAAAGTACTCTTGAATAAGCAACTAATAAAGTAGATTTGTACAATTGAAAAACCCTTTTTCGAGAAAAAAGAGGTTGAATTTTCTGCTGATACAGTATTTCTGTAATGTTTCCAATATTAAATATTATAAAAATAAAATTTCTGAGGACCTTCATTCAATAGTATTAGCATTCGTGAATTCTCGCCCAACTTATTTAAGAAGATATTTTTTTGTACTATATAGCACTTTCAACCAAGAGAGCAGTTTTGCTCGGTGAGGTTCGTGGATCGAATACACGTTCTGAAACAATAATTTGTTTGTATAAATTTTTGAAATTGTTCATATTTTCAATGATAGTTGAGGGCTGGAGTATTTTTTATATACCGTCATGTCACCCGCAGAGCGAGAATGAAGAACCACGCGGAGATGAAACTTTCGCTTTTTTTCACTCCGCGAAGAAAAAAAAACAGGATGGCGAAGAAAGAAGCGTGAAAAATTAAATTGTTGATTTTACTATCTTGCTCCAGTTTTCAAACAGAACTGTAAAGTGCGCTTGAAAATCTGTCGTCGAGTTTTTCTTCCTTTTGTCAGTGATACAAATTAAGAATTTGAAACGAGAAATTTGTTACTTGTACCTTTATTCAGCTCTCTCCAAACTTCGCATTGCGCGAAGCTTGAAATTAACCCCCTGGAAATTTTTTTGCACAATAGAATTGCTCCTTCTCATCCTTCTTGTATTACACAGGATATTCGTCTATAGGAACAAGGAACATATATAAAACTTTGAGTTGGAACTCATATTGAGTGCGTGAGGTGTAAGAGCACTGAAGTTGAAAAAGTTTTTCAAGTGTACAATTCTACTTTATTAGTTGCTTTTACAAGAAAACTTTCAGGTGCCAACCCTGGCATCATCACCGGGCTGAATGGCTTACTGTATGATCAATATTTCCATCTGAACAAGTTACTGCTTTGTTTAGAATTTGAAGAAATCATGTTCAATAAAGGAGAGGCGTGGAAGCCCAAACCAAACAGATCAAGAAGAAGCTTGCCGAACTGACCCGAAAGAAAGGAAAAGACGACGACAACTAAGCACAACGTTGTTCCCAGAACCGAGAATCTGTCATGCGACACCTTCGCAGAAGGAGAAAGAAGACTGCTGGACAAAGGCATCAAGTACGTGCAGCCAAAGAGACTGAACCAGTGTAAACTTGAAAGTATGGCCATTCCCTGGGAACAAATAATCCAAACCATGGAATAAGACGTTGGACCAGAAGCTCGGACCAAAATTGACAAATTGCTGTTGGACATCAATGAGAATATGTGCCAAACCAATGACACAACGCAAGTAATGCAGAGGAAGGTCACAAATCTACAAAAGAAGATCCGACAGAACAACCTGATTTTGACCATGGCGGACAACGGCAACACGGTAGTGGTAATGGAGAAGAAGGAATACACCCAAAAAGTGGAGTCGTACATTGCAAAGGTTGGATACCAAGAGCTGACAAAGCACCCAACACGGAAGTACCAAGACGACCTGAAAGCTGTGTTGAAACGGAACGATGTACCTGGCAATGGAAGGACGCTTGAGATGAACCCGGTTGCACCAAAACTCAAGGGGCTTGTAAAACTCCACAAAGCGAACTGTCCGATGAGACCCCTGGTTAACAGCATTTAATCATAATGCTACAAGATGGCGAAGATTGTAGACATTCCTGAAAAAAAAACACCAGTTTGCACCCAGACGAAGCATCAGAAACAACGGAGAGCTGATTGAGCAACTGGACAAGTTGGAAGTCAAACGACAAAGATTTGAAATTCAATCTACTTCCCCTCAAGAAGGATGAAACTTTGGCGAATGCTGTTATGAATCTTGCTGTTAAATTCGCCCCGGCTTTAATCCCAGAAAGTCTGTGCTGAAATAGTCCGCAATCAACCCCACCCTCGCATGAGTAACAAATTGGGAGATGTGATCCAAGGTTTAAGAAGGAATCGTCACCAAGGCTGACAAGGGCAATGTTGTTGTGGTGATGGAAAAATCCGTCTATGCTTCTAAGGTCCATGAAGTGCTCCAGCAGTGTGGTGCTAAAGAGAGTGAGGATTTCAGCCTCCCTAAGCATGTCAAAGAAGTTAGGAGAGTCATCAACAAGTGTAAGGCTATTATCAAAACTCCAGCTACGAAAAAAGCCTTCCTTGTTCCTGACCCCACGCAACCGCCCCTCCTTTACGGGCTGCTTAAAGTGCATAAGAATAATACCCTAATGCGGCCCGTAATTTAATTCATTTCCTCTCCCACCTGCCTCCTTGCCAATTCCTGGACCGTTGGTTCAAACATCGGATTGATTTTGAATCTCTTCACTCGGTCTTGAATTCGGCCTCTTTAACTGACGTCCTGAAGGGTGTAAGTCTTCCCTCGGAACGACCATCTGCTCGTTTGATGTTAATGGTTTGTTCCCGAATATTCTTAAGGCTGCTACTATCCAGCGTATGGGTAGTTACTCGTCAAAGCCATCATTCCTCACAGTGAGTTTTAAGAATTTTTCGATCTTCTGATCCCCCAACTATTGTAGGGAAATTTTTTGAGTTCCCTGATGAAGTAGGGATCCCTATTGGATCACCATTAGGCTCTCTCATCTCCGAAATTTTCATGTCCAAGTTTGAACTTGACCTCTTTTCCTCGAGCCAGGTATTACTTAATCACATTCACTATTGGCACAGGTACGTTGATGACGTTCTATGCACCTGGACTGGTCCCCCGGATCTCCTTGGTGAGTTTCTGAGGTATCTCAATTCCTGGTACCCATCCATCAAATTTAGTTGGAAATAGGGGTATTTTCTATCAACTTTTTGGATTTATCGATATCTATGATAGACGGTATTCATAACTTTGGAATTTACAGGAAAGATACTACGACCGATGTTTTAGTTGACGGAGGTTCGTTCGGTCCTGTTGCTCATAAGATGTCTGCTTTTAATAGCTTAGTTCACAGACTGACTCGTATTCCTTTGAGTCAGGCTGCCTTTATTAAAGAATTACTTACAATAAAACATCTGGCCAGAGTGAATGGGGTCAGTGTCGACGTTGACGTGATGGTTCGTAGGAAACTTACGAGGAGCATTCTTGATTCCACCACCTCCCTCCTCCAAGACACGATCCGTGATCGTTGAATGCGTTGGACCAGTCGCGCTTTCCTGGGGAAGTTCTCCCTCCAATTGGGTCGGGCCCTCCACCCATTCAGCTTCGGTGGAAAACCCTTTTTCAATATTAGTGCACTACTTACACCTCACTCACTCATTATGAGTTCCGATAAAACCACAACCTAGAAGAATGTATTCGTTTAAGCTGGTATCCTTTGATGCGGCAAACATATGTTTGGTACATACCAAAGCAGGAAGTTCTCATCCTGCTCAAATGTAACCCATGCCATGGGAACCCCGATGGGCCGAAGTACGCCAACATAGTGGAAGAGATCTTGAGCCAGAACTACCGCCGTTTCGATAACAGGTTCTACAGTCAGGAAAAGGGACTTGCGATGGGATCACCGCTGTCATCAATACTGGCGGAGATATTCATGAATGATATGGAAAACAAGATATTGAAGGGCAGCAAGTTCAGAAACTCGATCAAACATTGGGCCAGATAATTATGTAGATGATATCCTAATTGTGTGGTCAGGCACTGATAGACAGGTGGGCATATTCTTTTTGGAAATTGATGCGATAAATGAGAGCATCAAATTCACAGTGGCAAAAGGCAATGAGACAATCGACTATTTGGACCTTACACTCACACTGAAGAACAACAGGATAGAATACAAAATCTACAGGTAGCCGACGCATACAGACACAATCATCCCTACGACTTCTACCACCACCCCAGCCACAAGTTAGCGGCAATACAGAACTACTGTTATCGAGCAATTTCTGTCCAAGAGGAAAGAAATTGAGATAGTAGAGCAGATCGCAGAAGCCAATGGCTACCACAGAGGTGTGGTGGATGTAGTCTTTGGGAAAATGGAAATAAAGAAGGGAACCCATGGTGCCATAGTGAGAAAGTACTCCGGATCGATACCATACATAGGAAAGTACACAGACAAGGTGATAAAGGCGTTCAATGGCTACAATGTAAATGGGGTATCCGTGATAACCAACCCAAGGTGAAGAGAATCAGCAATGACCAGACGGAAGAAAGGACAAGGAAAGCTTGAGCGAAGTGTACACGCTCAGTTGTGAGCAGTGCGAGGGCATCTACATTGGTGAGACTGGGAGAAAGTTTGAGATCAGGGAAAAAAAGCACAAAAAGTCAAGAGAGAAGAAAGATGGCAAGTCACTGTTTGGTAAACACTGTAACAAAGAACACCACAATGGGGAGGGAATATTTGAAACAATACGATGTATAATACGGAACAGTAGATATGCCCCTAGGCTTCTCTCTATATAATCTAGTCTAGAAAATTTACTACAACCTAACGTGGTAGGCTAATGACGTCATCTCTAAGTACCATTCTCGAGTTCTTCCTCATAAATAAAGTACAGCTCCATGAACAAAAATATTCAATGACCTTAGAAACTCCCCTAAAAACGATGATCATACTCGCACGCTTACGTTTTTGCACTTTTTCTGAAAATATTTCCCTCCTTCCGATAAGAAGAATAGCGGGTTTTCCATTAAAAAAATACAGCGGCAATCGCATTTTCTGCAAAGGCAGCGGATAACCCGCAATTTCCGCTGTCTCTCATGAATAACTTCTTTTTGCTTTTATCCTTGACACTAGGTTCCAACCTTTGGTAGTCCGTCCTCTACAAGGATTCAAACCAAAAATTACCCCCTGATGACGTCACACTCTCCTGCTGGTTCTTTCTTTAGAAATCTTGAACAATATTTGGCCCCAATGATGTTATATCCTTGTACTTGAAGATTTTCTGAAGTCTCTTTTCTACCTTCTTTTAATCACCAAAGTATATTGATGACGTCATGTCTTTCTTAAACTAATTAACCAAGTTCGTTCGTAGTGAGGAAGAGAGACCTAATCTTAAGTGTCCATGCCTGAAACGCTCTTTTAGAACTATCTCAAGTTTTTGTATTGTAGCTCTCACGCCTAGAAGAGAAGTTGAGCTCAAAAATCTATAGTTATAAGCTAGCTTGAAGGTTCGGAGCTCAACCCTCTACAGAGATCCATAGCTCCAAATTTATAAAGGATTGGAACACAAGATTTCAAGAGGAAACCTGCTTCATGAGTGGTCTTTTTGAAAACTTTGATGTGCCGTCTATCAAAAACTGATCAATTTATTATAAAATAAATCTTTTAGTTTAAAAAAAAAAAAAAAAAAAACACAATTATTTTCAATATAAAATTTAAATAAGATCTCTATCTTTCGAAATAATATTATTATTAAAACTTTTTAAATTATTAATTTAATTTAAAAATTTAATAGGTATAAACTATCAATATAAATATAAAATTGAAATTTATGAAATTAAAATTTATAAAATAACTATATTTATCAATTAAATTTATTATTACATTTAAATAATAATAACTTTTTTTATTATATTGATTATTTTATTAATTAAATCAGAAATTTTCATTAATTAAAATTTAGAATTTTTTTTATATTCACAAATTAATTTTTAATTTTTTTTTTTAATTATTTAAATTAATAAAATTTATTTTTTTTAAATAATATTAAATATTAATTATTTTAGCTTCTTTTTGTATTAAGATCTATCCTAATAATGTAGGCGGACTTGAGACAAAAATTTGAATATCGAGCCATAAGACAGGAAGAGGACTTGAAAAACTTTCAACTTTCAAGCTAAACACGATAGGAAAGATACTTACCAACATCGCTAGAAGTCACGTGACAGGTTAATTTCCGATTTATCCAATGAAGCGCTCGGATTCGGGCGATTATAATCGGATCAGCCCTAAATTGACGAATAGCGCTTTGGTAAAACTAGCCCTTAAGAAAATTTGGACTCGCGATTATTCAAACTTTAGCTTAGGCTAAACGACTCCATCAGATCAAGGTCGCTGACGACGTTATACCACGTTCTGGGTGGAAACGACGGCTTCCTTGAGAAAATTGAACGAGGAACGCAGGGAACCTGTTCTATGGGTAGAATTAGTGAAATCTTGAAGACTCTTTTAAGTTTTTCTGCCTTGAATCATTATAATGTATAGCCTGAAGGTAAAAATTTTTCCAAGTCCAATTTCTATCAATTAGTCCTCCTTCCATCATATATTATGGCTTGAAAGTCAACATTTTTCCAAGTGCTATATATATATGATAGGAGGGGAACTTGTTGAACTTACTCCCCCCCCCCTCCGATCATATATAGCTCGGGGTCGAATTTTTTCCAAGTCTCTCTCCTGCCATATATTATGGCTCGAGAGTCGACATATTTTTTAAATTACAATCCGAGGTATATGTGATGGGGGGGGGGGGGGGACTTGAATCACTTTTACAAATAATGTTGGACTTGAACCATTTTTGTTTTGGTAGGACGGCGCACGGTAAATTTTTCGAAATAATCTTTCTTAAAACAGGTTCCCTGTTGAAATTTCTACAAGCTAATGACGTCATAGTAACAAAACCAAAAGGGTTTTCTCAAAAGAAGCTCTAGTCGAAAAGAGGTCACTTTTTACGGTTTTTCCAAGAGTAGTCCCAGTCTGACAGGGGAATAAAATGCTAAAATATTTAGGCTACAGAATTATTTGTCATGTTTGTTATGTTTCATATCTCTGCTGAAATGAACCCCGAATTTACATTTCTTGCTAGTCTAAATCTAGCTTTCTTAGCCCAACTCTTTGGCTGAACCATGTCCAATGCTTAGTGGTCTAAGTCGCAACAAAGAGATAGCGAGTTCTCTGCTAAAAAAGAAATCAAGAATTTTATTCCGAGGAAGCAAGAGGAGCTGACCCCCCCCCCCCGAACATTAAAAAAAATGAACTGAGATATTTAAACGTAATTCGAGAAATCTGGGATTCCCAAATTAAGGGTGAAAAAATTTATTACTTCATGAAATTGTTGACTGATTCCTTAATGACTTCTATAATCTAGAAAAAATTCCAAAAATATTCTTTCAGTTCACAAAAAAACAAAAAACATGGAATTGCCAAAAGGAGAGAATCAAATCTCTTATAATAATATCGAATAAAGATAAGCTAGCGAAACTCTCTCACGAAAAAGAAGCAAATTCAATTATACCTCACCTTGATATTCGTTACACACGAAAATCACGATTTCCTCTTCATGAGTCATGATCAAAGGGCTGTCTAAAGCGAATTTTTTAAAATACGCGAGCTCGATAAGGCAGAGAAAAGTCGGCGAATACATACTAGATATTTTTTTTGGATTGCATTCGAGTGAAAGCTCGTCGAAATATAGGGAGTCACCTTATCGTAAAACCTAATCGCGCACAAAACATTCGAATAGAGATAGCATTATTTTGACATTTTACACTAACTACTATAAAGGGCAAAGGTGTCCTTTCGACGAGCTCAGAAAATGTTTGTACGACACCAAGCACGAACTAGAATTTACACGGCGTTACGACCAGATGGCGACGGGAATGTATTCTTGGAAAATCCGATAAATCAGACTCCATGTACCCGACGACTAAACCCCATTTCTGATTTCAATGCGTCTTCAAAAATGCACACTTCTGGATGTAAAGGGTAGGTATGTTACGAAAATTTTTAAATGTAATGCTCTCTTCCAGGATAAGGTATGCATGGTAAGGCGAGAAAGCACGACGGAATTTTCATCAATTTCAACGTTCAAAGAAGTGGGTGGGACAGATTGAAAGATTGAGGGAAAAAATTATCAGTCTAGGAATTCAGAATTGAAAGTTTGAGAACTGGTCACAAATCAGCCAAGGATCTATTTTTTTCTATCACACAAAATAATGATCCTTGCGGTATTAAGTATAATATTTCGATATGATTTTGAAAGTATTTAAATTTGAAATTTCATAATATTATGTTGGAGCTGAATGAGCAGGCTTGACATTGCAAATATTTTTTGCTCTGGCCCCCGCTTTAAAGGGACCAAATGTTTGGGCTGGCCCCGACGGGACAGGGCTCGATCTCATGCCTGAAGAAAGAATTCGATTTTGATTGAAAGCACGAATCGATTTTTCTGGCGAAGGAACTCACTTCCATTGGTCCTCTAATAGAATAAGAATTGTCTTCATCTCCTACGAGTCGTTACTTACCCAAAAGGTGACCTGATCTGAGAGAAGGTTTCAAGCATCAATTTCGAGGTGCTTCTAATTGGCTGCCCTAAGCAGTCACAGCTCGTTAATGACCAAGTAACTGTGAAAAAATATTGCTACCAATCTTACATGATTCAAATCTTCCATATTGGTCGTGCGATCTCTCTGTAATCGTTATATGTTCGAAATCAAATTATCTGTTAATTTTACATGCTTCACTACGAGATTTTTGTATGTGATACTAATGGAGTGCAAGAAGTATTCGCTGTCCACTGAACGCGATGCTTTTCAAATTCTGCTACCTTGACAATTTTGCGTATGTCATTTAGATGAGAGAAAACTGCTGAAATTCAACTTATTTAGAGCCACGGTGTTGTAAAGACAATGAAAATGTAGATTGAACTATCTCTTAAAACATATGATTGAAATATCCTTCCACAATTTAAGCGCATTTTCACGTCCTGCATTTGTTCCGCTAGGGACCACGCCCCAACTAGACGTGCAAATGACGAACTCGTGAAAAGCACTTTGCTCATATGTTCAAATTTCCACGTTACTGATGGACAGCGAATACTTCTTGCACTCCATTAGTATCACATACAAAAATCTCGTAGTGAAGCATGTAAAATTAACAGATAATTTGATTTCGAACATATAACGATTACAGAGAGATCGCACGACCAATATGGAAGATTTGAATCATGTAAGATTGGTAGCAATATTTTTTCACAGTTACTTGGTCATTAACGAGCTGTGACTGCTTAGGGCAGCCAATTAGAAGCACCTCGAAATTGATGCTTGAAACCTTCTCTCAGATCAGGTCACCTTTTGGGTAAGTAACGACTCGTAAGAGATGAAGACAATTCTTATTCTATTAGAGGACCAATGGAAGTGAGTTCCTTCGCCAGAAAAATCGATTCGTGCTTTCAATCAAAATCGAATTCTTTCTTCAGGCATGAGATCGAGCCCTGTCCCGTCGGGGCCAGCCCAAACATTTGGTCCCTTTAAAGCGGGGGCCAGAGCAAGAAATATTTGCAATGTTAAGCCTGCTCATTCAGCTCCAACATAATATTATGAAATTTCAAATTTTTTTTTTTCGAAAAAAACTATGCCAAATTTTCATTAAAAAACTGATGCTAAAAGATGCGATTTTTCACGTCGACACGTTAGAGTTTTCATGACATTAATATCATGTCGGACTTGAAATTCACAAGAAGACGCTACTTAATGTTTCTCGAAGGATCCGATAAAATGGCAGCGTTCGAATGTAGTCCAAGCTCTTGAAATATAAGAAAGATCTAGAAAAATACTCGATGTACATTATTGCAAATGGTGTTCCCAACAGATAACCTCGAAGGTAATATTTTTACATTCGTTATCAGGTAATGGTTAAAGAAGAAAAAACTATATAGACGAAATAAATGACGTCAAAAGCCACACTATCTAGTAAAAACGACCTCTTAACAAATTCGTAAGTTTCTATTTTAAGTAAAAAAAAAAAAAAAGTTCTCGATAAGACGATTTGAAAATTTTTAAAATCTTTTACAGACGAGAGACAGTCTGTCAAATGAACAAGAAACATGTTTAAATTGGAGTAACTTCTTTCTTCTCTTCGCTCTTTTTTTTTTTTTCGTCTCTTCCAAATCCCTTGACTCATTTTCTCATTCAATTAAATACGTCTCATTTAGTTGCTATTCTGATGTGTTGAAGTTTCTTTTTCTAATTTTTTTAATTAACGAGCAACCAACTCCCTATTATCAGGGCTGTGAGCTCGGTGACAGTTGAATTTTGATACAGGGTAGGAGATTCAGTCTACGGAGAAACGAAAAAATGTTGCAGACGTGTAAAGAATGGTTTGATAAGGATTCTACGTAGCTGTGTGGAATATGTGAAGAATTGCGGAGTGAGGTTGATTTGGAGCATGACGGATAGGGATTGACTAATTTCGCGTTGAGAGAGGCGTCGTGTGCAAGAATCTTATATGGGCGATTCTAAAACGAGAAATCATTATTTCTTTCCTGCGAGTGAGTTGTTTTGGTGAGTCTCAGGGATCGGAGTGTTTCTTATTTGGGCAAGTTTGTTCGAGTAAGATTTCAGGTTTGACCAGTGCGCCAGTTTTGGGTGATGTATTCGTTGAAGAACTTGCAAAAGGCAGGAAAGAGCGCTCCATTGCCTGAAATACCCAGATGAAGAATATTGGAATGGACATATAGGGAAAAGAGTAACGAGAGCGTGAATTTGATTCGCAAGTGGATGAAAGGAAGTGCGAGTGGAGTAAATCGAGAAAATCAGAGACGATCAGGGAGAGATTTTAATGGGAGAAGAGAATGAGCACGTGCTCTAGACAATTGAAAATAGTCTGCAGCTTAGTGATGTACACTGATGCGGCGGTGGTGAGAAAACGGTTCTGTTGTAATGGGAAAAAACTCAGCTGAACAAGGGGTGACAGGGAACCTGGGACGTGGGATCTGAAAAATGTTGACGAACCAGATCTATGACGTCATAAAATTGGGACACGTCACAGGCCCGGATTTTGCAGCTGTATGTAATAACACAGGGACTTGGAAAAATTCCGACCTCCAAGCTATATATGGTAGGAGAGGGACTTACAATACCTGAGAAGGAAGTTCTGACTGCAGGGTATCCACTTTTTCTCTGAAATGAAATTCCCGGACTTTCAGGTTTTTCCAGACCATAATCTCTACTGAAAAAAAAAAAAAAAAAAAAAAAAAAAAAGAGGAAAAAGAGGAAAAACTTCCTAGCTTGAACTTTTTCTGACGAATCTCAAAGATTCCCTGACTTTTCCCTGTCTCACAAAATTCCATGACTTTCCCCTGACTTCCAGATTTTCCAGACAAGTGGACACCCTGTCTGAGTCTTATGGTGTTTGAAGCGATGCATATCTGGTTCATAGAAAGGGCTAAGTCAATTGATGTATGAAGCACTGCATATCTAGTTACTCGAAGGGGCTATCTTTCAGGCTATATACACCGACCACCGAGAAATTTATGAAAGCAGGGGGATTTAGAAAATTTTCGAGCTCCGAGCTTTGCCAGCCAATCGGACGACGGACGTTTTTTCCGACTCCCCCCCCCCCACATAAAAAACAGATTTCCCTGTTAATACAGGGTAAGATTGAGGTACGATTCTACAATTTCATTAAAATGTGGCCAGAAATTTGAGGGTGTGGTTGAGGACCTAGAGAGGCGGGTGAGATCGCGAATTACCTTGAGGAGAAAAGCCACGAAGGTGTTATTGTGATAGTGGAATTTAAAGGGACAAAATAAATTGAGCTTAAGGTTGGGTCAAAGATTACGTATGGGGGTCCGAGTTAAAGGTCACGACGGAATACACGTTTATAGACAGGGATTTGAGGATACTGCAAAATAAGTTAGTTTGAGGCGGTGGTAATGTAGTGTGCGGGTGGCCGTATCATCGAAGAGGCTGTCGACGCGGTTGGTTCCAAATGCTCCAGAAGCTATTCTGAGCGCTGAGTTTTGGATTGTAAGAGAGAGGCGCTGGACCGTAAATGGGCGACTTATAATCGAATAATAAACGGTTCAAACTGATAAAGAGGGCGAGAGCTCAATTTAAGCGCTCAGATAAACACAAACTGCTCGTCAGGGACAAACTAATCGAGAGAACATTGAAAAAATCTCGTAGCTTGTGGAGTTTCTTTCATCAGGCAAGTCATTAGAGCGAGCAGAGAACCTGTTTTACGAGTGTTTTTAGGATTTCCCAATCGGGAGTGATTATTTGTCGACATTTCAGTGTGAATTACCTCCTACAACGACCATTTTGTGTAAGTAGTGTTGCACTAAAACTCACAGATAATACGAGTCGCGAGTACGTAAGGCAGTGCGAGCGTCAGGGCGACGCGTCGCGCCGGTGTAAAGGTGCTAAAATATATTCGATACCGATAATATAAATATTTTTTCCGGTCAATATCAACAGTATCGATGGTTCTCAAAGTTTGTTTTCTTTCGAAAAAAAAAAAAAAAACACTTTTGTTTTAGGTAAGTAAAATACTTCTTTTTTTAAGGTAGAAAAATATGGCCCAAAATTGTATCGACATCATCACGATAGTCAAGTCAAAATCTTGTATCGATATTTTCGATATTTATTGAGTCAATCATATCGGTATTCCAACACTACTACGCCGATGTTAGGTTGCCAGACGAGGTCTGAAGGCGAATACGTTTGGAGGGGGGTTTGTTGTTGTGAAGGAGGAAGATTCGTTTGTAAATTGGAAGTTGTGGAGATTAGAGAAAATAAAAAGTTCGAGAGTGGGTCGAGTCTACGAAAATGAAGGTGAGGTTCCAATTATCGCTTCACAACGTCAAACCATGGTCCAAAATTTCTGATGTTTTTTGAATATTTTTCCGATATAATTATTTTGAAATTTTACAACTCTTTTTGATTGTTTCAACGGGAAACCTGTTTTATCGTTTTTTATTTTATTATTATTTTTTTTTCGGGGGGGGGGGGGGGGGACGTCCACCATCTGGGCGGCCGGTAAAGCTAGGAGCTCGAGAATTTTCCAAGTCTCCCTCCTGTCATATATAGCTTGAGAGCGGGATCTGTAACGTCACAGTTTCATGACGTCACAGATCCCCATTCGGAAAATATTTCGGGGTAAAAATTTTCAGGGCACAATCATTCGGGGAAATGATTTTCGTCAATATGATTTTCGGGGGAAAAATCATTCGGGGAAATGTCATTCGAGAAAACGTGTTCTGGCATATAGTAGGGAATCCACAGTTGTCTTGTGACGTCACAATCTGATGATGTCATAGATCAGTTTTTTTTTTTAAATTCCCCTAAGCTTATATAGCTCCCAAGTTCAGGCCTATGACGTCACAATATGATGTTCTAAGCCCTCCCCTCCCATCATACATACCTCCAATGTCCGGGCCTGTAACGCTACAATTTGATGACGTCAGAGGTCAGCCTTGTAACGTCACAATCTACATTTTTCAGATCCCACGTACCCCATAAAACTTATATAGCTCCAAGTCAAGGTCTGTGTTCTACGCCCCCATCCTCCCACTATACATAGATTGGGGGCAGAGCCTGTGACGTTGCAGTTTGGTGACGTTATACGTCAGCCTTGTGACGTCACAATCTAATGACGTCATAGGTCAGTTTTTTTCAAATTTTCCTCCTGTTACAAAATATAGCTTCAAAGTCCGGGCCTGTGACGTCACAATTTGATAACGCCCATAGGTCACCTTTGTGACGTCACAATCTACATTTTTCAGATTCCACGTGTCCCATAAAACTTGTATAGCTCTCAAGTCCGAGCCTATGACATCACTATTTGATGTTCTAAGCCCCCCCCCCTCATACATAGCTTGGGGTAGGGTCTGAGACCTTACAATTTGATGATGTCAGAGGTCAGCCTTGTGACGTCACAATCTACATTTTTCAGATCCCAAGTGCCCCATAAAACTTATATAGCTCCAAGTCAAAGTCTGTGTTCTATGCCCCCATCCTCCCACCATACATAGATTGGGGGTAGAGCCTGTGACGTCACAATTTGATAACGCCATAGGTCACCTTTGTGACGTCACAATCTACATTTTTCAGATCCCACGTGTCCCATAAAACTTATATAAGTCCTAAGTCCGGGCCTATGACGTCCACTTTTTAATTCAATTCTTAATATCAAAACTAATTCAATCCATAGAACAGGTTTCCTACGTTCTTCGTTTAATTTCGTTCCTTCAAGTCTGCCCCCACTCTTTCTCTCATCATGTATACAGATACATACAAAACTCGAACGTCGAAAAATTTGGTGGAATGATACAGCTGGACGACTTCTTCAGAATTCCCTTGCGCTTTACTCTAAATAATATAGTTTAATGGTAGAAATTGTTCGGTCCTCTTCCCGGTGATAGCCTTTCCAAGTCGAGTCACGAGTTCCCATTTCCCGCGGTACCACAGTTTACATCCTCTTTCGATACACCTAAATGGCCCAATTTTAGTGTTTTACATGGTTATAAGATTGAGACTAATGATTATCCTAGTATATTGTACTCAGGCCCAAGATTCGCTCCGAGTTTTTGGGCAGGCCCTTAATACTTTCCGACCCCCGCCCCTCTGGCCAGTAAAGCGAAAAAGTTTTCTGCGGCAGGCTACACCTACCCGGGCCACCCTCAAAATCAAGTCTGACTGTATGGGGCTAGTATAACCTAGTATACTGTATGGTAGGTTTACCTAATGGAGGTTATTGTTCGGCCATAATGAAGAGCAAGGATACTGGTCCCAAAATAGCGAATATCGAAATTACACGAAGTCTCTATGACGTCATCCGCCCATGATGCAAATTTTAGAATGGCTCTCAGCTTTACGACACATCTATTTCAAAACTGTCTTACAATTTTTTGACTGGGACTACTCCTGGGAAAATCTTCACGAAAAACCGTCACGCTTGATTCAGAGACTTGAAAAAATTTCGAGTTATACTACGTCTGACATGCAGTATAATAGGCCAGACTAAGCCTGGTATGCAATACACCACGGGCTTCGTATACTGTATGCTAGACTAATCAGCTAATCCTGCCTCCATACAGGGCTTGCTCTATACGAGGCCTAAAACAGCATAAGAGGCTGTGATATACTAGGGGCTCCATATACTAGATTCTGGGCTAACCAGCTCATGTATGGAGTTTTGTAATTTAGTTAGAACGATCAGTTCTTCACTGAACAATGCGCTCATAGACATACTGAGGGTGATAGGGTATAGCGCGATGAACTAGTCCCATAGAGGAAATTCCTTTACCCGCTCCAAGGAAAGTTAAGTCGTCAAAATTTGGTTTATTCGCTGCTGATGATTTTCAGTGGTTTGGGAGGATATAGACAAAAATAAATTGATAAGCTAGAGACCAATTTTTCAGAAGAATTCAACTGGTTACTAGTTGAGGAAATGAAGCTAAAATATCTCCTCTGTTTCAACAAATTCTCCACTATTTTCTCTTCATAATATTCAAAATTTGTCAACAGAAAACCTGTTTTATAGAAAACCTCCGTTTACCCTCCTATGAAATTTCAATATCAAGACTTGACAAAAAATTTCTGTTGAATTTGTAAAGATTTCAACTTTCGCCTTAAACAAAAAATCCGCGACCTTGAGACTCGAATGAAAAAAAGAAAAAAACCAAGTTCATCTTTTCTTCTTTCTAAATTAATACTCGTTCAGGTTTACTAATCAGGATTACGAGCAGCCTATTCTTTACCTTGATTCTCAAAAAATGACATAAAGTTCGCATCGAACTCGGTCAAGCAGAACGCAAAAGATACGTATAGGCCTAAAGAACATCGAAAAACTGACAAAAAACATATTTTACTCCCATCACCCTGCTCTAAATGCATGTATCGTGTTTCACCCGGCACTCGAGCGTGAAAAATTAGTAAAAAAAAACCCTTTAATCAGCTGTTGAAAAAGTTAGCTTTAGCTTTACTGAGAATTCACGATTACAAATTGTTTACACCTGAAGATAAAAAAGTGGGAAAAAGTCCCAGCCAAGGCTCTTCTTTATCGCAGACGTCGAACAAATTACACACGTGGACAACTATTCTTCGCCGACCTTATTTCACAAAAAAATGAACATTAAAAAAAGACGACGACGACGAAAAAAAAAAAAATAATAAAAAACGAAATAAAATAGAATGATGATAACGTTCACGGACATCTTTTTCATGCATGTTTCAGGTGGAAAACAGATAACGAAGTTTCGAAAAATGATTCACCCGATATATATGTGGAAAAATTTACGGTAAAATCATCATCGCGCGATAATTTTCGTCAAATTACGAAATATTCACCATTTTTCTCGAAAATCCTCGCACACAAACGAACATCCATATTATACGAATGATAAACAGAACCGTGAAAAGTACGTGTAATTTTGTTGGTCTTCTTTTATCTTCGAGCGATAAAAATTAACATTGTTATTTAATTGTTTGTGTGCATGTTTTTTCTTTCTTTCTTTCTTTCTTTTTTTGTCCTGAAGACCTCTTTTACAGACTGAGCAGAAGGTGACCAAGATAATTCTCAAACTGAAGAATCTAGAAACTATGTACAACATAGTACACGACATTGTCGTTGAAAAGAGAAGAGCGAAAGAACACGAATTTTCGTACAGATAAAAAAGGTGCACGAAAACACAAAACAAAAATTGAAGTCGATAAACTTATTTCGTACAGGCATTGTAAAATACTGTAAATGTAATTCTAAGGCTAGATACCCAATCTCCTGATAACAGAAAAAAAGGTAAAGTTTTCCACACTCACCTCAGTTGATAGGGTTGAATCGCCTTCGATAGAGAGTCCTAATCGATTTCTCAATACGTCCACTTCTTGCTGTAAATCACATAGCTGAAAATAGAACGTTGAATATTCATTTAGTAAACAGACTTTTGTAAAATAAAGATCGTTTGGAATATATTGGGATTCTATCTTTAATGAAGTTCCAATGAAGAAAGCTCGTAAGTTGAATAATATTTCGATATTGTCAGTGGATCATGTTCGGGAGCACCAGCAAAAAAATCCGCAAATAGCCAGAAATAAATTTGTTTCTGGAGTTACTAACGGACAAATTCTTTTTCATGAAATCAAGAAACGACAGACGTATCGACTCCCATAATTATTATGTAACCGATCAAATGCGACAGCAATCATTTCCCTATTATCCTCTTCTCTAACCCCATTCACAATATCAAACTCCCCTATCTCTGGATATTTGCATTTCTGACACTGCCATCATCATCATTAGCTTTCCAGAAAAGCGCTTGCGGTTTTACAATAAAATTTCTTGCAGTGATTTGTAATTTAAATTTCAACCTTACTTCAGTACCACTTTTTTCCCTGAATCTTCTAACCGCCAAAGCGCTATAACAGCATATACTAGCACACCCTTGAAGCAAAGAAGCTCTCCATCCTATGTTCACTCTGCTCTAGCCTCTACTAACTAAAAAAAGTCCTGTGAAGGTCCAAAGAAATCTCATCGGCCATCAAATTCTGAAGAAATTAAATGCTCCGATCCTACTAAACCTCTAATTCTCAGGCTGACTTTATCAAATACGAGTATAAACAGTCCCGCGCAAAAGCTAGGGTTTTAATTCGGAGCTCATTTGTTGCTTGTCCCACTTCAAAAAGCGACTAGCGAGTAAGTCCTTGTTTCACACCATCTCACATTTCATATCTGAATCTGACGCCACCACCGTTTTCCTTCCCCGAAATATTTCTAAAATCCTTGCTTCCCATTTTTCAACAGTATCGCTGATTCAAACAACATCTAATCTCAAACCCCAAGCCGAAGCTCACCCCTACTCCCTCGACACTGACCTCGCTGCACTCCCTTACAACCTCCTTATCGGTCTTCGAACTCACTTCCACCACCCACAACAACTTCGAAAAAACCGCCAACATTCACGCCTGCAAGTTCAAACACCTCCAACTCAACTCCTTTCATTACCTTCCCTCTCGCTTCAACTCATCCCACTCCAAGTCTCATACATTTTATCCTGGAAACTAGCCATAAAATCAAGATCCTCTCTCCCCTCATCCTGTCGCTCTAACCTCCGTTCTAGGTAAACTATTTCAAAAATCCTCAACTAAAGATGATTATTTCTCGAATTTAACGACATTTTATCCCCGTGGCAATACGACTTCCTTGAAGGTCGAAACACTTCAGAAACCATCCCCGACCTCAACCTTCAATTTGGAGAACTATTCCGTAATATCTTCCTTCTTTACAAGTGAAAAAACCCTTAGGCGGCAAAGAGCCTATAAGTAGATTGGATAGCTGAGCCCATTACGTTGATTGGTTCTTTGACGCCTCCGGATTCTTCCTCGCGACAGGTCACAAGTTTCGCCAATCACGTGGGAACACTTTCTGCAGACCGAAGCGTTCCCTCGCGATTGGCGACACTTTCGTTCCTATAAATTATTTGAAATAAGCCTTCGAGGCAATTTATCCTCCCTTCTACAGTCGTATCTTCATGACAGATCCACATCAGTCCGAATTTATAACCACAACTCTTCGCTCGACTCCAGCCAAACTGGGTCTCCCAGGAAGAGATTTGAAGAATTCCTTTCTTCTCGATTGCCATAAACGATCAATGAAACTTTGTCTCCACTCCCTCTGATTTCCACGTCTTTCTCGTGCCTACAAATCCCAAACAAGCCGCACGTTTACTCCAACTCACCCTCGATAAGTTCTCCTCGTGGGACTCCTCATTCAGAAATTCCAGATCAGCCTCTCATCTCCCCACTAAATTCCTTGACCTTCCGCAAACACCTGGACTCTTTACATCAAACTATCAGGAATCAAACGCTTAAACGCAAAAAATATTTTTCAATATCTATCCCACACCCACACTGGTTGTAGTTGCAAACTCCTCCTCTAACTATACAACTCTCCAACACGCTCTCAACTGGACTACGGAACCCCAATCGGCAGACAGGTCAACAAATCCTCCGTAAGGTCACTACAATCAGTCGCCCTACGTTTGGTCCGCTGGTGCCCTGCGCACCAGGCTTACGCTAAGCCTACACGCTGAGGCTGGCATTCCTCCTTTACAATTCCGCTTTTTATCGCTTGCCGCCAACTTTCTTGCATCTACAGCCCAGTTTCTCCAATTCTCTGCCTTTCTCCCCTTTCTCCGCTCCCAAAACTCCTATTTATTTCATTGGAATCCGATTCGATTACCCATCTTAAATTTATTCCTCTTCTCCTGATATACCCCGACCTCCCTGGGCATCCCCGACACCTCACATTCGCTTCAACCTGGCTAATTTACCGGAATCACCCATCATAATTTACATTAGACAAAACGAAGCCATTATCGCTAATAATCTTCCGACCCACGATCTGTGCTCTACACATCCAAATCGGGTCCCAAAACTGACTACGCCCTCTCTATCGATGGGAAAGGCTCGTTCTTCCGTATGGAAAACTCGACCTCTATACTCGTATATTCTGTTGAGCTATCTGCCACCCATTCTTGCCTAACTCACTTCCGTCTTCAGCCCTCTCCTTTCCGACTCTCTCTTTTTTCTCCAAGCCATGCAAGACTCCTACTCTCAGTGCACTCTCATCCTCCTACTCACCTTAACATCTCCTCAATCTTCAATTGCCCCCCCCCTAGTTATATCGACCTCCCGGAACCCGACGCAATGACTCAGCCAAGAATATCTATAAACCAAAGCAAATGCTGAGAACTTTCTAGTCTTTGCAAATCTTATTTCATCAGAATTTGGCTTTCATTTCCACGAAAGGTTTACCAAAAAGAATTTAGAACCGACGTTTCGATATCATAAAATATCTTCTTTTTTTTTAATTCTGGTTTCTCATATCGCTTAGCAAACTTTTCCGCTCATGATTTTGAGGGTTGATGAACTTTTTCGGACTAAAGCTTACAACAGACAACAAACTGCTAATTCAACAAGAATGAAGATGACACGGAACGCTTCCGTAAAATTTTAGTGTCATTGCTGTGAATTGATCAGGGTAGAAGATGTCAATTGATCAAATCAGTTTACGGCTTTCCCTTTCTTTTTTCTTAAGTTAATTCGATCTCTTCTCTTCCCGAACGAAGAACTCGTACCTATCCGTCTATTTATCAATTTTATCCGCAAGAAGTTTCTCATCTCCATAGCCCATTACCACACCACTCGTAAGGCACTAAAGAAGGCGTATTTGAGGTGTGCAACTTGACAGAATTCCACATCTTGAACCTTAAGAAAGAAGTTTCATCTCGTTTTTATTTTATTCCGCCTGAATTCTATTTTTTTTTTTCCCCGATTACAAGGGAACATTTTATGACAAAGAAAAATCAACTTTACGAAAAAATAAATGTTCAACGTCCCATGAACTTTGAAAAGTACCAATGATAGGAACTTAAAGTACCAATCAAGAAGTCAAGCCGAACTTCAAGAAGTATCACTTTCATGAAAGATATTGCGTAAGTCTCTAATCGCAGCATTTAATTAAAACTTGATAAAGTTTCACTCTCCACCCGTCATAAAAATCCCGCCGTCATAAGATTATTAAAATCCTAGGCACTATACTTCTATACGAGATTTCAATAATAATGAAGACAAAAATTAACCATTACCGTCAGTGGTTTGGTCGACTGATTCATTCGTTGAACGCATCAGATAAAAAAAAAAGACGGGTATAGAGAAATGGGGGTTGGGGAAGGGGTAAGAGAGGAGAAAGACGCACAAAAACTCAACACTTCTCTAATAGCTAGGACTACATTATCGACAGTCTCATGCGTTACGACCATCGACTATCGTTTTTAATGGTCACTAAACAAAATAAAAGAAAATAAAGCAGTAACTTACCTGCAGTAAGTAGGTGCAAAAGAATGAAATAAAATGAACGGAAATGGCAAATATAATAAAATTTGTATTGACGTCGATAACTGAGGGACGAATACATTATGAACACGTAAAGAATTCACGGTGTACTAAGTATTGGGAAAGAAAGAGAAATGAAACAAGCAGGAAAAAAAAAACTAGTACGTACGAAATAAACTGCATGGTGCTCAATGATTATAAAGTGATTAACGGAAAGTAATCGAGGACAATATAATATCATGTTCTTGAAAAATATTGTCGCTACAAAACCAGAAAGTTATGATGGATCTGCTGCTTCCTTTCCCGAAAAAACTATGGAAACTCAGAATCATAAAATTCAGAGCAAGTTGATAACGAGGGCCAGAATTCCTACATTTTCTTATCCCGATATAAAATAGACAAGAAAAGAGGTCGTACACGATGAATTATTCTGAAGTATTTATGATCTTTCCTCCTTCTCTTTCCCGTGTCTCAGAATAATTATGAGCTCGTACGCAGATTATTTTTCGCGCGAAGATTATGATAAGCAAGATGGGCTAAAATTTAGTTTACTTAGGCTTTACAAATTAGAAGCACGAGGACTGCCATGGTATTAAGTGAAGGCGACAAGTATCTGATATTAGCAGCAGTCTGCAGTCATTTCTTCAAGTACATTACAAAGTTGTAAACTGAACAAATGTACAGCACACAGAAAAAGTCTTACTTGTTCTTCTTTTTCCTCACATATCTTCACTAACCGATCGAATTTCTCAAATGGTATGAATCGGGGACCTGAAAATTAAATTTCCGAATTATTATAACGCTTTGACACTTCACACGTTTTATTGCGATGAGACTAAACAAGATTTCGAACTTAGCAAGCAGTAATGTTACTGCCTCAATGACACGTTGGCAAAGTGCGTCAAAATCCAGAGATTTCAAACAAGGTCTGGTATCGAAAATAGCACGTAGTATGTACTCCATTTACAGGGTAATAAATTAAGTAAACAGTAGAGAAGTACTGATATAGCAGATAAAAACTTACGTTCTCGTTCTTCATCAGCTTCAGCGAGTACCTCTTTCGTTAAGGTGGTAATTTGATCTTTTAGACTCGAAATACTGTTACCAAACCAACTCATTTAACATCGGTGATCCTGCTCGAAAAATTCAACAAAAAACAATCTTGGAAAATTTAGCGTAACTGAGGAACGAACAAGATGATTCTAGAGAGAACATATCAATTTTTGGTTTTTTCGTGCCTGTTCACAAAAAGCGTGATTTTATTCACATCTTATCACAAGATGCAAAATTGGTCGTGTTCGTTTGTGCATCATAATCTACATACTGTACAACACTACAACCAGTACAACTTTATCGTGCAATCACAGAAAAGTAGCTACGGGATATACGTCGTGATGAAGTTACCGCAGCACCGACATCGGAAAGGTTTACAGTGACGTTACTACAGCGGTACGCGTACGGGGTCGGGTGCAACACTGTGCAAGTCGAAAAAGGGTCTGTTCCCTGCTTTTTCGCTGCGACTCTGAATCGAAATGCCTAAGAACGTGATAACAAGAGGATGACAAACAAGAGGCTGACAAGAGGGCGAGGGAGAGAATAGAGATTGATACTGGATTTCTACGATTTGATGACTTTTATTGAAAAATTGCTGATTTCAATTCCCTCTATTTAAAATACCGAGTTTTGCAGCTTCTTCGAGCATCATGTGGAGGTGGTTCAGAAGTTTGGATCCTCAGTTGAAGCAGATCTTCATTCTTGCAGTCGCCATGGTTGGATCTATATATTTGTGTACAGAGACTTGAAAACTACACTATTAACTTGATATGCCTCTAACATTGAACGAATAGAATCCCAAAGTAAGCTAACTTTTTGACCTCATATGTCAACTTGGACATTTTTCATTCCTACCATTAATATTTATCGAACTCGTGTGTTGTTCACGTTCTAGGTTAATGTTACCGACATTCTGTACTTCATTCCACAAAGGACATGTACTTTCTGAGAACTTCAACGCTTTAGCATTGAAACTATGTTTCAACGAATTTTATTATCAAGTGTAGATTTTCGGCCAAAATAAAATGTTGTAAACCAGTAGATCTTCATTGTGTGGGATATTGTTGAAAATTTCGAACGATTGCCTTATTATTCATTTTTTGTCGGAATGCTACCGACAGAACGCACATTCACACTCTTATCAGGTTGAATCTTTTAGCCATCTCGAATATTGGATGGTTTTCTTTCAAACTTGGAAATTCGATTATGCGGTTAATAAAGCGAAGGATTTGAACGAATTCCAAGTTCGTAAAAGATGTATTCGGGAAAGAAACCATTCGAGGAAATTATCATTCAGGATTTTTTTTAATCGTGAAAAACGTATTCGGGTAAAAGGCATTCGGGAATTTTGCTATTCGGGAAAACGCTTTCGAGAAAATGACCAGGTACCTTTGAAAATTGATATTGCCTCTAGTGAGTTTACCTCTGTTCCATTTTCGAAGTTTAGGAAAAGGTTTTGACGTGAAAAATCTGTACGAAGCCAATGAAAAGAACTGTTGACATCCCCAGTGGAGGATATTTGGTATGTGCATCGAAAAAAATTTTGAATCAAAATTGAAAGTGTAGGTACTACTTGAGAAATCTCGTCGTATTAATACATTTTTTTTTCAACCAATAAGATAATTCTCAGTATCCAGGGAGAAAAAATAGGAACCTTTGTCTAGATTTTTCCTTGAATCTTCAATGTTACTCAGCGTATTCAACAATTGTGGATCGAATATGAATTTGCACACGGTGGTTTTTTTCTTGAGAGAGAAAAAAAACAAAGCCACAGCTTACATAGATCGAATTGGTAAAAAGTACCCTTTACTTTCCAATTACAGTTTCATCTCGTGAATAATGATATCGTCTTCTTTTTCTCTGCGTACACAAAATCCTTTGGTATACACTGATTATTTTTCGTTCTTGAATACTTTCATCTTTCTCAAGGAATTGCAACACAAGAAAGATATAAACTTGTGTTCACGAAATGATTCCATTCCTTGCTACCTTTTTAGGGACTCATTCCATTGAAACTTGCTAGAAGTGAGATCATTGGAAGCTTGCAAGAAGTTCTCAACAGGCGACTTAGGTTTTCAGAAACTAGGAATCTTCGTATAGTAGAATATTTTGAAAGCAATACATATTCTTAGATCATGCAATGGATCTAGTGACTGATAAAAGGGTTTGAATTTTCTTTCCGACGCCTTACATGACACGTAAATTCGCACGTTCTTTCTCGCAATTCTAGGGTTGATTCTAAACAAACATGATTTTTTTCTCACTCTACTTCTGGCCAAATTTTACACTTCTATTTGAACTCAAAGCAATCATTTTACCGCGAGAATCATAAGTGAGCATTTGTAACTGTTATCCTCTTTCATACTGTTGATGAGATTATTTCACTTCGTTTAGCGGGTGCATACGAGCTTCCGGCGAATTTCGAAGTTTGAAAAGGATCCCCCCCCCCAAAAAAAAAAAAAAAACATCGATCCTTTCTCGGAAAACAGTTTCACACTTGATCATTCCCACGTATGGCATAAAATTATTCAACACAGCCAAAATTATTCAACACAGAAACTGCATAATTCTTTCCTTATACTTTTCACTTATGTACAATTTCTACAACACTTCTAGACAGTACGACTTGAAGTACAAAATGAAAATTTCATTATTTTAAAAAGAGAACAGAATAAAATTGATTCCGGATACAACAGATAAAATCGTTCATCTATTTCAACTGAAGAAGTAGACTTGAATCATCGTGCACATACATCATCGGATACAATGAGGTAGCTAAACCTTTAACTTTGATACTCTACCAACTGTAAGCGACCATTAATAAGTATGAACGCGGTATAGAGAGAACACCCAAACTTTTGAGTGAAACCTCACGCAGCTTTCAGAATACAATATTCAGCGATGAATTTATCGGATAACACAGGATCTAGCTGTTTAACCGCTTGCCAGTAGATATTTGCAACGTTAATAGGATCTCCGTGCAACTTTTCAAACTGCAGATAATCGAGCCAGATATCTGAAAGGACGAAAACGTAATGACAACTTCGAATAATGAAAAATAGCGACGATAAAACGTTTCAAAAATACCTTCGTGATTGGATCC
The DNA here is from genome assembly GCA_035079385.1 of Aspidiotus rigidus. Classification (NCBI taxonomy): domain Eukaryota; kingdom Metazoa; phylum Arthropoda; class Insecta; order Hemiptera; family Diaspididae; genus Aspidiotus; species Aspidiotus rigidus. The sequence continues at coordinate 1,552,491 of JAVHKY010000035.1, forward strand.
GAAATACAAACAAGCTAGTACAAATAGTTCACGAACGCGTTTCACGTCAATCTCGGACTGAGATATTTCAAGGTCTATCATCTTTTTAAATATGTTAGCGTCATAGGGAGGCCTCCGGCTCATTTTAGAGAAGACATTACGAACTTCGGATAGATCGTTCCTCGATATTATATAATCTAGGTACGAAGATTTTAATTCAGAGTCAGCTGGTGATTTTTTCATAACTTCTTCGAGAACGCTGTCCGCCTGTAAAGACAATTAATTTTTAAAAAGATGCACAACTCGATTGAAATTAATGTAGACTCTACTCACCTCATTTTCTTGCGCTACAGTTTCATTATTTTTTTGAAATTTAGCTAAATATTTCCATAATTCTGGATCAGAGTTGTGGTCATTTTTCAGCATTCTGAAAGAAAAGAAAAAAAAAAATGGGTGCGTGAAAAGATACCTAATTTATTCGATACAATAATTCGAAAATATCCTCGTACTTGATGATCTTCTTACGGAACCGTTTCATAAATTTATACTTCGAACAAACATCCAACAACGATGAACGGAATTTCAATTCATTGATCGCTCTATATCCGGACATAAAGATAACTTCAGCTGTTTTTCCACACAAGACTGGATCTTTCGTCAAAGCCTCTGAGTCTGAAATTTGGAAAAAGTTGGCTTTCAATACGAACAAGTATACATACGAAAATACAGCAAAAATTGATTAGTAATTACGTTTTTCGCACTGCCTTCGTTTCTTTGCAGCGTACTCCAATTCAATTTGAAAAAAGTCCAAGTACAACGATTTACAACGTTTATGAATTCTAATGCCTTTGAATAACATTTTTCGCGCCAAATTGATGTCATCTAGATATTTTATCATGAACTTTGCCGCATGCGAGAATAACTCGGCGTTGCTCATGTGAAGTGACAGCAGCGATTCGTACAATACTACCACTTTAGCATATTTTTTCTGGAACAATCGCAAAAATCAGACTTGATTGCTTTCTTATGGTTAAGAGTATGTTTAGTATAGGTTAATCACCTCTTTGATCATAAAATCTATGTACTCTAACCAAACTGATTCGTTTGTTGAATAATACTTGATCATTATAGTATAGAGTTTGATGATATGTTTGATCAATATGCTTTCTATCTTCTTTCTGTCTTTCTTGTCAACGCTCTTAGCCTAAAACATCATACAACTGGATATAAATTCTGGAGATGATTAAAATGATAATAATAATAATAATGAAACTGAATATTCAGAATACTGGGTCACGATGGAATAAACTATCAAAGTTTACACTCAAAAAGAAAAACGCAATAAAAACTTATGACAAGATCCTAATTAGGACCTCAATCATCATTAATACCCTCTCTCGAATCAAAATGTAGAAGAATCTTACTTTCATACGTATCCGCACCAGTTTCAGGAGATCGATTTTGTACGTGATGTACCGTTGGAAATCACAAACTTGTTTCTCTCGTTTCACAATTTTATATTCATGTTCCACATGCCTTTGAATGATTTCTCTGAAGGAAAAAAACGTACATAAAAAACGAAAGAAGAAGTAATAGTTCAGATCACAAAAGCTCCTACAAAGAAACGGACTCGTATTACCTCATTTCCGAAGCTGAGAATAATTTCACCTTTATAAGTTCTTCGAATTGCGGCATTATCTGCTCGCTGTTGCGGTTAACAACTTCAGCCATTCTGAAGCAACAACTTTCACGTGACTAAAAAAGATTCTTGTACCACGTTCTAGACGAATTAAGTTTTTTGATGGAGTGTATAATTATTACCATACAAAATAATGATAAACGCTAATCATGGTTTCATGACTGATTGAAGACAGACTGTCGAGACGAAACCCAAATATATCGAAAGCCTGTTGGCTGATCGTAGCCACCGTAGCTCGTGGTCAATGCTTTCATAATTTTTTTTTTAATGCTTCCTTGTATGAAACACTGATGAATGGATTGTGTCATGAAGGCTGCACTGCTGTCTGCTGTACAGTGTTGAATGTTGAACTATCAATTCTGTAAACTCACGACTATCTATTGTAGGCTAAAAATAATCTTATTCTCTTGATCATTATTTTGCAGATTTGTCTTTTCAACTTTTTGCAGCTGTTACGCCTTTTTTCAATGTATTAATAATTAATAAAATTATTAAACCAATTTCCCAGTGCAATCACATAATTCTGCTGTTTGCTGTTTATTTATTGCAATTTTTTTCTTCCTTGGTTCCACAAATTCTACACCTAATGATTTGTGAACACTGAACAAAGCAAATGCAAGCACAACATTTCCGCCATACAAAGTTAAATTGACGTATGCAAATAATCAATACGAGAAAAAGAGACTATATCAAAGATACCCATAACCTCTTTTCCTTGTGTTCATTATCTACATAATTATACATCAATTCAACTTTGTACAGCAGATTTTTCCCGTGGATTCCCACAAAAAATCAGGGCTGCTGAACCTAAAAACTTGACTGAAAGCTCACCCTTTAAATTGATTGGCTTTGGCTATCAGTATCAGCTAATTGCTAAACCAGTCTCATTGCAGCTAACTATAGCTAGCAGCTGGGAGCCAAAAGCTAACAGCTGAGAGTAAGGGAGGAGTCACTCCAAAGGTGGGGGGAAAATAGAAAATAATAGACGTTAGCAATTCCAATTTGAATGGCAAGCGCCTAAGCCAATGGCTAATTGGTGATCCGCGGACATTGACTACACACATAAGATGTACCAGACAAATACTCGCATTGTTGAGAAAGTTTCAATTTTGCTGGATACTACCAGGAGAGCGTGCTGCGTGTTAACCAACAGAGTAGAAGAGACAGAATATCTTTCCCTCTCTCTTACACCCATGTCTTAACACGCAGCACAGTCTTGTGGTAGTATCCAACAATTAAGTGAAAACTTTCTCAATAATGCGAGTAATTGTCTGGTATACAGGCGTGGTCAATGTCCGCAGATCACGGATCAAATGTTTCTGATCCGCAGTTGATATTAATCTGTCAGATTGCAAAGAGATGTTGTTTCCAATGGATGATGATTGATCCGCGATCCGATCCGCCGTGAGACCAATCCGATGATTTGCGATCCGGATCAAATTTTTCCAATCCTTGCTCAGCCCGATTTTTGTTGTTTGTCACGCAGACCGCAGATACAGCAAAAAGGTATGACTTGTGATACATCAAGGGAACCAGTCTCACGGCCGCCAATTGAACAGCGCCTGGGTTCATAGCGGTGTGCACAGACAAGCCCTCTTCAATTTATTGCCAAGTCTGCATGTTCCAGGCGAGAACATGCAGACAATCGCTGGCATAACTCACTGACTGAGTTTTTAAAGTATTATTGATAATGTTGTATCTAGCAATGATTAAATGGTTGAAAAAATCAGTTATTTGAATTAAATCTACTTTATCATGAAATTATCGGACCGTTTTTGTATTATGTATAATTAACAGGTTGGAATATGAGAGATATTTGGCAATACTGCAGAAAGACCAAAATTAACACAGGCCCTTATTAGAAAAAAATTGTTTCAGCGTCTGTTTTTTGAAAACTATTGAGAATTTTAAATATGAATGAGAACAAAAGTTGTAGTCCGTGGAATATTTAAATAAGGGTCAACTCAATTTTTTATGGAGGTAATTTTATATACAAATTTGGTCAATTTGGCTTAATAATGTGTCATTCAATAATTAAATCAGATAATTTTTCCCAAGATTTATATTTATTAAGTAATTGAGTTGCTAGTTTTTTAGAGTCAATTTGTTTTTTAATTTTACGGTTGTCCATTATGAAGAAGTATACTCACAAAGAGTAAAAAAGCAAGTACAGGTTTTTGTACTTGCTTTTACTCTTTGTGAGTATACTTTTTCATTGCTAGTTTTTTCATCTTCAATCCATGTTTACTCTTTATCACATAAGCACACTGGTCATCTAAGGCCGAGAGGGATTCTCATAAATGTAAACAAACGTTGGAAGTGGGTGTTGAGTTTTAGGAAACAGGTGCAACTATAATAATACATAGAGGTCGCATTTGGTCGCACCGCTTCCTCAAAACTGAACACCACTTCCCGTGTTCGTTTACATGGAGCGGAAATACCATCAGCGCTTATTATGATCGTCCTTAATGAGGCGTGCTTTTGTAATAAGGTGACGACTGACGATACGTGACCAGCACGAGAAGTGTGTGACGTCATTACAACATTATTCAGCATCTCCCCCTTTAACAAAATCCTCGGCGGTCATAAAGTTGCTGTTTTGCTTGAAACCTTTCAAGAGTTTGACCTCATCTTGTCCTGAGCGGGTGATGGTTCCAATAGTTGGAGCCCAGTAAAGAGATTTTTCTCCAGAAGGGTCTTAGCTCTCTGAGGTGACAGCCTAATATTGGTCGTTTTCTGGTTTGTAATCATTTGATCCTGAACGGGCGGTGGCTCAATAGGTGGAGTCCAGTGAAGAGATTCCTAATTTTTCCACACGGGCCGGAGCCCGTTGGGATGACAGCCTAAAATACAAGTAAGTTGTTTTTTGGTTCGCATATGGCCATTATGGGATCGCGTTACAACTCGCTAATACAATCTTGATAAATAGCTAAGAGGGACCCAACTTAATAATACACATCTATATTTCACTCATGGGTACTTATTGCAATGTTGATGTATGGAAACATGAAATTTTTATGCCACAACTCCTGTTAAGATGAAAAAATGTGTCGTAAATTTGAAAACAGAATTAAAGATACCATTAGATTAATGTAGTAAGATCTATAAATTCCTTCGAGTAGTAAGCCCGCCATTATTTTCCTCCGGAAATGGTGTAGGTACATCCTCAGGTTTCGTCCGCGTCTGGTTGTACACGATCTATTGAAAGAAGGGCCCTTAATTTTGGCCTCTGTAAAATATAAAGGGAATTTCTCAAGTTGTGTTTCAAGTATGTGCATGCATGTACATGCGAAGTGTGTTGTTGCTGGACTCGTGTATGATAAAGATATAGGTAGTACAACCGTGTGAGATTTTACAGAAAAAAGTCGAAATCAGAATTCACACAAAATTTTATTCAGAAAATGAAATAGAAATACAACATTTATATAGTAATCATATTTTTGAGTATACTTGAAACATTTATATTGTTAAACATAAAAACATCAACTGAGGCGAATACATTCATGATAATATTTTTCGAACACTCTTAGAATATGGGTTTATTTTTCAACCTGCCGTATTATGATTCCAATCTTTTCAATCAATCTTAAAACATAAACTTTTCAATTTTTTCGAACAACTTTTCTTTGTCGAGCAACACTGGCTGCTGTGAGAGCAGCTGTCCCGATAAGTTTAATAAAGGTTGAGAAGAAAGGCCATTCCATGCACGACTCACTAAAAATTAGCTCCACCACTGTCAAGGAAGTCATATTATACGGCCTATTCATACAGGACACCGTATTGTCACATACCATCTCTGTCGGCGGTGCGATATCTTTTTGCGCACATTGTAGCAAAATAAAGGAGACAATTTCGGCAAAAAAAAGTAACCAACAAAACAAGAAAGCCGGAGTTCGAAGATGTCGACGGTCTCCTCGCTTGTGACGTGGGGTTAGAACAAATTTCAGAATGTTCTCGATGACCGAAAAGAGAAGCAGTGTTTCGAGACCTAAGTTAAAATTGGAGAGCAGTACACTTTTGCAAACAGGCGCTGTTAGTATGTTCATCTTCTCCGATTCTACGTTTCCATAAATGTTTTTAAACTCGCGAACCACGTTCAAGATAATAATTGGGAAACCGATTAATGCATGAAGTAAATTCATAATACCGGGTTCTCGTATGTGTTTTACCAAAATAATGCCGGACACTAGCCATACCATTAGTAACGTAGGTACCATTTCTCTTCTGAAAAAACAATCCTCTTCCACGAAAAAGGAAATTCCCGTCAAGTTTTGCATTATAAGTCCGGTGAGAGGAATACTCGTTAAAATGGCTTCTGTACCGAGTTTGGCTTGGAAGACTTTGAACAAGGACAAACGCATGACCAAGGAAGCAAACAAACCGTATTGAATCTACAAACAAACAGAAAAGAAAATGTAAGAATTAAGATGGAGGAAACTATTGGCCTAAAATGTCTGTGCACGTTTCTATCCATGTGGAAGGATAATCTACTCTTTTCACAACGTTCACTGTACTTCTATTTAAGAGTTGTTCCATCTCACGCTTTTCTTCAAAATTCTTCGCATTTGAAGCTTCATCTTTTCTCCGTACAGTAGAACAAAGTTCACGCAAACTCAACTCTGGAACATTTTCTCTTCTTTTAAGGACAGGGATCCCGGACAAGCTCTGCTCTTCCTGTATTGAAACTCTTAGATCCGAAATTGGCTTCAGGCGCGCATCGAAAGGGACTAGAGAGCTTAAGTCTCCAAAACTCACAAATTAATGAATCTATTTTATTGACCATTACTGAATAGTAATGCATATTTTCATCGTGTCCTTTTTTTTCTCTAGGAAGGGGATAGCTACTCCCAAGGAAATTTCTGTGTGCGCGATTGATTGGCTCTAGCCTTTGTAAGTCTTTTATATAACTTGTTTTTATCGATACTTATGGGGAAAATAGAACATCCTTACACTTCCAAATAGTTTCATGTTGGAAAACTCTCGACCTTGGAAGGAGTCAATACGTATATGCTTGCATGATTGCCACGCTAACCCTCACTCATTAGAAGAAAATATAATCGTACCGTGACTGCCGGTATTTTCATTAGCGGCAACGAAAAAATGATGATGAATTCCATTATTGGAAGCGAATTACAGAAACATTTCAAGCTGGAATTTCCAGTAGTAAAGTCCCAGATAGGTAAAATAGCTCTCAACAGAACGGTAGAAGTTGCAAGGAAATATATAGCAGTGTCGATGCGTAATGTTTCACTCAGGCATCTATAACACTCAAGACCAAGGACACTGTTGCCAATAGCAGCCAGAACGTATAGTGCTATAGTCACCCATTCCCGACCCAGCCATGTATCAAAAAAGAAATTGATCATATTCCTGAAACAGAAAAATAAAATTTTTAATCGAACGAGATTCGTGATATTTTACGATGTTTAGAACACATAATATTGTTGAGTGGAATCTTACTTGAATTGAGTGCGGGTACCATTTGATTTAACTGCAGCGGATTTTTTAGAATTTTCTGGCGTAGACTCCATCAGAGCCTGACCATTCTCAAGGGTATCAATTTTTTCTGCATCGGAATTGAAACTTGTGGCCACCATATTGAGCACTGCAACAAAATGAAAATGTATTGTAACAAAAATAACAAATCATTCTTTTAATACAAAAGTATATTTAAATTTTCCAATATTTTCCTTATTTTTCACAAAAAAAAAATAAATAAATGAATGTTGAGCACTTTATTATAGGTACTTGGTAAGGAAAGATGTTTCATGTTCTTATCAATAAAAATTTTCCCCAAAGAAATTTTTATGATTTCAAAAAAAAAATTGAAGTATCTCTATAAGCTTTCCTACACCATAAGCGCATAAATTGTCACCACCGACAGCAAGTGTTAGTCTTCAACCTCAAACTGGGTACTAGTGATTCTCTAGAAGCTAGACCAAATGTTCGGGTCTTTATGATAGCTATCTGAGCACATGGACTAACTAACAGCATTGTTCCACAAGATCCCATAATTACTCCCAAGAGACTCATTCTTCCTGCTATCTTCCTCAAAGAGAGCAGCCTGTTCAGCACCTAAACTGAGGTGTCGCGCAATCCTTAGTTCTGGATTTGTGAAGCAACCACCGAGATCCAGAATTGCGGTCCTTGAATGGATTAGGTACCAAATCTGAGCCCCGGTTCCTCGAAGGTGTTCTATCTTCCTCCCTAAATTGCAGCGCAACAACGCCTGAGATCGCCTATTTTCAGCAACTCTCGAGACCTCACCAAGCCCGGCGTCGACAAGTCTCCGCTTAGACCGAAACAAGACTGCTTGCCACAAATGTGTAAGATGTAAACCAATACCAATAATCTCACCACATACGAGATATCCTCCACTGAAAGCCTATTCACAGCCCACAATCCTTTCTTGATTGACAGAAAGCTTTCCTTTGTGTCTAGAGTCGTCTTTCAAGATTTTAAGTGATGTACGGCACTAATGATGTTATGTCTTCATACTTGTAATTTTTCCTAGTCTCTCCTCAGTCTCCTTCAAACACGTACGTAGTGATGATGTCCCGTCTTTCTTCAACTTGTATTTTCTCTTGACCATCACTCAGCCAAGCTTGAACCTAGTTCATAGTACGGAAGAGAATCTTAACTTGAAAGGAGAGGGGTTCTTGGTAAATGAAAAACTCAAGCGAAAAATTTGATCACCTCGTCGGGATCCGAACCCGAGACCTTTTGCTTGCCGGGTGACTAAGGTCTCGGGTTCGGATCCCGACGAGGTGATCAAATTTTTCGCTTGGATTTTTTCATTTACCAACAACCCCCCCTCCTTTAATATTACCCCCGCACGTAAGTATTGTGTCTTTCTTTCCTTTACTTGAAAAGTCTTAACCTGAAATTTTCTTCCAAGCCTTAGCTCTTAGGCTCAGAAGAGAAATTTAGCTCAAGACTACATAATTGTAGCCTTTAGGTTAAGAGTTCACAGCTCAATTTTACTCTTGACCCACCTCTACAGAAGTTTGTATTTCCAAATTTTTAGTAGGGAACCCGCGATATATTATTTTATTAGGAGGTCCTCAGAAAACGTCTGCGTCCGACTTCTGTGGCGTCATCAATGCATCTATGGCACAGATCTATTTTAGGAACGGCTCTCTTAACGAAGTTAAATGAGGAATGCAAAAAACAGTTCCATGGGGCGAATGGGTTTGAGGATTAAATCCAAATTTGAAACTTCGAAGAGTTGAAATTTGCGTCCCTTCCTCTTGTGTACATAAAGGTTAAGATTTTTTTCGTGCAGAGAAAATGATATAATTCGGCAAATAATTGAGGCTCTGCTCGCACAGTAAAGAAAAGAAAACTCGAGATGAGTAAATATACGGACATTTACGTTTCGATGCAAACTACGGTGTCTTCTTCAGAATGTTACGGAAAATAGCTCGAAAGTTTAAATTTCTCTTAGTCCCTCTGTTTCGACGGTTGAAAGGGACGACAAAATTTTCACAAAGATCCCCTCAGTTGTCATTATTGTAAGCATTTAAGTGATAGGGGGGAGGTATTTGAAAAAATTTCGACTTTCAAGCTATATAATTATGATGTGTAACGCTATAAAACACATGGTGCGCCTTAACCAACGAGGGTACAACCTCTCGTACGCCAAAAAGCCTTTCAAATCAGTTTTGACCTTGACACATCTCGCTTTTAAGCCAACTCCGCCTTTTTATTGAACTTCCTGTAGAAGATTTTTAAAACTCGTTCAAGTACACCCGCAATTTACTCCTATTTGACCTACCTAACTTACTAACCTTAGACTGTCCCTTCTCTCATTATTGGGACTTGACCAGATCTTCATTAGTTCTCTCATCTCGAGACCAACTCACGACCCCTTGGGTCCCAGTCCGTGAAATGGCTTCCCCTGGAGACCGCGGCTCCAGCGCTCACCAAGGGAGTAGACAAGACTTCACTTGACCACTGACTCAAAACATCAATTGGCTACCCTGAGCCTCAGCCAACTATCTAGGTCCTACCTTTGTAGGCCCAACAGGGCTAAGTCCATCATTACAATTCTCTAGGACCATTGACGTCAGCGTTTTAACAGGGAACCTGTTCTATGGTTTTTTTTGAGGAATTTGGCGTGCTCTTTCCGGCGGGAAACTTGGAAAAATTTAGCTATATTTGATAGGAGGGGGCTTTGGAAAAATTTCCACTCTCGAGCTATATATGACTAGAGAGGGACTCAGAAAAACGACGGCTTCCTTAGCGAAGTTAAATGAGGAACGCAGGGAACCTGTTCCGAGTCAAATTGGTTTTGGTATTGAGAATTCAAGCAAGCCTAGACCTAGTATAAGAGTAGTCTGAAGGAGGCCGAGACCTATTATAAGCCTAATATGAAATAGGATGCCACCAGTGACCTGGACCTATTTTAGAAGAGGACTTGAACCCTCCTATCATGTATAGCTTAGAGGTCAAAATTATTCTATGTCTCTCTCCTACGATAAATAGCTCAAGAGTCGAAATTTTTCCAAGTACCCACCTCCTTTCCGTGACGACATCAACCTCCGACCGCTCGCACGACGAAAATTTCCTGACAAAAGGAATACCGGGTTCCCTGCTAAAAATAGAGACTCTCGACATGTACATGATAGAGAGGAGGGGACCTAGTCAAATTGGTCTTGTTATTGAGAATTTCAGGAAGCTTAGACCTAATTTAAAGCTAGTATGAAGGAGGACTAGACCTACTATAAGCCCAGTATAGAATAGGACGTCATCGGTGACCTGGACCTATCTCAGGGACTTCCGAATATATAGCACGAGTCAAAATTTTTTCAAGTCCCTCTCCTGTCATATATAGCTTAGAGGTCGAAATTATTCGAAGTCCCTCTCCTATCGTACATAGCCCGAGACTCGACATTTTTTCGGTGCACGGCAGACGGCGCACGGCGCCCGACCTGTAAGCTATACATATATAATAGGAAGGAGACTTAGAAAAATGTCGGCCTGCGAACGAGCTATATATTTTGAATTCCCTAAAATAGGTCTAGGTCACTAATGACGTCCTATTTTAAACTAGGTTTATAGTAGGTCGAGGTCTCCTACATACCAGCTTTATACTGGGTCTAGGCTTACTTGAATTCTCAATACCAAAATGAATTTGACTCACGAAACAGGTTTCCTGCGTCCCACGTTCATCTTCGTTAAGAAAGCCGTCATTTTTTTTCCGAGTCCCACTCTCATTAGAGCTTGAATGTGAGCCTTGTGACCTCACAATCACGTGGCGTCGTAGGTCAACCTGGTGACGTTATAATCTACATTTTTCAGATCCCACGTGTCCTATAAAACAGGTTCCCCGCTACCCGTCGTTTAATTCCGTTGAAAAACACGTGCGCTTTTTTATATATTAGTAGGCAACTTTAAGTCGTATTGATTGGTGATCCCAAACTCTATTCAGTATTCACATTACACTACCTTTACTTCTACTCTACTACACGTGTCGCATAACGTATTACTGCGATACTAACAATTAAATCATCCCCGACTGAACACAGACGAATGTAAATTACAAATATATACTCAGTAAACCACTCACTTATACAATATCAATAGCTCGATAAACGATTAGCAATCCACAGATACACAAATCCACCAACACCACCGATAAAAGTACGTCGTTGCAAAAATAGAAGCTGAATCAAGATTACACTCAAGAGGATCTCAACGTAATAGGAACAGACGTACGGAAACTTCAGCGAACGACTAAACCAATTTCACCGACCTACCCTCGTTAAACGCACGCGTAGTTCCGTCCGGTAATATCCTTAAAACTGGTTGTCAGCGCCAGCCTACTTTCTAAATTCCAATATCGGTTTTTTCTGCATGCGCTAATTCTTTCCTGTAGGGTGACACGAACACCATTCAACCAGAATCGAGGATGTAGTCAGCTTCGTGGAAGGAATCTAAACACAGCACGAGTTAATTTAAGGTTCGTGCGTAGCCTCCCCTCTTTTCGAGGCCAGCTCACACAACTATGTTCTATTTGCCCCCCACGAAGCCGATTACTCGGTTTCTAACGATCAGCACGTTTCAAATACCTGTTACAGTTCAAATAGCCGGACATTTACTTACCGAAAAATGTGTATAGTATTCACAAGTGGGAAAGATTTGTACTTTCAAGCTATTAGTATGGAGGAAGGACTCGTAAAAATTTGAATATTGAACTGTATCCAATGCGGAAGGGGGTTCGAACTTTCGAGAATAAACTCACAAGATGGTGAGAAAGAAAGTTTAATTTCTATTCAGAAAAAGTATAAATTAATTAAAAAAACCGATAAAACAGATTCCCTGTTTGACTCAATTAACACACTTAATGATGGAGATTCTGAGCAGCTAACGAATTAAGCTGCGAGTTTTACCGACTTTTCTTGTAGGAAAAGTAAGGTATTACACCCGTCTGTTCAGGTTGTTTAAATATCGTTACTAGCCGCTTGCGGCTAGACCTGCGGCGGCCACACAGGCTCGTACTCGCTGACGCTGAGAGATACCTCGATACCTAACGGACATGTGCTTGGTACTTGCTTTCAGCCCCACTTTTAAAAGCTCATAATGTTTAAACTTTCAATCAACATCATATATTCCCAATTCCCACAGTAAACACACACACAGGGTTCAATCTCCCACCAATAGTCCTCTATAATTGTAAAGCGAGTAAATATATTTCGGGGGTTGAAAATAATTTTGGAGTTGGACTGGTCCAGCACTTTTTTCTTTTTAAGGAGCAAAACATGTTGGAAAAAAAAGTAAGAAAGAAAAGAAGACATTCTAAAATATTTGAGTTGCTAATGCATTATATATTAGGTATACAGTATAATAGTCGGCTGGGGGTATATATATTTTTTTTTTTTTTCTGTGATGGGCTGGCTAGTTTGTACTCGAACTTCTTAGTTTTATTCTTTCTTCTGCCTGAACGTGACTTTTATCGTATAGGTACGCATCCTTCGCAGGAATAATAGCATTGACTAGTCAATGACAACAGTACCGGCTTCTTTCAGCGACTCTTTGAAAAACGGATTGCTTCTCTGTCGATTAGTTCGATGTATTTTTTTTTTAGCCAGATTTAGTCGCTTTAGGTACAATTTTATTTTTTTTTTGAGTTTTGCAGCGCAATGTTTGCAGAATATTAGGGTTTCAGATTCTTGTCACAAACTGCGCACAGTAATGCGTTATCAGAGAAAATTTCAACTCTCTAGGTCGAACGGAAGTATGAAAAATATCGTGGCAGAAAGAAGTGCGGCCACGTCATGGATCTTATAATACACCTGTATGAGAAACCGGATGTAATTTTCACACTTCTCTCTCAAACCCGACACATTTCCTTGGGTAGTTTCATTACCTCACACATCGTTACTCGTGGGTATCACAAAAGTAGTGGACATTTTCAAGGAAATATTTTAAATGAATTTCTCTTGAAATGTAGAATTTAATTAATTCGGGAGGAATTTGCGCTGTACGTGTGTGAAGAGGTACTGGCAGTTCTAGTTGTTTGAGGAAAAATTTGAAGCGTCTATGTGACGGTGAATTTGAAGAGTTCGTATCAACATTTTCCTCGGAAAACTGAAAGATATATACTTTCATAAGGAAAGAAGACAGATGTAAATGCGTGAAAAGACAATGGGGCGTTTCTCATAATTGCTCCTGTAAGAAAATTGAATATTTTGGTCAATGAAAAAGGATCGTAGACTCATACATCAACTCCAATTCTTGACCGACACTATAGACCAACGCTAAAGTGTGATAATGAGCATTTCATACTAATCCAATTAAAATCAAATTAATTTTGATTGCGCCACCTATTAACGATTCTACGAGCAGAGAAAAGGTGAAATTTTTCTTCATTTTCCGATCCCCGAAGGAAATGAGGCTAGTTTTCTGGTTTTCCTGCAGCAAAGGTAATTCGCGCCGCAGCCACGTTTTTTGCAAGTTTCATTTCGTATGCTTACGTTTAGACAAATTATACAATATTGAAACGATTCATTGTCTCTCTTTACAAGGAAGGGTGAAATACGTACAAGTTGTAGGCCTCTGATCGTGGCTTCCAATTTTCCCAAATCAAGACAGCCTTAATTATCTTTCACAAAAAGAAGAAACCATCTCCATCAATTCAGAATTTTCAAATTAAAACCAATGACTCAATAACATTTCTTAGACTCTTTTCGGATCTTCATAGCCTACTAACGAGTTACGGACTACCGCTTCGTAAATACAAGAGCAATTCCAGCGAATTTTTAGAAAATTTTAATTTCGAAATTGTTGAAAACTCCCGCCGTAAATTGATTGGAGCCGGTTCTTCCGTATCCGATTGGGGGTTAGAATGGAATCCTACCTCCGATGAACTTGAAATTTCTCTTCCAACTTCTGATCAACCAACTTTAATTACTCCGGGTTCACGTCGCATTTTGTTATCAGAAGTGTCAAGAGAAATTTTAAGTTCATCGGAGGTAGGATTCCATTCTAAATCTCGAAACTTTGGCTGCAAAATTGCTAAGATATAGGCAACTACAAATATTACTTAAAATCAAAAAAGATCCGACTCCCTGGTCCTCCTCTCACAGACAACCTCGGCGGGAAGAAGTATTCTTCTCCCGCCTGAGGATAGGACGTACCCGTCTCACTCACTCTTACTTCCTATTAAACCTAGATCCCTCTTCCTGTCCACAGTGTCTAGAAGATAATCGATCAGTAGAACATTTTTTGATTTGTCTCACACTAAAAACCACAAGGTTTGTCTTCAAAATTCCTGCAACCATCGATTCGGCACTAAGTAACAACTCCAATAATATTACAGCTACTCTTTCTTCCTTACGATCAATTCAATTCTATAAACACATGTAACCATTACTCACTTAACTTACAATCATTACGATACTTGACAGATTTTTTTTGTATAATAATTATGTATAAGCATGTGAAATAATCATTCGTCGAACTCATGACCCGTTCAAGTCCCCTCCTAATATATAGCTCGAGAGTCAACATTTTTCCATGTCCCCCTCCTATCATATATAGCTGGGAGGTCGAAACCCACTCTTCGTGACGTTATTAACCTCGTAACGTCATCAATCTCGTGACATCATCAACTTTATAACGTCATCAACCTCGGGCCGCTCGTGCCCGCGCTCGCGGACGAAAATTTCCTAAAAGTATCCGTAACAAAAGGGATAGCGGGTTCCCCGCTAAAAAAACATGTGTTGAAAGTAGCGTGATCACGAATATCCTCAGGGGCTGTCTTTGGACCTCATGACACGTCACGTTGTCACGCAGATTTCAGACTGACCTCCAGCCCAAAAGTATACAAAGCTTGTATACGCCTAATATGCAGTGTACGAGGCCTATTATAGTGAAGGCTGAAGGTATGAATCCAGCTTTCAAGGGCTCACTCGCTCCGATCGTTCGCCCTCCCCTTCTTAGTCTAGAATAAGGCTAGTGTACTGTATATGTTAAGCCTAGTTAGTAGAAGCAGCTAGTATATTGCCTATACTGACTAGTTAGTGTAGCCTAGTATAATTAAGGTTAAACCCACATTGGCCTAAACTTACTAAAGCAGCCTGGTTTAAGGGCTCAAGGGTCGAAATTTTTCCGTCCCTAAATTAGGTCGTCATTGATGACGTCGCGTCACGTTACGCAGATTTCGGATTGACCCTCAGCCCAAAGACATACACGTTAACAACCATTTTATTTATACTAATCCACATGATGATCCCATCACGTTACTTTTTTTTCTATCAAATATTCACGAAACGAGACTTGAAAACCCCGCAAAACTAAAAAACGACGGCTTCCTTAACGAAGTTAAACGAGGGACGCAGGAAACCTGTTTTATGAGTCATATGGGATTTTGTATTGAGAATTCAAGGAAGCCTAGACCTAGATAAAGCTGGTATAAAGAAATCCTAGACCTACTTTTAGCCTAGTATAATACAGTTTGAGAGTCTAAATTTTTCTCGAATCTTGAGCTATATATGATAGAAGGGAGGCTTGAAAAAATCCCTATCATATATGGCTCGAGAGTCGAAAGTTTTCCAAGTCCTCCTCCTATCATATATAGCTCGATAGTCGAAATTTTGACAGGGTACCTGTTTTATGGGGGGCTTTTTGAGAAATTTGCCGTGCGCCGTCCGCCCTCCAGCAAAAAACCTGGAAAAATTTCGACTCTCGAGCTATATATGATAGGAGGGGGACTTGGAAAAATGTCAACTCTCGAGCTACCATGCATAGCTCGAGATTCGAGAAAAATTAAGACTCTCAAACTATATTATACTAGGCTTATAGTAAGTCTAGGCCTTCTTTATATTAGCTTTATCTAGATCTAGGCTTCCTCGAATTTTCAATACCAAATCCCATTTGACTCATAAAACAGGTTCCCTGCGTTCATCGTTCAACTTTGTTAAGGAAGCCGTCGTTTTTCTATGTTTTAACAGGGAACCTGTTTTATCGGGGGGTAAACTGAAGGAAAATGACGGGCGCCGGGCGCCGGGCGCCGTCCGGCAAGAAAAAGGGACTTAGAAAAATTTTGATGAAGTGATAGGAGGGGGACTTATCCTCTCTCCTTCATGCAGTATATTATACTAGGTTTATACTACGTATTATACTAGGCGTATACTAGGTCCAAGCCTCCTTTATACTAGGTCTCTCTGCTTCATGCAGTATAGTATACTAGGTTTATACTACGTATTATACTAGGCGTATACTAGGTCCAAGCCTCTTTTATACTAGGTCTAGGCATCCTTCATACCATAAGCTTACAAGATCTTTATCAATAGCTTATACTAGCAGTTTGTCCTAGCTCTGTACTAGGTCTTAGGCTTCCTTCATACTGTAGCTCTAGGAGGTCTGTATTAGTGGTTTTACTAGGTCTGTGACGTCATCAGATAGTGATGGCACGATGATCATGACGTCACAGATCTCCATCGTGACGTCACCAGATCGTAACGTCATTAGATCGTGTGACGTCATCAGATTATGACGTCATCAAATCGTGACGTCATCAGATCTCCGAACTTAGGCCTACAGGGGAAACCACTAAAAAAAAACGCGCCTAGAACTTGACCTAATGAGAAGAGATCTCAAGGTGGTGAGGAACAAAGTTCACTCTACTTGAGACGACAAAAAGCAAAAAATGACACTCACATGACGAAATCATCTTCTTCCTCCACTACTTAATTCGATGAACGCCTGCGTAACAACGGACGAAAAGTCTTCGTTATCCGAATCTATAAACAAGGCGCCCTTCCAGGTGGTAACTGTCGTCGATCCAGCCATCGTATCGGTTGGCCAAGGAGACCTCCTTTCGTCCGTTATTACTCCCATAAAACAGGTTCCCTGTTTGCCTCAATTAACAGAGTTAATGAAGGCAATTCCGAGCAGCTAACTGTGTGGGCTGCGAGTTTTTTTTTGTTGGACGACGCACGGCGCACGGCAAATTTCACGAAAAGCCTCCCGTAGAACAGGTTCCCTGTTAAAATGGCTAAATTTCCTAATTTTATTTAAAATTTAAAGCCTCAAGAATAACATTTTAATAATACATCATTTTTGACATGTTTCATGTCTTTGCTCTAACCTCCCCTCTGACCTCCCACCCTAATTCCAAAATTTGCGTCCTGTAAACGATTTTGTACAATATGCTAGAATAAAAGGATTCAAAAAGCTTTGAAGTAGGTCTAGGCTTTCTATTCCTCCCCCCTCGAACACTGTTTGTTCTATATACCGTTTGTACTATCTGTCTACTGAGAATGCAGTATACTCTTACTAATGTTATACCACGCTTATACTATCTTTACGCCCCCTATACGAAGTCGAGGCCTACTTAGCTCTGTAGTAGGTCTAAGCTTTCCCTCATGTTTCATATCTTTCCTCAGCTCCGACCCTGTATGTAGTATACTAGACTAAGAAGGGGGCAAACCAACGCCCTGAAAGCTACTAGCTTTTATACGAGGCTTCTTATACTAATAGTTCTACGTTTCCTTTTTACGTGTAATAGGTTTGACTTAGAATCATACTAAACCCAGAGGGGGGTTGAACCAGCGGAGAGAGTGAGCACCCCAAAAGCTATCAACTTGAAATATTCCAAAGTAGATTTATACTAGTCCTAGAAGGGAACTCACCCGCGTGTGCAAAACGAACAAGAGGGTGGTATTCCCCAATCAAGCAAAGCAAGTATGACAAAGACGAACTAGTAAAACATGATCTTCATTCATTCGGCTACACCAGAAAATCTTTTGGGGGAAATTTTAAGCTCTACAATTTTTTTGGGACAATTTTTCGTAAAGGCACCTACTGAGCAGATATCTGCAAAAAATTGGTCGAAGACGAGCGCCATAGGGGACGTGTACCCCTCCACCATGCCTGCACTTCTTAATTGGAAGTTGGTATATTAGCAACGAAGGTGCCAAGCGATTTGATTTCGACTCTCGAGCTATATATGACAAATGAGGGATTTGAAAAAATTTCATCCTCCAAGCTATATACAGTAGGATTCGAATTTTCTCTGTTTAGAAAAATTTTATCCTCCAAGCTATATACAATAGGAGTCCAAATTTTTTCAAGTTTTTCGTCGGACTGCAAATTTCTCAAAAAGTCCCTAAAGGTTGGACGTGGACACGAATTCTGTGTTCTGATGTTTGTAACTCACGTCTTCCTTCCTCCTAAAAAAAACCCATTCATGTTTCTTCCTAAAGGAGCGTTGGTAGTTTAAAAAGTGCAGCAACAGTTGAATTGGTTCGAACGTTATCGAGTTCGTGAGAAAAAAATCATATTTTTTCCCCAAGGAGTTCAAACCTCCGTACAGAACAGTTTAGTTGAGGAGACCACTTAATTTAGTGAGTAGTTCTCGAGTTTTAGAAAAATATAAATAAGGAATCGATAAATGAAGTTAGAAGAAAAGATTTTCTATAGATATTTCTTTCGGATTGATTAAATCTAGAGTACGAAAACATTTTCTATTTTAAAGACCAAACCATAACAAAACTAGAAAAAATGAAATAAAATAAACGAGAGCTTACTCTATACTCACGATTCCAACAATGTGTAGCAGATGAAAAAATAATTATATTGTTGTCCCGCTGGAGAAGACGAACGCGTCGATACGATAAAACGGTCGAACTCCTAATACACCCGCTAAATTTGCGCCCTTCTTCTTACCATCTATAGTTTCGAGTTCCTGGTCGTACGTCAGAAAGCTGCCATATCCAATCGTCATTACCTATACGAGGTGATTTTTTCCCCTCGTTCCTTAGGGATGTAATGCACGCAAGCACGGGATGGCTAGATCGATCTGTTCTACCGGAGATAAAGATGCACCTGAGACGATGCGCAATAATTTATAGCACCGGGAATTATATAAAAATAGAGTGTAAATAAGTCGCAGATAACCTGGGATAAATGAGAATTGCGTAGTAAGTGGTGAGTGTTCGCAGAGATGTTAATTCTCCATGTAGTTTTCCAAAACATGGAAAAAGGAACGGAACGACTGGATAATTTCAACTGAAAGCGCGTCGACGAAACGAAAAAATATCGATCGTCATATGCGCTTTCGGGGATTCTTATATAAGTACTAACTTACGTGTACTTTGACCAGCAAAATAAGAAAAAATAATTTTCTATTTATGATAAAGCAGAAGAGCCGTCTATTTTTTGACCGATCGTATGGTACCAATTTGACAGAAATTTTGAATGTCGCTTTTTATATATGTACAATCGTTGGTAGGGGGATTAAAAATTTAAAACTCCCCTTTTGGAGCCGTGGCGAGGGGTTTGGCTACATCTTTTCATCTTGGAATCTGTAGGTATAAAGTGAAGTTTTTTACTTTGACAAAATTGGGCACGTGTGTTGGTGAATGGCTGGGTATAATTTCGAGCGGTTTACAGTGGACTTTTCATCCGTCTCTGTCAATTATTAATTCGCCGTTCATGGAAACATTTTACACTTAACCCTATCATTGTGTTGGGTATCCCTACTGACAATTTTTGACTACTGTCCACTTGTGTCAATAGCAAACACAGGCGGACGCAAGCAAAATCCAAAACAAGACTAAGTCGTCATGCGTCTCAGTATCCGAGTCCCTTGGTTTCATTTTTCCCCCTGACTGTAAATATATTTTTCGATTTTTTTTTTTTTGAACAATCCGAAGCTTTTTTTCCCACTGAGATCTAGAGCGTAAGAGATGACGATTTTTTTCAATATCAAGATCTGGAAACCAAGAGGTCCGCATCTTCTTGTTCTATACTCAGATCTGGAACCTGAGAGATTTGGTTTCTCTTTGTCTGTTAACATCCAAAACACAAAGATTCTCCGCAAATAATCATGATACAAGTGTTCCCAACCGGATTAATGATGTACAATTGAAGAAATTGAGATATATACGATCCACTAGACTTTTCCCCTCATAAACATCCTGGGACACAGCAGCATCGAGAAATAATTACAAATAAACGAGGAATAATTTTACGCAATATTTTCATGCGAGGTATAATTATGACCAAACTTCACGCCGTATTATCTTGACGACTATACCAAAGAGATATATTGACGAAGACTGTTCGAGAAAATATGATTTGCCAAGCAAAAATAAAATCTAGGGACAACTGAATTAAGAAAAAAAAAAAAATTTGCCAGGCAAAAATTAAATCTCAAGAAACAGAGAATGGATATTATCCTGAGTGACATCACAACACATTTTTCCGGTGAGAACATCTTTTTTTTTGCGATTGCATAGAGGCTCTTGTCTTGCCAGAAGCAAAAGCCCAAAAAGGGTTGCAGCGTGATCATCAAGACGCTGCAATTAATATCAGACTCATTCCTGCTTCTTGAGCAAAATGAAGAGAAATGTAAAGTTTGGCCGCATTCCTGAATTTATTCGCTTGTTTTTGAGGCAAGAAGCATCAGGGTGCGACCAGCGGAGTTGATTCCGCTTCCTGAGCGGACAGAAGAGGAATGTGATATTTGGCTGTGTCAAAAGCCTAAATGCATTCGCTCTCTTTGGAGGCGAGAATCGTCGCGGCGGCGTTGGTAGCGCCGAGAGGTATGTGAAGTATGCCCACTTCAAGTGTCTGAATTTATTCGCTCTCTTTCAACGCGAGGAGTAATATGGCACGATCAATACTGCACCCAGGAGGAGTTGATTCTGCTTCTAGAGTAGACTGAAGAGGGATACAATTTTGCCTCGAATTCTAAAAATAAATTCCTTCTTCTTGAAAACTTTTATAATTAAAAGGGTTGAGTGAAACCTTAAGGAAGACCCTATTTACCTAGACCTTCCCCTTGAAATTTTTTTTTTTCAAATTTTGGAAGTGTGAAGTGTATCCTTTTATAATATTTTCGAAACGCCACCAAAATACGTACCTTCGTCATGAAAGTGACGTTTGAATTTTTAATTATACCAAGAAGAGGAATTTATGCGGCGGACTGAAAAAATTCTGGTGAGTGGTCTCAATGATCATCTACAGACAATATACTTATACTCTGTTCACATTAAAGAAGGATAGAAATATGACCTTGAGAACGGAACGGTAGATTAAAATTACCCGGAGCGTTCCGTTCTCGAGGTCATATTTCTATCCTTCCTTAACGTGAACGGAGTATACGTTTGTGTAGAAAATTTCAAAGCAAAATCACTATTATGGCTCTGGAACGACGAAGAGTTGTGATAGGAGGTTGAAATTATTGGGGGACAGGGGAGCGCTATCAGTATGTTTCAATGGGATTTGCCATCGAGGTCACATTACCCCTCCTAATGGACAGTACCATTTACAAATAAGAGTGAGAAGAAAAAAAATTAAAGAGTTACATCCGTCCAAGGTGTGCGTCTCATGAAGTACGGAAAAAATTTATGATTACATTTTTGGAAGATCAACTTAATAAATTTTCTAAAATTTCAAGCTTCTCTTTCACACAAATCGCGTCTTGTAAGCAAACTCAGAATAGAAGGCATTGTGCATTGTATTGAAAAACGTATAATAAACATACCATTTAAGCACTGCATAGGGAATCACTAGAATACCTAGCCTACTAGCAGAAGTTGGTATCCAAGTTTATCAGGCAAGACAGAGGCTCGATGAGTTGACTCATGGTGTACATAAATCGACTTTTTCGTGACAATACAATCATTACGATGATGTCACAGGATGTTGTTTGAACTCAGTGATCAGGTCTATGCGATGGGCTGATTGTAACCGTTTAAATTCTAATTAAAAATCGTTTAATAATTATCTAATAATTATTGTACGGCGTGGCTCTTAGATTTCTCTCGGTCTCTCTCCTGCTTATGAAATTAGGAGGAGGAACAACTCACTGGGCGAGTTCCAAAATCGATATAAACAAGTCCACAGTCTGAGACTCACCTAAGTGTTGATACTTGAAACTGCAGTGCCTTTTTTCTTGATCGGGAGTCACAAATGAACCGAGTTCTGTAAAAGTGGTCAAGTGACAAGCTAACAATCCATAGAATAAGGTCTATCCCATCAGAACAAGAGATTTCTTCCTCCAAACTGTTGTCTTGTCGCTTGGCCGGCTTTCATAGAACTTGGTTCAAATGGACTGATTATTGAATCATTTTGCCCATACACTCACGAAGTTATCACAAAGACGGTCACCCAAATCCGATATTATCTCACTAGCTCTTGAAAAATAATATTAGCGTACCAAACGAAGAAAAGACCGAAGACAACTTCGTTTTACTATTCAACTTAAAGTTCAACTTCGAAGTTATCTGCCCTGAAAGATAATAATGAACAATATGATGTAAATTTGTAACACTCGCCTTCAATCTTGTCGTACTCATACCATGGAAGAAAGGAATCGAACACCGGTTAAGAAACTCTATTGCATCGAATACCCGGGAAATGTACAGAATACGGATCGAATGATTGAAACTCTCGGAGGAATAGCATCCATTTCTAATGTAAGTATCGCTTAAACATTTAGTTTAGTTTTTCTTGAACGATTCTCATCCGAAATTTCGATTATACGTATGTACGCAGGCTTTCTCGAATTCACATAAGAAGCTAGAATTGAAATTTCGGCCCGATGATAAGTTTTGTAAACCGGTTACCGCAGAGCGTTCGAAATCTACTTCAATTTTGTTCAAAGTTACCGTTCGCAGAATCAAATCCGAGAATTCAAACGAACCAGATGAAAGAATTGTCACAAGAACGGAAGTGGTTGGTCGTGTTTCTCAAGTATTCAGCTTTAAAGGTGATAATTGATCTGAAATTTGTGGAGGTGATTTCTAGCCGGAACACCTAACAACAAAATATCTTTTCTTCTAGGTTTGATGGATTATCAGTATCTTCCAATGGAAAGAAACAACGAAGGAAGATACGAACCCATTTACGATTCTATTGTTCCTAAGAATATAGTTCCTTTCTCCTGGTTGAATGAAGAAGCTCCGCTGTGTATGATACCATCATTTTTTTGTCGCTCCGACTCAATGCAGGTATTGTATCTTGAAAGCATTTGAACAACAATTGTTTGCGCAATTGTTTTCTCAATTTTTTTTTCAATTCGTGTAGCCATACTTATTGTCGAGTAAAGCGGTGGACGAAACGAAAGCTGTGATCGGACGTACACGAGATCGACGCAGTAACTACGTCAAATTCGTAAGTCACGGAGAGAAAGAAGTGCCTACCAAACCACATGGTGTTACTTTACGTTACATTTCGTTAAAAATGGTCCACGAAGACGAAATTTTGAAAATTAAAGAGGTATTTTGTTCAATCAGATGAGTTGATTTTCAGAATAGGATGGAGCGTACGAGTATACTGATTTTTTTTATAGCTCTTCGAAGCTCGACCAATTTGGACCAAGAGCGCTTTAAGTTGTGTTACCAGATTTTCGAACGTGCAACTGAAATATTTGTTATCTCTAAGAGCCTACCACTTCACTTCTGGTCCGTTTCGAATAGCGTGGGTACGTTTTGGCTACGATCCCCGGAAAGATGAGAATGCTCGAAAATACCAAATAGTCGATTACCGTATACGAAGTGAGTTTTATCGTGATCAAATAAGCTTTGAAATTTAACGTTTAGCGGGCACATTTTAATGTATTTGATCATACGTAGCAAATATTCTCACGGTGTTACGTACCATAAATCCAAAACGGTACAGCTCCTCGGGCCGTACAAAGTATGTAAAGAATCCTGTTGAAGACGATGATGATAAATTCGACGATGATTACTACATTTTCAAGCCTGGTTCTCTTCCGCCGCAAAAACAAATGTTCTATCAAGTAAATGTTGATCTGACTATATTATAAGAATCACAGGTGTTACGAAGTTTCGCAGTTTCTGAATCGTTGTCCTTTCCAGGTTTGCGATATTAAGATTCCAGAAGTGGAAGATAAACTCAGAGAGACTTCATCGAATCTTAAATACGATATGAAATTCGGATGGTTGTCTGAATCTATGGTCGAATTTATTCGGGAACAAATGGATAAACATATCATCACCGTGTTGCAAAGTTGCACTGCAGGTATATATTTCACGAGAATGTATATGTCTTTGGGCTGGGGGTCAGTCTGCACTCTGCGTCAGGCGACATCATGTGACGCGCAGCTTTATGACGTCATCAATGACCTTGACCTACTTTAAGGACGTGGGAAAATTTCGAACTTTAGCCTAGTATACGGTTCATTAGGCCTGACTTGGAAAAAAACCTTTATCATACAACCCAACGGCCTAAAACTTGCTGGGATAAAAGTGATTGATTCTAGATTTTAGTTATTTTCAACGCCGAATTCAATGCCGTTTTACGTTTTTCGATAGGACGTCAGGTTCTCAAGTAACCTTGTAAAACATTCAAGGATGAGGTATTTTGAGGAAATGAAATTCATATTGAAAACGATGTATCATCAGATGAATGATAATAAGAAAATGTAGATTGAACGTTTTTCTGTTTAAAAAAAAAAGAGTAGGGAGATTTGATGAAAATTACTCTATCAAAACAAAATGTGCCAGTAGACGGATTACTCAGCGAATATTTGACCAATCTTCTTACCTTTTTTTGGGGGGGTGTGATAGAAGAGCATTTAAACTAAATTAATTTTCATACCGCCATTCATTTGATTACCCATCGTTTTTCATATGAATTTCATGTTACCCAAATGACCCTATTCGTGCATGTTTCACACAATTAATTGTGAATCTGACCTATCAAAAATCGGAAAACGGCATTGGACCCAAAGTTGAAAATGTATTTAGAATTGACATTCTTGCCCCAGCAATTTTCCAAAAGTTTGAAATTGTTGGGTTGTGTTATACTTGGCCTAATACACAGCGTACTGGTCTTACATTAACTAGGCCTAATAATACTAGGCTGCTATAGTAGGTTTAGCCCTCATTATATAGGCCAAATATACAGTATTCTAACCTTATACTAAACTAAGAAAGGACCGAACGAGCAGAGTGAGTGAGCTCACATCATAAAGATAGACCAGGAAAATTTACATTCTTTCTTTTCTCTCCTTTATGCCCATATTTCACAAAGGAAGTAAATTCAGGGAATAAATAATGAGAACGACAATAAGATTGGATATCGCTAGAATATCGTGGGAATATTTGAATAGTTTCTGATTTGATGACATTCCAACGAAGCACTGAGGCTCTCTCCTGATGTTGTGTGTGTATGTATTTCAGGCACGAGTTCATCTCCGTCGACGGAATTATTATTAATGCGCCGAACGAATATCGATGATGTTGGTCAATCTAGCAGCGAAGCGTCTGTTTCTGATCTGTCCGATGATTTTGATCTGAATTCAGATGATGAGAACGAAGATATCTGAAGTCACTCATATTTTTTACATTCCATATAAAATAAATTTTTATGAATATTAGATATTCGTTATGATTATTATCGAGACGTGTTGGTGTTGATTTGGAGTTCTAGAGAATTCGTGCGACAGTCGGTCAGAATAAGTCACCTAATTTTAAACAACTATGTAATGAAGCTTCGTGTGAGGTTGCTTTTTTTACTGACATACAAATGTTTGCACAATTTTGAAAACGTATTTTCTTCGCCACAAAGACTTGATGGTATTTAATTAACGAAAAACTGTGTCCTAACAAACGAAAGTTGTTATTATATATTTTTTAAATGAGATGATCGTTCTCTGTCCTAAACATAGGGTTTCCGGGTTCCTCATCAACTTCGTTAAGAAAGCCGTCGTTTGTTCTTCCCCTAATCCCCCTCTAAGTAATTCTTTTGTTTCAATATCAAAATGGTTTGAAAGATCGTTTACTTACAAAATTCAACTGAATTGGATGTGCTGATGCGAGAAAAATTATTTGCATTACTGTGACGTTTCTGGAGAAGTGTTAAGTTATTTCTTCTGTACTTCATTGCTTCTTAAATCGACTTCATAAACTCATCTTGTTGAAGTCTTGGATCATCTCCCTACTCCCAGCAATCGTGTTTTACGGAAAGGTCGCATGGTACACAAGCCTCAAATATTTCTCCAAAGCAGTCTCATGTCACCAACTTGATATTTCTTCTCCTCTGTGCCTGATATAAAATGAAGCTGGAAATGTACAATTTTCAATTACCGCTCACTTTGGGTAATAATATGGATAGAAATACTTTCTTATGTCAAAAAATTTACACAGCTGAGAACTTGATTGATGAATTATCCAGGTGCTGAAAAGTTGAAGCGATGAGCTGTTGAGTGGTACTGAAAATCTCGAGGTAAATATGTATAGGTATTTCATACGTGGGGATTAAGACTGTTTGCAGGCGATTTTCATCACTTCCAAGATTGAAATGTTTTTGAAAGATGTACAAAATGTGGGAATGATCTTTTCGTATTCATTAATGTTATTTGTGAAGCACGCCCGAAGCGGAAAAGTACTTTCTACAAGCAAAAGGTAAACTAATTGATGAAGACCCAGATTTTTCTGCATTTGCCAAGTCATGTTTGAGGCCAAGCACGTCGTGGAATTCGGTAACCCAATGGCATGGCATGGTTATACCAAAATTTCGGAAGGTTTCTGACTTTTTTATTTGTTGAAACATAAAAATGGCTCGGCTGCTTTGTGACGATTTCAAAACTCCGACGGAGGATACATTCTGAAACAAGGCTAATTGAAATCGTGTTTGAAGAAAACTTTCTGAAATTAAAATACTTACACCGCGCAGTTTTGATTTTTTCTCTAGGACCATTGAATGTAGAACACAAGGTCGGAACTTGTCTGCTGCAATCTTCCATAGCGATGGTAAGTTTGAATTATTTCAACAAAAAGTATGGTTGTGAATGCTGATTTGTCTATAATTCCATGGAACATTTCAAATGAACGCGAATCAAGAGGTTCACTCTCGAGAAAAGGTGAAGACATTAACGTTCAAACGTCCGCTCGAGGATGAATTCAAAAAAGTCAGCGAAGCAATTGTAAGCATATAGTAACATCATGTGAACTTCACAATAATGAATAATTTCTCGCAATTTGTACAGGTAGGCCTACCTAACTCATTTTTAGTATAATTTCAGAAAATGATTTCTTCCTCTATGACATCTTCAAATAATCAAGGATGTGGTTACGGAAGACTGACGAAGATGAACAAGGCAGTCGAAGATCTTGAGGAACCTCTACTAGACATAGACCAAGAAGGCATAAGAAATCTGTTGCTTTCCGGTTGGAATTTATACAATATAGGAAAATATGATGAAGCCACGCAAACTATGCAGAAAGGTGTGTCTTGATTGTGAGATTCACTATGCATGTTTTAGGTTACCTATTTCATCATGAAGGAGTGAGAATGCGACCAGAAGAAAATCCGAAAAATTGATGTAGCGTAGACTTTGAGGAAAGGGGAGGGAGGGAGACCACAATTTTCGGTACCTAGTGCCACTCATAGTAAACATGACTATGGATTTTTCTTCATGTCAGGATTATGAGGTTCAATTTTTTTTCTCTCAATTTAATTTATAAACTTCTTCAATTTCTTGGATTAAATTGATGAGCCTTGCGCCCACGCTTGGGATTATGGGCTCAGTATGGGCAGATGGGACCAAAATGGAAGTGTAGAAATAAAGTGGGTCGGTGATTTTCTCGCAGTTTGATAGGGAGTCTGGGATGCAGGGAGAGACAGAATAGAGAAGTCGGAGGTTTTCGAGAGCTGGGTAAGAGGAGAAGCGTTGGACGTATCGATCATCAACATTGCAGTATAAGCATGAAGTAAATGAAAGGCTCAAAAAAAGAGAGAGGTGAGATGGGTATGACCTATTTTGAGAAGGGCGATTCAAAGTGGACCAAAGAATTATTGATTTTTAACAGGAAACCTGTTCTATGGGGGATTATTTTGAAAATTCGCTATGTGCCGGGTGATATCCGGCGAAAACTGACCTATCCTGGAGACGAACTTGGAAAAATCTTGACTTTCAGCCTATAGTACTGTATATGACAGGAGGGGGATTTGGAAATTTTTCTAGCCTCATGTATATAGTTTGATGGTCAACATTTTAATAGGGAACCTGTTTCGGGAGGTTTTTTGGAAAAAACGTCGGTATATATGATAGGAGGAGGACTTGGATTTACTTTTTCAATAAAATAAATAAATAAATTAATTAATTATTCATCTACAGTCGAATCTGTCTAAGTCGAAACTCAAGGGAAACACTTTCCAATTCGAGTTATAGAGATTTTCGAGTAAGATGATTTCGAGATAGCAAGATTTATTCAAAAAAAATTTGACTTACATAGTTTTTTGATTTGCGTTGATCTCAAATGTTATCGCTTACGAAAAAAATGTATGTATATTTTACGTTTGTCACTAGATTTTGTGTCTACAGCTTTTAACACTGCTTTTTTTTTCGGAAATGGTCAATGTTTTCAATTTACGCCCTTCGCCACAATGTCTTTTAGCGGGGTTCATCGTAGAAAAAATTAAACGCACGAAAAATTTGATACGAACACCACTTGAACACCCGATTACCGCTGATGTACAGAACACTGGCACTGTGCAATATTCTTTCTCTATCTACGGCGTAAATTAAATTCATGTTAGTGCATGAAGCTTTAAAAAGCGGGAAAACCCAATGTGTGGACGAAAAAATCACTTCGAGTTATAGGAACATCATTTCGGACGTAATTCGAGATATACAGATTAAATTTGTATTGAGTGTTATGGACATTTCAAGGGAAACGCATTTTCTTTCGAGTTGGGGGGTTTTCGAGTTATGTGGTTTCGACTTAGACAGATTCGACTGTATTTTATTTATTCATTTACTCAGAAGGAGATTTTGGAATTGGTGTTTTCTCCACACTACCCTAGAGGTCAAATTGATAATGCGTTTTTTTAATATTTATTAATTTAATTTATATATCTATTTCTTCATTTCTTTATTTCATTTATTTATTTATGTGAGGCAATCTAAGAAACCATAAGTCTAAACTCGCTTCAATTTTTTTTTTTTTTTTTTTTGCATTTTCAAATAGAGGATAGTTTTCTGAATCTACAAAAAATTGTCCACATAGATTTCTCAGATCGCCTTACAATTTTACCCATTTATTTATTTATACTTATTTATTTACTTACTTATTTATTCATTCATTCATTCATTTTATTTATTTATTCAGTTCCTTTCTTTCTTCCTTTCTTTACATGATAGAAGGAGATTTTGGAAAATTGGTGATTTCTCAATTCAGTTCCACACTACCCCAGAGGTCGGATTGATAATGCGTTTTTTTAATAGTGATTTCCTCAGTAGACCTATAAACCTCATTACTAAAACAAATTCGACCCATAGAACAGGTTTCCTACGTTCCTCGTTTAATATCGTTAAGGAAGCCTCAATTTTTGTCAAGTCCCCCTCTTATCATATAGTTTAGGGAGGGGGCCTGTGACGTCACAATTTGATGACGTTATAGGTTAACCTTGTGACGTCGCAAACTAATTTTTTTTGATCCCACGTGCCCCATATTTAGGTTCCCTACCACCCGTCGAAAAACCCGTGAGTTTTTAACAGGGAACCTGATTAATGGGGGTCTTTTAGAGAAGTTTGCTGTATGCCATGCGCCGGCAAAAAACTTGGAAAAATCTCGACCCTCTAGCCATATATGATAGGAGGGGGACATGGAAAAATTTCGACCCTCTAGTCATATATTTCTTCTAAATCCCCCTCCTATCATGTATAGCTCGAGAGTTGCAATTTTTTCAAGTCCCCCTCCCATCTCTTATATAGCTCGAGAGTCAAAATCATACATAGCTCGGAGTTCGACATTTTTCTATGTCCCCCTCCTATCATATATAGCTTGAGATTCAAGAAAAATTTAGACTCTCCAACTATATTATACTAGCCTTATAGTAGGTCTAGGCCTTTTTTATGGTAGCTTTATCGAATTCTCAATACCAAATTCCATATGACTCATAAAACACGTTCCCTGCGTTCCTCGTTTTAACGTCGTTAAGGAAGCCGTCGCGTCGTTTTTTCCCTACATAACTCTTCTCGAAGTTCCCTCCAATTATGTAAGGCTTGATTCGAGCTACATATGATAGGGACTTTTGATTCTTAGTATTG
The DNA here is from genome assembly GCA_035079385.1 of Aspidiotus rigidus. Lineage (NCBI taxonomy): Eukaryota > Metazoa > Arthropoda > Insecta > Hemiptera > Diaspididae > Aspidiotus > Aspidiotus rigidus. The sequence continues at coordinate 1,582,706 of JAVHKY010000035.1, forward strand.
AAATTTAACGTTTCCCATAGAACAGGCTCCCAGCGTTTCTCGTTCAACTTCGTTCAGAAAGCGGTGGTTTCTTGATAGACTCGAGCTTATTACAGGATAAGGAATCATGTCAGGAGGAGAGGATAAGAGAGCAGTACTAGGATTTAAGATCGCACGAGGAGAAGAAGTGAACGCAATGGCTGTTTTGGGGCAAGGTCCACTGTGTCTTGTTCCTTAGGGTCAATGTGCTCTGGTATCCATAGAAAAGAGTTTTTATTTGATGCATTGATTTATTGTACATTAACAAAACCGTTAGCAGCTGCCATAGTTCCAGCATCGCGCATTCTGAAACGTACAGATTTATTTCGAGAAGTACTTGGGATGAAAAATCTGGATTAAATCTTTAGTTGAAGGAGATTTATAAGCTTGAATATCCTCCTGTCAGCGTTTGTAGAAAGTAGGAAAATCGTATTTTTATGATATGCTCGGTACATAGAAATTTTCCTGACTAGAGTACCTGTATTGAATTTATCATCGTCTGCGGGTAAAAAATCTAAAAAATTCGATCTTTTATTCACGTACAGTCATCGATTGTATTGATTTGCATTACATGACGAGTGCGAAAAAGAACGAAGTTCTACTTCTAGTGAAAGAATTGCGAAAGAAAATGATTAACTCCAAGCAAGAAATTCGTCGACGTGAAGAACTTGTGAGTACTTATTGACAAACAGTATTTCCATGAGATCGTTGAGCTCGTAGATTTTTTATTCAACGTTATTCAGTGCCGGAACTTTGTTAAATAGTTTCTTCCTATCATAAAAACTATGCATAAGTTAGAGTAGAAGTTATTGAGAGTGAGCCGTCCGGCATTTCATTGGTGACGTCAAACAGCGAATAACTGCTAGAAAAACTACCCAACGTTGATCCATCTGACATGTTGACACCCATAAGAATAACACAAGAAACTATAAGATCATCGTATTTTTGTTCAATAATAACGAATAACACAGTAGCAATTGACATGGCTAGGCCTGCCTGAGCCTATTCTCAAAATCAGTCCTGAATTAAACTGGTGGTTTAAAATTATAAACATCTTCACTCGAGTTAACATTGTCGATCCGGTTCCTCGATAAGCGTTGGTCCTCTCGAAGGACAATCAGCACTGATGACGCTGACGAACAGTTTTCCATTTGAATTAACCTCGTTGTCTATGGATGCTGCAACAGGTACAATAAGGTGGTATTTTAGGTATAGCATCGTACACAAGTGCATACACATAGGTATTTATAAGGAAAAACCAGCACTCGAAATTTTCTGAAACCGTTAATTTGTCACGCCAATTCTCGTGTTCCATGAACGAGGAAATTTATTTCATACGGTCGCCAGCACATTTATTGACTAACTTGAGCATATTTATTATTGAGTAAAAGAAACCCGTCTTGAACTTGTACAATTGACAGTCATTGCGAAGAAATACCTGTTCTTGTCTTTCATCTTGTCATTTATAGAAAATGTTCGTTTCATCTCGGCTGATACATTCTTCCTCTTTTGAAAACAAACCAATAAGACGTAATACCCCCCCCTTTTTTTCTCTTTTCATTATGCCAGGCAGGCGTATTTGAAAATTATAAGCAACTCTTATCGTTCTTCATTAGGATGAAGAGAAATGTCAAAATGGGTCATTACACCTCGGGGTTCAAATAGGTTACGATAGTTTTAACCACTTATTCGTCAAAGGGAGCAGCAAACAGGAATCCTCTGGGACTCGACTTCTTTCCGGTATTCTGTCGTTTATATTTGAGACAATTTTAGGTGGTGATGTGGACCTCTGAGCCCATACTGAATCCACATCAGCACCTACTCTCTTCCTCTAACGATTGGCGTTGTTGTCCACCGGCTCCAGCAAGTACGTCGCCGGCCAATGTTGCGTGACGGCTGCAGGAACAAATCTCAACCTTCACTTTATGTATTTTCTGAAAATGCTTTATACACGCAAAAACTTCACTGTCTTCATTGAATTCGATTTTAAATTCTAAGGATTTATTCAAATGACTTGCTTCAACATTCTTTTTCACATCAAAAATTTTGTCAAACAAACTACCTAACGTCCTAACAGTTCCTTCTATCTCCGGATCAGAAGCTGCTATAAAATGAGATTTGTAAATTCATTGAATAAAATGCTTATCACGAAAAATGTCATCACATTAAACTACAAGAACTGATTATAAGTATAGGCCTACCTACGTATATGAATAATACTTACAAAGTTCGTATTCAGATGGCTTCCGGAAAACATTTCATTGGCTCCTCAAATTTCGATCACGATGGTAATGGTATTCCTATTTCTCGTTGTCGAAAGTAGGAGGCTGTCGTTGAAACAATTGTATGAGCCGTAGAGGGAGCATCTGAAAGAATGGAGACATTCATAAAATGAAATAAAGCTAAAATCGATGTATGTGTATTATTCTTTTATCTACATAAAACCGACATGCAGTAGAGGTGAGCAACACCGTTCACAAGTACTTGGAACAAGTTTCTAATATGGGTCAAATCTGCCATCAGTGGTTCTACAGCCTTCTTCAGTTCCACTTGTAGTTGTTTGACGGACACTGATGATGCAAACTTCTCCTTTGAGTGAGCCACTTCTTGTGAGAGAGCGTGTCTACTTGAGAATTGATAACACGGAGTGCGTCTGCGTCTGGGGTATGTAAAAATTCTTTAGAGTTTATCGAGATCATGTGCACCCCCTACAGAACACGTTTTCCTTTACTACAACGTCTTCTATGACGTCAAACGGGAAGTCATTAACATAAATGAAGACTTCCTCCTGCCTCTGAAATTGTTCCCTGAAAGAGGCTTGACCTATTAAAATTATACGTTCATCTTCATAATAATATGTATTTGTACCATATTATGCAGGATTCATTCGAGAATGTCAGTAAATTCTTATACACACATGCCCCGCTTCTGTATGGAAAAATTCTCGCAAAAAATTAAAACTTTTCATTTTTTATTTATTATCATTACTACGTATTAATAACTAATACTGCTATATGTAATCAACTTCCAGAGAAACGACAGATTGGCTTTGTTACCAGAATTTTGAATAAAAATAAAGTTCTTTATAATGCCCGCGTTTTTTTTTTCTTGCGCTACCACTGACATCATAAGACGTAAAACATATAACTAAGAAGCTCAAGATTTTAATGATAATAATTTATGAACGGCTACAATCATTCCACTTACCCTCTGAAGGAAAAAGGGAATGACAAAGTACTATTTACAAGACAACGTTTTTCTTCATTTCCTCAATTCCCTTCTCTTCATTTTCTTTCGCGCTCTTCTTCTTCGCTGCACAAGGAGTCTCCACCACATTCGAATCATCCTCAATGTACTTATTACAAGGTACCCGGCCGGGTAGCGACGAGAAATCTTCGGTGAAATTTAAGGCCTCATCACTGTCCAACCAAGTGTTAGCAAGTTGTATGTAATCAGCGATTCATAGAAAAAAGAGAAAAAAAAGATTACTTCAATGTTGATCATGAAGGTATATTCTGTGAGCTACAACTTACCGAAGTCCTTCCATAGGCCTTGAACTTTGTATGTTGTCCACTCGAAGTAGGACAACTTCTGCAATGACGACGCATTACCGTCCTGATTACGTACGGACATCGAAAGCAACGATTTGTTGGCTAACTGTCTGTTACATTGCTTCACAGGATTTGAGTGATACTAAGTACTTCCTAAAAAGGTCCTGTAATTCCAGCTGCCTTGGCATATTTTTGATCTTCGGCATTCGCAGTCGACTCAAGGTACTGATACACTATTTGAGATTAGCAAGAAATAGCAGCACTCTGGAAGACAACAAATTGTACAGCACAACGCGATCCATGGAACACTTTGGACCGAGAATAGAAAGAGTAGGTACCTATCTGACAACTATACAGTTGTAAGTTAGGAATAATGAAATTTTTCTTCTCATGTACATCAATAAAACAAGAGGTGGTACAAACAGGCCCGTATCAACGTACGGGCATACGTGCACAGGGGCGCAAAATTTTGGAAAAAAAAAAAGAACTGCCGGGCCGACAGAGGACAGAGAGAATATAAGAAGGAAGAGATGCGACACACCTGAAAGAGAGAAAAAAAGAGGAATTTTGTAAAAACGTACACTGAAGTAAATACGGTACCTATCATCGTTTTTCAATTTTGCACTGTTCTCATTGTTGAAACATTCTACTATTGACGTAAACGATAAGACTAAAGGTACTCAATTTCAATTTGTACTATTGTACATTGGTCCTGTGATCTTCAAGAATCATTATTCTAGAAAAATATACCGTAACTTTCTATTATTGCATTATGCTCCATGTTATCTTAATGATCCAAATGCAAACATGGAAGATCATGAACGCATTTGAAATAAATTATTTAGAACGTTTCTTTCACTCCTATGCAGCTATCTATGGAAAAGAAGTTGTGAACTTCTGTTGAAATACATATTATTGTTACAGTGTGTGTGTACAAGTGTGTGTTGAGATGTAGGGCTTGCTCATGGCCAAAGCCTCCTATAGTTAGAAGCCATGAACGTAGAAAGGCAACACCGCATTCGGCCCACGCATTTACATGTAAAACACCTCTCTCATGAAAAAATCGAGTTGACCCTTATTTAAAGGAAATTTCACAAGCTACAACTTTTGTTCTTTTCGATTTTTTCAAAAACTTAATATTTTCTTAAGAAACAGACGCTCAAAGAGTTTCTCCCCATAAGAGCAATGTAAAAGTCGGCCCACGGTTGTGCAGTTGCCAATTTTACGTTCATGGCTTATAATTATAGGAGGCTTTGTCATGGCCGTCTCTAGTATCAGGCCGGAATATTAAACCTGGCAACGTTGCGATGACGAAAAATACGGGCCGAGTTTCATACAGGCTCTTATGGAAAAATCTTCGGAAAATCACGTTAATCATTGACTTGCGAACAGTATTCAATTCCGCGGGGAAAAAGTTCATAAATATATGGAAAGAGTAAATGATTCTAGATTTTTTGAACTCGGTCTTGTTAAGATCGATCAATGTACCGTACCGCGCTTCGCCCTCTGTCTAACTTTTCATTTTAAAACGGAAATACCTCGCGTCGTAGTTGATCAATCTTAACGAGACCAAGCTGAAAATATTGAAAATCGTTGGCTCTTCAAATAACGTTCTCTACACTTTTTTCAAAAACTTCATCATATTTCTGTAAAATCAAGTTGTCCAATGTTCTCCCATAAGACACTATACTAATTTTGCCCCGTGCAACGTTGTCGAGTTTCAAATATTCCGGCCGGATACTAGAGACGGCCATCGGAGTGTATTGCAGCTAGCTGAACGTTAAATCCAAAAGTCGATAAATAGCCGTATTTCCAGGGTTGCAAAAAAAAAAAACGGTTTCTTTAAAAAAAAAAACAAAAAATGTGTTTTTTTTAGTTTAAAACAGATTTTATGTTTAAAACAGGTTTTAAATGCGGTTTTTTTTTCTTGTTTAAAACATGTTTTAAATGTTTTAAACATCGTTTAAAACAACGTTTTTTTCCACGTGGGTCGTGGAAGAGTAAGTTCGAGAATCGAGTTCATCGAGTTCGAGTTGTTTTCTCATTGGCTGTATGGCTGATAACTGATATGGATCCTGTTTTGCCGCGCGGGATGGAGACAGCGGATACTCCGGTCTTTGGTACTACTACTACTAGTGATTACTGTTACTGATTAGTGATAACAATTAGTGAACACTCAACTAAACTGACAGGTGACTGAACTTGCAAAGATTTTTCTTCCATTCAGTTGCAGACTTCCAAGTTTTAGTTTTTTAGGATTTTCATTTTCCAAGTTGTAGGTACCATGAAGTATGACTCCGACACACATCAGTAATATTTGTTCTCTCCATTCGGACATTGTTCTTCCTGGAAATTTATAAAGTCGACATTGTATTGAAATTTTTGTAAACGAAGAGTCGTAATTTATTTGACATTTGATTTCTTTTGTGACCTTTATTTAAAATTAATGCAATCGATTGTTAGAGTCAATCAGCGAAAAATAAAGTGTCGTTTGTGAACCTATTTATTATTTTCGTTCGGGGTGTTCCAACTCGTATCTGAAAAAGATCTAGACCTCAATAACGTGAGGTAGCAAAAAGTGGTGTCAACTAGTGGCTCACCCTCGAACTGTATTTTCTTTTGCTATAAAGGCTAGCTAGCTTTTTCCTACAGTTGTCGTGACTGCCAGTAGCGCAGCCACAAAGCAAGCGTCATCCACTCTCATGTAATCAGGGTATAATAAAGTGCATGTAATAACAAAATTAATTGATACACAAATAAAAGAAAAGGAAGTGAACAATGTTTTTTTCTCAATCGAATTTATTGTTAATTTTTCCCGTTCTTTTTTTGAGACACATTCCATTACTCACAAAATGGTAGCAGACCGTTAAAGATCCACAAACCTCCATTTTTCAGTTTCCGGCGTTCAGCCAAGATACTCACTAAACAATGGCTGACCCATGTGCCAAAGCCGAATTCGAGCAGATCCTCGCAATTATGGCGACTACACTCACATAAGTTGAGGAAATTACAAACGCGGATTCCACCCAACTTAAACAGATCACAGTAAGTACAATCCAGCGTCTCACCCTAAAATTACAAAAGCAAATAGAACTAGTGGTTAAATTCAAACCTCAGAAAGGTAAAGAAGATATTTACGAGTATACGACTAGAGCCGCGCATCTAGTTATCCAAGCAAAACTCTTTGTTGCTGAATTACCCGCCTTCAAATGTTCAAGATCAAATACAGAAGATAAATCACCAAGCGTCACTCATTCGGCACCTCTTTCAAGAAATTTAGAAATAAAAGTCCCTATTTTTCACGGTGACTATCACAAATACCCAAATTTCATCAAAGCATTCCATATAGGTAGCTACAGATGATTCGCCAATGTCGAAGAAATACAAATTTATATTTTTTCGCGATCACCTAGCTCCATCTATTTGAAACCAAATAGGAAATATAGAAGTAACCGATCTTAATTACCAGAAAGTGCTCAAAATCATCGATGACCAATATAATAATCGCAACCGCATCATACAATCACTCTACAGCAAGCTAGAATATTTACCTTTGGCTTCAAACACGACTGCTAGCCTTTGCACAACATACAATCACATCAAAACAATATTGTGGGCGCTAGAATTACACAAAGAACCTCTTGATACAAACGTATCTGTAAAAAACTTGGTCAATAAGAAGCTACCACAACAAGTACTCTTTCAACTACCTTTGGACAAGACCCCGGATTTAGCTCTGGTACAAACACGATTCAAAGCTTTCATAATTATGCGAGAAGAGTTATTTGCGCACGACTCAAAAGATATATGAAACGAATCATTGGCACCCCCAATTGCTTCACCACCAGTGTCCGCCTTAGTAGCAACAACACCTAAGCTAAATGAGAAACGCTCATACGCGAAGTTTAATGATTCAACAAAAACTCAAAACCCAACAATACCTTGCAGCTGCGCGTTTTGCAAAGCTGACCACTATTCCGACACTTGTACAAAACACCCAACGGCAAAAGAGCAAAACAAGCACCCTGTACCAGGCTGGAAGAGGTTCGTGCCTAGTAACTAGACATTAATTGTGAATAAAACGCAATACGAAAACACTCCTCTACTTCCTCACGCAAAAACTACTTTTCTCTAGAATGAATAGGGAATATTATTGTAAAACTTTGTAAAACAATCCACTTATGAATTGATATATTGCATCGCAAATCAAAAGATGCGTAATTAATATCTGTGAACGATGATTGGAAGCACGGTACACTAAAGAGGTATTGACACTTGCGTATGCTTACCATTGCGGACATTGTCACGAAAAATGATGTACTTCATTATTTTGCCACTACGCAGCGCTAAGGAGTTGGTCCCCGGCTTATACGTTGTTAGCACATATATAGGAATAGGAAATTTACATAGGAAGTTGCGACATTTCCTTGTTTTTAGCACATTTTTGAGATTCTGAATTATTTTTAAAAATTGGGTGATTGATGAGAAGGATAAGAGCGTGGATAAGAGCAACTTTAGTAATCTATATTATTAATTTTATTGAAAATAAATCTACTGTGGAAGTAAGTAGGTACGAGTCAGAATTTTGCATATTTCATTATGAATCAAAGATAATGGCATATTGAATGTATCCGATTGTTCATTATTCTTATCGTCCAGATTGAATTTATTGATTGTTCACTATGAAATTACGAAACTTGATACCGACTCTTTGGAAGTGGCACAAATTGTGAACATGAAAACGAGAGGATTTTTGAAGTTTTGCAATTTGTACTTGTATAAAATATTCCGGCGAACGGAATTTTTTTTTACAAAAAATGTTACATCGAGTGATGTTTACGAAAAAACACTTAACGATGTATTCAAAAATGTAAATCTAACCTTCCCCTGTACTGAACACAAGAATGAAATCTTAGCTCAAGCCCTTCATTATTATATATTGGTACGTATGCGTCAATATACAAACGTGAAGAGAATCGTAATTTGAAGAAGAAATCAAGAGCCAAAAAAAAAAGAATCAAAATTATGTCCTACATAATTTTTCATTTGGTTGAAAAAATTGCTCTTGAAACCAAGAAAAAATTAATCCACATTATGTTCTTCGTAATTTCTTTTGTTTGTGTAGAATTAGTAGATGTACCTAGTTTGAGTGCGGTGGTTCTACCATCATCTATTCCTCATGAATTTTGAATAAAAGTTATCCATTTTTCCTGTTATATCTTTTCAGTTTCAATGTTTACAATTCTTCAGTTGCAGGTATAAAAATCATTCAGATTTACAATAACACTACTGAACAAAGTAAAGCGTTACCTATATTACACATTCGAATATCCGATTCCATGGTATTTTTCAATGCTGAACACGATGCCGTCCTCCGTTTTTCGATAGGACGTTACAATTTTCTGTAATAATTTCGTTTATTGCTTGCCGTTGTCGCGGACCATTGCAAAATGTAACGCGAAATTTTGGTGTTGAATACTGCTATGTTTGATGAGTTCTGTGATGGTCTGCGGTAAGTAAACAAAATTATTACAGAAAATTGTGACGTCCTAGCAAAAAACGAAGGACGGCATCGTGCTCAGCATTGAAAAATACCTTAGTAGCGGATATTCGAATGTGTAATCGTTTTATTTTTTGTTCAGTGGTGTATACCTCTGCTGGATACACATTTTAATGAGCTACATGAAACATTTACAATCACAAATGCGACAAAGAACACCTATTAAAAATTCTCACGATGAGAGATAAAACTCATTTATTGCTAAAAACTCGATGAAATTTCAGTTCCTTTGCAGATGAACACTACCACATTTTAACAACAAGTAACTGGAGACTGGCTGAATTTATTTTCTTGAAATCATCCTCGTTGAAAAGGAAATTTTATGGAGAAGAAATTAATTTTCCTTCTATTTTTCGCTAGAAGCATTATTTTTAGAGTAATCAATTAATAACTGAAACGCGTTTTTCCGACCGAAGGTCTTGGTTCCGCGTAACGAGCGGTGGTTGTACGCATTTGGTCGAAAAAACGCGTTTCAGTTCTTAATTGATTACTCCGAAAATAATGTTTCCAGCGAAAAATCGAAGAGAAAATAATTTATCCTCAATAAAATTTCCTTTCCAACGAGTGTAATTTCAAGAAAATAAATTCAGCCAGTCTCTAGTTATTCGTTGTCAAAATACACGAATTTTACACAGGCTCTTATGGACAAACTACTAAGACCGGGGAACTCTTCTTCGGCGTTCCATGCGGCCAAATACTGAATTACATCATTTCGTGGGACATGATTTCATCTGCAGTGTCAATACCTCTTTAGTGTACCGTGATTGGAAGGCTGAAGAAAAGCAATCCGTCACTGTCACTTTTTATACGTACATACTCCTATCGCAAAATCTATATTATTAAAAAATATTTATTCTAATAATATTATTATCTTTCAAGAATTCATTTTATCATGATGTGGGCCTAATTTGAAACTTGGATGACTCGAAACACAATACACACTAGCTACCAATACACGAACCAATAAGTTTCGAAATCGTCACCTACTATCACTCATATTTGTCTGATCAAAATCAATTTCAATAGCTTCTCATTGCTTATGTACTGACCAAAAACAATATAATAATGCGTTCTCAAACTACCAGCCATTTGATAAATGATTCCACAGTTTCTCTCATAAAGTATGTTTTTGTTTCAAACACAGTTCCTCTTCCTTGTATCTGCTAGTTGACGAAAGCGGTGACTGAGTATCCTATATTATTTGAAATACGAAATTCGCGAGACATCTCATGTCAGTATATCATGTTTCTGTTGTAGGAGTCCTTGTATAGTGAAAATATGGAAAGGAAAAATGTCCTTTCCATTCGTCTTAACAGTGAGCACAGTGTATAAATTGAAGTTGTATGTTAAAGTTTATAATGGCGAGATGCATGCTATCGTAGGTGAAGCAGAAGAATTGGTGAATACAAATACAATTGAAATAGCACCAAATTACCAAAATAATTCATACCTCGAATCGCCATAATGAATACAATTCCACTGATACATCAAATTATGCCAACAGCAGTTCTTTGTTATTTCTACCACCCGTACTGAGTTGAAGATACCTGGACTACATTCATTATGATGCTCACCTCATCATCAACTCACGCCGTCATCTGGTTCCGATGAGGCTGATCTTGAAAAAAAAACAAGCAACCTCACAGGAGGTTGGAAGAGGTTCATGCCTTGCGGCGTTGTTTACGTTTTGTTGAATTGACGTCTTACTATGTTCTAGTAAGATTGAAACAGCGCGCTTTATCACGCCTGCCACGCAACCTTCAAAAACCACGATTTCTGCTTCTCTGTTACGTCAATAATTCTTTGTACTACAGGAATGTCCACATGATTTTCACTCACGGTACAACTGAAGTCTTCTGCATGTGTGAAAGTGCAACAAATTTTGTTCCCTGCATTTTTCATGAAAAAAAAATTCGAAATGGTTTAATTAATGATTTTATAAGTATATTGTGTTATTGTAGAAAACACCATGATCACTTTTTTTGGAGAACAAGTAGCGCTCCTAGCGGGACTTTTATCCATGAATTCCCCTGATCGCCTTGTCGTTTGGTTGGGTTTTGCTTTTAATGTCTGGTTCCCTAGATGTTGATAACGTTTGCACACAGTTAAATTGACATATGCAATTAACGAATACGAGAAAAAGAGGCTATATGAAGTATACCCATCACCTCTTTTCTTTGTATTTATTATATGCATGTACGTCAATTTAACTTTGTACGGCAGGTGTAACCTGTTGCTGTGATAGCTGTGTTCTAACTACTCTTATTATTCTACGTCGTATCTTACAAGAGCAACAAAAATACGGGTAGTTTCTGCGTAGTTTCTGAAAATTTTAAAGAACAGTTTTAACATGTCTCAGAGTACGATTCTGTCTATTGAAAAAGCAATTCTCATTCATTAAAATAAAATAAATTTAATGTAATGTTTTATTAATACGTTGATCTTCGCGAATGCGAATTATAACGATTGTGATGATAACAGGCGTTTCGTTTGTGTAAACACTACACAAAATTACGATTAACGCACGAAAATGTAAGATGAGATGACGAACACGCAAAGACACGTGAATCAAAAGTACGCAGTTCACGAGAATTATACCTATCAATCGCAAAACTTGAAGGAAAAAGAAACAAGCTATGTCGCGGGCGACATAGTATCAGGGTCGGCCTGAATCAGATTATAATATTAATTTTTCTTTATTTCAGTCAAGAGAGACTCGTCAAAAATCCAATAAATTTTTCTGATCGTTGTTTGTTTCACTAAAAAGCGCAAAATTGAAATACTTCTGCTATATAGTTTATACTTTTTGCTTTTCCAACCTTTGCTTTGCTTTTCACTTCCAAAAAATGTCACCGCTTTTCGCTTCAAACTTTTCGCTTTTCAGTTAATTTCCATCTCAGGTATCTTAATAACTTCTTATCCTCGAAAAATCTAGTTGTTAATATTTTGAAGTTCCACAATTTGAAAATACTTCCAAGTCCACAGTTGAAAATATTTCCAAGTCCAAGAATTAAAAATGAAAAACTTTATTACAAGTCCGAGAAGTATGAAAATATTTCAAAGTCCAAGAAGTTCAAAGAGTCCCTCGCCATCATTCTTACTCGCCTCTTACTCCGAGTATGGCAGTAAACCGACGGGTTACCCCATCGCGGTTACATAAACTTGCGGATGAAACGACAGAGTGAGACAATCAAAACGCAATAACGCATAAAAATAACCACACCTTACTGCATCGTGGACAGGCCGTGACGCGAGCGTCTGAACTTACCCCAAGAAAGAAAGAAAGAAAGAAAGAAAGAAAGAAAGAAAGAAACAAGCACCCCACTATCACAAACTTCATACTCAAAACCCAACAATGTAATTATCATACCACCTTTGCAGTCAACTTCAAAGTACTTAGAACTAATAAGTATAAATTGAAATTCAAAATTGAATTGCGGATCACAAAGCTGGGATACCGCATTTGCGATTCATGGTCACCTTTCAAGTCATTCTGTTCTGTACGTTTTTATTCGCGCAATTATTCATTTCAGTTTCCTGTGGGTCCATGGAAAAGTTTGTGCTCCTCAGTTCACATTAAGTAATCATATTTCATTGATCATATTTTATTGAATACAACTAACCAACTTCCACTTGAGTACAAACTCATTTTGTGAAAGAAACAAACGCCCAACAACTAGGCATTCCATCAAAATAACATTTTTGGATTCCAATACATATTCGTATACATTGCAAAATATTGATTTAAGATGATATTTGGCTTCTAACACCAGGCGTAAGAACCGGCACTAGAAACTAAATGTACCTTGCAAGTTGAAATACCTAATAAAATTTCGATAATTATTCATCCAAACTGTTCATCATACCTCATATACTTTCCACTCAGGTACTCACGTTCTATCGAATAGAACTACAAACTCAGATTGGAGACTAGAATCATTGTAATTAGGTACCGATTTTATGATCAGGATACTCAACAATCATTCACTTTAGATTTTGGTCTAAGTACCGCTGCACCATTCACATTGTTTAGACCAATTTCAAGAATTCACATTTGATTACTCTATCTATATTCTTTTCCATCGCAATTAAGACGTTTGGTTCCATTTGTAGTCAATCTTTTCAATTTGCGAACGTTCGATAATAAAGACAAGACGCTACTATTTTTATTGTTTCATTCCTTCTCGTCATTGTAACGAATTAATCAGCAGCGGCTAATTAATCAATAATAATCATAAATAAACTAACTGTTCCCAGATGAGAGCCTAACATTAATTCAGAACTCGTAATATTATTTACAACTCTCGTTATCAATTGTTAATAACGACAGTTCCAGTTCCGAATAATATTACGAGTTCTGATTCAATGTAAATCTGTATCAAACTATCACCTAACACTTCGAAAGAATTCAGAACTATTGGTTCATTTTGCGGATCATAATTAGTCGCCTCGGAATCAACCTACATTCTTGTATATTTATGCGTTTTACTTCTGTGTGAAGCATACCCTTAATGCTTAACCAATGATAGGTTCATGAAAAACGTTTGTGCTCGTTTCAACATTATAAATACAGATTCGAGTCTTCAATGAATAATTACGGCTAAATTGACAAATTAAACACGTACACGGTAGGTAATTTTTGACTCAATTGAAAGAACGCAAAACTGTGCGCAAACCGCAACAATAATGATAATTGATAACAAACCTTACCCGCAGTTTATACTGCGTTGTGGCCTACTGAACGTGACGACGGTGACATCCGTGATGTGACGTGCGCGTCTTAACTGAGCCGAAGACGAAGAAGAAGAAGAAGAAAAAAGTGATTACAATATGGTCGGCTTCCGCGACGCGAGCCGACCCTAAAAACCCAGTTACGCAGTACACAGTAATATAAGCACACGCACTCTTCGCAATGTTACATCCAGCGCTATTTCTGCTTGAGACCGAATCCGAATAGAATTTCGTCAGTTTCTTCATTACCATGTTCACTAACACAAGCACACTCATTCGCATTTTTATACATGCAGCGAAACACTCAAACAGTCACTTGCTGAGATGTAGTTGTATGAATAAATAAGAAGGATTTTTCGGCTTGTTTTCCAAAATTATCTGGCTTTAGCTTCAGACTTTCAGCTTTCAGGTCGTTTCTCAACTCCGTTTGATAATACTCTTCTCTTTTCAGAAATTCATTATTTCATTCTCGATTGAATACTCATCTCTCACCTTCTTCTCAGGAAGTTTCATCACGTCTATTGTTTACAAGACGAAAACAAATTCTCAACTATAAGCTTTTTTTAATTCTCAATCTGGAGGCAAGTTCCAGGATCACTATAGCTCTTCTATCATTCATTCTTGTCTGAATAATATTATCATATTCGTTTTTGATTTTGCTCGTCAATTGATAAATTATCATTAACATCTAAGCATTTGACGATGGTATAAAAAAAAATTAGCTCCATTCTCCCGCTACAAATGCTACTATATTTGATCAAAATTCAACGTGACACAAACCGTAGACTTACGCAAACCGTGTTCGTACCCTAGACCTACTAGTGAACACATTATGGCGGTTACTTATACCCGAATAAATGTAGTGTCGTGTATCTTTGCTGCGTGTACGATCCTAATTTCCAAGTTAAAAGCCAATAATTATTCGGTGTAAGTATTTTATTTTCACCTCGTGCATCTTCATTCTTCATCAGTTCAGTTCATTGTTACGTGTACGACGTTCGTTCATTCCTATCTTAAATTAAAAGCCAATAATTATTCCGCATCCATTGTTTCTTCTTTCATTACCTTCTCTTCATCATGAGTCAGGACAGCACTCAGCCTACGATTTTAAATATTAATCAGGCCATCGAGAGCATGTCTCGATGTTGGGTAGTAGGAGTCGTTCACCGAGAAGCAGATGAAATATGCTTATCAGGGAAGTGCCGCATAGAATATCTTTTGGTTGACATCGTCTATCTGATCTCAAAATTTCACTCTGAAGAACTTTCTGATGAGTTAAACGTTCAGGTTGCTTTCGTAATGTACCAGCATAAATTTTAATAAATGTACATGCTTCAGCATGAGGATCATAAAAAAATGAACGAGGAGTTCTCTTTTCACCAGGAGCAAAACTAATACCTTCGTTAAACAACAATACAGTTTCATCATCACGACACTTATCTACGTCATCCTGTTTTTCAATAAATTTGTCATCACTATCATTACTATCTATTCCTGAATTTGAAATTGCATCACTTTCATTGCTACTATTAGTTGGACTACCAACAATAGACTCGCATTCTATTTCAACTATGCTACAATCGCTAGACTGTTGCTCGATGCTCGAATCATCAATAATAGACTCACATTCTACTTCAACTATATTATAATCATCGGAATCTCGCATTTCAACACTTTTATGGCTACTATTATTCGAAATATCAGCATTAGACTCACATTCTACTTCAACTATACTATAATCATCGGAATCTTGCTGAAAGATAGTATCATCTTCTTTTGAATCATATCCGCAATCTTGAATTAAATTATTCCTCGCTTCATTAACAATATCTTCAAAATCATCAAAATTAACAGTGATATTTTCAGCGCGGTACACTTCTGAATTTTGTAAAAATTTTGCTGCTTTTTTAATGGCATCAATTTGAACAGTTTCATTCCAAACACTACTTTTAAATGCAAGTCGTTTCTTCAATTTAACCATAATTATTCCTAAATCATTATAACGCCTAGGTAACATTTGTAAACTCGATTCAACATTTGTAGGAACATTAACTATGCGACCTTTCGATTTTTTCTGAGTATCAACAAAAGACTCAAGGATTTGAATAAAACTAATTCGTGGCGCTAAAAATCGTTCTTCTATCATTTTTAAATCAGCTAATTCAGGTGGAATTTTAGGAAAACGTAGTTCTTCATGAACTAATGATAATGGGGGAATTTTGTTTTGCATTAAATACTTCTTACAATTCGAACATGCGTAACCAATATTATCACAATTATCGAAAACTCCTAATGGACACGTATCTTGAAGAAATTGTTAAGTACACTTTCCCAGCATTTTTTCATAATTTAGTAAAGACATGGAATACTCAAAAAATAATCTATCACAACTAATACATCTTATGGTCGGACCCCTTTTGGTATCTGCTCGATACCTATTGATCTTTGTTGTATGCTTCCAAACGTATTTGCTTTTGATACTCTCGATTCTCTTGATAATATACTCAGCAATCCGGTCTCGATTCTCTTGATAATACTCAGCAATCCGGTCTCGATTCTCTTGATAATACTCAGCAATCCGTTCTCGATTCTCTTGATAATATTCGCTAATCCGCTTTCGATTTTTCTGATAGTATTCTCGATTATATTCAGCAACATGCTCATGGTTTTCTTCGTATCGTTTCATAGATTTACTACGTATTCGTTCTCGATTTCCCTGGTAATGTGTGAAATTCTTTAAATACAATCGGCATTCTCGTTCACATATTCTAACAGCAGTATTAAAATTAGACACATTATTATCATCACAAATATCAAATTCAATATTCATCTGTTCAATCGTATTCTCGTTTAATCGTTCGTTAATATTCATATTTTCTTTTGATTCTTTGCTAATTTGTTCATTTGCTACTTTGCTACTTTGCTTGTTTGCTACTTTGCTCCGCTGTTTCATTTTCAATTGACAATGAAAAAAGGCACAACTTTAAGCCTTCAGGGTTCGATTCCCGAGCAACCGCTCCTTCAACCTGAAATAAACGTACGAAAAAGAACATTAACATCTTCTACCACAAACTTACATAGCATCCTAAACCCAATAACATATTGTTATATACACTCTGGTGAGAAATATTACCCTCAATAAACGCAATAAAAACACACAACGAAATTCTTCTCAGAATGAGATCGACAAATTCACACAATATAAACCAACACTACCAACAATAACGAAGAATTATTTAAATACTTACTTCACATGTTGGAGAAGCGATAGAAGATCGTTCAACAACTCGTTTACACCTCCTCTTCGGCAGTGAATGTTCCTTGTTGAATACTGACGGCACAACATCTTTCTTCAACGTTGGTTTTTCTTGAAACGGTGAACATATATAATCTTCAGGTCGAAAGTGCAAACTACAAAGACTACTACTAGAGTTTGGTTTGAAATTCTTCCGTCGAATAGCATACATCCATTTTTGAAGACGTTCTTCGTTTTGTAACGGAAATCATTAAACAGCAAGAACATAACCATAACAGAGATGAAGATATATGAATAACAATCCACTTTCAACAATAATAAACATTAACGAAATCAATTAGGAATACTCACCTATGAAATTTGATTTTTGATAATGGCGTATAAATTGACGAACATGCTACACAGCTAATTACCATAACAATTCATACATTGAATCCCCATAATGAATACAAAATAATACAATTGAAATAGCACCAAATTACCAAAAAACCTAAAAATTCATACCTCGAATCGCCATAATGAATACAATTCCACTGATACATCAAATTATGCCAACAGCAGTTCTTTGTTTCTACCACCCCCAATCGCCATAATGAATACAATTCCACTGATACATCAAATTATGCCAACAGCAGTTCTTTGTTTCTACCACCCCTACTGAGTTGAAGATACCTAGACTACATTCATTAGGATGCTCACCTCATCATCAACTCACGCCGTCATCTGGTTCCCATGAGGCTGAACTTGAAAAAAAAAAAAAGCGATTGCAAGTGGTTCATGCCTCGTAGAACGAGCATGAACCTAAAAAAGCGATTGCAATAGGTTCTTTGCTCGAAGAGCACGAACCTAAAAATGCGATGCCCGAGCATTTTTGTATCCTCTGCCTCCAAACAAATCACGTAAAGTCTGCGTGTACTAGCAAATATTTAAAACTGTGCTTCTATTGTAAGCGCCCAAAAGCACACAACTCGGCGTTCTGCCCTCAGAAGTTTGGGTATTTCAACAAACTCAAAGAAGAAAATAAACCAATTGAAATTCCACCAAAAGTTCCAATTCAGCCATCAAGAACAATTGGTTTACTCACTTCTACGCTAGATACCTATTTTATCGCTCGCGGAACCAACATCAATCCAATAATGGAAGAACAATGCAAAGGTCAAATTACGCTTGATCTAGGGGCAAGACGTACATACTCCACTGAGTTCTCTGCACAAAGGTTAAATATTTTGCCAACCTTTGACCCTCAAATAAGCGCAATTGGCCGTTTTGCTTTGAGAGAGATAGAACGCCTAAAAACAGAAAAGGTAAGATTCAAAATTGCCGAATTAAATAAAGATATCAAAATCACGGCAGAAACAGTACCGGTGATAAGGGACTATGTTCCACCATTTGATATTGAGCAATTCAAGATCAATAATCCCGATTACGCTAATTGAACATACGCTGATCCGGGCACTAAGACGAGCATACACATTTTAATAGGCTCCGATTATATAATATTTCACTTTTTAAAGCCAGAGTGTGCCGTTGAAATCCGACCAAACGTATTTCTTGTGAATACGGTGTTCGGTTGGATAGTGTCAGGCCCGCTCCACAAACATACATCAACCCCGACGTCCACTTTATTAGCCACAACCACTTCACAAACGTTGAAAAACATGTGGGCCCTTTAAACCGTTGAAATTCAAGAACCAGATGTTAAAAATGCTGAACAGGAGGATTCAGCCATGAAGCAATTCATGTCCAACTTAGTTTCCCAAGATGAAAAATACAACGTTACACTGCCGTGGAAAGAATATCCACCAGATTTACCAACAAAATCTACGTCAGCGGCTAAACTATTATATGCCACGTGGAAGTTTCATCAGCAGACGTTAGCTGCTGCTCGTCAAATCTGGAAAACAGAGTATCTCCAATTTCTCCACAAACTCAAAACTTTACAAAACGGACTAACCCAATGCCACCGCAAATCGGAAATGTGGTCCTTGTCCACGACAAAAACCTGAAGAAAGTAAGGTAGAAGTGTTGAAGAATTTGTTATTAAATTTTTCCAAGCTGAAATAGCAAAAGTCCTTTTCTGCCAGTTTTAACCCCAGGATACCTTATGTGCTAAACCTGAAATTCAGAACCATCGATAAATTAACTAAAGATTCAGACTATTTGCTGTGGAAAGATGAACTTGTTGGAGAAATTAAGGCAAAGGAATGCGAGTTCACAATCCAAAAAGAAAAAGAACAACCCACTATTTTCAAATCCATTCCGCGAGATAAAATTGAAACCTTGGTTCAAAACTTCATCATTAGTAGTTTAGATGATTATCACCACCGCATGATTTGAGATACAACAAACCCCCGATAGGTGCTTGAAAGCTTGGACCAACTCAAGGAACCTAGTGGATGCACTACACTGTACTCTGTCTCCTTGAGTACGCAGTTCGCGACGATGAGATTAGAAGTGGACAGTGAACTGAGCCTATGGTACCACTGTCACCCCGGAACAAGAATCCATGAATCTTGTACTGGCGACGCAAGAAGCCTTTCCTGATGTTTATTTGGCAGACATACAAAGAAGAGAGCCTATGAAAGAATGATCTAACGGGTACTGAATCTCAGCAAGCATCTACCGGTAAGCAGGAAGAAATTGTTGAAATTGAACTTGATGTCGACTTCTAGAAAATGGAGAAGGACACCACAAAGTAACAATTTGAAACATTTATAGTTTCATAGTTCATATTACCTGACATCATAATATACTTATCTGCTCGTTTAAAATTCTTCATACTTTGCTAACCATTTTTCCGTTTGTTTTCTTTATAAATCTTTACTTACAATAATTATCGCCTTTTTGAAATTTCTCTCTGCGATATATTTTTGTTGTTCGAACTCACGCCCTTTTTGCTGATTCTAACCCCGAAAGCCAATCTAAGTATGTTATGTTTTTATTTTTTTTATCTCTGTACTGCACGTTCTTATTAGGATGTTCTTCTAAAGTTTATTAAATATTTTCCGTATAAAGTTCCCTCTAGTTATTATTTTATGGTAGCAGATCGCTCAATAAGCAGGTACCAAGCAATGCAGCAATTCGACTCAGTACACTAGCGCTGTTTATACTATTTTTCAAGATCAGTTGGATCAGGCATTGCATTATCACGATGACACCAGGTCCTTCGCGTAATTTTTCGTTCCTTCCGCTGGCACTCTGTTTGTTCCCTGTTTGTTCCTCTGTTTTGTTCCTTCATTAATGAAGGTCTGCGCCAACAGAAACGCGAGGATAATATGTGTACGTGCAACTAAGTGTTAAATTTCTTTAACCGTGCGCGAAATGAAGAAATTTAACAGGTTATGGGTCCAGTTAACGCGAATTAATTTATTATTGATTATTGAAAACATTATACAACTAAAGTTATTGAAAACAAAATTACTACGAAAGTAAAAGTTAAAAAGTGAAAGTGTTGTGCTGAAGTGCTTGTTTGTGTGAACAATGTCGACCGATACTTCAAAGGTCTTTATATGCCTCTCGATCTTGATCCGGCATACTATAACGATTGGGCGTTTAGGTGTAAAGCACTATTACGTAGAAAGAATTGTCTTGAAGTACTGCACGAAAATTGGCCGACTGCTGCCGCTGATCCAACCGCTTTGGCAGAGTTACAAGAAGCCTATGATGACAAAAATAACAAGGCAGTTGGCCATATTGCTGACCATCTAAGCTCCTATGCTCTTTCAAAGGTAAAGGAATTTGGAGAATCGGCGAAACTAATGTGGGATGGTCTCCGCAACGCCTATGAAAACAAGAGTATATCAAATCACCTGAATATTCTTACAAGACTGATTAATTTACAAATGCAGGAAGGAGCAAGTCTTGATATGCACTATGCAACATTAGACGCAATCATTTCGGAGTTGCGCTTGGCTGGAGCAAAAACTGTTGAGGACTTTCCTCTTCTTACGGCGGTTTTATTGGCTTCAATGCCTCCTTCATTTGGGACTGCGGTCACGGCAATCGCAATGTCAACCCAGGCAATACCAACATTCGAGGATGTCCGTAAAAGGTTGAGAGACCATGCCCTAGCTCTAGCCCTCAAAAAGGCTGACACATCGGCAGGTACTAGCACTAGCACCAGCGGAACAGTGATGACGGCGACTACACAGGATTCTGGCACTGCAAAGAAACAAAAGAAGAAAAAGAAAAAGTCCAACTACAACACTACTAATACTGGAAATGGTTTTCGAGGTGGAAGCAGCGGAAGGCGCGGTAGAGGAGTTATCAGAGGTCGTGGCAACATCAGATATGCACCCTACCAACGTCCAACGGCTCCTTCCAATGTTCAGGCTGGTAATACCTCAAATTTTTGGGTTGCCAACAATCAGTGCAGCTTCTGCACAGGATTCAACCACCAACATACGGCTTGCCGCCACTTGGCTGCAAAGAACGCCCGGGGTCGCGGAGGTCAACAAGCCCAGACCAATTTAATTGTTGAGCCACCACCACCAGTGTATGACCAATTTGGCTACATTGGTATGTTAACCTATAATACATAACCTGTTAAATTTCTTTAACCGTGCGCGAAATAAATTGAGACATTGACAACGACGACCAGAAGAGATTTTATTATTTTGTGTAAAATTCAACAGACGAGAGAATTCTACGTCGTAATTATTTTAAAGTAATTAGAAACAACGCAATAGGTTTATTAGCCAATTTTAGCGTTGACTTCTCTGGTCAGACTGTGGTGCTCGAGATGTTGGTACAGTGCTACCATATTTTCAACACTAGGAAGGTCCCACTTGTGAGGTACTAGTTTGTTGAAATATCAATGAAATATCAAGGCTCTGCACTATGACGAAGGCACTTTGAACTAATACTGGAGAAAAGGTGCTCTCGCACCCTCAGTGCCTCGACTCTATTAAACTATTGTAGACGATATATTATGTGGAAGATTGCGGTATACTTTTTCTGCAACTTGTCCCTTCATCGGGCCCCATGGCGCAAATTATTTATCCTTGCTGCAAATACACCTGTTGCACGCGGTTCCGAATGATGCAATCCTCGGCGTCTACAGGTACAGATTTAATTAGGTTAACTTCGCCCCCGTTAGACACAAAACTGGAGTATTACCCAGATTGGGGTTTCCGGATGCAACTTTTACTCAAAGGAGAACAATGTTCGGATGTCTTAACATTGCCGAAACCAACAGAACCGGAAAATGAAGTGCAAAGATGGGAGCGTCATGACGCCTATGCGCGTAACTATATTGTGCGCCATCTTTCGCCATATGCTTTGAATATAGTCCAGGAAGCAAAAACGGCAAAAGCTATGTGGGACCAATTAAAAGAAGCCTATCTTAACGTGTCCCCAGCAAATCAAATTCATTTGTGGTTAAAATTACTTTCTCTTTGTATGAAAGACAACGATACTTTAGAATTGCACTTCTCAGCTCTTGAACGGTGTCTAGCGGAATTGAGAATGGCACAAGTCAAAGCCGTGGATGACGACCAATTTGTATGTGCAATTTTATTAATGTCTTTACCGAAATTGTTCAAAACTGTTGTCGCCGCTATCACGATTTCCTCCAAATCTGATCTGAAATGGGAGACAGTCAAAAATCAACTCATTACCCACTCTCTGCTTAGACAGGTTGCGTCTGCGCAAGAAAATCCTTCAACAAGTGCTACTCCTACCGTATTCATGGCTTCAACTGCAAACAACCAAGCAAACTCTGGAGGAAAAGCGTCGAGAAATAAAAGAAAGCGCTCAAGGGGTCAAGGTCAAGGTCAAAACACCGGCTTTGGAGGTAATTTCGCTCAAAGATCATTTCGAGGCCGAAATCAACGTTTGGTGGTCAATATCGTTTCTCTCGTCGTGGCCAGGGAAACTTACTCTATCAAAGTGGAGGTTTTTCCCTCGCTTGTATGTATTGTAAATCTGACCAACATACGTACAAGCAGTGCCCTGATCTTCTCTACCAACGAAATCAGCAACAAGTGAGTACCTAATTGTGGCAACAGAGGCGCCAATCAAGGGTACCAGAAATTCCAGCCAAACACTACCAAAAACGAGTCACAGCAAGGCCATGCAAATCTGGTCTACGTCGATAATAACGCAAATTGCGAAGACGATCCAGCCGAATTTGGATTTATAGGTATGTTGAGTTTGTTGTCTCTAAAAGATTCGAATAATAGTATTAAAATCAATAATAATGATAAGCCCACTACTTTCGAAAACTTTTATATCGACTCCGGTGCAAATCGTTTTGCTACCAACGATCATACAATTTTACAAAAAAGAAAAATATTAGGCTATCTCCTCCTTTTGATTTAAATTTGTATAAGCAAAACTCAGGTGTAAGAGCCACAATGGTTGGCGAAGTAAGCATAATAACTAATTATGGTTTTAAAATCTTACTAAAAAATGTTTATTACTGTCCAGAAGGAAGATGCAATATTCTTGCAATAGGCTTACTTCAATATGCCAAACTCCACTTTAAATTACAAAACTTTAAAGCTTATTTTGTATTATTTATCTGGAGTCAAGGAAGTAAATATTGCTTCAGGCGACTGTGTGAACGACGTATTGTATAAATTTGTATTTCAAACTCTACATTGCCCGAACGATATTTCTCCTTCTATCATGTCAGTCGGAAATCTGGAAAGAAAAATTGAATTAGGCCTATTACATCAAAAATTTGGCCATTTATCGTATCAAAACTTAAAATTACTCTTTCCAAATCTTCCGATCGGCAATAAATTCTGTGAAATTTGTTTAATGGCCAAACAAAACTCACAAGAAATTAAACAAACAAAAGGCAAGAGAACGATCAAAAACTTTACTGGAAATTGTGCATACTGATGTGGATATTTTACCTATCCCTTCAATTGAAAAACATACTTGTTTTGTAACTTTTATCGAAGAATCTACTCATTTCACAAATGTATATCTTTTACAACAAAAATCTCAAGTACTCTTTTACTATAAGCACTATGAAAATCGAATGATTAAAATTTGTAATCGCCCCGGAATCACTACTTTGTATTGTGATAATGGCGGTGAATACATTAGTTCAGCCTTTGAATCATACACAAAACTTCAAGGTACTGTAATGCATAAAACTGTACGAGGAACTAGTGCCCAAAATTCGGTTGCAGAGCGTATGAACAGAACTTTGATGGATCGTTGTCAAGCTGTTCTGATTCAAAGCGGTCTGCCAGCATCATTCTGGAATTATGGAGTAGAAATTGCACAATATCTTGTAAATCGTAGTCCTACTAGAGCTCTTGCTAACAACAAATCTCCCTACGAAGCACTAAATGGGATGAAAGCAAATACTGATAATCTTCATCCTTTTGGTTGCATTGTTCAAGTTAAGTCACAAGCTGTAAATAAACTTTTATCTAGATCACAAAAAGGAATCTTTCTAGGATATGAGTCTAATAGTTGTAAAATACTAAATTTAGAAACCAAAACAATAGAAACTGTTCGTGACCTAGCGTTCGACGATGAACATTATTGTGTGATCTTACTCCAATGGATTTTGCTGTCTGGGGTATCATTAAGGAGAAAGTCTACGCTACAAAGCCGAATTCATTGGTACACTTACAGAATCTCATTGAGGTGGCCTTTGAAGAGCTCAATGCGGACCACAAGCTCATCCGAAGGATCACTAATCATGTTCCTGAAAGAATTAACTTGTGTCTTGCCAATAATGGCCGTCATTTCAAACATTTCAAAAATTAAATCGATTTTTTACACGTTTTTTGTCTTATTTCATTTAAGAGTACATGCAAATTTGTAAAGTGCATTTTTTCACTTTTGCAAAAATGTAAAGTGACTTTTGGGCCACCCTGTATGTATTCCTGACTCTTTCAACATACGTGTGAAATATTACGAAGTTATAACAGTTCAATAGTCTTATACTTGTATTAATTTGTCAGTATTTTGTTTGTAGGATTCTAAAAATGCAGAAATCGACTCGCTGAAACGCCTTCACTGGAAGATTGTGCCTCGCGTCTACATCGATGATGTAGAAGCCCTATACAAAACTCAGTTCAGAGCAGCGACTCAAAATGTTCGTTATAGTGGATTCCCGAGCGATCCTAAGTCACAGCGCATGAGACGTAGAGCTGAGAAGTGGATCTGGTTATTCCTTCATCTTTCATCCTCTCCGAAAATATGCGACATTTTGGAAGAAATTGTCAACCAATTTCGAAGTATCAATAACATTCCAAGAAATAGACTATTAAACGCTACTGAAACCATAATATTCGAAGATTTTAAGAAAGGTTTTTGCTTTGCCATCGGCGACATTCACGAGGCCGGTAGCTTTTTGATTCACGGGGACACCGCACTCCAACTATTTCAAGGAGAGCTGGAGTCTTTAAACGTTTTCGGGAGTAACGATAAATATATGATGCCATTCCTTAAAGCTGTGGTTCCTATAATCAATCCTAGGACTCCACCAGCGA
This sequence comes from Aspidiotus rigidus, assembly GCA_035079385.1. Lineage (NCBI taxonomy): Eukaryota > Metazoa > Arthropoda > Insecta > Hemiptera > Diaspididae > Aspidiotus > Aspidiotus rigidus. The sequence continues at coordinate 1,608,284 of JAVHKY010000035.1, forward strand.
CTTTTCGTACACCGTGATAAATCGAATGTATTTTGAAAGAATAAAATAAGCTGTTCATTAATAACTTATTTATTTTTTAGTTGTGGTATGGTATTCTTTGTGCTATAAACAAAATAATTAACTTGAAAGCACTGTCGTCTTAAAAAATTTTTTTAATATACGACAATCAACGTTTTGAACGTACACACGTTCTTCTTCAGGATGGTTTTATAAGCCAGATATTGCAAGTAGATGTAGAATACCTCATCGGGGTGACGTTATTAATTGCAAGAAATTGGTTCAAAGACCAGATAGTCCTATATCACTAAAATTATATTATATTGAAGTGTTTTTTGGAGCTCCAAATTTTATTGTGATAGAGGCGTTGGCCTAAAGCATGGTGTTGATAGATAAAGGATGTTTGCGTGTCTTCTTAATTGACACTTAGGTTAAATATTTATAGGACAAAAATTTAATTAACATAACTGTCTGTCAATATGTCTATTATAATAAACGCCGTATCACACAAAGCCACTATCTTTTTATCAACGTCTGAATCTGCATTGGGTTTATCAGATCAATTTGGATTTAAATTATTTTCTACATATAGAAAAAGTTTAAATATAAATTCAATATATGATGGAGGAGTAGTGTATGCTTCAAATTTACATTTTATTTTTGATAGAGAATGTACGGTTAAGATTCTGGATAACGCTTCAGTTATATTTTTAAAAGATCATCGGGAAGCATTAAATCCTCTATCTGAAGACGCTATTTGTCGTGCTCCATCTAATTTTAAAAAGAATAATTATTCACTTTTTCTTCTACAAGATTCAAAGTTAAGACAGAGATTGAAAGAAAAGCAATTGTTTAAGAAAATACATACTACTATTCCAGAAGCCCTTCAGTCTTTAAAGGAATATAAGTTGCTAGATGAGATTATGAATCTCAAGACGTTAACGCTTGTTCAAATTGAAATGTTGAATCAAGCCATAAGTAGGGATAAGGCGCTAGAGTAGGGATGTTGATACCATGTCTATTTGTTCTTCAAAAGTTAGTACGATCGATTTATCACTTGATGACAATCTAATTGATTGTGATGATAAAATTCATTATAAGTATGATCAGGGAGAAATTTTAGATCATTACGTTACATTACATAATCGGCAATTATATACTAAAAATGAAATTATGGAGATTACTGAACGTGATTGTGAGTATTGTGAGAAAATTATTGGTTTATTAGAACTAGAGAAAGAGGTTAAAAGAGAGATGATTCATTGGTCTGATATTGAAATTAATTCTGTTATTGAGAAGAAGACGATTCAGATTTTAGAAAGTGTGAAAAGTGAATTTAAATTAAATGATGAATATGAGCCTGTATGTGATAGTGATGATTTTGATTTACCATTTTATCAGTTTTTAAGCACTCATAAAGGAGAAAAGTGGTTTTATAAGCCAGATATTGCAAGTAGATGTAGAATAGGTACCTCATTGGGGTGACGTTATTAATTGCAAGAAATTGGTTCAAAGACCAGATAGTCCTATATCACTAAAATTATATATATTATATTGAAGTGTTTTTTGGAGCTCCAAATTTTATTGTGATAGAGGCGTTGGCTTAAAGCATGGTGTAGATAGATAAAGGATGTTTGCGTGTCTTCTTAATTGACACTTAGGTTAAATATTTATAAGGATCCTGAAGAAGAACGTGTGTACGTTCGAAACGTCGATCGTCGTATATTAAAAAATTTTTTAAGATGACAGTGCTTTCAAGTTAATTATTTTGTTTATGATATACTCGTCTGGACAAGTCCTTTTATTATTCCTTGTGCTAGTTGGATATTCAATTGGATGCAAATAATACCTATGTTTTTTGTACGATTCCTCGATTTCATTTCACATACAATTGAATTTCATTAGAAGGTCAAATTCTCGTTCCTCGAAGATCTGAACTTGAGTTCTCGTTTATCGAAGATTATTCTGTAATAATACCGGTAGTAATAATTTTCCAGTTTATTCTGCAAAAGAGTGCATAATTTTTGTGTAAATAGACTCTCGAGAGAAATTTTATTCTCCATTTTCGTCGACAGAAAAATTTGAATACGTGCTCATAACCGGAGCACTCGTAAGATTCCATTAGCTAGAAAGAGAACCACAAGTCGAACTTTAGACTTCGAAAATTTTTATTCGATCGACAGCGTGTAACTAAAAATACGTGCTCATAACCGGAGCACTCGTAAGATTCTATTAGTTAAGAAACACATTGAACTTTAGACTTTCAAAAAATATGTTCTAAATACGTGCTCATAATCGGAGCATTTGTAAGATTCCATTAGTTAGAAAGAGAACCGTAAGAAATGTATCGAACTTTAGACTTTGAAAATGTTTATTCGATCGACGTGTATACGTGCTCATAACCGGAGCACTCGTAAGATTCTATTAGTTAGAGAGAGAAACATTTCGAAGATCTAGAAGGTTCCAGAATATTCTGAACATAGGCTGTATACCTTTATAAGCAAATACGAATTACATACAAAGTAAAAATTGTGGTGACTACAGTGCAAGAATAACGTGTCATAATGAGTTCTCTTTCTGAAATACGGTCAGCGTACGATGATACGAAGCGTTTACTCTCGATTATGAAATTGGCTAAATGTGATATCACGTCGTTTGAAAGCGCTCGATGTCGTGTGCTACATGGAGAAATAAGTATTCCCAAACGTTACCTATCGTATTATTGTCATGAAATTATTCAAAAACAAATCTGTCAAGCCGAAATTGGTTGGAGAAGAATTCAATAACTGGCTGAAGCAATTTCTTCATACTCAGGTTTTGATGGACGTATCTTTACCAGATGTATCGAGAGTGAATTATTATGATTTATTTAAATTTCTTTGCGAAGGTAAAACTCATCTTAATAATTTACAAAATCAGTTATTATATTCTCAATGTGTATATGGGTATTATATGGAATTGTTTTATCAAACCTACGTGGTGGAGTATTTATCAGGTAGAGTAACTCAGACTTTTAAAGAAATATTGAAAGAAAATTTCAGTATTTCGGAGAAGAACACACTCATGCTTTATACTCTTTGTTGAGAAACATTTTTCGTTCATCTTCCAACGGGGAGAATAATAATGACGAGAATGATCCGAATGTATCGAATAAAACATTTGTAAATGGTGTCGAAATGTTTTATATTCAGTGGATTCAATACACTGAAGCGTACGAACTCGCAGAATAAGGGATGCACGTGATGTTGGGAAATTGATGGACTGGTTCCGGGATCACGACCCGTTTCCGAAGTTCGCCGGCATCATGAGTATCGCGAATGGAGTAATTGGAGCCGAACCGAAGATTTCATGTCACCGAGCCTAACAGTTGGGTAAGGTGATAATGGTTGATGTTGTCGGCCAGTTCTACAACAGCGTAAAGCTGAAGAAGTGCAGGATCGCACAGCCTTTAGCCGCATCATTCAGTTCCATCAACACTAGACCAAAGAAGAAGCCGTACGTTATTGAGCCGCTAGCCATCTTTCAGCGGATCAGTTTGCTGGCTGAAGGAGAAAAAACGTTGATGAAATACTTCACCTTTGAGCTGGCACCTTTTCCGCTGTCATTATTTGACGAAGATGGTATGCGGAAGACAAACAAGGCAGAACTGTTCTCACTTTTCACTCCCAGTGACCTGATCGAAAATCAAGCGGACAGTTTCGTCATTGACGGCGGTTTCTTGCTTCATCGGGTGGTGTGGTCACTTGGGAAAAAGTACGGTGAAATAGCTGAAATGTATGTGAAGTATGTGACACATCATTATGGGCCAAACAGCCACATTGTATTTGACGGTTACACCGATGTGAGCTTGAAAAGTGCTGAACACCAAAGGCGCTACCAGAAGACCGCCCCCGATGTACTCGTGGTTGAAGACCACCCGTTGATGGCGAAGCAAGAACTGTTCTTGGCAAACTCACTGAACAAGAGCCGCTTCATTCAGTTCCTGTGTGGTAAATTGGAAGAGAAGAACATTCGAACGTCTGTGGCTACTGGGGATGCAGACGTTCTCATCGTGAATACAGCAGTTCAGTTAGCTAGAAAGTATGATGGACGTGTCATCCTTGTAGGGGAGGATGTAGACTTGTTAGTTATCCTGATAGCTACATGCATCGCTGACGACGACGTTGTATTCCTGAAGCCTGCAAGAGGAGCGGTCCAGAAACAATTATATGCCCTTTCGGATGTAGCAGCAACAGCGCCAGACATTCAGCAATTTGTCCTCTTTGCGCACGCCTTCACTGGGTGCGACTCCACGTCAGCCACATTCAAGAAGGGGAAAGTGCGGTTTTTCAATCAGATAAAGGAGTCGGAGGGATTGAAAACCATCGCAGATACTTTCTCTAATCCCGACGCCACAAAAGAAGAAATTGTTCAAGCCGGTTGCGCTGCATTCAACGCTTGGTTCGGCAGTACAATCGGAGAAACGTTGAACCGGTACCGGTACACACTTTTCAAACGAGCCGTCACAAAGAAGTCGTCCGACCTTCGGACATTATGTCCCACAGAAGGTGCGGCGCAAGAACACGCCTACAGAGTGTACGCTCAAGTACAAGCTTGGCTTGGCCACAATCTTCCGCCTGAACAATGGGGATGGAAGAAATCCGGGCACTTCCTCGTACCAAACTGCACCACACAACCACCCGCGCCAGACACATTACTTAGAAAATTGTTCTGTGGATGCAAACGGGGCTGCAAAGCAGGTTGTGGGTGTCGGAAGCTTGGTGAGCTCCTCGCTGCATTTTGATGTACAGTTTTCAGTTGTGCTAATAACTTAAGTGATGCTTCATAATTATTTTGTTTCAGGTTTGAAATGCATTCAAGCATGCACGTCGTGCCATGGACATGCATGCCTGAATTGCGACGTAGATGATTCCAACAGTGACGAACCCGAGGAGGAATGAAAGAAAGTGAATTCCTTTATTTTTAAAAAATGTTTGTATCTATTGTGTATATGTATATATACTGTATTTGACTGACTGATCACTTTTCATTCTTCTTGTGACTGAGTTTTTTTTCAAAAGTAGACAAAGTTGAAGTACATGGACGAGAAATACACGTTGTGTGAGAAAATGTGACGTTCGAGTGCACCGCGGTCGCGTATATTGCGTATACAGCGATATAATGCGTTTTCTCCACATTATCCCTACTTTCGCGGCGCTGTAACTCCGCGCAGATGATAGTGACGAAAATTTTTATAGATATCATTTTTGTAGAGAATTTTACGTAGAATATTTCATCTCACCTGACATTTTCATGAAAAGTGCATATTTGACGAGATAATCGGAAAAAACCGATTTTGAGCACATGTTTACTCCCCCCCTGTGGGTTTGCAGGGGGGTGGGGACTGTGGGTTTTTTTTGGTAATACTAGGGGTCATACCCAACAACTTCCAGCAATAACATTTTGGGTAGCAATTATTCCCGAAGTGACCCTCTTTTTGAACGTATATTTCCTGGACTAATAGGTCAGTTGCAGCAGCATTCTGGTACCAATACGTCGGTCACGTCAGCCCCACCATTCAATGATTCGTCGTCAGAATTGCTAGATGAAGAACTTGAAAGAGAACTCGCTAAGCTCCGTAAGACTTCCTCGTCTCTAACTGTCAATGATGACCAGCATTCTCCGACAGAGTAGACCAATTGTGTATGTTTCGCTCGCATGTTGTAAAGTTTCTAGGAACACGCTTACTGTACGCGAATTTCTTTTTGAATTTTTTGTTTAAATTTATTCTCCTTTCGAGTTCGCCATTCCTTATCGCTTTATTTGTACGTACATTTCTCTTTAAATTGTTTATTTCAATATTTTATTTTTATTTCGACTTCGCCATTCGTTTGTATTTTTTAACTTTTACTGGTGCTCTTTTCTTCAATTCGCTTGAGATAATTAAGCGCTAACGTCGCACTTTTTTGATACTTAAAATGCTAATTTGTTAAAAACGTTCACTTCTCGTTCCGTTAGTTCCGTCGATTACATTTACTTCGTATTATTTCAATTTAATCGTTACATTTCAGTATTCATAACGCGTAAATTGTATTTTTCGTGATTTCATTTCTAATAATACACTGCATTCATTTTATAAACATTGTGTTGTACTACTATGTGGGCTTTACTGTAGGATTTTTAAGAATCCTATCGTAGCCTTTTTTGTGGAGGCTATTGCCTTCACCAAAAAGGCTACTATAGGGTTTTTAAGAAGCCTACTGTAGCCCTTTTCATGAAGGCAACAACCTCCATGAAAAGGGCTACAGTAGGCTTCTTAGGAACCCTATAGTAGCCTTTTTGGTGAAGGCGATGACCTGTACGAAAAAGGCTACTATAGGGTTACTAACAACCCTACAGTAGCTCTTTTTGTGGAGGCGATAAAGGGGCTGTACTAAGGCTACTATAGGGTAGCCATAATGGGGTCGCTACATGGTCACACAAGAGTTACCAAAGAGAAACCGAAAGTGTCATTTCAGGGCAACTACAGGTCTACTACAGAGTACAGGTATCGCGTTACTAAAGGGTCACAGTGTGGCGATTCTACGGTTGCTCGTCAAACGACTACAACAAGGTCACTTCAAGGTTACTAATGAGTTACTGGTCCTATGCACTTCGATGGTTACTTGAGGGTCACAATATGGTATACCGTGCGTTGAATAGGATTACCACTTTTGGGAATATGTAGGGTCACTGTTGGGTCTCAGGGTCACAAATGCACCGATGCACTTTTCCTGGAGAAATTGCTGGAGGGGAACTAGGGTCACAAAATCGCGATTTATAGGGTAGATTTTCCGGTAGTCACAATAGGGTCATCGATTATTCGCCGGGTTTTGGAAGGAAGTTTGCCGAATCACCAGTATCCGTATGCCAAATCATCTGTATCTGTATCTCGTGGTAATCTATAATTGAAAGCACACCAAACTCATGGCGCCGAAAAATCCGACGTTTGTGAATAATATTCATCGAAGTAAAGCTGAAATCTATGTATTTGAAAACAAGAACTATGAAGAATGGCGAGTTTGCTTAGTAACCGCATTTACTCGGGAAGGAGTTCGAGACATTATCAAGAAGATGAATCCAAAGAACCATACCTGGAATATGATGATCAAGAAAAACGCGAGAAGAACATGCCTGAATACGCATGCCTTCAAGAAACCGCTCAATCTATTCTTTTTGATCGTCGGAAAGATAAACATCTATGACGAATCAGAAAGTACATTACAGTAAAACAAATGCTGTCTCATCTCGACCACAAATTCCGTGTAACCTCAAAAATGGGCTTAGCTTCTGCACGTGATGATTTTCAGCAACTAAAATTCCGTACCGGTAACAGCATGGAAAAGTTCATAGATCTATTTGAACTGAAAGCCGATAAATATGAAGATGCTAGTGGTGATTTAACTGACAAAGACAAAGTATTGCAACTCACAATAGCCATACCAAATGAATTTGACTCCCTAACAGATTGGTATGAAAATCAAGATGAAGATGAGCGTTCATCATACAAAACTTTTACAAAGAAACTAATTGAAAAGTTTCATCCTCTGAGTTGGAATAAGCGTGTTGGTAATATTGATAATTATGCAACAATTATTATAGGTGCGCGTTATGCCAGTAAGCGGAGCAAGACTTTGGCACTGGTGAACGTCGCGCCGCACAGCTGACGAGCTGCGAGACTGAGTGTGTACGCTTGCAGGTGACCTGCTGGTACGACTCCTCCGGTAGGTAGGGCCGGTGCATTATAATTTTATTTATTCTCTCGTGGGTATTGCTGTTTTCAAGAGACCTCTGTTTTCTTTTCACTTGTAAGTCGTAATAGTTATTTTAATCATGTTTACGTGTGACTACTGCCACAACAAATTTCAAAAGAAATTCAACCTTGAAGGCACATAGCAAGACAACATTCTACAGAAGGTGGTTATCGAATAAATGATTATGAAACGAGAACCAAAATGATATACAGTAAAACCTCCCTTAGTGGACACCTCTAAATAACGGACACTTTTTCGGGAACGGGAACATTTCACCTTGTTTTCTATAGAGAATCCTCTAAATACCGGACACTTTTTTTGAACTTTTTCCATTTTATTATTCAATTTTCTACCTTACATGCATCTTTTTTTGTACCTACAATGATTTCTTAGTCTCTGTGTATAACATTAGGCTATGTTAGCAGAAGAAAGATGCTTCTGACAATGATAATCGTGCAATTTTTTGCACGATTTTGCGAGGTCCTGCTAGCTTATTTTCAACAGTGCCGGATTAAGCCTTCTGCCGCTTCGAAGCACTTTCCAATGTGCCGCTCCGTAAAGTGAATTTTTCAATTTTCTTATTCTTCACACGCATAATTCATCGTATTTTTTATTTTTCATTCGATTTGCCGCCCCCAAAAATTTGCCGCTGGAAGCACGCGTCTAGGGTAATACGCCACTGATCTTCAAACAGTGTTCAGGTGTTCAATCATTCTTCCTTTCCAACGAGTTGTGTTCGGGGGTTCACCGATAAAATTCTTTTCCTCTGAATTGGAACTGTAGACGTATTTTATCTTTCGCATTGTGTTTGCTATGACTTCCTGTAACAGTACTTTTTCCCCCCCATCCTCTGAATACCGGACACCTCTAAATAACGGACAAATTTCAGGCGACCGCGAGTGTCCGCTAATTAGAGGTTTTACTGTACTAATATTAATTCACCCCTTTATTACAGAAAATTTGTCAACTCGAAAGCGGCGAATAAAGTGTCCTCTCTGTGACTTAGCTTTCCGAGAATATTTGTTTTTTCACTGTCACCTAATTGAAATACATAATATTTCGCTAAATACGGAAAATCTGATCTTCAATTCGTTAAACGGTAGTTTCTCTACCTGAATTAATGTAGCTCTATAGCACCTGTTTTGAATGGTTTAATAATGTGCAATATTTTCTCAGATTTTCAAGCTTGGAAATTGAACATTGAAAAAAGTTCCAAAAGTCAATTTGTTCAAGACACTTCGTCAAAGAAAGTGATTGATGGCAAAGTGCTCTATTTCATATGTCACCGGTCATTTAATTTCAGGAAGCGTGGAAAAACTGCGAAACATAAAAATGCTGGGAGTAATAAAATTGGGGCTTCCTGTTCGGCGAGACTGAAGGTCAAGATTAAATTAGATCAGACAGTTGAAGTCAATTTTTGCAGCACGCACGTAGGGCACGACCATGAAATAGGAAGACTGAGACTCAGCTATGACGAGCGAGCTGCGATGGTAGGTACCTGTAAATTTAGTATGTTCTAATTATTGCAGTATTTATTACCAGTCTGTCTCCGCAAATAAGCAGCCACCAGAACGGCACACGAGCCAGCGCGGCGGAGCGCCACACCGAGAGCTCTATTGCGCGTCTCCTTGTGATGGTCGAACAGCAGCGTGATATGTTCCAACAACAGAACCAGTTACTAAAGACTCTCATGGATTATGTTGTGCGTGATGAAAAGAAGGCTCGTTTTAATGAAAGGCGACCATCATCAGTACTCGAGGGAACGAGTTGTGGTCAAGTATTTCTCTATTACTGATTGTTCTCTGCACATCAACTCTCATCGCGTACGTACATTACTAACCTAGTTATATTTTCAGATTTAGACGTCGACCCACTGCATTCGTCGTCCTCAATGAACGATTCTTCTCTCTTACGTACTCCCAATCGATCGTCATCGACTTCGAGTCACAATTCTTCCATCTGCGGTACCGTCAACGGGGGTGAAGACGATCAGGGTGGGTGAAGGCGATCAAACTTGGAGTTTTTCACGTGAATGTGTGTCGCGCACTGACGGAGATAGCTAAAACCTCCCGCTTTTGGGATAGTGTTCGGAAACGTCAACCTCTAAAAGGTTGACGAATTTCCATGTGTTAGAAGAATTGTATGGGATAGTGTGCTACACCGTTAGAAAGGTAATTTTATCCTCTTTTTGAAACAGTAAATACAAAGTCTCTACATGGAGTTCTTCGAAAGATATGAACAAAATTCTGAAAATGTTTCAGATGCCGCGTACGTATAAGAATCCGTACGGCAAGCAGAATAAGCGATATTGTCCTGAATGTTTCGAATCAGCTCTTACAGCGATAAAGGATAAAAAAATGAGCATTTGTAAAGCTTCGGAAACGTTTGCAGTACCCTACAGCACTTTGTACGAAGCAGTGGATCGTTCTGAGAAGAAGATTTACGGCGGCCAAACAGTTCTTAGCCAAGCTGAAGAAGATCGACTTTTACCTATAATTTTCATGTGTGCTGATTGGAAGATGCCATTAACACGAAGCGACATATTCTTAATTGTTAGGAATTACTTAAACTCGCTTGGGAAAGAAACTCGTTTCGAAAACAACCAACCAGGTAGAGATTGGTGGGTACTTTTCAAGCGGCGACATCCTGATCTGAGTGAAAAACTTGCTACGAATATGAAAAGGAGTCGCATGAAAGTTACCGAAGAGACCGTTCGATCCTATTTTCATTTTCTTGAGGAGTCAATCAAAGATGTTGAACCACGAAGTATTATAAATTACGATGAGACTAATTTCCAGGATAACCCTGGAGAAGAACTTGCTTGCGGTAGACGAGGTGAACGATTAGAAAGGACAATGGATACTACAAAATCCTCCACGAGCGTCATGTTTGCATGTACCACCTCAGGTGATTTCTTACACCCGTTTGTTGTTTATAAAGCGCTAAATGTATACGAGACATGGAAGGAAAATGGTCTGCCAGGATCACATTACTCAGCTACAAAGTCTGGATGGTTCGATATGGAAACCTTTGAATTGTGGTTTGTTAAGATCCTGTTGCCGTATGCGAAAAAACAACGTCGTCCGCGAGTTATAATTGGAGATAATTTAGGCAGCCATTTGTTCATTAACGTGGTGGAGAAATGTATAGAAAACGATATCCGGTTTGTCTTCTTACCTCCAAATGCAACCGATGCTCTTCAGCCTTTGGATGTTTCCGTGTTCCGACCCCTGAAAGATGAATGGCGTAGAGTTCTAAAAGGATGGAAAGCGAACCATTTTGGTTCTATTCCAAAATGTGAATTTCCCAGATTGTTGAGAAGTGCAGTCGAGAATCGTGCTGTCAACAATAGCGCTAATATACGTTCTGGATTCAGAGGTGCTGGTATTGTACCGTTTGATCCCGAGGTGCCAATTAATAAGAAATTTTCTCGTAGAAAGCAGTGGTTACAGCGAAGTTCTAGTTCGTCACCAAGCAGTAGCAATGTTAGTACAGTTTGTTCAAGCTCTGGTACGAGTGAAGAACCGATAGATAATGCTGTTGTAAAATTCTTACACTCAAGAATGACTGCAATACAAAAAACAATAAAGAAAAGAGGTAAAAAGGTGAATGTGAAGCCTGGTAAAGCAGTCACTTTGAACGTCTTTACTAGTGATCCCAATGAGCCAGACAAAGAAGATGAAGCACTTGAGCCTCCTGTAAAAGACCAAGTACTGGATGGAATCCTTGACAATCTGAGCCCCGTTCGCAAACCACCTACTGTTCAGCGAAAACGCGGCCGCCCAAGAAAACTGCAGTCTTTATCCTCAGAAGCCGTACTCGATGCCAGTGGACAAGATCAAGCTGTTATTGTGGATGTACCGGCAACCATAGATGATGCGAAACAAAATGGACGAAAGAAAAAAATCTCTACGCCAGCCGGAAAATCGGTTTCAGGCACCGATTTCAACGGGGAAGTACCAGTAGGAAGTTCGTATGAGCTAGACGAACAGGACGAGATGGACGAAGAAATAAGAATTTTGACTGAAGAACCAGAAACTGATGAGGGAGAAGTCATTAATACTAGCAGTTCGGACAGTTCGGAAGATGATGACAGTTCTGATTTCATTATCCTGAATCACTTCACATTCCATCTTTGTATTATGTATTAGATTTTTTTCCCTCTTATCCTTACGTTTTTGTATAAACATGATTTCCTTTTTTTTGTAACAGAGTACGGCTCTTCTTTTCCACCTCTTATCCTTACGGCTCTTTTTTCCCCCTCTTATCCTTACGTTTTTGTATAAACATGATTTCTTTTTTTTTTGTAACAGAGTTCATTTCTTTTTTTCCCCTCTTATCCTTACATTTTTGTATAAACATGATTTCCTATTTTTTTGTAACAGAGTTCATTTCTTTTTTTCCCCTCTTATCCTTACGTTTTTGTATAAACATGATTTCCTTTTTTTTGTAACAGAGTATGTTTCTTAATTTAGTGATTGAAAATAAATAACTGTTATAATAGTCTTGGGCATGGTGATTTTAGATAGACCTAATTTATGAACTTTGAAAACTATTGAAGTAGAACAAAGGTATTCAAGAATTTTGACCTTTTTTTTTCAATATGATACGTATTCCAACATTTCAGTTCTGTTTCGTTGAAATCAGCAGTAGATGCAGTTAATAATGGTTCCATGAAGAAGTACGAAGCAGCAAAAGCCTTCAATATCCCAAAAACAACACTTTATCGCTTCTTCTGCCCTCGTAGAAAGCATGATCGCCCTGGACACCCGCAACTGTTCTCTGAGGTAATCGAAACTGTGTTTGTCGAGCATTTGAACGTTGTTGCAGAATGGAGTTTTCCATTCGATCAATACGATTTGCGTTTCTTGGCAAAATCGTACGAAAGATTGAAATGCCAAACTTGCTTGATAACTGTCCTGGAGTTGATTGGGCCCAGAATTTCTTACGTCGACATAAAGGTTCTATTTCGGAACGTTTGGCTTCAAACATAAATCGAAAACGAGCTGCAGTTTCTGCTGCTGCTTTGGATGAATTCTTTATAAATGCTTCAGATTTACAACTTATCCCGCCCCAAAACATAATCAATTACGACGAAACGAACCTCACCGATAATCCGGGAGCAAAGAAATTCATTTTCAAGCGTGGATGCAAGTATCCCGAAAGGGTAGTGAATAGCTCTCCAAAAAGTGCGATTAGTCTCATGTACTTGTACTGCGGAACAGCTTCTGGATTCCTCTTCCGCCATATGTTGTGTACAAAGCGACACAAATGTGGACGACATGGACGGAAGGAGGTCCTGTAGGAACCCGGTAAGAAGCTACAATGACTATTTTCCCCTGGTTGTAATGAAGTAACTTTTTCTACGTGATATTTTTTTCTTTTCCATTACAGGTACAATCGTACAGCGAGCGGATGGTTTGATAACGCGTGTTTCAGAGACTGGTTCAAAACAATGATCGTGCCTTACCTACTGTCGTAGAACTCCTGGGGTTAAAGTTATGATTGGAGACAACCTGTCCTCGCACTTTTCATCCGAAGTTCTTGAATTATGTGCCCAGTATAACATTCGATTCAAATGTCTCCCAGCAAACAGCACGCATCTCATGCAACCGTTAGACGTGGCCTTTTATGCCCCTTTAAAGAAGTATTGGCGAATGATTTTGCAAGAATGGAAGAAAAAAGAAGGGCGGTTCATTCCAGCCATGAAGAAAGAGTATTTCCCACGCTTACTATGCAAGTTGCAGGAGAAGTTGGAAATGAGATCGCGGGGATCCGAGAATCTAATAGCAGGTATGATTATGCCTATAAAATGCTTCTCTTATAGTTTTGCTACCTTCAGTACTGTATGTAATATTCTCTTTCACCTCACCTTTTGTATCTCTCACACAGGATTTGAAAAGTGCGGACTCTATCCCTTCAACCCGGCTCGTCCTAAAACCCGATTGCCACACAATCGAACGGGTATTGGAAGTGAAGCTATAGAAAACACAATCCGAGAATATCATCAATCGGGCTTAAAACGCATAAACCTAAAACTTTCTTAGATAGGTTAGGGTGACAGTAGCTGCGCTTTGCGGGGGTAATGGGACAGTAATTTGCTCAACCTCTTTTACACTTCACAGTTCACACGCCTAAATTGCATAACTGTATACTACAGTGAATTACAGTATTTGCACTATATTCAATCATTGTTGTGTTTTATTTTTCGATTTATTATTAAAAACTCAGAATAAGTATAATTATGAATCGTTCGTTGCCGAACGATGACAACGAAGAGAACATCCAACCACCAGGTTTGCAAAGAAGATGGCATTCTCTGCCGAACTTGAGTTGCGTAGAGATGAGAAGGAAGATAAATTGGTTGGAACAAAAAATTACGTTGTGTGGCGACAACGTTTTGAACTCGACTTACGCACAAATAGATTGTCCAGTTATATTACCCACAAGCTGGGTAATGAAAATATTCCTTTAGACCAAAAAGAGCAGATGGACACGGCGACATTCCATCATCTCCAAATACGTGCGCTCAAGACATCGCAAATTCGCTTATGCGGTTCAAAAATGCGTTCCTGGCGATGAAACACATTGAAGTTTATTACGGTGGCAAGAAACTTCAAGAGCTAATCTGGCTCAAAATTCGCTCCCAATGTCTTCACTATGCAGACCATTTCAGGCCAGTCCAATTTGTGTCCGATTTTGAAGCCATCAATGAGGAATACAAAGAGTTGGGCACATTTTACAACGACCAGAAAACAATAACAATTTGTAAGTACTTAACAGTGTGGGAGGGGGTGTTGAGGTTATACACCTTTCATCTCTGACACGCCTCCGCCTAACCGACCGACCAACCTGGCATGATAGCCACATTGGTATGACATAATGCATACAACAATGTACACTAGTGAGTCTTCATGACCGGTTACTTCTTCCCAAGTTAATAGGCGGATTTGACTCTCGTGTCTCGCTTGTTAATGCTTTACTGCAACAATTATGGTAGGAGAATATGGTTATGAATTTGAGTTTGTCATTTATGTATGTATTTGAAATTTTGTGAATTGTTCAATTCAACACCTATCTTGCATCACCCATTATGGCGATGGCGTCTGTATAGACCATTTTTGTATGACGTCATAATTTCATCTCGTTTAGGAAAAAGGTATGTACATTAGATGTGACTGTAGATACTATTTGAATGAATTTGAGTTGCTGTTCATGAAATCCAGATGTTTCATACAAACCAGTGTTGGGTTCGGGAATTCCCGGGAAGGAATTCCCAGTTTTTACGAGAACTGTTCCCGGCGTAAATATTCCCGAAATTCCCAAAAGTCAAAAATTTCCGGCGCAGCTGGATTGCTGCAACTCTGCAAGTTATGGTTTATCATTTACCCGCTTTTACCGGTACTTCATAAATCATAATCATAATTATCATTAATATCTTCTCTTCACTCACCTCACGTGGACGTTTGAGTTGGTATTGGTTATGGCTGCGGTTGTGGCGAAATCGATATTGCAACAGGAACCAACTTTAAATGTTTGTCTCATTATTGATCTTAGTCAAACTGGGTGAGTAGACTGCCTTAGTACTGGATTTTTTCGGATTTGGTTACCAGAGTTATAATATTAATCAATTTCTATGTTTTTCCTTTATGCAGTATGATAGAATATTGTGGCGATAGAGGACTCTATTTTAAAGCGCGGAAATTAGAAAAAGGCACCACTTATCTCTTTGTACTCGAACACGAAGACGGTAGTGAAATAGAGACTCTGTTCAAAATATCTCAATTTGATCATTCAGATAATATTGAAATTGCTCGATTATTCGATATACTGGACCGAATTTATTTGCTCTTACAAGAGCACTGGAAAGATTGGACAGGTGTGTTATACCTTATGCTTTACAACTAGCTTTTTCACTTTCATTTTCCTCTTTAATTCTTCGTGCTTACGTTTTTAATTTGTTTCTTTTAGTCAATCCATTCGACGAGTAATCTTAGTAATCGCAAATTCTACCCTACGTTCATCATCTGATACTTATACTAAAATGAATCCGGTTTTAAGTGCCTTCACAAAAGACTCTGACATTGAAGGTAATCCCTTATGGAAATGTAAATCTTGCTCAATGGTTTATCGATGCAAAACTGTAACGAAAATGCGAAAACATTTTATGACAAAGTGTCCCAATTATTCAAATAAGAATAAAATGCCGCCAGAAATTCTCATATCACGTTCAACTGCTGTAGTTACGACAAGTACTCCAAAAAACCAAATGGGATACCACTCGCATCACAGCAAAGAAAAGCAAAGCCAGAATTTCAGGTATTTGTTTCCCGTGAAGAATGATGATAATGAAACGAGCAATGAAGCCAACGCTACCGACACTAGCAACCAGGTGTCGCGAGCGGCGCTCACGAGTTTGTTGGCTGCACTGACTTTAGCAGTGCAGCTCTGCAGCAAATGACATAACACCATGTAAAGTACCGTTACCCACTACCCTCAACTGTAAAACCATGTGAAAAATGTTACTCCGTAATCCGTCCGAATAAAGAACTAGTGAACCGTAATCCGTTTATTCCTTATCAATGGTGACATACACACACTGCATAACTAACATTTTTGTCAAAAATGAGTTAGATGCAGAAACAAGTAGGTAAGCAACCAGATTATCGGCCTGCATTGAAAATCGGGCAAAATAGTACATTATTTCGCCTGTAGGCAATGCTACACGAATATGTTATGTGCATAGAGGACAATTTTTGTCGTGCACAAACGATGTAAGTGAGTTGGTCACGCCGGTACGCTGCACTTGATACAGTGGGCTAACAAAGAACTGTACTTAATACATTTGGCGGACGAAAGAACTGTACTTAATACATTTGGCAGACGAACGTATTGCACCTAATACATTTGGCTCGTTGATTTTTATCACTTATCACCGTTGGCGCGAGCGACCCTTGGTGCCGGTTGTACAGTTCAGAGTTAACTCCGAGTTCAATTGACCCACGAGTTCAGATTGTACTCGGGTTAACTCGAGATTAACCTGGAAGATGTTGTACAGTGCTTGTGAGGTCACGGGTTACGTTAACTCGGTCTTGACTCGCGTGAGTACTGAAATGTATCCACAAAGCTCAAAAGAAAACAACAAAAAGTGACGTTATTAATAGCCTGCCTTACACGAGCGGATTTTTTGGCGGATTCATCCGCGGATTTGGCTCGATTCAAATATCCGTCACTGATATCCGCGTATGTATGGGCGAGTAAATGGGAAATGTGCGCGCGCACAAATCCTACAGCCAGAATATCCGCATGGAGTCCACTAACGTGAGAGGATAATTCTGGTTGAGTGGTTGAACCTAAGGAACTTGAGTGAACTTGTTTTCAAGATACCATTATCAATTGTTAGATGGTGTTTCAGTTTGCCGCATAAAGAATTAAAAATGACGGATTTAAAAATGAATGATTTACCATGGAGTCACGATTCTATTTCTGTCTTAATAGACGCCTATAAGATGAAAATTTGTCTTTGGGACTACACCGTCCCAGAATACAAAAATAAGAATCTAAAGAGAGAAGCTTGGCTACAAGTTGTGGAAGCCATGAAAACTGTAGATGGCTTCCACAATATCAGGAAGAAGGACGTGATGGCGAAAATACAAAACCGGTGCTCCTAGATCTGGCGATGCGGGTAATGTTGGGTACACGCCAACATTATGGTAATAGCCGAGGCAATAAAGACAGCAAGAGTCAAAATCTGAGGATTTTGCGGAACAAAAGGAGACTTTGTTGAAATGTCTTAGGAACACGTTCAGGACTAACATACTGAAAATCTTACCCTCCACCCCTTGTGCTCTTTTTTTTAGGGGGTGAAACACCCCCCAAAAAACAGTTTTTCGCAGTTATTTCACTCAAATGAAATTTTACAGGAAAAAGTTTGAAACAAAAGTTGTTCCTCGTAAAATTCTCTTTAAAATGATGTATTACATGAATATGTTGCGCTTTCTGGTGGTGAGTGCATATATTTTCAAAGTTGTGAAAACTCCAGATTTCACTATTTTTTTGTACTTGCAAATCATTTTATTCAAAATATAGCTTTCCAATGAATTCTTAGCGCAAAATATTTCACACAATAGTTGTTTCTTAGATAATTCCCTGCAAAATTTATATAATGTCGTCATCCAGCGTCGTATAATAAATTAGAAAACAATCAAAAAACGCAAAACGGAGATGTACTACAGATACGCCGTACTGTAATACGTATGGTTATACTGAACCGCGTGAGAAATGAGAAATATGCGGCCACCAATGTAGTCGCTAAAAAATGCAACATTACTGTTATCTACTGTTTGAGAATATTGTTTCATTTACTATCATTTTAATAAATTGCCTTGTGATCCTCCAGTTTATTATTTTCTATTATGTCTTTATGTTATATTTGTAATGAGCCCCTGGCAAATAAAGAAGTAGTGAATGTAAGTCGAGGATTAGAAGCCTTGATCACTGCGAGCGAAAGACGCCGTGATGGTAAACACAGTTTTTTTAGAAACGCGAAAGAGGTGGTACTTCACGTTGATTGCCGAAAATGGTATACGCTGAAAAGAAATGTTGATAAAGCAGCCATTGAACAAGAATCATTGAAATCGGCTCAGCAACAGGTTAGCAAAATAAAATATGTAGTGCGTGAATAAAAAGGACAAATAATCTAGCTAAAAACTATCTCGTAGGTGATTTCTCCCAAGAAAATGAGATCATCGTCAAAATTGAAAAGTGCACCTAGTACAGGCTCTATGAAAAATTACTGCATTTTCTGCGCCGAAAAAATCCCGGTGGATTTTGAGGCGATCCAAAGAAAACTAAATAAGGATAGACGACGTTCTATAAGCACGGTAAATAAATACTTTCCCTTTGTGCTACAAACCAAAGATAGTGTGCCTAAATTTATGAAGAATTGTTTTTAGGCTACGTCAGATTCAATACGAGTAAATACTTTAGAATTGGCCAAAAAACGAGGAGATACTTGGGGAAAAGATGTGATTTTACGCTTGTCTGGAGTAAATGACGCTGTTGCCGCCGATGTCACCTATCATCATGATTGTTTGAGGAAGTTTTCCAAGATGCCACAAACATCAACGACTCCTTCGACAAAATTTGACTATATTGAAGAGGCTATGAATGAAATCTTCCTATTCCTGGAAGAAAATGCAGATCAATGTCAATTTTCATTGGACGAAATCATGAATCAGATTAAAGGGTAATTTTTGTGCAGTCTGTTCCAAAAATAAGAATAAAATTTTCAGTAACAGTAGGTCACGTTGAAAAGTAGATTCCTTATTGCGCATCAAGATGAGAAACAATGTTGTTGTGTTGTTGTCTATAGTGTGAACACTGTTGTTCTCTTTTTCCCTGTAACTACCGAAACGTCCATCGACTATTTCTGAAGATGTTCTTATTTAGTACAGACAATACCTACAACATTCACTTTTTAGTGTGGCATCTTTGAAGCATATTATCAAAATTTATCATACCTTCCTCTGTATCCTTACCCTTTCCTTTTTCCAAAATTGTTTTTCGTTCAACAGGTATCGTCCAGATGTAAAGACAGTACGAAAACGACTTCTCGAAAAATATGACGATGATATTTTGATAACCGATTTAGAGAAGAAGAAAACTATGGTTTGTTTTCGTAACACGCAACATAAATTACTGTACAATGCTTGGATCAACAGAAGGAGTGAAAATCCTGAAGAGGAGAAAAAACGTGTCTTAGAACTGGCAGCTTCCTATATTCTCGACGATTTGCGATCCCAAATCCACGACACAAATAGTTATCCTTCTTACGATAATTTTTCCGAGACTTGTGACGACGTGATCCCAAATTCTTTGAAATCGCTCGTATGTTGATGTAGGTGTTAGAAAAATACAAGAAATATAACTTATTTGTATACTCGGGAATCGGGAAAAGAAGACAAAAATTATAGGGGTTTGAATCTGTAGGTGAGACAATTTACAGCAATAATTAAGTGAGCAGAGGATTAATTATAGAACAATGAAAAACGCAACAAATTTCTAATCCTTTCAGGAGGGGACCTAAAGACCTTCTGCGCAAGAGATCTCATTTTCAAATGTTTACGTGGGAGGGAACTGAAATTTTATGTTTTTTATCATTCACTAATCATCCTCCCTTAAATAGTGAATTGCTTATTTTAAAAGAAGAGGAAAGGAGAAAAACGGTATTATCGTATGTTCTTTTTTTTTTTGTAAATATAGGAATCATAATGAAAGGTAGACGTTGTCCACCAGAACCACTTCGTAAAGTATGTACAAGTATTGGTCATGCTATAATGGCAGCGGCGAGATCTCGAAGTTTCCAGTCCCAATTACAACTGGGTACAGCAATTTATTTACATCGAAAATTTGCATCGCGCGATTTGATTTCCCTCCTTTCCAATCTTGGACTATGTTCCTCATACTCTGAAGTCCTACTCTTTGAAAAATCGGCATGTTTTGCTCCAGACAATGAAGTAATACCTGGAACGTTCACACAATTTACATTCGATAACGCCGACTTTAATTCGCGAACTTTAGATGGGTTAAATACCATTCATATTATGGGTGGAATACAGGTTGTAACCCCTGCTTCGAATGTCATGCCGATTCAAGACATTGAGAGAATAAAACGACCGCCCAAAGACCAAATTGCGACTTTAAAAAAAATACCTAATCAGATTTGTCCATCAGGAAAGTCTGGCTTATTTGAAACTAAAATGGCAAACCTAGATGAACTGATGACTTTCAATAGAGAACCCGAATCATTTTCTCTAGGTGATGTGATATGGTTTTGTGGTAAAACTTTGATGAACAATTCTACTGTTCGAGGCTGGAACGGCTTCATGTCTACAGTCACAAAAAATATTGAATTCGAAAAATCGCGGATAATCTATTTACCTTTTATAAATCTCCCGCCTGGGGATTATGATACTGTATTTACTTCATTACAATATGCGTGTCAACGGGCATCTAAAAGTGGTCAAGAAATGGTATTCGTCACCTTTGATCAGCCACTATACCTTAAAGCTAAAGACATCGTCTGCCGACATTCAGAGAAGTTTCCAAATGTCATTGTCAGATTAGGAGGTTTCCACGTCCTCTTGTCATTTTTGAGTACTGTTGGTCACTTGATGAAAGGCTCAGGCCTGAAAGAAGCACTATCAACCATTTATGCACCAAATTCATTAGATTCTATGTTCAATGGTCGCTCATACTCACGTGCAGTGAGAGCACATAATAACGTTCAAGTGGCACTTCTCAAGCTTTTATTATTGAGTTCCTCATTTGAATTTACTGTAGAAGAATTAGCTGCAATTGAAGATTTACTGCAACATTTTGAAAACGATACCTTAACGCAAGAGCAGATTATGAATACCGATGAACTACTTTCTATTAATAATAAAATTGATACCCTTTTAGCTAGCACTGCAGCTAAAGATAAAACTGCAAAACTATGGGTGCAATACATCAAAATGATAAATATAGTTAGGAATTTCATTCGTTCTGAAAGAACTGGGGACTGGAACTCACATCTAAGTAGCGTTAGGAACATGATACCCTATTTCTTTGCTACAGGTCATCATCTCTACTGCAAAACTGCTCACCTGTACTTGCAAGATATGTTAACGTTTAAATCAGATGAACAGTTTAGAAGTTTTACAATGGGTAAATTTACTGTTCGTCGAACTGAAAACTATTGGAGCGGAGTCTGGTCTGACTTGGCCATAGAACAGTCGCTGATGCGGTCAATGAAAGTATCAGGAGGTCTAACTCGTGGCCGAGGCATGACTGAAAACGTGGTGAATCAGTGGATCTTATCAATGCCAGCACCTATAAATGTAATAAACCAAATCGAGGATTATGCCGGATTGACCACAACTACTTCTTACCAACATGTTGACTCGAGTGATGCACGCAATATGAAAGATCAGCGTGACGTACAAATTTTATATGAATGGTTCTCAGCGTCTAATCCATTTACAATGACTATCGAAAATTTGGTCTCCTTATCAAGTGGAGTTATTACAGGAGAAGAAGTGAATTGCTATGCAGCCTACGACGTAGGTACGAGTCTATTGAATGAAAATTACGGGAAAAGTTGGGCTGAATTGAAATTTAAAAGAAAAGAAATGGTGAAGACTATCCCGACTTCAACTACAATTAAAATTCGTAATGAAGATAAAGCTATTGATCCTCTTATTCTCTTTAAGAGAATTTCGATTATTAAGAGGAAAGATTCTGAGTTGAGGCAGTTCTTACATTTTGAATTGGCCCCTTACCCATTAGCTCTTTTTAACGAAAAGGGGATGCGCAAAACCAACAAAGCTCAGTTGTACAGTATATTTCCTCCTTATGATGGGGCACCAGCATCAATTTCATCCAAGTTCACGTGTGTAATCGATGGCGGATTCCTTTTACGAAAAGTTGTTTGGGAGCATAAGCAGACTTACGGGAAAATATGTGAAGTATACATATCGTACATTAAACGACATTACGGACCAACTTCTATTGTTGTCTTTGATGGTTATAGTGAAGTGAACACCAAATCTACAGAACAAAATCGACGTTATTCATCATTTGCAGTCACAGAAGTCCAGATTAATGAGAATACGATTGCCTCTCTCAAACAATCAGAATTCCTCGCCAGCAGTAAGAATAAAGATCAATTTATCAAGATGTTATCCAATAAACTCATTCAGCAGGGTTACTTTTGTAAGACAGCAATATCTGATGCCGACACTCTCATTGTAGAGACAGCTTTAGAAGCAGCTGAAAATGGAAAAAAAGTTGTGGTAGTAGGGGAAGATGTAGATTTAATCATTCTATTGGTGGCACGTACCCCTCTTTCGTGTAATGACATTCTTTTCATGAAAAGCGGAAAAACAAAAAAAACGCCAGCGCAATTTTATCATATCGGCAACATACAAAATAATAATCCTGAAATGAAAGATCGTATACTTTTGGCACACGCCATGGGAGGTTGCGATACAACCTCAGCGATTTTTCGCAAAGGAAAAAAGTTGTGTTACAACATATTAGAGAAAGAATCATTGGGAAATGTCATCGAAGTATTCAATGATCAAAAAAGTACGCATAATGAAATCTTCGAAGCTGGATGTCAATACATACTGACTTTATACAAAGCGCCTATTGATGTTACATCACTGGCAGAATTAAGATATAGGCGCTTTACAACCAGCGCATCCAAAACCAGCACATATCTCGAATCTCTACCTCCCACTGAAGGAGCTGTACGTCAGCACGTATACCGTGTATACCTACAAGTACAACAGTGGTTGGGGGAGAATAAGTCACCTGAAGAATGGGGCTGGAGGTTGGATACATCTGGATTCGTACCCATCACAACAAGTGAGCCTCCAGCACCCGAAAAACTTCTGAATCTCATATCGTGTAGCTGTACGACTGGCTGTAAGAATTGCAGCTGCCAAAAAGCAGGTTTGTATTTTCAACATTTACCAGAGTGAGCTAGTATTTGTACACATTTTCAACAATTATTCAATTTTTATTCTCTGTTTGTAGGTCTTCGGTGCACCAATATGTGTGTCAATTGTATGGGAATTTCGTGCCTCAATGCCAGCCAATCAGAAGACGAAGAGATCGACTTATTGGATGATGTTGAACCTGTTATGTCTTGAATATTACTCTACTCAGTTCTTATATTTATTATTTTGAAGAAGAAAAACATTTCATTCCTTAATACCTTCTGTTCACTTTTTTCAGCTCAGTATTTCAGTTGTCCCCATAAAAGGGTAATCTAATCAAATCAAGCAAATTGTTTCGGAAAATTATTGGAGAAACAACTTTCACTTAAATATTTTGCGCTAATAATTCATTGGAAAGCTATATTTTGAACAAAATGATTTGCATGTACAAAAAAATAGTGAAATCTGGAGTTTTCACAACTTTGAAAATATCTGCACTCTCCACCAGAAAGCGCAACATATTCATGTAATACATCATTTTAAAGAGAATTTCACGAGGAACAACTTTTGTTTCAAACTTTTTCCTGTAAAATTTCATTTGAGTGAAATAATTGCGAAAAACTGTTTTTTGGGGGGTGTTTCACCCCCTAAAAAAAAGAGCACAAGGGGTGGAGCGTGAGATTTTTAGTATGTTAGTCTTGAACGTGTTCCTAAGACATTTCAACAAAGTCTCCTTTTGTTCCGCAAAATCCTCAGATTTTACCTCTATAGCCTCGGCTATAAGTTATTAGAAAGAAATTCGAAGCAGTTGATTTAGAAAATGATTTTGAATATTCGTCTCTTATTTACATCTACATATTCATGTAGGTACTATGAGCAACTTAAATTTGTGAATGTGCACGCAGACGTACATGTCGAGTCGATGAGTAGCAGCAATGATGTCGATGAAAACGTGCCAGAAGACGACGAGGTCGATAATATAATTGACAATGATTCTGTAGACAGTTCTTCCGTCACACCTAGATGAATTCGTGTTTATATATGAGTCGGATTCTTACAAAAATTACCTCAATTTTCACTTCATGATTAACAATTTTTCTGCTGAAATAGTCTCTCCTAAGGATAGACTATCTATTTTAGAAAATGTTCATTTTCAATGAATTCTTTCTTTGACTCGTTCTTCATCAGAGGAAGTTCAGAAGTAACACAATTCGAAAAAATGTAATTAAAACTTCTCCCAGTTTGTTTCCACCAATCCACAATTTGCTGCCGGCAGTCAGAATTTAGGTGTAGAAGAAGTCTGTGAGTACTACGGAAGTACATGCAGAGATGTTGTAGGAAATTCCTTGAATTTCATTTCCGTGTTCCAGCCCAAAAAATGTCGTTAATTTCGTGATTCTTTTTCGTGCAACATCTCTGAGTACACATGTAGTAACAATGTATAGCAGGTTATGAACCCTAAGTACATTTGTACAAATAATACCTTATCATCATCATTATTATTATTATTATTACTGGGTACATGTGAGAGCTATTTTAAAACGAATTTCAAGAAAAGGGAACCCTTGCTCTGTCGTAGGATGCTTGCGATCAAGTGGTATGTTTTGTACAGTATGAGCATCGTTGGTGGCCAGGATTAATATCAGTAAATGAAATATCATCCACAGACTGCATAACCGTGAATCTTTTTCCTCGAGCCGAGAACATAGCAATTCAAGTAATAAATCCTAGCAAAGTGGTAACAGCAACACGTATGCTTCTGCATTCGATACTAGAAGATTTTGCAGATGACTTCACGACTGAAACAATGTATGCAACTACGGCCAACATCCCGTGGGATGTTTACCTTTTGCACTTTCGAGCATTGTCCGAGTTTATTCAGTTTAGTGCTTGGCAAGTACCAGTGCTGCAGACGGAAATGAAAGATTTACACAAGTGGTTACTCTCGGAATATGCTACTCAAGTTGAAGACGTAGAACATATGTATTTGGCTCATATCGAAAATCATTGACGTTGTACATTTTGCTGAAATTCTCGATCACGTTTGGTCGTCTTCCTTCAACTTTAATATTGTTGAGAAAAGTTCTATCTTTTATCATTATCCTTCCGTTTGGATTTCTGTTGTAATATCTTCATTTCAAACGAAGTTATTTTTCATCTCAAAGATTATCAATTGAAATTACTTAATACATTTACTTTCATTGTCGTTCGAAATAAATATACGAGTAAGACATGAACATGATAATCAAAATTACATTTCATTGATACAAAAGCCAAAAAGGTATCTCTCTGCTGGGAGACTTGAACGAAATCTGTACATTAAAATCATGAAGCTTATTGTTAATTAACTGAAGGGATGAATGAATGAATGAATAAATAAATAAATTGAATAAATAATGAGTAAACAGCCTGAGAAATGAGTGAAATTAATAAATTAACTGAAACGATATCTATCTGCCAGGATAGTCGAATGAAAAACTTAAGAATGAGTAAAATAAATATAGTAGGCCTAATTAATTAACTAGAATTATTTGTTATTAAATGGCAAAGTAATATCTACCATCGGCAAAAAAGTGAAATATAGAACGTAAATGATGAACAGTATCCAACCTTATTATTTTGAAAAAACTTTTGAAAAGAAAGGGCTCATTTCACACAGTTACAAAGACAAGCCGGAAAAAACAAAAATTTCAATCGTAATTCTACATTCTTTATGCTCTACCTCTCTTCAGCATCTCTTCCTGCCATGGTACACTTCCTCTAGGGCTATTGTAAAACTCACAGTACTTCTCTCGAACTTTTTTTGCTGCATTTGGTGTATTTTTTCTTACAGTACACTGCATACTTGGCACTACCGCATTTAAATCGTGAATTTCCTGGCGCCATCCTCCATTTTGGTGTATTTCATGAGTTACGGGATCCTCCAAATCAAATAATCCTGGGGTACTATATCGTGAGCTATTTCTCCTTAAAAAATTATGCAAAGTGCATATGGCAAGGACAATCGTATTAACTTTTTTTGGCTCTAAATGAATAGCTGTTAATAGCACTCGGAATTTACTGGCAATCAAACCAAAAGCATTTTCAACAACATTTCTAGCACGACACAATCTATAATTAAAAATTCGGCGTTCATGATTCAAGGTTTTCTGAAGCATACTTTCAGCACATTCTCATCTAGACCGAATGCTTCATCCCCTATGAATACAAAACCCAATCCCTCGTCAGTTTCATGAGGCGATGGAACACTCAGTTCACCTCGTACAAGTTTTTTGTGGAACTGTGTCTTCATTATAACTCCACCATCGGCATCGCGTCCTGGTTGGCCGCAATGAACATAGACAAATTCGTAGTCAGCATTCACAACTGCCATTAGTACAACACTGTAGAACTTCTTGTAATTGTAATACATTGCGCCTGAGTGTTGTGGAGCAATCACGCGAATATGTTTACCATCAATAGCACCACCACAGTTCAAGAACTGCCACTTGTCTCTGAATCTCTGGGCAATCCCCTTCCACTCTTCTTTTGTTGCCGGCAGCTGTAAATCATAAGATAGAACATAATAAGTTATAAATTTTCATATTTTTTCTTTCTTGGAAATCTGTACAATTGCAACATGTCAACTTTCTAGATATTCAAAGTGCCTGAGACGCCGTCACCGAGCACGAAATTGGGCAAGAGATCGTCGTCAAAAAACACGGGTGACGGAAAAGTTATCGAGTTTTTGGAAGTGTGTACTAGTATCCTCAATTCGCACGCACGTAATACGGAGACAGAGAACAACGATGATGACAGTTTACAGACAGGGCGTCATTTCGCGGCTAAATTACGAAAAATGGACCAGGACCAAAAAATCTATGCAGAAGACTTGATCCAACGAATATTGACGCTAGGTCAACTGAAGCAGTTGAATGCAGAAACCAATATTCGTCAACGTTCAGTATCCGAAGATGTTCTTTCACTTGTAGAAAATCCTGACGGCTCTTATTCGCTCGCGAATTAAAATGATAATATTTGTCATGTGTGCATGTGAAAATGTAAAAATAAAATCCGTTTTTTCACACTTACTCTCATGTAATCCGATTTCAGCACACTGACAATCACAGAGCATGTCTCCGGTACTATTTGCCCCAATGTCTGTGCAGCAATGCCCACTACGAATTGCATACGTTCATAAGAAAGTCCAGTCGCTAAAAAGTACAATGTTGCAATAAGACGTTCATTGGGTGGAATAGCTAATCTCATTATTGTATCCTGTTTCCTAATGTGTGGTTCAATGATACCTGGAAATAATAATTTATTACAACGTGAAAATTACGGACTAAATTGTTCGAAGGTTAATTCCTGTAGCGCATGACATGAAAATGTATCTGAAACTTACTCAACAGTAGATCAAAATCAGAATCTGTCATTCGGAGATACATTTTGAAATCTTTAGGTTCATTTTGGCGAAGTTCTCGTACTAATGGCATATGACAAAGCCTGTCCTTTTCAAGTAGCCAATTCCTACTCCATCTTCGTTTTCTTTTTTCATGTTTTCTTCTTAGATGTAACGCACAGGCCATTAAACCAGCAACTATTGCACATCTTGTTGCTGGATTATCCATTTCACGACAAATAATATAATAAATTCAACCTCAACAATAGAAGTAACTTCACAACAAATTGTTAATTTTAACTTTATTGTACATTTGTAAAATTACTTTTGCAGACGAACACTGATAACTGCTGTTGTTTTATCTAGATCTTTCAGTCAGTCCTGAAAGATCGCGGATCTGTTCTTCGGAACAGAAATAACACGAACTCTGCCGGATTTTTACCCACTAACGCACGGATCTGATCCGTTAATGAATCGATCCGGGGAAAACTCCGTCGTGACCTTATACGTCTGTGGGCTGTTCGCGGATTTCACATCCGACGGAGAAATTCATCGGATATACGAAGGATTTTAGAAGCGGATAAATCCGCCAAAAAATCCGCTCGTGTAAGGCAGGCTAACGTGTTGATGAGTTCATTTCCCGCGAATGTTGTATTGTTACACGTCAATGTCCGAAATTATGAATTTCGAATTATGAATTTCGTATCAATTTCTTGTTGTATCAATTTTTCGTAATGACTACTGAGATTAAAACTGTTCGCGGAACAATCATTGTGGTAAGTGAAACTTCTTATTCGC
Source organism: Aspidiotus rigidus (assembly GCA_035079385.1). Lineage (NCBI taxonomy): Eukaryota > Metazoa > Arthropoda > Insecta > Hemiptera > Diaspididae > Aspidiotus > Aspidiotus rigidus. The sequence goes on from JAVHKY010000035.1 coordinate 1,636,720, forward strand.
GTCATAATGCTTATTATCGCGCAATTGCTAATATTTCAGTCGTTGCACCCGAAGATGAAGTCAAGCTTACCAATCGAAATATTCGGATATGATGGTGTGGCACCATTAATAACTCACCAAATGGGCATCGATAACCTTTTAGAAAATGTGAAAAAAAATTTAGTAAGCTCGGTTTCTTCCTAAAAAATGAAGATCGCGGAATTACAGGTTCTCGATACCGAGCCTCAACCATCGTTTTCGCAAGCATTTCACGCACTCTCGAAAATTGTAGAGTTATTAATCAAATAAATAGGTAAATTATTTTACGAAATCATCCCTGACAATAGAAACAGATCGCAAGACATACGAATATCTTTCCCGCTCTCTTTTTATCTATAACTATTCATCTGTGGCGCAGGCGTGCCGTACAGGCAACGCTTACGACACATTTATAGGTTGCATAATGATTAAATTTCTAAAATTCGATTTATGGCATTCAGGTCCTTCTGACTTGGATGACTTCATGAACATAACGATAGAAGTTCCGAGTAATATTCCTGAAGTACGCAAGAAAAAGAAATTTATTTCTACTTTAACTGTTGAAGAGAATATATTGTATAGTTTTTCAAATTTCACCAAATTAATTAACGTAACTGCAAACGTACATTGTTTTATTGATAAAATCGATCCAGTGAATTGACGATTGCTGACCGCGATAGAGCATTAATTACTCTCATTAAAATATCTCAAATTTGTTCGTTTACTAAAGATGTGCAGTGTCTAACAAATAATGAAAAAGTCCAGACCAAAAGTTGATTGACCTCTCTCAATCCTTTTCTAGATCAAAATAACGTACTGAGAGTGGGTGGTCGTTTGAAAAAATCAAATTTACCTTATGAAAAAAAACGTCATCCTATTCAAAGAAAATTCGAAAGAATACATTTTTTTTATGCAATACCTGTCAAGATAAAACGAGTAAAATACCTTTATGTGCAGACCCATGTTTCAAAAAGTTTCATGTTCAAAAACTGTATGGAAAACTGTAAACGTGAATTTCTATCAAAAAGACGTCGATTTCGCGACAATTCACCCGCGAGACAACATTCGTTTGCTGTCACGTATACAATGATCAATTTTGGTCGTGAGAATACGCATGTTCCAGTATGCTCAAAATTTTTTCAGTCAGTGTTCGAGGTCGGGCATTCGCGCATAAATACTATTGCAAAAGGCGTATTCAGTGGCAGAGGAGACCAAGATGCTAGAGGAGGCTCTCGAGCTAATGAAACCTACAAACGTAAAGAAGCGCAGGTGATAAAATTTATTTCACAACTTCGGTGTAATGAAAGCCACTATAATAGGGAAAAAAGTCGAAGACTTTATCTTGATCCAAAATGGTCAATTAGGAAGCTGTGTTCAGTATATAACGAAACGTATGCCTCACCAGACCTGAATGTGAAGTACCGCTTTTTCTACGAAATCTTCACTACAAAGTTCAACTTGGGATTCGGTTCACCTGCAGTTGACACGTGTAGTACGTGTGAGTTGATGAGATTCAAAATTGGAGAAATGCGCAAAGCCGGAGATGTAGTTAAACAACGTGCGTATCAGAGAGAATTGAAACTTCATCGGCTGAAAGGTAAAGCTTTTCACCAATCTATGCGTCGTGATTTGCCTAATGTAATTGCACTGTGCTTCGACTTGCAACAAGTGCATTATTTACCCCACCTCACAATAGGTGAAGCTTTTTACAAAGGTTCTCTACTTTTTTATGCCTTTGGCGTGTGTGATGCAAATCCAAAATCGAAAAATATGTTCAAATCAGAGCCGGTATTCTACACATGGATGGGACACCAGGCTAACAGAGGATCCCAGGAAGTGGCAAGTGCACTGGTCCATTATCTGGACTCCCATAAGAATCTCTGGCCTGCGACCTGCGATACGATTCATTTATATTGCGATGGATGTGGGGGACAAAATAAGAATCAACATGTCGTACACGCTCTTGAATATTGGCTTGCCAACGATAGTCCGGACTCGATAAAGAAAATTACAATTATATTTCCTGTAAGGGGACACTCTTTCTTGCCAGCTGATCGAAAATTTGGCGAGGTAGGAACCTTACTGAAACGAGCGAAAGATATTCTAGCTGTGGAAGAATATTACAATTTTTATTCTCAGGTTGGGCTTGTCCGCCAACTTGGGCGAGATTGGAAAGTGCGCGACTTCAAAGCGCTTGCACAGTACATGAAAGATGTTACTGGTATACAAGATGTAAAGAGAGTAAAATTGGTCAAGCTTGCTCGATTAAATGTATGTAGGAAGATGGAAATGAACTACTTCAGCACTGACAAGACCCAGAAACGTGTACCTGTAATGAAAAAAGGAGTAATGATGCGAACATTAATCTTACCTCCAGTGCTCCCGCAGAACATTCCCTTAAAAGAAAGTTTGAAAACTGATTTGGAATTTCTACTGAGTCGTAAATTTGGAGACAACTGGCGAGATTCTCTGCCATTTTACCGCGATCTTCTTGGGCCTCAAGTCACCAAGGATACAATGCGAAAATCGAAGGAGAAGAGTACAGGATCCACTTCAACTAATGCACACGAACTTGATGATGATATGTCGGCTTGCATCTGCAGAGAACCTGAATGTGTGAAAATGTTCTGAGTAAAATATTAAGTTTCGGATTTGTTCCATTTTGCAGTCAAATATAAATTTTTTTTACGTTCTTTGTGTGTCAAATCAGAATAAGTCCATTCTGCTGCGCAAAATGGACTACTTACCTTTTGCGAGTCCACATTCCGGGATCGGGGGGATCATGGGTTGCATTCCTTCATTTCTATGTTCTGCAACTTGATTGTACTCGGCCGCCTCTTTCTAACGAGCCATTGAACCCTGTAATGGGCCTAGCAGTTGTTGTGCTACAGTAAAATCTTCATTACTCAAATTTTTCAAAAAGTGACTTAATCCGATTTGCGGTGCAGCTCCTCACTTCATATGCTAGAAATTATGGATTGAAGGTACAACGTGTCGCAAATGGCAACACTGATTCGTGACACCATCCGCGAGACTTCACAAGTGGCGCGCTAGCGAGCGATGTCACCCTTCATCTAAGCATCATCCCTTCCTTTCTCATCTTCTACTTTTGCATCCATATGGACCAAACTCCAACCTCATATTCAGTATCTAACTACCGTTTACCGTATGCAAATTCACCGTTCTACCGTTTTCGCCATGTATTTAACCGTTTACTACATATTCGTGTAAAATACATCGTGTGCATAAAATCTGTGTACAATTCCTGTCCGTTTCTACAATACTTCCAACTCGGAATATGGTAGCAGACCGCTCCACAAGTCAATCCTTTTTCTGTAAAGCTTCCACTGCGTCCGCCGCGTGTCTCTGTTTGACACACACGTGCTCCTTATTTTGAAACTTTGAAAGCAACAATGGAAGAAGTTGGTGTCTTCAACAAACCAGAAAGAATATTCAACATGGATGAGAAAGGATGTCAACTTTGTCTCCATCATCCTCAAAAAGTTCTCGCCCATTCACGTTTTAACCCTTGATAATGATAGTTGTACTATCGAAACGTCGGGTTCTTAATAAGTAAATAAATAAATAAATCATTTATTTGTTTATCTTTTTTCTTCAAATTTTGGACGGCAGTGCCGGACATATTCGACCTTCTAATTATATAATCCGTCCGGACAAAGTAATTAATTCTTATAATTATACAAAATCAAAAATCGGGAAATATTTTTTTCAGGCTACAAACACAAAGGACTCTTCTCGACTTTATTGCGAAAAATGCGAAGAAGCAGGACGCCGAAAGGTTGAAGAAACCTTATTCCGTCTTCTCTTTTCGGATCATGATCCCCCATTATCATTTTACACGCCCAAAAAGGACCAGTGCCCCGTTTGTAATACATTTAAAGAACTGGTTTCAAATGGTAAACCTTCAGATATCTCGAAAGAAGAAATACTGTTGTTAGAATTAGAAGTGATAGAGGAGATTGATGATGAAAAAGTAGTTGAATTGGCCACAATGAATATCCAGACATTTAATAGTAGATTACTGTACAGTGGCGGAAAGTAACCGATAAACGACGACCGACGAGTGCAACGTTTGCGAAACATATAGGAGAGACAAAAATATGAAATATATTGGAGAAAAAAAAATAAAAATAAAAGGGAGAAATATACTGACACGAGGATACGTTTGGAGTTAAATCTTGCTGACTTCTTTGTTATTTTCGTCGCGAAAGGTTGAAAGTATGGAGCAGCGGAAACGGTTTGGCATTAGTTGGTGACCGGTTGCGAAATTTCGGTGATTCCGAATATTGAAAACGTGTTCCTGTTAATTCTGCTAACTTCGTAGAATTTTGAGCAAAGAAACGATTGGCTGGAACTTGAGTAAGGGAGGCGGTCATTGTAGCGATGTTGAAAAAATAAATTGGGAAATTCATTCGGACTGTCACTCTTCATTGTAATGTCGAAACGGGTTATTATAGTATTAGTACGTGATGCGTGATTGCGACTGTCAAAAGGAGTAACCGAGTACTATCATAGTGTGGTGATAATTTCGAGATATGAACCGAGAGTTTGAACTTATTTCCTCTATGGTTGCTGACATGTTACATAGATTGGCGTATCTTCGATGTTCTTTTTTGTATTTGGAGCACAGATACCGAGTTCTTGCCGATGAATTAGCTTATCGCCAGGTGTGGTGTCATTGCGAGTGCTGCGTGGGGCGAAGCCACGAAAGCGAACTTTCACCTCGCTCTGTGTTTGCCGCCAGTCAAAATTCTTCCAACAATCAAAATCCTCAACCGATGTCCATTTCGAGCTAAGATGGAGACAATGAAGAACGGGGAGATGTGCCGGATGACACTGCGATCGGAAGTGGTGATCAGCGAGTGCCGGAGTATATCGTTGGAAATGAAGAACGTGGTCGGAATGCTGGAGGAGGTGGTAGTCCACCGCGCGACTCGCCCCCAAGGGTTGGCGGTTTGGTGCGACGGTCAGGGAGCGGTCGCTGGCTTTGGTACGTGTGTAAGAATGATGCGTAATGATGCGCCATTCTTATTTCCTTCATCTTTTTTTTTTCTGCCTGTTTAATCACGACTTGTTGGTCAAATCGTTTTACTTGTTTGATATTTGGTTTTGTTTAGCTTTGATTGTTCGATCGCTCAGTCGTCGCCCGCATGTCGACACCGTGTAAATTTCACGAGTATTAAAATCTGTGTTTTTCTTCGTGCAATTTACGTGTCTTCTTCTTTAGGTCGCATAGCGACTTATACGTGTTTCTTGTTGAATCTCAGCATTTGATCATCGACCTCTAATTATTAAGAAATTCCTTATTCTTAATCAGGAACACAATGATCTTAGCTCCATGTGTTATTCAAATGGGAGTCAACATGCCAGTTGGATCAACGTTGGGTAGTTTTGCTAGCGGTTATTTGCTGTTTGACGTCACAGAAAACTGGGCTATTAGAGATAGGAAAGAAATAAGATATTTCGAGTGTTCTTTAAAATGTTGAAAAACTTATGGATTGTAAATATGAACTTCTGATTTAGGTATTATCGTTTTACCATTTTCAATTAATGAATCAATGATCTTTACTCCCTGTGTTTTTCTTACAAAAGCAAAAAATTTGAACAACATTTTGTTGAGAGAATGGATACTCTTGCACAATCTTTGACGTCACACAAAACATTACTATAGCAATTCATTATTGTTACAATTGGAGAGAGGAAAGTAATCTAAATTGTTTACGTGCAAACCAAACTTTATATGCAACTTACGGGGACAAATGTATTAGATTGACTTCAGACGGTCTATATTCAAATCAGGAGGAAGCTGATACACAAATGATGTTGCACATACAGCATGCTAGTGAATTGTTTGAAGATATTCTCTGCATTAGTGACGATACCGATGTATTTATTCTGTGCATGTATGTCAATTCATTGAACAATTTTTGGTCGAGAATATTTCTGAAGAGATCAACCGCGAAAATTATAGAAATAGGTACCTAAATTGATTTCAGTAATAAGGGAAAGAGTAACGAGAACATTGCCAGGTTTGCACGCTTGTACAGGATGTGATACAGTTAGTGCATTTACTGGCAAAGGAAAAGTCAGTCCCAACATTATGTGTAAAAGTGATAGGTAAATTTATAACTGCATTTACAAAATTGGGGACAAGTTTGAGTGTTAGTGACAACGTTTTGAAAGTACTACAAGAATTTATATGTCACCTGTACTGCAGAGGAACGTGAGTGACAGAAATTAACAATCTACGTTACAATCTATTCCAAACTAAACTTGCCAAAATAGACTCCTCACAGTAGCCACCTTGTGAAAATGTACTACATTTACACACCAAAAGAGCAAATTACCAAGCTTTCTTCTGGAAATCTTGCCTTGCCCAAAATCTTCCACAAGTTTGTTTAGCAGATCATGGCTGAACAAAGGATAGAGAAAACAAAGCTCTGTCCGAGCCATGAGAGTGAAACACGTAAAAACTCCGGAGATGAAGGTGCCGAAAACGACGTTGGGCGCCAATTTGTAATGACCAATTCTGACTGTGTTACTGAGTCTACGGGGAACGATGGAGATTGGGCTACTGATAATGAGTCTCACGAGTCTGAAGGACCCAAAGACGATTTTATTGATTTAGTTTCGGACGAAGAAAATAAAAATAGTGTCAGGTGTACATGCACTTGTCGATGTTTGAACTGCGAATAAAAAAAATGAATTCGACTACCAAACACTTATTTATTTTGAATCGAATGAGAACCTCTACACGAACAATTATCTTCTTAATCACTTAAAAGTTTACTTTTCTGACTGATCGACTCATTATACAAGGCTTTCTCTCCTTCACGATTTTTGAGTTTACGATTTCTGAATTTACGCGTGTTCAGTTTGATTCAAGATGCGTTACACGACGGAGCAACGCACTTTCGTGGTAAGAACGTATTATTCGGAGGATATTCGACACGTAGTTGATGATTGGCCCGAAGAATTTGGGGTGGAACCTCCTTCTAGGAGACAAATTTACAAATTAATTCAGAATTTCGAACGTACGGGTAGCGTAATCGACGCGCCTCGCTCGGGACGACCAGCAACTGCCACTACTCCTGAGAATCTGGAACGTGTGGCGCAACTTCTTGTGGAAGATCCACAAACCTCAACTAGGCGTGGGGGTTGGAACTAGGTTTTAGTCAGACATCTTACCGTCGCATTGTCAAAAGACTCAAATTCAAATGCTATACGCCTCGATTGACCCATGGATTATTAGAAGACGACCCAGATAGGCGTCTGCAATTTTGTGAACTTATGCTCGACCAATATCGGGAAGATGACGCCATCTTTAAGCAAATTTTATTTAGCGACGAGGCTCAATTCAAGCTCAATGGTCTGGTAAACAGACACAACAGTGTTTACTACGACACAGTAAACCCTCATATTTGTTATGAGAAGCATCTAAATCAACCAGGCGTTTTAGTGTGGGGCGGTTCGTTCGGCGTATTTGGACCGTATTTTTTCGAGGATAATTGCTTTGGTGCTTCGTACCTCCACATGTTGCACGAATATCTTGTCCCCGGCATAGAATCCGCATACCCCGAGCTCATGAATGGAGGGGACCTTTATTTCCAGCAAGATGGCGCACCAGCGCATTATTCAGCCACAGTTCGAAATTACCTTGATGACGGTGTCATTGGTCATCGGGGAGCCATCGAGTGGCCAGCAAGGTCTCCGGATCTAACCCACCTCGATTTTTTTCTATGGGGATATGCAAAAGACCACGTATACGCAAGAAAGCCGCGGACAATTGATCAATTGAAGGCGTACATCGAAGATGTTTTTTATGAAATCGAAATGAATCAGCACATGAGGAACAACATGATCGAGAGTATGCCTGCACGTCTGCAGGATTTTATCGACGTTGAGGGGCGGACTTTTGAGTATTTAAATGAGTTTTATTTGTAATTTACTTCCTCTGTACGATTTTTATCCACTATAACGACAAATATACGTTAAGTATACGTGTGAACTTTCTTCTGGCGTGTGTAAACTAACTTTTGGCTCACCCCGTATAGTCAAAGGCCACCGCTACCAGCAGTCCCAATTCGTAACCCGAAGAAATAAGAATCATCAATCACCCGCTCAATTGTTATATAAGTAATCATTATTACATGTGTTTTCTGAGCTGAAATAAACTGATCATTTGAATTTCTTATATTTACTGGCGTCTCTTTCTCCTTTCTGAAACCTTCGATGTGAAACTAGGTTTGTCCATTTTAACCTTTGTATTTCGCGGATCGAAGGGTACGCGTCATCTCATGAAATTATATTTCCAGAAAAGCGATGATTCTCCAGGGTATCATCGATATTGTATACGCGGCGAACTTTTTCTTGTGGGTACCGCGTCTTTTAATGGAGGAACACAAAATGAACCGTATGGCGTCTGCTTTCGAGTTTCTTTCGCGCTATGAAGAGGAGGGATCGGCACTAGTGCGGCGTATTGTGACCAGAGATGGAACCTGGGTGTATTACTACACACCAGAAACGAAAAAACAGAGTATGACGCGGGTTGACCGTAGTAGTGGTGAACGCGCAACAAAGAAAGCCAAAGTTGAGTTTTTGAATAAAAAACTGATAGCGACAGTATTTTGGGATTGGGAAGGCATTCTCCTGGTCCGATACATGCCACGAGGGACGACGATCACCGCAACTGCAACATCCTGCAAGATTTGAAGGAGGCAATCCGTCGGAAACGTCCAGGGCGTTTCCAAGATCCAGCCGATATTCTGTTTCTACACGACAATGCTCGCCCACATACTAAGCGCAAAACGCAAGAACTCCTGGAGAAATTTGGCTGGACGGTCTTCCCTCATCCACCGTGCTCCCCAGACCTCGCCCCCAGCGATTACATTTTGTTTCCGACCTTAAAAGCTAGTTTTGGAGGGAGAAGATTCGAAGAAGACGAGTTGAAGAGAGCTGTTAATAAATTTTTTCGCGATTTGCCGGAAACTTTTTTTTACTTCGGCTTAGAAAAACTTCCGCATCGTTACAATAAGTGTTTAGATCACCACGGCGATTATGTTGAAAAATGAAAAACTCAAAAATAAAATATTCCCGAAGTTTGACCTCATTTCGTTCATTAGCGGCCGAGAAAAAAAAAGGGAAACTTACTTTTGAGACGACCCTCGACATTGTCATTTCTTAAATAATTTTTTTCAATTTTTTTTTTTTTTTTTTGATACGCAGGAGCACTTAGAATTGCTGTCAATAATACAAATAAGTATATGTTGGCGACAGTACGTTCCGAAGAACGCAGTACACGTGATGAAGGAAGTACCTTTGGAAAAATTGAAAAGTTCGAAATTTTTTTGGAGGATAATAATAATAACACAGCTTTTGTACGAACATTTCCCCTTCTTTTCATTTGAAAAAAAAGAAAAAGATGGCTTTATTCCCCCATTTTCTCGATATCTCTTTAAGGTGAAATTTTTCAAGAAACTTCTCTCTGGGAAATCAAAACACAAACCGTCCGCTTCAAAGGCGTTTGGAGACGCAGCAACCGTCATTTTGAACGAGAAAATGACCATTTTCTATTGTTGGGGAGGGAATCAGGAAAATAAAGAGAGTTTGAGTAAAACCCCAAAAAGAGGTAGGAGTAAAGCGAATAAGGAAAATGAAGCGAAGGCAAAGGCCAAACGGAAAGAAGAGATGACGCAGTTAAAGCAATGGAAGAAGGAGATGAGTTCCCTTCCGCTGATCGGATTAGAGAGTTAACGTATGTTTTCTCGTGACAGGTCAGTCATGAAGATGACGTAGGAGTTTTCAGCAGCAGACACTCACCACCTCCACAGTAGCACCGAAAACTCAAATCCAAAAGTGGATTTGGCATTTCATCTTTTGTTCAGCTGTCAAAAAGTATAAGAGATCGACATGCCGTTGTGAATATAAAAAAAGAGAACCACGACCGATGTTTTTTTTTATTTGGCTGCGTGTAAATATGTTAGTCTTACAAACCAAAATTCATATATGAAAAAGGGTTGAATTTTTCCCAAACCGCGAAAATCTTGTCCCGGATCATAATCATCTGTCTAACAATCTTCGCGGGCCAGGTGAAAGTCCATCCAACGTGCGTGGGATTGCTCACGCTTCTTGCAATCTCGCCTTTCAACTCCCAAACTTCATACCTGTATTTTTTCATAATGGGTCCAAGTATGATTTTCGCCTCATTCTATCTGAATGCGTTTCAACGGATTAATCAATAATTCAGACGCCTAATCAGGAGAAGAAAGAGCAGGAAAGACAGAACAGAAAAAGAGAAAGAGAAATTTATTATCGGTTGCTCCGAAGCTTATCGGTTCCCTTCATCCCAAGAAAGAATATGTTATTCATTATCGATATTTAAAAACTCTCATGAAATATGGCGTTCAATTGAAATCAGGCCATAGTACGATTCAATTCACGCCAGAACCATGGATGAGAGAGTATGTATTCATGAAAATGCAACTTTAAAATCAAGCAGAAAACGCTTCCAAAAAAGACTTCTTTAAACTTATGACTAATATGTGTTACAGAAAGATGTTAGTGTTCTGGTGCGAACACCGAAAACAGGAATTGAAGGAGGTTCACTATTTCAATTTTGGTTTCCAGACTTATTTAGGAGTCACGAGACGCAGACAATATCGGTGAACAAATACTTCTTCTTCCAATACAACGTCATTGTGCTGGGACTCGATTTTTTGAAGTATCGACCTTGCGTCTCTATGGACAAGCCCTTACAGATAAGATTCCCTTCGAAGATGAACAAACAAGAGCTCAAGATTACAGTTTCGTGTGAGGCGGTGCGTGAGCTCGATTCGTATATGTTCAACACCGTGCAGCGTAGGATCCTCATCGCCAACAAAGTTCGTCGGATTTTATTCGACGCTCCTGAAGTCGAAGATGATGGACCTTTGCGCGAAGACCAGGTGCGCTTCGACGATTTCCTTCAACCAAATATTCCATGCTGGAAAGATATTGTACCGAATGAGTACTACATTTCAAACTCGTACTCAACCAAAACGCCGCTCCGATCAATCTCGAAATTGATTCGATAGGTCGCGATGCGAGTCTCAATAAAATTACGCCTCAAGTTCATGTTGAATAATATATTCTATTAAAATTATACTACTAAACAGCTATCCTGTTACAAAGATTACTTTGCAACGCTGAACACGAATCCGTTGTCGTTTTTTGCTAGCACGTCACAATTTTTAGTAATCTCGATAAATATTCACGTAATCATAACAAATATTCTCGTCTACTTGCCGCGTGCTGTCGCGGAACGTAACGAACGTTTTCGATAGGGACGCTGCTATCGTCGATGTGTTTTGCAACGACACACGGCAAGTAAACGAGAACTTTAATCGTGATTACTCAAAATTGGGACGTGCTAGCAAAAAGCGGACAACGGATACGTGTTCAGCGTTAAAAAGAACCCAAGAATTCCGTAATAGAATCTTTGTAACAAGATAGCTGTTCAGTAGTGTTATTCAACATTGATTCGCTATTCAAACATTGCCATTATTCATTTTTTGTTTGTCGTTTCTCTGTATTTCATATATTATTTTTCCCCCTTTTCCTTTCGCCCTATACTCGGACTTGCAGGTACTTATTGGAATTTTTTTATCAATGAAATTTTTTACTCTTCGCTATTGCCGTCCGATTTCATTATTTTTATAAGATGCAAATTATCAATAAGAGTAAAAAAAAAATGTGCCACTGCAAATGAACTGATCGAATCCCTAAGAAAATCGTACTTAACTTCGTCAGAAGTTGAAAAAGATGCCGCCAAAGAGAACTCAATTCTTCAAGATTTGATGAGAATGGGAATATGGAAAAGTATATCGAGATATTTGAAAATGCTGAGGACTGTTTTCGCGATAGAGGCGGAAAACTGGATTCCAATGAGGAAATGGAAATATTCCAAACAAGTCGCCTAAGTAGTTATAACTCAGTCCGTTATTGGTTCGGAAGTTTGGATGAAGGGGAGATAACCTTCAAAATTCTCAAAAAGAAAGTCGTGGAGACAAATGAATACTTGAAAAGAGATAAACAAGCGTTGTCAGTAATGACGACGAGAACCAGAAACCAGAATGAATCCCAAGTTGGTTAAGAAACCATCACCAGCGAGGACAAGAAAGCTCTCTTACTCTTTCAATTGTACACTTTCTATTAGCTTTACTTTGATATGAAACTCGATCTTCTTTTGTTGCAGGAATACAAAAGCAGGTGGAATATCTGGCTGAGGACGATTCAATGCAGTCACGTTGTAATAATAATAGTCGAGCGGCTGATGAGGGTTGCGTACCAAATATTTAATTCACTCCCAAAACCAAAATTAACGCGATTGTTTGCACCCAATTCATGTGCACCACCTTCAAGTCATACGTCAAAATAATGTATTTGCAAATTCATATTACGTGAAACAGGCTTGAATTTTTCAGGTATGAATTTGCAGGGGCCCTGAGATGCTCAGTGGACGTGTATGACCTTAACAGAATGGAAAAAATCCCCAAGAGTCGACCACCCATGTATTGCAAAATTATTTTATAAAGAGAAGCATTTCGATCAAATTCATTTTGGGAGAAGGAAATAATCATTTTTGTTATATTTCCAATTTATCAGCCTTAGTAACTTTACAAAAAGTTCCGCATGACTCAATGCAGCTTCATATTTGCCGTTCTTGTTTATTTCATTTTAAAAACAGAGCACTTAGAAAAACATACGCTCGGTTGTTGTCAATCTGAGCCGGTAAGACCTCGATTGCCAATACAAAATAAAACTGATCGAATAAGTTATCATGCGAAGAGAATAAGAATGTCTCAAATGATCCTGTACATAATTTACGCGGACTTTGCGACATGTTTGATGCCATATTCCTCTTCAAACGGCGCTTCCTCTAACACAGTTGAAATACACCAACATAGCCCATCGAGCTTCTGTTATTTTATAGTCTCACAAAATCCGCTTGATCCAACAGAATACAAACCTGTTCTATATAGAGGGCCAAAAGCAGTTGAAGTATTCTGGAAGAAAGTGCGTGAGGAAACTATGCGTCTTTCAAGAATTATTGAATCAACCAAACGAGGCATTATCGTCAATCCCCAAGAAGCAATAGAATTACAAAATTCTCCTAATCCAATTTGCCATCTGTATAATCTTTCCATAGGAAACCGCGAAAATCTTGTCCCGGATCATATTCATCTGTCTAAAAATCTTCGCGGGCCAGGTGAAAGTCCATCCAACGTGCGTGGGATTGCTCACGCTTCTTGCAATCTCGCCTTTCAACTCCCAAACTTCATACCTGTATTTTTTCATAATGGGTCCAAGTATGATTTTCGCCTCATTCTATTTGAATGCGTTTCAACGGATTAATCAATAATTCAGACGCCTAATCAGGAGAAGAAAGAGCAGGAAAGACAGAACAGAAAAAGAGAAAGAGAAATTTATTATCGGTTGCTCTGAAGCTTATCGGTTCCCTTCATCCCAAGAAAGAATATGTTATTCATTATCGATATTTAAAAACTCCCATGAAATATGGCGTTCAATTGAAATCAAGCCATAGTGCGATTCAATTCACGCCAGAACCATGGATGAGAGAGTATGTATTCATGAAAATGCAACTTTAAAATCAAACAGAAAACGCTTCCAAAAAAGACTTCTTTAAACTTATGACTAATTTGTGTTACAGAAAGATGTTAGAAAATTCGCACGGGAGACCCCAGTTCAAGTTGGGGTTTAAACCTCATCTTGTACAAAAATGGGTGAATAAACCCTATTTTAAATCTTTGGTGCTCCTAAATGAAGATACAAATCTATTCCTAATTGAGATGAAAACGAAAAACGTACAATTAAATAAACCAATAAACGTTGGTATGACAGTGTTAGATATATCAAAAGCGCATATGAGCAAATTTCATTAGCAAAGTGAGAACTGAGCTTACAGGCGTAAATGTTGCTACTTTTTATTAAGACGGAAGGAGGTTCAGAAGTGCAAGTCTCACCCAATCGGTGCAATACGCCTAGTGCCCAAGCACTGCAAGTAATACAAGTTTCCCTGACACGGAAGACAGCATTGCTAATACAAAACGTGCAGTCAGCTTTCAAGGCCTTTGCTATACTCGAGAAAACATTCCACTACCCAAGTGAGAGATTACATACAACTTGACAAAAAATTCACAAACCTGCGGTTCAACATAGGCTACAATCCAGTCTGCTTTGTCACAAAGTTTGATGATTGCATCGAAGATTTTATTTTATTGGGCACTACATTCAACGACGAATTTCTGGCTTCACTGTTCCTTCAGAAAATGTCCGATATATACAATGCATCCACTCCTTACTTTCTGTTCTACAACAACATCGCGTGTCAAATAGAAATGCCATTGTATGAGGAGGTAAAGGCGCGCTTTCTCCCACCAGATAATTGAATCTGGAGTAACTGTCCTTCGCCTGGAGTTATTCAATGTTTCGTTGATGCTGCTCATGCAAATGCGCCTCACTATTACTCAACTACTGGATATCTCATACTTACTTCATAATTATAATGAAATTCAGTACGTAACTCAATTAACAAACTTCTGACTCTTTTTTGTAAACTCGGCAAAATCTAAACAATAAGGTACATTTCTTAAAATAATAAATTGACTCAAGGAGCTTTGTTACCATTTTTAGAAAATCTAATATAAATAATTAACTTATGCTCGATAATTTATTCAATTTGTTTGTATTATTTTACAGAATCACCATTTGGTGTTGATACCTCACACTTGTAAATGTCACCAGTCGTAGCTAGATGTAGAGCTGTTTGCTGATATTTGATGCAATTGTCGTATGTAATCTGTTGAGATCAATATCTGAGATGTGATTCAACTTCGGAGACCGGGCAAAAATCGGTCAAAGCTACTGCAGAATGTCCTTAAAGATATTTTGGTCGGTAACATTGAACGATGATTTGTTTTCTTGTGACAATTTCGTTCGTAATTGTTTATTCAACTAATGTTTGCTGATATTTGATGCAATTGTCGTATGTAATCTGTTGAGATCAATATCTGATGTTTGTTACTTGATTTTCATCACTAGTATGCGTCATTTTCTCTCATCTATCTTGTAAAATTATTGCACTCGTTGACTGATTTTTTTTTGTATACTTTTTCAAAGAATCACCATTTGGTCTTAATGCCTTACATATTGTATGTCACCGCAGTGCTGGCAGTTCGTGATGCGTAGAATTACTGCTTGCTGATATTCAATGATTGTTGCGTATAATCTGTTGACATTCATCTGATATTTTGTGGTTTGTAAGTATACCAATCGTTTTTTCATCGCGTCCTCTTCTCTCATCTATCCCCCTCCCTCCTTCTCTCCTTGCTCGATAATTTATTTGATTCGTTTGTACTTTACAGTATCGCCATGAACTACAATCATAGATGGTATTATTACCTTTGACTATATATACATGGACTGGTAATGCTACATTTACGCAAATGTGTTTGTCCAGATATGCCGGAGTTAGGTATGCAACTTGTTGGCACCTTAAGGATGAAAAGCCACAGTGCGCATGCGCAACTGTTCAATTTCGTTATCATTTGCGTTAATTTACTTTTATATTTATTTCCCGCGTAGACTATATAATTTCATCTTCATCTTCGTGAATCGTGAGTTTCTGTTTTTAATCAAGCTTTAATTTTTTATACAATACCCAGAGTGAAAAAATAATGGAGCTCAATAAAGATGAAAATACGTAAGTATTAACGAGTACATATCCGTTTCATATTGATGTATTATTTACTCGTAGACAGCTATCTGAAAGTTGATCTTTTTTCCCAGTTCATTTAAGAAGAATCGTAAACGGAAGAGGTATAAATATTGTTACATATGCGGCTCGATTCCTGATGAAAGGAGCACTTTCGGGTATATATTCCTTTATAAGATTTATTTGTTCAATACTGAAAACTTTATTACACCGTTTAATATTATGACAGTTTGCATAAGCGCTTTCGATCGAAAGATCATCTTCCTGTATCCTGTAGTCGTAATTTTACAAACAGAAAATGCGGAAGTTTATTGATACTTGCATGATTATTGTACAGTTTTCCGAAGGACGAAAGACTTCAACGATGGCTGAAATCCTGCGGAGTGAATGAAGAGGAAATTGTTTGTGGGTCGTATCAAAATTTCAAAATTTGCTCGAAACACTTTCCAGCTTCTTCGATAGTGACTGGTAAATCAGAAGGTCGTCATCGCTTAAAGAATAACGCGATACCTACCATGTAAGTAGGAATTATTAGAACTGGTTTCTTGATTATGTATTAAATTACTTGATCTATCCTGACTTGAGAAGGCGTCGGTACTCGTTTGATATTGATGAATATAAATGGCTACCTATAGATATGAAATGAGATAGGTCGTGTCTTACAAGTATTTCTTGAGCTGAATTTCAAACCGTTTCCTGTTAGTTGATAAAAATTTACAATCTTTGGTAAGATTTTGTTTACTTGCCGCGTGTCGTTGCATACCTATCTCATTTGATTGATTTACAAAAAATTTTCAATTGCATAGTGTCATAAAATTATAACATTAATGAAATGTTCTAATACTGCATTAGGTATAATTTTCTACTTGACAACATGTTGATTACAGAGATTAAGTTACTTGATAATGACGAATAATTTTTTTTTCATTTTGTTCTGTCGAAAGATTTTTGAGTAATGAACATCAGCAGGCCGATATTGTTCGTTCCTTACAAGAGAAATTGGGAAAACGTTTGAAAGATATGGAAGGTATTTCTGAACTGGTGCAAGAGGTAGACCTAACTCCAACTGCGATCGAGACGTCTGAAGGTAAACATCTATAATTCATTGAAGATTTTGTGAAGGTGCTCGATATTTACAAAGAATTATCCTATATACATATTTTACAGAATTATCAACAGAATCTGTCAAAATGCCGCCTCCAACAGGATCTGTTGACATGGCACCTCTGACAGAATCCGTTCAAATGCCGCCTTTGACAGAATCCGCCGAAATACTTCCTCTGACAGAATCCGTTGAAATGCCGTCTGTGACCAAATCCGCCGAAATACTTTCTTGTGAGAGAACATCAACCGCAAACGTGTGTGAAACACCTCTTCGAAGAACTACAACTGTTGGGCAACCACTACGATATTTGGGGGATATAAAAACCAAAGACCTGGAGGACTCTCCAAGAAGGAGGAAAGAATGTCTAAAATTGATCAGATTTCAAGGGAGAAGATTACAAATGGAAAGAAATAAACCGAAGAAGAGCAATAAACGCTTACGAGAACAAGTTAAAAGTTTGAAAGACCTGGTTCATCATCTACGAAAGAAGAATCTTGTTTCTGAGAACACTTCTCTTCATATGCAGGTGAGAGTATAGTAAAGAAGAAGGTGCGGTAAATATGAGATGTAATCAAATGACAGTTCCTGATACATATTTCGAAAAATATTTGATGTTTGAAGGGAGCCAAGCTGTATTGCAGTTATTTCACTTATTCCAATCATTTTGCATCTCGATACCATGAAGAATAGGGAGCTGAGCTGTATTGCAGTTATTTCACTTATTCCAATCATTTTGCATCTCGATACCATGAAGAATAGGGAGCTGAGCTGTATTGCAGTTATTTCACTTCTTATTCCAATCATTTTGCATCTCGAACCGTGAAGAATAGGGAGCCGAGCTGTATTGCAGTTATTTCATTTATTCCGATCATTTTGCATCTTGGTACAGTAAGGAAGAGGAATAGATTAGTAGTAGTATTATTATTATTATTATTATCATTAGCTCCATGGATGCTATACTGGTTGCATTTGATATTACAGTTATTTCTTGATATCCCAGTCATCTATCATCTTTTATATTTCAATTTATTTACGTGTTATGGTGATTACTCACTGATTTTCATTTTCATTTGTTGAAATTACTGGTACTATTTCTACTGTTACATTAGGTACTTTCTATTAAGTTAGCGAGTCCTATTTATAAACTTTTTATATGTGAAGTACGCTTCAAGTACCTACCTACATTCATTGAAAATAAGACATTTTTTTACTAGTGTCGAAATGAGAATCATTTTTTTCTTGAATAGGAACTAGCATTCTTTTCTGAGTATATTTCTTGAGATTCAGTGTACAATATTAGAAAATACTCATTCGATTAGCTACACTTGCTTCGCTCGCGCGTTGCTATGATCAAACTCGTTACAATAATTTTCTCTTTTGCCGCTCGTACATAATACTTTTCCTTAATTTAGGCTTATGTCACTGCCATCAAATCATGTGTTCCTTTTTTTTCTTCTTTTTTTTTATCGTGATTTGAATTCCTTTTTTTTTTTATTTATAGGAATCCATTTCGCCGAGTATTATGCTTCATATTGATGAGAGAAGAAAAGTGGGAAAGACGAAGAAGTATTCGAAAGAATTATTGTCCTTCGCGTTGACTTTACAGTTTTACTCGACGAAAGCCTATTTGTATGTTCGCGAAAAGTTTGATGGGTTATTACCGAGCGTTGAAACTTTGAGAAAATATTGCAAACGAATTAATTCTGAACCAGGTTTTACAAGTGAGGCTTTCAGATTTCTTGAAGCGCAATCCAAACGAAATAGTAAGTCAGTCGTAAATATAGTCATAGACGAGATGTCTATACATAAAGGTTACGATGCAAAAGGAAACTCGACTTATGGATATGTGGATTTGGGATCACTTTTAGAAAAAAGTTCTGATACATCTTCGGATGCCAAAAGTGCGTTGGTCTTTTTAGCAGTCAGTGTGAAAGAGAATTTTCGCATTCCAGTTGCGAATTTTTTAATTAACGGCCTTAACGGCTCTGAAAGAGCTAATATATTAAAAATGTGCTTGGAGCTTCTTCATGACGTGGGCACAACATGTCATTCAATAACATTTGATGGTGCGTCTGTCAATTTTGCCATGTGTGAACAACTAGGAGCAAATGTTTATGATTATGGGAAAAAAAGTTTCAAGCCGTGGTTCCTCCATCCAAGTACGCACGAAAAAGTGTTCATTTTTCCTGACGCTTGTCATATGTTAAAATTGGTTCGAAATCGTTTGGGGAGGACTGTGGATTACCCACGTGAAATTGCTTTGTTCAATAAAGAACAAATTGAAATTTCATTCTCTAAAATTGAAGAATTAGTTGTTCTTCAAAAAAAAAGAAGGATTAAGAGCAGGCAATAAACTCACACAATTACACGTAGACTACAAAAATAAAATAATGAATGTAGCCTTAGCTGCTCAAACACTGAGTACCTCTGTGAGTCATGCTCTCACAATAGCCGAAGAGAAAGGGTACATCGATCAAGCCGCTGCTACGGCAGAATATTGCCAGGTATTCAATGATTTATTTGATTTGTTGAACTGCCGACAGAAATTCAACAGTCCCAAAACTCCATTCAAACAGCCGCTCACGAAAGAAAGTCTTCCGATGTTGAAAAAAAAAGCAGAGGAAGGAATTGCTTATATATGTGGATTGACTGATGGGATTTCTGGAAAAGTGATCCACAGTTCCACAAGGACTGGGTTTATAGGCTTTATCATAGCTTTAACTAATATTTTTGAATATTTCACTTTAATACAGAGCATTGAAGGTTTCGAACTACAATATTTTTTAACATACCGTTTGATTCAAGATTACCTCGAAAATTTCTTCGGATGCATCCGAAGCAGGGGTGGTTTTAACGACAACCCTACGGCGCATCAATTTAATGTTGCATACAAATATATGTTGATCCACACAGAAATTCGATCGAGTGAGAATGGCAACTGCTTATTGGACGACATAAGTGTGTTGCAAGGATCAAGTGTGGCTATCCGGGATGAAGAGGCTAACGGGAATGATGATCTTCCTATCGAATTTGTGGATTCGCTCGATTATGAGAATCAGAATCCTGAATTTGAAATGCCCGACGATGAGGACGAGATTGAATCAAGAAATGAGGATAATACGTTATCCCCGCATTCTTATTTCTGAACTGCAGCGTTTTTTGTAAACAAGTACCGGTAGGCATAATTAACTGAAAAACGATTGCGTGTCTATTGAAGGGATATACGAATTTGGAAGATGATTTCCGTCATGTACCTAGTAGGTAGGAAAACTGGGTTCTAACATTCTTCATCATTGCTAAACAAGAGTATTCAGGTACGAGTACGATTTAGTACGATATAACTGTACTATAGATATAAAAATATTACTGTAATGTATTTGGAAAAAAACAATTTGAAAAGTTGTTTTTAATTCAAAAAGTAGATTAATTTAGTTTCAGGGTGAAAATGAAAAAATTACAAAACGAGAATTTGATAACACGGGAAAACATGATAATAATCATTGACTCGCGCATGCGCATTTGGGGAGTTCATCCTTAGAGTGTACAGAAGTTGCCTACGTTCGCGCCGGCATATCTAGCCAAATTCACCGCCGCATTACCAGTCCATGTATATATAGTCAAAGATTATTACGCAAATTGTGGCCGGAATCACTTCATACAAAAAGAAGTAGAGCGCAGATATATGGAAAAAGAAGCGCAGGTTGTCATGGGAAAGTGCGTCATTGAGGACGTCAAACCGGGTAATCCATTTGTTTTCATCACAGCAGATAAATTTTTGTATGTGACATGTGACTGTCACAAGGTGCGAGTTCTTCATAAATTACGTCCGGTTTGGGGTGGCCGCTGATGTAATCGGCAACCAAGGGACAATGTTGGTCGTCCAAGATACAAAAAAACGTCCGGCACTTCCAACGGACAATTCTACCGTCAAACTTCGAATAGGTGACAAAGAAAGAGTCGTCCCGAGCAGCGAGCAAACGTTTTGGGCAAATTCGAGACGTTGTAAATGTTTGAGTAGGCGAACGGATTCGTATCTTAAAGTTCATTGCCTGTTTGGCGCTATCACCTACTCTCACAATGATAGGCACGTATTGTAAAAATGTTGAACAGTTGGCATTTATTGATTGTACGTAAACACGGGGCTCTGTCGAGAACTCTGAAACCTTGTAGAGTACTCGAATTTCGAAGGAAAGAATTGCAACGGATGGTCACTCACCGCTTAATTTTACAGAACGTTACGCAGTTGGAATTGGTGGCGAAATAATTTTCTGAAGATCCTAGACATTACGAACGATTAAAAGTACGAATTTGGATTTTGTATATTGGTATATAGAAAAAGAGGGCGACCGGCAACTAGATGGGTGGATGAAATAAAGAAAGTTACTGGACCACAATGGATCAGAGTAGCTCAAGACAGAATGCGTTGGAAGAATGTATCGGAGACTCATGCCTCGCGGTGACTCGCCCTCTAATCAGAGTTGTAAATAAAAAAAATAAATAAAAAAATATTGGTATATAAAAATATGAAAATGTGAACATTCACTATTATTTTAGATACTGTTTCCACAAGTTCGTCCCATTCAATACGTGACGTTGGACGATTTTGAAAAAGACGTAAAGAATGAGGAGATGGTAAAGATGGCTAAGTTCACCCGTCTTATTCATTCGCGTGACTGGCGATACTGTGATGGGTATTATGTTACCCCTAAATTTGTGCCGAAAAAGCATGCAGGTCGAGATGATTTCTATACATGGGAATTGGAAGACCCCAGAGCACGAGCGCGATTCGCTAAAATAGAACACTTGCCTTTTACAAGAATGGGCTGTTGTGCTTCGAAGGCCGATTATGATGCATATGAAGCGTCCCTAAAGTAATTGTCGTTTCTCATTATTTCCTAAGTGTAATACTCATTAAACTTGTGTAAGAAACGCGATTTTCGAACTTCCGAAACGTTTTTACTACAAATTATATCCTAAATAAAATTTTTTATCTTTGCTTTTTTTCACAAGATTAGTCATAAATTATTTTCTAGTTGTTATAAATTTTTATTTGTCGAACAGTAATTGTTTCAAGAATTTCACTATGGACTTGGCGCTCGAGCCGCGCAAGAAGAAGAGTATCTGGACACCGTTTGTAAACTGAAAGCAGCTGGCAATGAATGCAAGAAACATTTGCAGAAACTGCCTTGCGTCCAAATTGGACCGGAAGGTCGTCGCGATGTGGATTATGAAACCGGTTTTCCGCGGCGTGTGGAAACAAATCCTGTTTGGCAGGTCCAAGATTGGACAAGACAGTTCGTGGAAAGTAAGGCCGGTGAGGCCATACACAAAGCTCTCAACGCATCAAAAGTCTAACTGAGGCGGTTGAGAATCTGTCCATGGTGACGGACGACCTAGCGGTCACTGAAGTCCAATGCACCCTGCATCTCCCAACAGAACTGAACGCCCTATGCAACGAAGTAACCAGTGCTCATTACACACTTGTTTGGCAGAGAAATCAAACCTCTAACAGCTTGCTTTATCTCCAATCCGCACAAAGTCTCTTTGTCTAGTGGCAGTTGATAGATTGCTGTGACGCCGACGCCGTTCGACGTCACGTACATGTACAGAAAAGAATGCGCGAATATTTAACATCGTAGAAAATATGTAGTTTACCCGTACCTTGATGATTCATATAGCCCGCATCCTCTTAGCGACAAAACTAACGGTATAATAGTAAAACTCTCATTGTTAAAATATTTAGGATATGAATCAGCTAACCCCTATCTATTTTTGTCTTAACGTAACGGTAAAATATTCTTTGTTTAACGACCAAAGCGCAGTTTCCTCGTAAGTACTTTTGTAATCAGAATTATTCTATCCGTGAACCTCATGATCGAATGTACTCTCTTGGGCCTCTGATAATAAAATAATTTTAACCTGGTATTTCAAACTTAATGTTTCTTATTCGCGTTCGTATCCCTTAGACAGCCCATCACAATTACGGAACAAGCCCTGCCCGTGTTCTCATTAAGAACGGCTGGAAGAGAAGGAGTCGAAGTTCAGTTTGTGATCGACCACGTGTGCGCTAGATCGGTCATGTTGTCAGTGGTCTGTCGCATGTTGTACAACAACAGCGCGTCTATAGGACCTCCAAAACAGTCGCGATTCAGTCACCGCTATTCGTCGGGAGGAAATGTAAACGTACCTCATACTCAAATATTTTGGCAGGAACAGAGGAAGCACAAATTCCAACAAATTCACTATATTTCAATTTTGAATTTGTTGGATTAAATAACAATCGTTTGTTGCAAACAATAAACGTTAACAAGTGTGACGCATGTTGTACAACAACAGCGCGTCCATAGGACCTCCAAAACAGTCGCGATTCAGTCACCGCTATTTGTCGGGAGGAAATGTAAACGTACCTCATACTCAAATATTTTGGCAGGAACAGAGGAAGCACAAATTCCAACAAATTCACTATATTTCAATTTTGAATTTGTTGGATTAAATAACAATCGTTTGTTGCAAACAATAAACGTTAACAAGTGTGACGCATGTTGTACAACAACAGCGCGTCCATAGGACCTCCAAAACAGTCGCGATTCAGTCACCGCTATTTGTCGGGAGGAAATGTAAACGTACCTCATACTCAAATATTTTGACAGGAACAGAGGAAGCACAAATTCCAACAAATTCACTATATTTCAATTTTGAATTTGTTGGATTAAATAACAATCGTTTGTTGCAAACAATAAACGTTAACAAGTGTGAGCATTTCAACTTAAACATACGAGACCGATTTTGAAGTGCGTGCGATGATACGATATTTTACGGCGCTCGGCGAGACGCGTAACGCTATCTGTATGCGAATTGAGAAAGTGTACGGGTCAAAAATGAGTGCTCAGATGGTCGGTAGATGGCGTGCGATGTTTTTGAACGGGCGAACGAATATTTTTGATGAACAACGGGCGGGTCGACCGAGCGATACAACGACTACCGATTCGATTAACACGGTGCGCGCGTTAATCGAGGAAGACAGACGATTAACGGTCAGACAAATTGCGAATTATTTTGCAGAGGTTGTCTGTGATCCAGTCAGCACTTTTACTATCTCGAAAATCATAAAAGACGAGCTTAACCTTCGTAAACTGAGTGCAAGGTGGGTGCCGAGGATCTTGACTGATGAGCACAAGAACAATCGGATGGCGGCCGCGTTAGACTTCCTCTCTCGCTATAACGAGGGGGGGGGGAAGAGTTCCTGTCTCAAATAGTAACTGGAGACGAGAAGTGGGTCCACCATTACACCCCCGAGACAAAGGAACAGAGCAAGGAGTGGACGGAGAAAGGGGGAAGGCCCCCCAAGAAAGCGAAGATGGAGCGCTCAGCGGGGAAGGTAATGCTGACCGCTTTTTGGGACGAAGAGGGGATGATTTTGGAGGAGTATACTCCGAAGGGGTGTACGACGACGCAGCAAACCTATTTCGATACGCTCATGAAGCTGCGAGCTGCAATAAAGGCAAAACGACCCGGAAAACTCTCGAAAAAAATTGTTCTGCTTCACGATAACGCGCCGGCACATTCTGCCCGATTAATCAAGACTCTTTTAACGAATTTTAAGTGGGATGTTTTCAGCCACCCGCCATATTCCCCTGATCTGGCTGCTTCGGACTACCACCTGTTCCCAAATTTACACGTGTGGTTGGGCGGAAAACGTTTTTCCAGCGACGAAGAGGTGAAGATGGCGGTTCATGGATATTTACAAAATTTGGACAAATCTTTTTACAAACTAGGTATCGCTAAGCTTATAAACCGGTTCGAAAAATGTTTAGATCGAAAAGGTGATTATGTGGAGAAATGAGTTGAATGCACTGATCTCAAATAAATTTGGTTTTTCTTCATAGATCTTTTTTTTCGTTCGTTACAGCGTGAGGAAACTTACTTTTCTAACAGCCCTCGTAATTGTGCTCGGGCTCGATTTTCTCCAAAACCAGCCGTGTATTTACCTACTGCAGCCGTACTTTGAAATTAGATTCCCCTTGCCATCGGGTAAAAGGGAGGTTCGAGTTCCAACTCCCTGCAGTTGGGTCGGAGTCAGTTGTGGACCAATACATGTACAACCAAAAAAATGCTCGGGTGCTCATGGGCGAGGAAGCTTGCCGGGTACTCTTTTTCACGCCTTACAAAGACAACGCCGTATCTTTCGGAGATATGGATAGAGCTGATTATGAGAAGATGCAACATTTATTAGAAATTGTACCAAGATCTGTGGACGTTGTTCCTCAGTCTCTGTATCAAAAGGAAGATGAAGTTTGCAGT
This sequence comes from Aspidiotus rigidus, assembly GCA_035079385.1. Taxonomy (NCBI): domain Eukaryota; kingdom Metazoa; phylum Arthropoda; class Insecta; order Hemiptera; family Diaspididae; genus Aspidiotus; species Aspidiotus rigidus. The sequence goes on from JAVHKY010000035.1 coordinate 1,661,937, forward strand.
CGCAGGCAGGCCAAAGCCGAAGAAGCTCGTTCATATTGTTCAGTTTAATTTTTTTCGCCATTTTTTATTTGTACATTTGTTTCTTTACTTTTGCGTGTTTTTGTATCATATTCTTCCACATTTTCATTGCTATTGGTTACATAGATCTTATCATTGAGAACACAGCATGTACGTTGCACTCAAGTTAGTAATACATGTGTGTCTTACAGTTTGCAATTTATTTTGTCAATAATTTCATTATGAAGTGCGTCGAGAATATGACTATCGGAATACTTATAGAAGTTGAACATAATTTTTAATATCTGAATTAAGAAATATTGCGTAATGAACAATTAAGTAAACATACGTGCAAGTATATGAAATACACAGAGAAAGAACTGGAATATATTGAATGAATTTGAACAAGTCATCTTTGAAAAGTTTACTGCTGCCATAAAACTTGCAAAACAATAAGTCACTCAGCAGCGCTACAATTTGGTACTCGACAGTACATTTTTGGGAAAGTAGTTCATCAAAGTCAATGACTGTGAGATAAATTTGCGATACCTTTGAATTACCTTGAAATAATCCGTCCACGATGAGGTAATTAATGGGGAACTGCTGGGAATCTACATCATTGAACTGGGTAACATTTGGTCAACAACTCGCACCCTTAATTCGCCCAAAAACAGACAACTTTTTGAACTACGCGGATGCTTGTGGTCAACTGTTGGGTTGCATGTATTACCCTTTGATCGCTTCTAAGCAGCCTAAGTGCGTTCTCCTCTGATTTAAAAAGGAAGTTGAAATCCCCTGACTATCATGATGCTCTCCATTTAATGGTAGGGACAAAATTTTGTTACACATTATTTGACCGGAAGACAATGTAAATTGAAAATAAAAATAAACAACAAATCCAGTAAACAACAAAGATGGCTTTTGCCTTTGTTTATAACGTAGTGGTAGTGTGAAAGAGCCAGGAATGGTTTAAATTGGTGACATGATATAAATAAAATATTTCTCTAACAAGTATCTGCAATGTACATCGTATTCACGTGCATTAAATACATAATTTCAATGATTGATTAGTTTTATATAAATAATTATGTCCTGCATATAAAATTATTATACATTTTTTCAAAATGAATCGCGAATAACGAAAATTCCAGGAGAAATGGTGCTACAGAATTGAATAATAACACTACTGAACAGCTATCCTGTTACAAAGATTCCAAGAGGATACTTTTCAACGCTGAACACGAATCCGTTGTCCACTTTTGCTAGCACGTCACAATTTTTAGTAATCATGATTAAAGTTCTCGTCTACTTGCCGCGCGCTGTCGCGGACCGTAACAAATGTTTTCGATAGCGACGCTGCTATCGTCGATGTGTTTTGCGACGACGCGTGGCAAGTAAACGAGAACTTTAATCGTGATTACTAAAAATTGTGACGTGCTAGCAAAAAATGGACAACGGATTCGTGTTCAGTGTTGAAAAGTATCTAAGAATCATGTAATAGAATCTTTGTAACAGGATAGCTGCTCAGTAGTGTAATGTTTCCCACGCGTTGTTGGTAATACTCCCCAAGAAGAAATTTGAATTGTTCAGTTCAACGTTTGATGGTTATTTGTTTTCAGTTTGAACGCAAAGCACTTGTTGTAGCCACCATGCTTTGGTAGTTTGTGCGAAAAAAATTGTATGTATTCCCTTCAAAAAGATTTGAAAGTGAAAGTAATTAAAGTTAACGCGAGTAGTGTTTGTCAACGCAGTACATTAATTTCATTCATAGTGATTCAGCATCACCTTCTGTTGCATGAGTACATAAATTTTTCATATTATGCGCCATATTTAGAATCATGTTTGATGTACATCTTACAAAAGATAATTGAATAACTCGATGTAATATCAACTTTTTCAACCTGCCATTCTTCTTGGCTCGCCGCATTTGATTGTATCTCAATTTGTCGATTACTGAAGGACGTCTCTTTCACTTTGAAGGTTTTAAATGGTATCTGATCACGCTCTGAATATTTGTTCTCGCCAATTGGTAAGTACATTTAGGCGAATCGCTCGCTGGGTACATTTCTATGACCCCTCACCATATCATTTTTGAATAAACCTGAATCAATTGTTTGTGTAGATTTGTATACCTTCTTTCATCGTTTGTATATAAATTTTTCCCATGCAAAATCATGATATTGTCATGGGAGGCCGTGGAAACAAGGGCCTCCCCATTTTGAGTTTTTCAACCACAATTTATGTCAATTGTTTATAAATCATTTGTATAGGTTTGTACATCACATTTCATGGTTTGTATGTCAATATTTCTCTCCGCCCTCCACCAAAAACAAATTCTGTATTATGGAAAGGGAGGAACTAAAAAAGGGAAAATTGCAAAATTTTAATTCAAAATTCCTGCCAATCGTTTGTATAGGTTTGTATGACAGTATTTCTCCCCACCCTCCACAACCCCCCCCCCCCCAGAAAAAAAAGACAATTCTGTAGGCGGTGAATAAGTAATATACCCTGTATTGGTGTATCCTACCATAATCGCTATTGGCTGCGTTTTGCTGCCTTTTGGTATACTAGGAGTGTGAACATACTACACTCTCATGAGGCACAGAGTACATCTTGTGTTGTAATAAAAGACAATGTAGAACAAAAATGTTTTTCTCTTCATTGATATCCCATTACCTTATTTTTCCAGGTGGCCTTCGATTTCAACAGACTTTTCCCAAATAGTAAACAATCTTTCAACAGATCGTGAAAAGAATTTTTGGTTGGATTTCCGCGAAATAAAGACGCCTATAGATGGTGCAATCTTTTAAGTACGGTTCGAGACGGTCAATAATTTTTTCATCAGTATTTTCGCAATTCCATTCAACTATTATTTTTAAAATTATGTGGAATCTAGATCACAAGGACATTACAATATTGGCAATTCTGCCCCATTTGATCAACGCAAAAGTTACATCACTAATCCGCAAAAGAAGGTAGCCAACTATAGAAGAATCACAAACTGCTACTTTTCTTCAAGTTGAAGTAAGTACTTACTGCTCACATAAGGAAAAGCGAAGAAAAACAAGGCTTTACCCGCACAATTTTTATTTTTAAGACGACGACGAGTTTGATTAACTATCCCGTAGGGCTGGCGAAAGGACAGGTAATGAAATTCACGTCTCCATGGGAGTGAAATTTAAATCAACAGATTATGGGGTAGGCCCCAGTGATGCCGGTCACTCCATATTAGCAATGTATTTACTTGACGTAGGAAAAATAGTCCGTTGTAATATCTCAGAAATTTCGGTAGCTATTAATCAATGTTTCATCTCACTGAAATTAAGAAATTTAGTTAAAATGGACCAAAAGCCCAAATTTTTAACTGCTGCTACAATAAAAGTGATCTCCAAAATGCCATTTGAAGAGTACAATCGAGTAAAACAAATTTTGGAGTTTGTAATTAAAAGTATGTTTCTGTTTGGTTCTCTCTTTCTTCTTCATATTATTTAAAATGTTCTTCAATCGTTCGCATTAAATACGAGAGATTGCAGGTGTTCGTTCGCTTCTCGCGGAAGATCGGCGCCTTACGATTCGTCAGATCGAGTTCTTAATGTCTACAGAGATGTGTACTCGACTATCCTACGGTATTGCGTACTCCTAAGTAAGTAATCCGTTTTATGCTAAGGTCAACAGCCTAGTCCCATGAATTGCTTACTTTTGTACCATACATTTCAGGCAATGAACAATCTCAGGAAAACCAAAATAAAAATTGAATTGCTCGACGACGTTGACTGCTTCAAATTCATCGGCTCCTTCATTAAGGAGGAGTTGATAAGGAAAGAAAGAGAAAGCAGGTGGGTTGCACAATATTTTACTTCTTTCGCACAATTGTTTGAGGATATAAATTATAAGGATTTTGTAGAATTTCGCCTATAAAAAGAAGGAAAGGGATTTCATACCAGCATTTTGAGCAATAATACGATCATGCATATGAAGCGTCCTTTTCCAAAACGGCCTAAATCCATTTTTTTTCGAAATCGGTTTTTTAGCGCCATCTGGCGGAGAATGTAAAGATACACATTCCAACCCTCACCGAACATGAAAAAGTCACCTCTATCGCGTGTAATCGACCACAGTAAAAAAGTGAACGTTAAAATTCTGATTCAATAACGGCCTTAATCCGTGATAAGAAAAACACGTTTCGTTCTTGTTATTATTTCATTACATTCGAACAATTTCACATTATTTTCTTGAGGAGTTCAAGTGATTCTGCCCAAAATTATGGATGATGATATTGCAGTGGTAAGTTTCAAGAGTATTAATCTATTGGTAGGAGTCTTGGCTGAATGAATAATGATAATTGCCTCCTAATTTGCATCGTAGGAGGAATTCGCAGTAGAGACAAGTCGCGGATGCCGCATGCGCGAAAATCGATCAAAATGGTTAAAAAATGTGAAGCGAGATATTCGTAATGGGAGAGATGCACGTCTTGGACCGCATATTTCTTGTACGCATGAAAATCTCCCCTGGTGCAGCGCAAATCAGCTTGCAGTTACTGATATTCAAAGTTGGTCATCTAAATTACCTACGTTATCATTAGATGTGGCCATGTTCATAAGGTAGTAATTATTATTGTTATGTTTTTGATTTAGAATTCTTTGATGGTCTGTATCGAAAGACTACGTATAAGGAACAGAACAGCTACATTATACCGTATATGACACCAATGGAATGTTTGCGAAAACGTTCTAAGAAGCCGAATCCGCGATCAAGAACTGCATGTTATTCTCATGTTCGAAAGGCTGACGGCAGTTTGGTAACCGTGAGCGCTAAGACTTTTGGATCTATTTGTGGCTTAAGCAAACTAATTCTACCTTCCTATTGCAAGCTGAATACTGAATGAGTGACATTTATTGATTCAATATTTTCAATTTTTATAGGTAGGAAGCGGCTGAATAATGTCAGGATGTTATCCTCTTTTTCACGATTTTTTTTTTTGTCGGCGGCGAAATTTTGTGCGGCTGAAAGACCTGCGTCGAATCGTTCTTGCAGCGAAAAGTCCTACACCCAGATTTAGGTACGCTATTTTCAGATGGAAGCCTTTCACATCCAGAACGAACCATTTGTCGCTGTCCACCTATTTTCAGATTGCATGTAAAGAATATCCTTCTATACGTCACACACAAAGATTACTTGGATTTTTCAAAAGGCATAATATTTTGCCCTCGTCCTAACACAAGAACTGATGAGGCCGCAGAAGCAGTTGTGACTGCACTCTTGACAAAAGAATACAAGCTTGGGACTGAAAGTATTTGTATGAAAATTAAATCACGAAAGATGGTAATAAAACGCGTTATGTTACCATAAATTGGACTCCGGTAAAACTGAGGGTTTTACACGTCCATTTTGTTAAGTCTAATGTTATGTACCTGCACCTTTGCACCTTATAGTATTCGCGTATAAGACTTGCACCTTATAGTATTCGCGTATCTTATAGTATTCGCATATAGTATTAGCAACCAATCTATTCTCCTCTTTTGCACCTCTTATACATCTGTATCTATAATCCTATACGCACCTCTTATTTTACGCACCGTATATACGTCGCTATTCCATCGACATAAATATTTTATTTTTATGACTTTAACCGACTCATCTTTTTGCCCTTCTTACAATCTATATCTATATTTCCAAAAATGTACCTATATAAAGCCTGGCATTGTATAATAAACTGACTGTTAATTCTCAAATCTTTAATTTGTTGGAGCCGCACATAACACTAACTAGAAAATCAATGAGCATATTTAAATCAGGAACATTCAAGTGGCAAGCAAACGACTAAACATTATTAGCCAAGACAATGGTAGAAATCACTTGCCTGCTGCTGGCTGATGTCCCTGCTCTAATAGCGTTCATGAAATAAACTTCGAAAATGAAATTGTAATTTGTACCCGAAGAATTGTGAAACCTAATGTGATGCCCATGCTTTTTGTACATTTACAGAAATCACGGAATTGGAAATGGCCAATACTTTTATTAGAGAATTTTCTTCTAAAAAAACGTTGTATAAAATTCCTTCTGTGGCTTCTACATTACCAGCAAAACGTCGTCGCATTCATAAGAAACCGTTCGATTGCGTTTTGGAAAATAAAAAAGCGAAACCAGTGCATGCAGATCACGACCATGTGAATGTCAACTCATCACAGTTAGTTTACATGAATTAAAAATTACTTTAATGTGTTTCAGCGCCAACCTACACCTGTATATTTTACTTAAAATACAGTTACTTTAATTGATAAACTAGTTATGAATAATTTTGGACCTGTTCATTGACAAATAGAAATTGTATGTTGTAATTTTAATAATTTTGGACCCTTTCATTGACAAATAGAAATTGTATGTTGTAATTTTTCATGGGAAACAATGTTTTTGAAATTTTTCCAAGTGTGTCCATTTTACTACCATGGTCCTTATTACTACCTTTAAAGTGTGTTCATATTACCACCACTGAACCATATTACCACCTTTTAGGGGTGTTCATATTACTACCGTGGCCCATATTACTACCCCAAAAAGTTCGACTACAAAAACTTCAATAAAAATGTTATTCCCCAGGAAATACAAGAATTAAGCTCGTGGCATGAATACAGAAGGACTGCCCTACACACTCATCAAGAAACCGTTCAATTTGATCCATTACTTCCTGAGTTATTGACTAAAATAAGAACTATGTCCATATTCCTACCCCTTACTCTAGCAAAAAAAAAATTTATAAAGGGACCTAGACAGCTCCCATAAGTCGAAGCAAAATAATCAAATGGATATTGGAGCTGCGAACTGCGACAAAGTCAAGTAAGCTAAAAATTGCTTATTCAAAAGGAAGTAATCCATCCGTTGTATGCTCAGGTCAATAGCCTAGGCCCATGAGTTGCTTACTTTTCTACTGTATAAACAATCTTAAGGAGATGAAAGGGACAAAAATAAGCTCCCTTGAAAAAATAGAAGAAAACAAGTTTATCGGCTCCTTCATCAAGGAAGAGCTCATGAAGAAAGAAAGAGAAAGCAGGTGGGTTGTACAATATTTCCTAAATAAGTAATCCGTTTTATGCTAAGATCAATAGCCTAGTCTCTCAGGAAAACCAAAATAAAAATTGAATCGCTCGACGACGTTGACTGCTTGAAATTCATCGGCTCCTTCATTAAGGAGTTGATGAGGAAAGAAAGAGAAAGCAGGTGGGTTGTACAATATTTTACTTATTTCGCACAATTGTTCAAGGATATAACTTATAAGGACTTTGTAGAATTTCGCCGATAAAAAGAAGGAAAGGGAAATCCAAACTTGTAATTTCTCGATTCCACGAAAATGACATTGTTTTGTAAGTATCGGAACATATATCTTAACTACATTTTATGAAACAACTTTTTCTCAGTATTTTCCCCTAAATTATGCTTAACAAATTAGTATCATTTTCATTCTTTCTCGAGAGAAACTAAAATGAAAAGTGATCTCCAAAGTGCCACTTGGAGAGTACTTGAATAATACGGTACTATTCATTACGTCGGATTTCACATAATAATTCCATATCCACAGAGAAAATTAGGGTTTTTCAAAAGTAAATGAAAATGTAATTTACAAATTTCTAAAGGAAAGTCACGTTTGAAGCAAAAATCAAGTTTCTCCCTACCAATTCTTCGTTTGTATTAGGCTAAGAAATATTCTCAAATAGTTGAAGGCTGATTCATCATTGAAAGTCGGTTATAGTCTCATTTATTCAAGTGTTCTTCGACATTTCCTGTTAATTTTTTTCAGATTGAAGCCTTCCACGTCCAGAACGAGCCATTTGTCGCTTTCTACCTATTTTCAGATTGCATGTAAAGAATATCCTTCTATACGTCACACACAAAGATTACTTGGATTTTTCAAAAGGCATAATATTTTGCCCTCGTCCTAACACAAGAACTGATGAGGCCGCAGAAGCAGTTGTGACTGCACTCTTGACAAAAGAATACAAACTTGGGACTGAAAGTATTTGTATGAAAATTAAATCACAAAAGATGGTAATAAAACGCGTTATGTTACCATAAATTGGACTCCGGTAAAACTGTGGGTTTTACACGTCCATTTTGGTAAGTCTAACTAGAAAATCAATGAGCATATTTACATCAGAAGCATTTAAGTGGCAAGCAGACGACTAAACATTATCAGCCAAGACAATGGTAGAAATCATTTGCCTGCTGCTGGCTGATGTCCCTGATCTAATAGCGTTCAGGAAATAAACTTCGAAAATGAAATGAATTGTAAAACCTAATGTGATGCCTAGCTTTTTGTACATTTACAGAAATCACGGAATTGGAAACGGCCAATACTTTTATTAGAGAATTTTCTTCTAAAAAAACGTTGTATAAAATTCCTTCTGTGGCTTCTACATTACCAGCAAAACGTCGTCGCATTCATAAGAAACCGTTCGATTGCGTTTTGGAAAATAAAAAAGTGAAACCAGTGCATGCAGATCACGACCATGTGAATGTCAACTCATCACAGTTAGTTTACATAAATTAAAAAATTACTTTAATGTGTTTCAGCGTCTACCTACACCTGTATATTTTACTTAAAATTAATGCAGTTACTTTAATTATTTGTAACAGAGAAAAAATTCTGCTGTCTAACGATGAAAATGTTGCTGTACGTGAAGAGGAGGCCGTTGAGCTAAATTTGGACAATAGCCGTAACAATGAACAAGAAAATGCGGCCAATGGGAATGAAGAAAATCGTTCAAACCTGGACGATTTCTTCCCAAACCTACTTGAGTGAGAAAAATTATATAATTTGTGAAACTAAATTGATAATCTTGCAAATCCAATTGGCCTTTGTTTTCATATTTGTTTTTAATGTAAGAATTTTGGTGTAACCATTTGATACATTTGTTTTTTAGTAATGATGAATCACACTACCAATCTCCTGATACTTTTCCTCATTATCAGGACGCCAACGCTGCTCTCAATAATGAACCTAAGCTCAAATATTATACACTGCAGGCCAGTGACTCAATAAATTCTCGCTGGTACCACTCACCTATTTCCTAATAGTAACTGGCAATGGTCCCGTCGTAACAACTAATCGGGACCATGTATCAGTAACTTTACTCCTTCTCTTTATGATTCATCTTTTTCACTCTTTCTGCCTTCACAAATCATTCCATTCCACTATGTAGGGAACTCTCGAGACTGAGACCATGAAAGCGCCCTTCCTTGCTGCGATGATAGCTGAGATAGATAGGAGCAATGCTATTACGCAACTCCACATTGCCGAAGCAAACTGAGCGGCTAGTCAATCGGACATGGCGGGCCGCGAAAGTGGTTGCTCGTCTCCTGATTTGTCTTTTTGTCCTACTTGTGGTTGTCAAACCTTGAGGAGAACGGCAGAATTATGGGACATTGAGTTCTACGTAAACTCCAAGACATCTCACGCTGCTCAAAACTCAGACCACTGTGTCGGAGTTGTCTACCGTAGGATTGATTCTCGTCTCACTCAATTCACTTCCCTTACCTTTGATTTTTCTTCCTGAAGACTTGTTACTTCCTACAATCTTTGACTATTGCGTGTTTTGCAGTGTAACACCCAATCAATCTAGATTAGCTTTATGTATTTATACTTTTTATTTTATTTGATTCATTTTGCACTATTGATGTTTTCAGTGGAACGGCAATGGTATATGACTGTGGAAGATGACTTATTTGGACGCGAATTGGATATAAACTCCAAAAAATTCACTTAGCCTTCTTCAAAATTTATAGGGGGCATGCTGTAGCATCTTAAAATTTGTGTTCAAATTTCTTTCGCGATGATCCTCGATCGTCGATGTAGTTGGGGTCAAGTAGTCAATTTAGTTTCTTTTCTTTTCTTATTGTCTATTTGAAATCGCATCCCAATTCCGCCTAAACCTGTATTATATTTAGACTCTTTTCTCTTCCTGATTTCTTTCTTTTTTTAAAAAATTTCAAATCCCCTAGTAAAGTGTCTTCCCCCTTTCCTCTCAAATGAAATCATTTCATAATAAGGTGAGAAAAATTGAAATTCAAAGGATGATTTTGTGGAAATGACAGAAGTCAGTTCAAAATATTTTAAACAAAATTTGCAATAAATTATTCCAAATTTTCAATGCAAAATCTGTCTTTTGAGAAGATACTCTACTCGAAAATCAAAGAATACTTTTTTTTTTTTTTTTGTCAACTGTGATGAAGTTGAGGAATATGTTATTGTTCAGTTGGTGCATTTTTTTCAGATGATTTACTGAATGTGTGGAGACTAAATGTCACAGGGCAAAGAATTCAGAGCTTTTGCAAATGCTCTGGAAACAACTTGGGTTCCTGAAAAATACCAATCGTCCTAAGACGATGTTAATCTCAAATACTGCGCAGAATTACCCAAAATTATGATTTGCAGGATATATTTTGCCACTCATTAAAAAACTGAATAAATTTTTCCAATTTTGCATAAGTCGAGATGACTGAAGCAATAGCAAAAAAGAAAAGAGATTGATGGATTTGGCGTACATCAAGTCAAATCAGAATCACAGGAGAACTGAAATCAGTTACATACAAATAAAACTACAATTCAAGATATTTCATAAAATGAGAAATTTGAATCGGTAAAATGTATCACTTGAAGTGGAAAGAGAGAGAAAGAGAAAAAAACAACTGAATTGCGAGCAACTGCTAGTCCTACATAATAGTTTGTTCAGGAAGAAATGAATTTGAAGGTCAATTTTAAAATTGAATACATCACCAGTATTTGATCATAATGAAATATTCTTCAACAGAAGTACTCATTTCTTTATTGTATACTTGAGGATGCCGTTACCACAACAAATCAATCAGTATTTTATGCATTCTGCAGTTTCTACTAACTAAAGCAAGTATGATGTAAGGCAGTATGGTTTCTAACAGTGCATCAGGGTTTCAACCTCATCACTGTTCTACCTTACGCCACAAAGAACTCGAGTGAACAACCAGTGTTTTCTTGTACTGTTGATACAATTGGTATCCCCACTACAATACTTTACTAATACATATAAAATTGACTGCAATATCATTAAGCTATCAGCACCAACATCTTAGGAAAATTTGTCGATTATGACAAGTGCGGTCAGCAACTATAATTATGCTTGTAAATTTCATTGATCATATATAGTATTATAAATGAGTACTGATACCATATTCCAACCATGTATACATTTCTTGGAAAGACAAAATCCTCTGCTTTCCATTAGGTTATTTCAACATTGGAAAAAATATTCTTTTCTACCAACAATAAATTTCTTTATTTTGATATCTTTACAAGGAGAATTTGTCGCTAATCTAAGGTATATGAATGAAGTTTTTTTCAACAAAACTCTCTCAAGACAATGAAAGACATTTTATAATCTGACATTCTGAACTTTGTACTTATCAACTACAATCTCTTTTCTTACTGCAAGCTTAGTCTTTTCATCAGAAATAGGAGAAGAAGCAATATTTGAAAAAGGACTGATCAGTCCTTCAATTTCCGAATATTTATGTTTCAAATTTAAGGCTTTTCAAACAATTTTGTTATCTTCAAATACAGCAAAATATGTTGAAGTAATTTGAACAGAACTTATTTGGTCTACCAAAGAAGAAGGTCGAAGGAAATATGAAAATTGAATGATTGGCTCATATTATTTTTGTTTCTTTTTCTACACAGTTCCTCAACTTCAACACTGCTGCTTTAATAAAATTCATAAATTTCATTTTTACAGGTTTTTCTGATTTCAATTTTTTTCTTCTGCCACAGAGAAATAATTACGCCCGTTGCATGGTTGGAGTCTCAATTTTTTCCCGTTTTGCCCTCAAATTTACTTCATGGTCAGGACTCAGTTATCATTTTTCCCCCTTACGCCGCATTTTATTTTTAATCACAAATCACAATCACTATGATTGGTTTCAGACAAAATACATTTGTGGGAACGGTTTACAAAAAACAAAAAATTATAAAACACCCAAGAACCTAAAGGTAGATTTACACCGAGCAAAAAAACCACCCATATAATCTATATAAGTGGTTTCGATCTTCCCACAAGAAGATGCAATCTAAACTGCGCCGGAAGAACGAGAGTAAGTTTAGGCTAACTATTTTCCATATGATTCTCACTTTCCTTTTTTTTCCAATATCCCAGAAGTAGAATTTCATTTTGATAGGAAGCTGTAGCAGAAATTTGTCACGTATGTCATTTTCTCTTTATGAGGTCAATTTTTCAATTCTATAAAGACTTGTTCTTTGAAAAAAATTTTCAGTTGAGGCGATTTCCCGAAATTCGTGTTTTTCAAAATTTGGCTTCTATCAGGGTGTCCACTTTCTCACCGAAATGAAATTCCCCGACTTTTTCAAGTTTTTCCAGACCATAATCTCCACTGAAAACCAAAAAAAAAAAAAAAAAAAATTTCTTAGCTTGAACTTTTTTTGACCTATTTCAAAAAATTCCCTGACTTCCAGATTTTCCAGACAAGTGGATACCCTGTTTATACTAGTGCCGTTCAATTTTAAAGAAATATTATTTTCTTCGTCCTGGTTTTATCTTGTCTCACTTCCTTCGATCACTCTTGCAACTCGATACTTATATTTTATAACTGAAAGATGATTTCCATTATCAAGACTCGTCATTATTCTAGTCACGAGTGTGCGGGTAGACTTAGAATTGAAAAAGGTAGTATTGAAAGAAAATGTGTTGATTTTCTAAGCTGAAATATTAAGAGAGAACAGGAACAGTCGTTAAAGCTTCAAAATAAGGAAATGCAACGTTTAAAAAGACGAAGAAGACTTTTAATTCAGAAAGAATAATGTATTAAAAAATATTTTTTTTATTGCTTGCCGGTGGAAACACCGCAAGCAAAGAGATATGGTATGGCAAAATTCTTTTCCAGAACATACTCGTTGAATTTCTGTTAGATAGTGGGTCAACAGATACAATATCATCATCAAATCAATACGTTGAAAACAAAAGGAAGGAGAACATAAAAGTGGACGTTGCAAAAGATGGTGAATCTTATTGACGGCACCAACTTGCAAGTATAATATTGTTTCATTTTCTACAGGTATCCAAATGGAATGAGACAGGATCACACTGAACCGGCAAAGTTCGGCCACATCAAAAGCTCTAAATCGAGAATGTTGGGCTACATCAGATAAGGAAAACTATATATTTTCATTAAATTGACCGGGAGGTCAAACAGGGATTTTGGCAGGTTGGTTGATCATTTATCATCTCACAACTATGAAGAGAATTTTTATGGGTAGAATGGTAATTTGGTTTTGAAATGAGATGAGTAAATTCAAGGTATACTTTGCAACTTTAGTATCATATTTATTGTCATTAGATAAACCCATCACGTATGATTGATATGCTAGCTCACTGAAGACGTGAATAAGGAAATAGTTATTTATTATACAAGGTCCTAAAGCGAGTGATTTACCACGAGCTGATGGACTGTATATAATTCAAAAAGATAACTGTTGAGTAGGGCTTGGAATTATCAGTTATTTAACTGTTATAACCATGGCCAAAAAAAAAAAAAAAATAGAAGAGATTTTTTGGCATGGCCAAATAAATGAAGATCATGTTTCATATCTTTTGCGGTTGTGGGAATTTAGCTAATCGTGGCTCTTGCTGTAAAATATATTTCTACTTCTAGATGTAATTTAATCTTCAACATTGTACGCATGTTGTTAAATTGTCGAGTTTGAGAAACTGTTTGTGGACATTATGAAACTACAGAGAAAGAAATTAATCATACGGAAATTTGTTATCATGTTAAAAGTAGAAAACTTATCCCTAAGAAAGACTTGAAAAAAGAAACTTTGTATAGTGCAAAATGTATGCATTTAATTAATAATTGCAAAGTGTGTATGCTCGATGAAGATTTTATGTTATTTGTTCTTCATTCCTTTAATCCAAAAAGTAAATTCCTAACTTTGTCATCGAAAAAATCCCCAAGAGTCTACCACCGATGTATTGCAAAATTATTTCATAAAGAGAAGCATTTCGATCTTTTAATCATTTTGGGAGAAGGAAATAATCATTTTTGTTATATTTCCAATTTATCAGCCTTAGTAACTTCACAAAAAGTTCCGCATGACTCAATGCAGCTTCATATTTGCCGTTCTTGGTTATTTCATTTTGAATACAGAGCATTTAGAAAAACATATGCTCGGTTGTTGTCAACCTGAGCCAATAAGACCTCGATTGCCAATAAAAAATAAAACTGATCGAATAAGTTATCATGCGAAGAGAATAAGAATGTCTCAAATGATCCTGTACATAATTTACGCGGACTTTGCGATATGTTTGATGCCATATTCCTCTTCAAACGGCGCTTCCTCTAACACAGTTGAAATACACCAACATAGCCCATCGAGTTTCTGTTATTATTTAGTCTCACAAAATCCGCTCGATCCAACAGAATACAAACCTGTTCTATATAGAGGGCCGAAAGCAGTATTCTGGAAGAAAGTGCGTGAGGGAACTATGCGTCTTTCAAGAATTATTGAATCAACCAAACAAGGCATTATCGTCAATCCCCAAGAAGCAATAGAATTACAAAATTCTTCTAATTCAATTTGCCATGTGTGTAATCTTCCCATAGAAAACCGCGAAAATCTTCTCCTGTCTAAGAATCTTCGCGGGCCAGGTGAAAGTCCATCCAACGTGCGTGGGATTGCTCACGCTTCTTGCAATCTCGCCTTTCAACTCCCAAACTTCATACCTGTATTTTTTCATAATGGGTCCAAGTATGATTTTCGCCTCATTCTATCCGAATGCGTTTCAACGGATTAATCACTAATTCAGACGACTAATCAGGAGAAGAAAGAGGAAGAAAGACAGAAGAGAAAAAGAGAAATTTATCATCGGTTGCTCTGACGCTTATCGGTTCCCTTCATCCCAAGAAAGAATATGTTATTCATTATCGATATTTAAAAACTCTCATGAAATATGGCGTTCAATTGAAATCAAGCCATAGTGCGATTCAATTCACGCCAGAACCATGGATGAGAGAGTATGTATTCATAAAAATATAACTTTAAAATCAAGCAGAAAACGCTTCCAAAAAAGACTTCTTTAAACTTATGACTAACTTGTGTTGCAGAAAGATGTTAGAAAATTCGCGCGGGAGACCCCAGTTCAAGTTGGTGTTTAAACCTCATCTTGTACAAAAATGGGTGAATAAACCCTATTTTAAATCTTTGGTGCTCCTAAATGAAGATACAAATCTATTCCTAATTGAGATGAAAACAAAAAACGTACAATTAAATAAACCAATACATGTTGGTATGACAGTGTTAGATATATCAAAAGCGCATAAGAGCAAATTTCATTAGCAAAGTGAGAACTGAGCTTACAGACGTTAATGTTGCTACTTTTTATCAAGACGGAAGGAGGTTCAGAAGTGCAAGTCTCACCCAATCGGTGCAGTATGCATTTAATTAATAATTGCAAAGTGTGTATGCTCGATGAAGATTTTATGTTATTTGTTCCTCATTCCTTTAATCCAGAAAGTAAATTCCTAACTTTGTCAAAAGGGCAAGTGATTGATAAGAAGCTTCAAGCAACAAGTTGGTGGGTTTGTTTCTGACCAACAAGAATGTGTCACAAATGTTTAAATTATGTGTGTATAAGATCTCAAAGAAAATCAATAATTATATAAATGTATCGAGTCTGGACATATACCAGTGTACAAGATATTTACTTTTAGAGATTCTGTACACCAGTTTTACAATCACTGGCGTAAGAAATTATTTGAGTATTGGTTGATACAAATTACTTGTATCTCTGTATATGTATATTCAATAAAAAAAAAAATAAAAATAAAAAAATAGGTACATAAGGGCCCCTAAGGTAAGGTCGAGATGAGGTCTGGTAAGAGAAACCTCTTATTGTCGCCACGCGATAAAGCCAATTCGTATTGTTCAACCATATTGTATACTCACAGATTTTTCCAACAGTTCACGTATTCTATAAAAGTCAAGTCCTTTTCAACGACCGTTAATTTAAATTTCCAACTATTAATAATTATCATCAAGTACGAGTACTTTGTTTGAGAAATTCCTTGTAAATTTACCATCAAAAGTTGGTGACATGTTCACATGTGAGCAAATTGTTAGCAAGATCTGGGCAATTGGTCATCAAACTCTTCATGAAAAACTCTTGCCCGTATAATACGCAATAACCAATTTCCAGATGCGGATCACGCCTCAATTTTTTCAAACAACAAATCCTGTAAAGTTATATTAATTCAAGACGCCAAATTTGCCGTATCTCCCGCAAAACATTGTTTCGCATCTTGATGGAAACAATTAAAATTTCACTTCCACCTATGTGCGAGAATTTTTAGAAGATTGGACGGGGTATCAGCGCTTCAAACAAGAGACTTTCTTTTTCGAGATCGTAAACGTGGCGGAAACAAATCGAGGTTACAAATTTCGACTCTGAAGAAAATATTTCACACTGTTCTTTTTACTGCGCGAGAAGGATTACCTTTTCGAGGCGCTTACAACGTTGTTGATCATGAGGAAAATTCCAAATTTATGAGAATTTTGAAAATGAGAGCAGAAGATATACCTGAACTGAAATCATGGTTGCAGCGGTCAGGTAACAAGTGGCTTCACCATGATTCCATAGAAGAGATTTTGAAATTGATGTCGGATCATATTCTAAATAAAATTTTGGATGAAGTAAGAAGGGCTGAATGGTTTTCCGTCATGGTCGATGAAACATCGGATATATCTAGATTGGAGCAAGTGTGTATTTGTTTACGTTATGTTACTGATGAATTAGAGGTGAAGGAGCAATTTATTGGCTTCTATGAAACTGGGAATACCAAGAGTGATATCTTATTCAAAATTGTAAAAGATATGACCATACGATTTCAACTCAGCATGAATAAGATACGTGGACACTGTTACGATGGAGCCTCCAATGTGAGTGGCCATATTTCTGGACTGCAATCAAGAATTTTAGAGGTGTGTTCTACAGCTTTATTTGTTCATTGTGTTCCTCATCGTTTGAACCTTGTAGTTCAGGATGCCCCAACTAATATTACCGATGTACGCAATCTTATTGGTGTTTTTCAACACATGATCAATTTTGTAAAAGGTTCCCCAAGACGACTAGCTGTTTTTTGTGCATTTCAAAGCGACGATGCTCCAACACTTCTGAAGTACTGTCCAACACGCTGGTGTGTTCGTATAAAGTCTCTGAAAAGTATCAGAGACAATTACAGTGCTCTGATGGAATTCTTTAGAAAATCTTGGGCATGATCCTTCATATGATAAATCGATTACAAGTACAGCTTTTGGTTACCTTGATAAGTTCGAGTCATTTCCATTTTACTTCAATCTAATATCATTAATTTATATTTTTGAAAGAATAGAAAACCTGAATACAGTTGACTCTCAATCATATCACCTTCGCATTATATCAATCAAAAAATTTCCTCCTCATCATATCAACTCCCTGTTTTATCACCATTCTCTGTATTATATCAACCACCAATAATTTGTAATTCTCTTCCGTTACAACACGTATTTAGCCGCGGTATTCAACTCAGTAGCGTTGCGTCATTTTTCTGTGGCGGAATACATTGTACAACTTGTCAGGACTTGCAGGACAGCGTTGACGTTGACGTTAGCGTTAAGGCTCTCCCACACTGGCGCGGTAGCGGTACGGTGACGGTAGCGGTAGAGTTAGCGGTGAATCTGTAAGTGCCGGTTGTACAGTTCAGAGTTAACTCCTTGCCGACGAATAACTCCGAGTTAAGATGGAAAACGTGTAATCGTCGGTTAAGAAGGAAAAGGTTATATGTCCATTTTTTTTTGATTTTGGGATTTTTGGTGTTTTTGAAAGAGAAGGAACTGCTCTATGTACTGCAGTGTAGCCAGATATCAAAAAAAGGCATTTTCGCGGTTTACGCAAGTTTTTAAAAAAAGAAATATGTCCAATATTGAAATATGTTGTGCAGGAGAAGGTTATATGTCCTGTATGTATTATAGGATGAGAGAAGACTCTACTTGACTGTACTCGATGGTGTTTTTTATTATATTTATTTGGTAAATTATGGAGAACATTATTTATTGGGGCGATTATGTTATTGAAGAAGTGGAAGTTGAAACTCATGAGATCGAATGTTTCGAACTCGAAGCACAAACACGTACTACGGAACCAGGATCACGTGATGCGCGTCATGAAGAAGACGTACGTCATGAAGAAGATAATAGTGAAGTCGATGCCGTCGTGTTACATGATGACGAAATAATTAACCAACTTTCTTCAACGGAATGTACCTTCAACGAAACGCTCTGCCCTGGGGAAGATAATGAAGCAGCTGCTGCTATCAGACTACCTAACAATACCGCGCCTCGAAAGAGGGGTAGAAAACCGAACCCGAGTGCTTGGTCGCAAAAACGTAATCACAGCTTGAGAATGCACGGAGAAGAATATCTAAGTCGTTCTGGAGAGATACGTCCAGCAAAACAGCCAAAAATTATGGAAAACTGTAATTGTCGTTTTAGATGTGACGAACTCGTATCGGCCGAACGTCAAGTTGCTATATTTGAAGACTTCAAGAAATAAATAATTAATGAAATTCCTTGCTAAATAATCAACAGTTTTTCTTTTTTTCTGAATAAATTTATTTCTGCCGATTGTATTATTTTTACAATAATTAATATCCACAGGTTACGCGAATGTGCCCGGGTGGAGTTTTGTATCGCGGGTTTTCATTCTCATCATCGGATTCGGAAGAGAACGTAGGATCCCAGAAACCTGGCGGTGTAGGTGGTGCGGTATATTTACTTCGGTGCCGAGAACATTTTTCAATCATTTTCTGTACCTCAGCATCTCCCAATATTTTCCTTTGTTCATCATAGAATTTGCGGCATCGATCGCACTCTTGCCCTGGTAATAGCCAACGCTCTTTCTTTTTTCGGATTCGGTCGCGTCTGTAAGCGTATGGAGGACTTGAGCTCGGGATTATATTGAAGCTGTCCTGCGTCATCTCTATTCTTGGTTTCTTAAACGACTGTGTGCGAACTTTCTTATTATTTGACACATGGTCATCTGAGAATAAATTCTTACGTACAGTAGTTGTGACTCTTCTTTTACGAACTTTCTCCAATTCAGCTGCGTACTCTGGTGTAAGTTCAATAAAATCAGGAGACAATAATGCACCACACTTTTTTAGTGGTACTTCCATCACGAAAATTCTATCGCAAGCTCCGAATGTACAATAATGAAACAGGAACAAGACAAGAGGAAGACAAATAGAATTAATTCAATTCATTTTCGAACTCTCAAGCATCAATAATGAGAAGGTAGTATGTCCCAAGCGCGGGAGAATAATATTATGAAAAAGTTATATGTCCCGCTCTCTTTTGAAATTTCATTAAATTCCCGCTTTTCTCGTCATTTCACAGAATTCTTTTTATAGGACTCCCTTCTCTCATGTTTAACCTTGATAGAGACAGCGGTTTCAGTGTCACAGAATTTCCATAGCCGTTCACTGTAGAGTGCGGTAACTTAAATCAGCTGTAATCTTGGAAACGTCATTTTGTGACATATAACCTTTTCCTTCTTAACCGACGTGTTGTACAGTGCTAAGTTGAGGCTCGAGTTTTCCCTAAACCAGAGTTAACCCTAACTCCATGTCCGTTGACGGATTAACCTAAGAATAAACGTAACTCGCCTTCTTATTGGCTGTTGAGATTGTTGTTATCGTTGGAAGTAGTAGTAAATATTATCAATTTGCGTTTACGGCATACGGCCATTCGGCGAAATTATTTTGAAGTTATTTTATTATTATTTCTACAGCTTGCTTTCAATGTGCTTTCAATCACATCAATGAAAGAGAAAGGGTATCTTTTGCACTATTTTTAATAAGAGTAAGTCAACATTAAACAACTGAGTCCAGAAACATTGTCTTAATACGAATAGGGTACGTAATTATAGTTTCAATTACCTCTGGACAATGGAATATTTATTCTCATTTCTAATGTCACTATTCTTTTCCCATTTTCCAGGATGGAAGAACAAGCACAGTGGTCGCAACTTGAAATTGATTGTTTCATCGATTTCATCCACGATCAAGGTCATGACAACCCATTGCAGTGTGTACAATTCATGTTATTTCTGTAAACCTTTCATTCCGATGTATAAAAATTGAAGACGAGTACTCGTTCTCGCACGTAATTTTAGCTTCAACGTCAATTGGTGGAACGAATTAGAGTTCGAATGGAACTTCCTGATGAATCCGGAGGAACATGCGGAGTTTCCGTGGCGTACAGGTCATGAATTGATGACCAAATTTCGCGAACTGACGGCGGCAACAGCTGCTTGAAGAAAAATCTTTTCGTATAAATTTAATGAAACTATAATGAATAGGTACCTTATTTGTTTTGTGACAATATTTCTGGACTCAGTTCTGTCATTGTGACTTGCTGTTAATAACGGAGAGAAACCTAATTCACTAATATTGAGGTTATTTTTATGGCACTGCCGTCTTATGAAACAGTTTATTGAAAAGTTACAGGAGTTAAATGTTATGCGAAAGTATGCATCAGCCATATGATGATCGCGCTGAATCAGAGTCAGAAGATGAAGATTTTTTGGAATTCGCAGTAATGGTGGCATTTCCACGGAAACGAAAAACTTTCTTCCGGCGCACAGATTATTTCCTGGAATACAGGGATGATCAATTCTTCGAACGTTTCAGATTGTCGAAAGTTGTTGTAATGCATATTTTGAATAAATTTCGTGCTGAAATTACATCACCTACAAATTGGTATGAAGTAACCTTCTTTCAATAATGACTTGCTGTTTTCGTATCCCTGTATTATTTTCAAGCTATGGTCTTCTTTTCCAGGAATAATGCTGTGTCAGCAGAGGATAAAATTTTGATTACACTCCGATATTACGCTTGTGGTAATCTACTCCTCACGTGCGGTGATTTTATTGGAATTCATAAGTCAACAGCTAGTCGCATCATTCGTCTTGTAACCTGTAAATTAGCGGCATTACGTGCGCAATACATAAATTTTTCAGAGACCGATGAAGAGCGCCGGGAAGTAGTGCAAGAATTTTTCAATATTCGTGCATTTCCTCGAGTAATAGGCGCCATTGATTGCACTCACGTCCGAATTCGGAATCCTGGTGGTCATCATGCAGAACACTTTCGTAACCGCAAATCATTTTTCTCCATCAACGTTCAAACGGTGTCAGATGCCAATCGCAGAATTCAAAGTATTGTGGCTAGATGGCCAGGCAGCGCACACGACTCCACAATATTTCTTCATAGCAGAGTGAGAGCTCGTTTCGAGAATAATGAGTTCCATGATTTGTATCTTGTTGGTGATGCAGGATATGCGGTCGGGCGCTACCTTCTCACACCTCTCCGTGACCCTGCTAATGCCGTAGAGAGAGCTTACAACACTGCCCAGACACAGACTCGGAAACCAGTGGAGTGCAGTTATGGGATATGGAAAAGGAGGTTCCCGATATTGGCTCTTGGAATTAATGTCCGGGTAACAAGTGCGTTAAGCATTATTGTCGCTACGGCCGTGCTCCACAACATTGCCTGCTTCTTCGGCGAAAAAACACCTTCAGTAACAAGAGAAGAAGAAGAAGCCATTCGAATGACAGATTTTGAAGCAGAGCCTTATGATGATGGTACTGGCATATTACAAAGGCGTAATACATTCTCCCAGGATGAACGGAATCGAGTGATCAAGTATTTTGCTGCGAGAATGTAATGTACGAGGGTGCGAAAAATGTATTTCTATTATATTCTGCTCAATACGTGCGTTATACATCAATTATGTCAATACACAAGCAATGCGCAACAATTTGGCTGTGTTCTGTGTATTACTTACTATAAACAGGACGTTAAAAGTTGTAAAAGTAGTATGTATTGGTTCACATGTACCGTTTTTGATAATGTAATACTTGTAGTACTTATTTTTTTTTATTTTTTTAAAGCGCATTACATGTTATTCTTTTCACGTACAATTTCTACTTTCTTGCTTTACTGAGGTGGTACAGAGCGCCTTGACGAAGGATTCCCTCCGGATCGTCAATCCTTCGGAACATTTCTATGGCACGTCTTAAATTGTTCTCACTGGCTTTGATTTTATATCGTTTTGTCCGAATGCGCCCCGTGATGACTGGAGAAGGAGGTCGTTGTACCTGTAGGGCAAACAAGAAAATGGACACGGGTCACACACAAAACTGGAGACCAACATGAATGAATGAAAGACACAATACTTACGTGCGGGGGTAATACACTCGGTGAGTGTTCGTCGTCGTTGCGGGTAGTGACGTACTAGTTCTCGTCGTTGGTAATTGGAAAAATTCGTGGAAGATTTGATCGCCCTCGTAGCTCAGCGGTTAGAGCAGTCGCCCGGCAAGCGAAAGGTCTCGGGTTCGGATCCCGACGAGGTGATCAAATTTTTCGCTTGAGTTTTTCATTTACCAACAACCCCCCTCCTTTAATGAATGAATACTATTCGACGTTTGAAAATTATTCATCTTTCTACGCTATGACCAAAAAAATTTCACACTTCCTTCCAAGTAATTTGACGTTGACATTGTAAATTCAGAAAAACAATTCAGAGAATTTCACAATTGATAAGTAGAACAATTTTATTCATCAATTATTATGGTATTCACGACAACTCGGTAAGAGTTGGACTTATTAAGTAGGGAACGAAATTGAACTTAAATCTAAGTTTCAAAAATGAGAACACTCGGGAAAAGTTTGACTTATGAGTCATCAAGTACCGAACGAAATTTGCAATTTGGAGTTATTTCAGGTCGAAAAAAGTTTTTGAAAAGTGAAAGAAATTCGCAAACGCGATATGATAGTGAATAAGGAAATCTTGAACAAGATTGAGAAGATTTCACGATTGATAGATCACTAGGTCGCGAACGTAAGTAGAACAATTGTATTCATCAATTATCATGGTATTCACGACAACTCGAAATTTTGAACATTAGAAAAACGACAACGCGAATGTTCGAAAGTACGAGACAGATTATGAAATTTTTGATTATAAAACTCTAGCGGATGAAATCTTACTGCCGACAAAGAAGGTTAAGATTCGTTCCTCACGTATGTGGTACTTCAAACGGAACTCGAAGGAATTCTATTGGAAGAACAGGTATGGAGGAGATTATCAAAAAATACCACTGTCTGCGAAACCGAATCTAGCCGTGTATAAACCGAAATTGTGCCGTGCTTCTAATCACATTTCAGTCAAGAAGGCTAACGATGTACGTTCATTACTGCGCAAGTTGAAGCCAAATGAGATAACTGCAGCGTACTACGAGAAAATTCTCTCGAGCGTGAAGGAGGGGAGTGTAGAATGCAAACTTTCTCTCGCGTCATCTATCTCTGAAGAAGTTCGACGTCCTCGAGGTCGTCCTCCCAATTCTGAGTCAAGCTCTGCAGACACGTCGAATTTACTTTCCTCCATTGCGAAATCTCGTCATGCACCTTTTCGGAAACGAGGGCGTCCTCGCAAATCTGAATCAAGCTCTGCAGACACGAGTCTCCTGTCGGATGAGAATACAGAATGCGAACTTTCTTTCCTTCCAGCTGTCTCTGAAAAATTTCGACGTCCTCGAGGTCGTCCTCGCAAATTTGAATCAAGCTCTGCAGACACGAGTCTCCTGTCGGATGAGAATACAGAATGCGAACTTTCTTCCCTTCCAGCTGTCTCTGAAAAATTTCGACGTCCTCGAGGTCGTCCTCGCAAATTTGAATCAAGCTCTGCAGACACGAGTCTCCTGTCGGATGAGAATACAGAATGCGAACTTTCTTCCCTTCTAGCTGTCTCTGAAAAAGTTCGACGTCCTCGAGGTCGTCCTCGCAAATCTGAGGCAACATCTCTACGCAAACCGAATAAGTTTTCCTCTGTTGCACAAACTCGTTGTACACGTTATCAGCCACGAGGTCGTCCTCAGAAGATATCATATGCTATCTAATGTTCTTCTTTTCGATTTTCCAGCAGAAATTTCTTGTTCAGAATTTTTTTTTCGTTCAATGTTTTTAAAGTATAATTTCTGTTCGCCAAGCCTCACTTCTAGGTGGCTCGTAAGGTCAAGGCTTGTAGATTTTTGTTCTAATTACATTCAATATACTCTTGGTCAACTTCCTCATTACTAATAATGATGTTTCAAACGACACACCATGCTTCAAACAACCATTTTCAGGTACCTTTCCAAAGACATCGAAAAAAATCGGGAGAGTTCCGGTTCCAAACTGCCCTTAGTCCACTTTTTGACCAACTTTCTCGTCGAATATCTCAGGCAGCACTGATGTGACAGAATTCTACCTAAGTGGGTCATATCGAGAAGGGTTCAGTGTTACTATACTGATTTTTTCGAATTTCTCGCATCAACACACACTTCGTACGGAGGTTTTTTGTGATTTTCCGGAAGTTTTATTTTATGGACAAAGGGCAGTTTGGAAACGCATTCCTCTAGTGATTTGTAGTCAAGTTTTTCTGCTGAATCAGTATGAAATTCGTAATCTGCGTTAAATTTCGGATAGAATAGTACTATTGGGTACCATTTTTAGTCGCCAGAGATTTTTTTCTGATGAAAATTAAGTTTTGCATAGAAAGCGATAATTTCGAATTTTCGAAATTGTGATTTGTAGTCAAGTTTTTCTGCTGAATCAGTATGAAATTCGTAATCTGCGTTAAATTTCGGATAGAATAGTACTATTGGGTACCATTTTTAGTCGCCAGAGATTTTTTTCTGATGAAAATTAAGTTTTGCATAGAAAGCGATAATTTCGAATTTTCGAAATTGTGATTTGTAGTCAAGTTTTTCTGCTGAATCAGTATGAAATTCGTAATCTGCGTTAAATTTCGGATAGAATAGTACTATTGGGTACCATTTTTAGTCACCAGAGATTTTTTTCTGATGAAAATTAAGTTTTGCATAGAAAACAACCGGTTAAAATACTCACTTAGGTTAATCTTTAAAAAACTTTGCTCAAACTAGGGTATGCTCAGAGTGCTGAGAATACCCTAAATTAACGTTAATTTTCATGTATTATAAATTAACGAGTGAATGCCGATAGGCAGTACTTGTGTAAAATAAATAAAAAAAAAAAAAAAAAAAAAGAGATTTTTTTCTGATGAAAATTAAGTTTTGAATAGAAAACAATAATTTCGTATCTTCGAAATGTTGATTTGTAGTCAAGTTTTTCTGCTGAATCAGCATGAAATTTGTAATCTGCGTTAAATTTCGGTTAGAATAGTACTATTGGGTACCATTTTTAGTCGCCAGAGATTTTTTTCTGATGAAAATTAAGTTTTGCATAGAAAGCGATAATTTCGAATTTTCGAAATTGTGATTTGTAGTCAAGTTTTTCTGCTGAATCAGTATGAAATTCGTAATCTGCGTTAAATTTCGGTTAGGATAGGACAATTGGGTACCATTTTTAGTCGCCAGAGATTTTTTTCTGATGAAAATTAGGTTTTGCATAGAAAGCGGTAATTTCGAATTTTCGAAATTGTGATTTGTAGTCAAGTTTTTTTTGTTCTCAAGAAATTGGCTACCTAAAAAGCATCAGGTCTTGAGACGTAAAAGAGTGCTAAAAATCACGTTATTTTTCTCTTCGTATTCATTTGAACAATAATAATCGTACGCGTTAATTTTCAGACAAATACGAAAATGGATTTCAACCATTGTCTAGCTCGAGTTACATTGAGCTCTCAAAGCCTATCAAAGATAATGCCCTGTTATTAATATACAAAATGAAGATAACAGATGCTTTTTCTATTCCGTCGCGTGTCAATATTTAAAAGCTGAGAAACGAAATAAGAATCGCGTCACGCATTATACCGACAAATTCTTCCAAGAAACTGATCCCAATTTTAGGGGAGTGAATATCAATGGTCCAACTTTTTGGGCTGAAATTTTAATTTTTGAAAACAATAATAACTGCTCGGTGAATATTTACGGGTTGACAGAATCGGGAAAAAAAAAATCCACGAGTTTATCCTGTGAGGATTTCTAAAGAAATCTATACATACATAACCACTTTGATCTTCTGTATGTAACCAAAAATGATGGATGAGATAGTTAGATCACACTCTGCGTTACATGTGAACTCAAAACGTAGGAACATTAGTTCAGTTTTTGCCACCAGCTTGCAATTGTGACACCCAACTCAAGGCCAGGTGAAGAAAAGCTGCCTGGTATGTATAAATTTTACAGTACTCTAAATTCCATTCAAATGGAAAAAACATTATTGCTATATATGTCAAATTTGTCAGCGCTTGTGAGGAGCTAGTAACACCAAATATTGGATCAAAATTACTCTGCCATTTTGAAAGAGAAGAACACCTACAAAAACACATTCTTGTATGTTGTAAATTCAGTTCTATTTGCCCCCAAATGCCCATCAAAGATGAAACAGATTATTTATCGTTTAGTGATAACAAATTCAAACTTATGCAATACCGTCCAACTTACATCATCTTCTCAGACTTTGAGACTAATCTTTCCCCTCTCCCACCAAACCTATCATCTAACACTGTGAAAACTCATCTTTACAAAGCAACGAGTCTCTGTTACTACATTCTTTTTTTTTCCTCGTAAAAATTTCTCAGTCCGTACTTATGTTTTACACATGGTACTCTTTATTATATGATATGAACTTATATATAAGACCATGTAGCCCTTACTTTATTTTACACACGACATTAATTACTCCCCTTAGATTTAAGGCACTGAATTAGCTCCTAGTTTCCCCTTTCAATAGTCTCTTATAGAAACCCATGAAACTTATGCTCAAGTCTATTCTACTGTTCCAATATTCTATCTAATATCTTCTGTTTATCAAGTGTTAGTTAGTCGAAATAAAAGCCTAATATTGTCGCGTCGTGAAATGTAAAACCCTTAGGATGTGATAGGTCCAGCTATACCTTATCACATAATAGTGGCGCCTCGAACAAAAATTTTCAAAGTTTCAAAGTTTTATATTCGCGTTGTGAAGGATTTTGAAGAGTAACAGCTTGTTTGATGAGATTGTCTACCTAGAAAGAAACAGCTCTCGACAAGCTTACCTCGAGAAGAGATTGTCTACCTGGAAAGAAACAGCTCTGATCGGGACTACTCAAAAATCCTCACATTTTTTATCCTCAAGAGATTGGCGACCTATAAAGCATCAGATCTTGGGACATGAAAAAGTGATAAGTTCCACGCGTTTATCAATAAAAAAATCGAACAAAATATCCGTGTCATCTAAATCGCGCCCATCAAGTAATTTTATCTCATTGTCGTACGTTTCCTCCGAACAATTATCCGCTTGAATCGCCGTATCTTTCAACACCAACGTCAACAATTGTAGAGATACGTAACTCTTATATGGTGCATTTCTTGTCTCATTCCAATGTCTTGCAAACAGTTCCTTAATGCCTAAAGCCTTTTTCTCACAACTCCGTAATTCTGAATGCGTGCATAAAGCCGAAATCTTTCGACTTGATCTAGACGAATTAATAATTAAACATGAAGTAAATAAAGAAGATCGTGGGATTCGACAATGCCGATTTCAACTCAGGTCACATTAGACGGACATCACACATTGCACGTGATGGGAGGAATTCGCATTGTTACACCGCATGACTCTGTTTTGAAACAATAGCCCATCGACAGACAAAAAGAGAAATTTAAAGCTGAAGAAATTTCCGCTCTAAGTACAATTCCCATTCAAACAGTCACTATTGCTCCAAACACAGGCCTATAACTTGTCGCCATGAAGAATAATGTAGATTCCCGATGGATTATTTTGAGTCAACCGCAGAATAGCTTTCTTTATTTGATACAACTTGATTGTGGGCAAAAGTAAAAAATATGGTAATTGGAAGATGAAATGGATTTTTTGAAAGAGTAAATTCCACTATGCCTTATGAGAAATCCACTGTGCTGTCTTTCCAATTCATTGACTTGCCCGCGCACGACCCCGACTGTATCAAGACAGCATTGTTCACTGCACTTCAAAAGAGTATGAAGGTACAACAAAAGACAACTTTTGTAACATTCAATCTGCTCCTGTATTTAAAGGCGTCATATATTGTTTGGAGTGAAATTGTGATGGAAAGCATTGTTGTTTGTCTACGAGGCTTCAATCTCCTGATGTCATTCCTAGGTAGTATTGGATTCCTAATGACAGGGACTGGAAGAGACACTGTCTCTGATCTATGCTGCCCTTTCTGTTGTTGAAATATTGACAGGCCAGACATACGTGAGAGCCCACAATCTAATGCTTCTTGCTATAGCCAAGTTAATCTTCAGAGGGTTGGACAATGGAGACTTTTATGACAACAAATTGAGAAAGTCCATCCATTACTTTGTCACCAACTTAGATATTCGACTCCTGGCCACTTTCTAACTGCAAAGCATCTGTTAGTCCCTCTGGAGGCAGCAAATGGGTCAGTTGCCTTTTACTGGCGTTTCTATTAGGTTGATAAAATCTTTCAAGATTTCTGAACTTTGTGGTCCCGAAATCATTTGAATGACTTTAGAAACAGAACAAAATGATTCAAAACAAACCAAAACCTCAAACAGTCAGAGCAGGAGTGGGTATCACAGGCTCTTGCTACGGGAAAACAACCGATAGAAAACTCATCATGCGTCCTGTCCTATACAGTTTAAAGTAAAAAAAAAAAACGACTACAGAATAACTGCCTCCCAAACGCTGCCTGATGGCACCACATTGGTCGTGAAAGTCGTGCAAGTTCTCATTAGAACATCGTGTATTATTTCATTGTGTTTGCATTACAAGCTTTATTTCACGATGAACTGCCTATTGTCGTTTTCCATCGTAATATTAACTCCGATGGTTCTAAAAATAAAAACCAAAAAAGGAGTTCATCTTGTACAAGCTTACAATAACTCGGTAACTAAAAAATGACATTATTATAGATTCATGTGATAAAGTTGGTATTGTTTCTCGCATTTGGAAACGGCAATTAATCTCGCAGCGAACTCATTTAAAATGCAATTTCACTCACTGACGGAAACTGCTGCGTGACTGTGAACGGCCAGTATGATAAACTACGATATCGTTACATTGCGTACGAGAAGAAGACCGCATTAAGTGATATTATTACAGGCCCGCGAAAACAGTAGGTGAAGTAGTGCGTGTAAATGAAACAGAAAGTTCACAGCCTCGAGTCCAACATTACCGGCGTGCCGTAATTACTCATCAAAGTACGATCGCCGTCTATCCGACAGTATTGTCGTACATCTGAAATAGACGTGAAAGTTATCTCGATCGCCGACACAAGGAGATCGTGAACTAATTAACCGAATTTTCGTAGAGTTTAAGAGTAATTTTACCAAGTTTTGATAAATTCAGTACAGTATAAGATTGGTTATAATTCGTAAAATAAAATCGAACCCTGTGTCAAGAAATCGATTTCCATATTTTCAGCCAGATTGATTAGTAGTGTCCATGCCCTTTCTTCTCGTTCAAACAGAACTCAATTCTGAGAAGTATTCGCTTCGCTAGAACGATTTATATTTCACGCATTCGTGGTAAAAAGTTTTGAAAATTCCGACAAATTTAGAAATCTGTACACTTTTTCAAAAAATCGCCCACACGTTGAATAATGAATATTATCAAGGAAACTATATCAATTCTGAATATTTGAAACCTGCTCTTTCTCGTGGTGTATGCAAAAAAAAAAAAATGGTTCAATGAAAGATAAGTGCATTACAGCGTCAGTATTGGTTGACGGTTATAAAGAGCTCGAAAGAGAAATGAAGAACACTTGCGATCATATTTCAAAAGATTGATAATGTATTTCCGAACCGTTTCAGTACTCAAATCGGAGCATTTTTCATCCCCCTTCTTCTCCCCTTTCACGATTCAAAATTTTTCCACATTCATTCTCCTTCAAGTATCTGAGTTAAAATTTTTCAAGTCCCCTGAAGAATGTACCCATATCAAGAACAATGACGGTCTCTTTTCCATAAGAAGTTTGACAACGAAATTTTCCCCCTAGATGGGAGTCAAAACTTGGTATTTTTCCTAATCATTTCCCAGATTTAGGTAGAAAATCTTACGAGTTTTTTAATTACGTCACAATTTAAACGAGGATGCATTCCTTCGGATTTAATATTTACTTTCAGTTTCTTGTTAGGTATCATAATATAATAAAAAAACTTCACAAGTTAAAAAGATGAAATTCATCAAAACTCAGCCAACATTCTAAAAATCTGACGTAAAAAAAAAAAAAAAAAAAAAAGTTGGGCCATGATCCAATATACAATGCGGTATTATGTATTAATCATAGATTTAAAGTAAGAGAAATAAGAATCATCACGTAGTTCAAATCAACTGGTTGCAATTAATTATCATGATTTTGTTACATGTATGTAATTCTAAAGAATTATGCGCATCATTTTACGGTTTTCATCGTAAGTACTTCTTGTAACAAACAGAACGATAACTTCTTGAATTTAAAAAATTGTGATGCAATATTGCAACAGAATGGAAATAGCGTCATAGCATCTTAATTACATTTAATAACTTATTTTTCGTGCGACATTATACTTTCTGGGGAACAGGTCACAGCCCAACATTATTGACCGTTTATATAGGGCTCTAATGTTGAACTATTTCAGAATAAATCGATAAAATGGATGGCAACGTAATCCACCGACTAAATACTTGTTAATCCTTGTCTTACCTGATTCATTCTTCGTTTGTCATCCAAAATTGATCTTATATCAATGCAAGTTTCAGCACGTTCAACTGTTTCATCACCGCAGCCTGCCATAACGCGGATCAGTCAATTGAGAACGATTCAGTATTCATAAGAGTCGTCACTACTATTCACTCGGACTTCGGTAGTTTCTAAGGAAGTGAAAGAATGAGAAAATCAGAACGTTAAGTTGTCGGTAAGAGAACTACAAACTTTTAAATGAAAAACTTACGCCGTCTTCGAGTCTCTAGCAGCTCCGGACGGTTTGCGCCTGTAGTTGACAACTTTCCGTTATTTTCGTATACCTGTCACTGGATAATTCTTCACACAAATACAGCGAAAACGAAGTTTGCTTTTTGACGTCATCTTCAAGCATTTTGACATCAGGCTTCAGGAGCGGCACTAAGTATCCACCTGTTGATCTGGAATAATCATCGAAGGATGCCAATACGTAGCCTTGATTGTAAAACTCAATCAAATTCAAATCGTTTCTTACCAGTTCTTCGCTGCCGCGCTAGTTATATCGAAATACATCACTTCCTAAAATCTCAGTAAAGTAAGGAAAACTCTGGAAGGAAAAAACAAGGTGATCATGAATAAAAGAAAACTCGTTGCACTCTCCAACTGAAGCATGACGCCGATCATGCTCAGGAATTCGACGCGCATTGCGCAGCTGAAGCGATCTAGACAATCACAAATTTAGCATGTAGCGTTCGATTATCCATACTCCATTGGGATTTAGAGTAATTTTGGTGTAATCTCAGTGTAACACGAAAACAAAACGAGGCAAAGAGAAGTGGAATGGATTCTGAATTCGAAGTTCAACTTTCGAACGTGTTTCAAACTGACCAACGACAGCTGTGCCGCACAATGGACAATCGTTGACTAACTTCCATTGATGGTTCTATTATTATCGTTTTTGTATAGCAGCTCGTAGCTGAGACCGTACCGCTGCAGCTGTGATGAAGAACGTGTCGTGTCTATGATTGCAGGAAAAATGGTCTCACGTTATTCGTGTTTTGACAACACCTCACTTACTATTTCGCAGAATCTCATACCAGCACGTTTGCATGACCAGGCGTGACCCATGACCATTATTTCATTTGACCTCACGTAGACCTCACCTACTGTGATTACCGTGATTTGACCAATGACACGGACCAATGACTTCGCCATTTTTTTTGTTATAAACAGTGTTGCTAGCTGCAGCTGCAGTTGCAGTGTTCGCTACTATGATAACAAAAAATATTGCTATCAACCGACCTCGTTTGCCTTGTGATCGAAAAAACTTCACCTCTCTCCCACAGCGTTTTAAGCCACAGCTTTTTTCTGATCTCTGTTGTTCTACGATTCGGAATTCTAAAAGTTCAAATCTGATTAAAAACTTTTCTTCTCGAACCCAGGCAGCTGAGTTTGTAGAATGATTCATCAATTCATAAGTTTCTCTTGGAACTGACGGAAGCAAAAGACTTAGAATAATACATTATTTGCTGGTGAGTTCGATAAATGTTGCATTACTTACTTGTGATTCTGACTCAGAGCGTTACTAATAAAGAAAGTCGATGACCATCGAATAAAAAACAAGCCTAAATATTGGTCATCAGATTTGATTTATCTTTGGTCTGCTGTCTGTTCAACTCGTTCCTCTTGAACCGAAAATCATGGTTGAAAGCATTAATTTCTTTTACTTGGGTTACTAAAAGTTGAATGCATTGATTGTCATCTTCCATTTCCTATTAATTTATATTTCCTTGCTGTAACTTAATTCGCAGAGCTGGTCTCGCCTTCTGAGTCGTCAGTACTATTGCCGAATCGCTTGCTGGATACTCAGATATTGGGAATTGCCATTCGTTTAGGGTACTTCTGAAGTAGATGGCAGTCTCTCGAATCGTATAATTTAATATTGTAAAATGTACAGCTTCGAAGGACAGTATCGTCGTGTTCCCCAACAAAATTTATCTGGCGCGAGTGTTCATCACAAAAGAGATGAAATTCTTCATAAAGCGCATCTGGATCGTATGAAGAGAGAAGTAAATCAGATAATATATTCCTCGTTCATTTTAGAGCTTATCCTAATTTTCAATACAATTTCAGGAAAGTCGTAGAAGACTGCAATGTACGATTCGAATTCAAGCATTCAGCCGTAGTTATCTAACCAGACAGAGAGCGAAAGAGTTGCAACGAAAAGAGTTCGACGAATACCTTGAACGATTTCAAAAAACATCTCAAAGCAGCCACATTGATAATGCTTATGAAAATTCGGTGAACAATTTAACATCGAAAATAGTTTTCTTTTATGACGAAAAGAAAGATGTCAAAAGATTGGTAAATATCTTTATCATCCGCTGAAAAGTAGATTTTCTCTGTTACAAGAAAAATATATCATTTACATTATTTTCTAGGTGTCTTTGTCGCAAAAGATGATATTGAAACCCGCTACCGTGATGACATATACCACTAATAAAGTTAACCACTGGAATTATAAGTTGAAAAAACTACTTCTATTTCATCTTCGACTTCTTTGTGCCGGCAACGATACTTTCACGACGCACCTACGTATGATAGATATGTTCACTTCGTATGTTCAAATAGCCAGATTTATTCAACAAGAGATTAAGGTTTTGGAACTCGTTCACGAAGTAAGATGAATCAAAACGACTAAAATCCAGCATTGTACCGACGACTGCAGGACAGTGTTCTTTCGTTGTAGATACTTTCCTACCTATTGGCGCATGGTTATTATAAATATTTTCGAAGCCTAGTTGACGATCGTATACCACCTATGATAGAACCAAGAAGTGATCCTCCGACCCCATTCGCAGCGTCATTGATTGATCTTATTCAAAGACCATTGAAACTCGCTTTTGAAAAGCACGATTCAGCGTATAGGTAATTATTGTCCTAGGAGAAATGAGACATCGTTTATCTGGTTTAAATATGTTGAATTTTCCGGGCTTGCAGTAATCTCTGCTTAGAGCAATTTACCTCGATCTTCCTTTGTCAAGAGTTCTCGGAACCAGTTAGATATTTCGTCATACCAAATTTATCCGTTTACGATAAATTCCCATATCAAGAATTGATAGAAGTGCTTTCAAAGACATCTTCCTTGAAGCAAGAACATCTACGTAATAGCTGGTTATTATTTTCGATTGTTTCGTTGGGAAAAGATCGATATCGTAAGTTCTAGACTAATTCTCTCTGCTTCAAAGTTCATTATTTCAAAACTTTTGAGTACGTATGGCAATGTTGTTATAGTTGAAGCATGCGACGAGAAACAACTTCACTATTATCTTAGCGCCCTTTCTTCCGTATGTCATAATTTTTCAAAGCCCGGACTTTGTGGTATGTACGGAAATGACGATTCTGACTCCGACAGTGATGACGAAATGGATTTAGATCCAGTAATTTCGAAGCTCGAAATAGAGGTTCTTTTGATGAATTGACTTTTGATTCCTTTCATTATAAAGGAAGCTACATCTTTGTGCTATGTTCATTTACAGGTCCTTGAAGAGACAGCGAAAATTCTCAATAAATATAACGTTGTTCAAACTATCATATCAAAAACCGTTCAGTACCAACATTCACAGTATGGAGAATCCGTTATCCAGTCCTTGTCTCAAATTTGCTATCATCTTTTGTCGGCCAAGAAATCGGGTCTCCACGAATACAAGTAATAGTTTTCTCCATCATTAGTGATTTATTTTACTATTTCATTTTTCGATCTCCGAGATTAATTCCTCCGTCTGAAACTTTTTAGATTACTTTGTTCGTTAGCTCTAACATCGCAGTTCCTACGGCAATTATGGCATATAATTACCCATAAAGAGCAGGAAATCGTATTTGGTAGCGCAGCCACCTACATAAATATGATCACGAGAGGAATGGATTTAGCTCCGGTCGATATTCAAGTGATCGTGCCGATGATTACCACTTTTTGTTCGTTGCTAATGCTCCTTATCACGACATTACACGATACTGAATTTTATAACGACGATCCCGGTGAGTGACAAGAATTAAAAAACACTATTGATTGTATGTTTGAATTAATTGTAACAACGAATTCGTATTCAGTATCGCAACGAACTTCGCTGATGCCATTCTCGTTGCAAGAGATGGCGGAAATTAGTTCTGTGTTGAAAGAATTGTGTGTCGGCTTAATCGAACTTGCCTACCCGGATAGTTCATCCGATTTCAAACCCACCTTCCGACACGACGTCCAAAACCGTGTTTCAAAAGATCCGATTACTATGAGCATGTGGCCTCGTCTGTTCAAGGTGAAGTTATCGATCAAATAAAAAAGTCTTAGCTGCAAGTTTTCGATTTCATGTGACTTTTTATATAGGTAGCGGTAGCTCTAATTAGACAATTGCACTCTCGAGACTTGCGGAAACAATTCTGCCCTGATGGTATGTGGGTATCTACGCGTATCTCGATGATGAAATTCGACAAGCCTCCGGATATTCGATCCGCAATTCGTAGAAGACATATGAGACCGTTTAGTGGATTTACTTGCTACACACGGGAAGACCTGGGTACGATTATTGAGGCGTAGTCGCTCTAGAAAGGGATTATTGAACTTGAAATGTATATCCTGATTACAGAAAAAGGGCCTCCTCTATCAACGAGAGAACTGCGCACCATGACAGTGATAAAAGAAATGCCATTTTTGTTACCATTTCAAGAACGTGTACTAGTATTTCAGAATCATGTTTTGAAAGACAAACTTGAACACCAAGGCGAAGCTCCATACGCGGTACGTGGACGTAGCTTGGATGTAACCGTCCGACGGAACTATCTGTACGAAGACGCGTTCGATAATCTGTCACCTGTAAATGGTAAGTGTCTTCTCGTTAAGTGATAATCAGTGGTTAAAACTTTGTAAATTGCTTACGTTTCATTGTCTTAGCTCCAGACTTACGTTATGTGATGAGAATTCAATTGAAGAACGCAGTTGGTGTTAGTGAAGCGGGTGTTGATGGCGGAGGTCTGTCTCGAGAATTTTTATCGGAGCTCTTGAAAACAGCCTTTGATCCGAATCGCGGTTTTTTCCGTCTCACAAACGACAATCAGTTGTATCCAAATCCCCACGTTGCTCTATTGCATCCTGAATTTACGAAACATTATTATTTTATCGGACGAATTTTAGGAAAAGTAAGTTCGATGGCAATTTTTTAAACTGCATTTCCTCTATTTGAATTAAACGACTAACTTGTTTTCGCAGGCTATGTACGAAAATCTTTTGGTAGAATTACCCCTGGCAGAATTTTTCCTCTCGAAACTAGTCAGTCGTCATTCCGACGTGAGCATACACCACCTCGCTTCGTTAGACCCAGTCATGTACAAAAATTTATTATTTTTAAAAAGTTACGAAGGTGATGTGTCGGATTTGGGATTGGACTTCACCGTAGTAATCGACGAACTGGGCGAGACAAAGGTCGGTGATAAAATATTATCTTCGAAATCATTCCTTATTATAAATACATTATTCTAATATCAATGTTACGAATTGAACTCAGATTCAAGAATTAAAACCGAATGGTGCTGAAATCGCAGTCACAAACGAAAACAAAATCGAATACATTCATTTAGTAGCTGATTTCAAATTAAATAAACAAATCGCAGCTCAGAATACCGCTTTCAAGAATGTAAGTGTGTGGTACAATTCAGTCAATCTTTACTCTCGAAGCTTGTGATAAATTTCTTAATGGTCAAAAAATGTTCAGGGTTTGTCTGATGTAATACAACCCCAATGGTTGCACATGTTTAGCAACAAAGAATTACAAATTCTTATTTCCGGAGCAGAAATTCCCATCGATATTTCCGATTTAAAGAGACACGCGAAATACTCGGGTAAATTTTGGTGACCATTCAAGTTGTCGGAAAAGTTCGCGCACAATAGTACTAAAACCAATTCTCATTCCCAGGTGGTTATCATGAAGATCATCCGACCATTAAATACTTCTGGCAAGCGATGGAAGAGTTTAATGACGATGAGAGGCGTTTATTGCTTAAATTCGTAACGAGCTGTTCGCGCCAGCCTTTATTTGGTTTCAAAGTAAGTACCGGTAAAATATGTCAACTTCTCTCGCGATATTGTAGAAATGTACAATTTTCAGCACGTTTCTTCAAAATTCTAGGAATTGGATCCTCCATTTTGCATACAAAAAGGTGGATCTGCCGATCGACTTCCATCAGCAAGCACTTGTATGAATCTGTTAAAAATGCCAGAATTTAACGATTATGAATTATTGAAAAATAGGGTTTTGTATGCCATTCAAGCAGGAGCTGGTTTCGAGTTAAGTTAAAATTCTTCGATTCAAAATTAAGTTTGATTCTTTCGATTAACATTTTTTGAACTGTTAAAATTGGAAAATGGGAATCCTAAGCTGTCTTTAGGAAGTGTTTTAAATTTCCAAACACGAAACGTATTTGAGAGTTGGTATTTTTTTATTAATATTATTGTGAAATTCGTGAATGGAACCAAGTACCGATGTTACTTCACTTGGGAAGAAAGAACGCTTTCTGAATGTTTTCTGTGATTTTATGCATTAAGTGATTGCTGTATGTCACGTTTACTGCTAGACTCCGTCGTATACATGGTTTTTCAAGTATTGTAATTTACTCTGTACAGTATCGATTTCATTTTTGGTTAATAGAATTATTAATCGCTTTCTTTTTTTCCTTCGAATTTTACGTTAATATCTATACAATTAATATATTATTGTGAAATCAATCGAGATATAATTCAATGGTCTTCAATGACTCATTATTATCAATAAAACGATGTATTATGTGTTTTAAAAAGAAAGGAAAAATATCCTAAACTAGTGATGTGTTATCTCGTTTTATTTTTACAAATTCAATGAATTTTAGTCTTATTTTACGTTCAATAAAATGAAAAGAATAAGTATCTATATCGAATCACTGTCAAGTGTATGGAAGAACCAGGTGGGATTGGAGTGTAAATTATTAGCTCAGCTAAAAAGTTCGAGCTTTCTACCAATAGAGGTTCAATAACTTCGTTAAGAAAATAAAAAGGGTTCAATGATGCCCTGCTCAATAAAAAATATCAGCCAAAAGCTGGGTAACGGTACGTTTTGACCCCCTCCGTGTATCTTTAAGGGTAAGAAAGAGAAAGTCGATAAACAAAATATATTCCAGATTCTACCCGATATACAGATATTCATAGAGACGTTAGTCCGGTTTTAGTCGTCGAACATTTAAGTTCTTGAATTAACGTACAAACTTCTTATTGAATTTGTTTCCAATCATGCGAAGAGTTCTATTGGAAACGTTATCGAAAATAATTGAGATTGATCTTTCAAAAATTACATCTCATACCTATCATTTCTGAAGTTTTCTTATCTAGAAGATGAATGAATGATTTGAAAATAGGTACATAAACCGAGAATTAATTATGAGAGTATAATTATTGTAACGCGTGGTGCGATTTTTCTCATTCTCCAGAAGTATGTCAAAATAATTCATTTTTGTCTGAGTCTTGATGAAGTATAATTTCTCAACAATTGTGTGGTTTTGATTGTTAATTTTTCCAATGAACGTGTAAATCATCGAAATAATCGAGGATTGAAACGTATGTATAGTCTTGAAATCAGGTATTCTTCGACGGTATCGCCCGAGTGATCAATACATGTTACAACTTCATAAGGCGATCAACTACCCACTAATTGAGTAATTTGTACTAGCTAAATAAAATTCTTCTATTAGAAAGTGCATCACAAGTTGAAAAAATTCAATAATTATCATCTTTGTTGCTTCTGACGCAAAAATTTGAACTTCACTGTCAATGCGTTTTGTAAAATCAGAGTTTACCTCATCATAAAATCTATTTTTGTGAACGCTTTGAGATTGAAAGGACTCAATAGTTTGGGAAAAGATCACCCCTTGACACCTACTACGTCCAGAGTAGAAACATTGACTATACATTACGAAGTAATAAATATATTTATAGTCAATGGTAAAAACCACCGCTAGGCGAACATCAGCACTAGCGCTCCTGGTGCTTCAAAAAGAATTATTTTAATGCTCCTGCTTATGCCTCATGGCCAACCTTTCCATCTATCACCCTACCGCCATATTAATTAATGTATTTTTGTAGAAGCGGTGTTCGACTTCGAACGAATCGCTCCTGTTATTTTCCGACAAACCTCCTTCATAATGGGGATGAATTATCCTATCGTGGTGTGTTTATAACGTGTAAATTGAGTTTCGAAATACGAATTTATTACAATTACAAATTACGAATGGTATAAATATAATGTTGGAAAACAGTTAGAATGCAAATTGGCTGTACCACACTTTAAATAAATTCTTATCAAGTCCACCATTATAACCGACCGTAGTTAAACTGAGATCTTTGTAAGTAGAGAAGGGCGAGATTCAACTTGTCCCAGAAACCGAATTGTTTTCTTTACGAATCGTCGTCGAATTAGCTTTTAATATAATTTCACCTATCTATAAATCGAATCCTTGAAGAACTTG
Organism: Aspidiotus rigidus; assembly: GCA_035079385.1. Taxonomy (NCBI): domain Eukaryota; kingdom Metazoa; phylum Arthropoda; class Insecta; order Hemiptera; family Diaspididae; genus Aspidiotus; species Aspidiotus rigidus. Next base: position 1,701,208 of record JAVHKY010000035.1, read on the forward strand.
GGATTCGGAATCGGTCCATGTTGGATAGTAAGGGGTTTTCTCAAATGATAGGCATGGTGTACGAAAGTTGGAATCGATGAGTATCGTTTCCCATTATGTACATAATTGATGATCCATTAGGTTGATACTCATTTCTTATAGCGTAATTATTTTTTAACGAACTTCGTAATCGTATGTTGAGTGACGGCACCGTAGACGCTTTCCATGCCACGTTGGTGACCGTAAGATATTAATAGCATGGTTTCATCGAATCGTAGATAAGGTACTCAAGGTTGAATAATTGTCAGCTCCTTATCGTTATGTATCTGTTCTTCCCGTTATTCTGCTCTTGGGAATATTATGCCTCATCTCTTGAAGATTTTTTTTTCCTTATTTCTTCTGATGACGATTTTCAGGTATTTTATTACCCACAATGGCCGACAGTGATGATGAATACGAAAAGAAAATTAGAGATAAATTTCGGGGTGAAAGAGAGCGAGCAGATTCTTATAAAGGGATGGACCACAGTAGACGAGAAGATCGTCGACCTCCGAGGGATGAATGGATGGAAAGGTTGGTTGATCGGATGATGTAGCAGCTGTGCGCTATTCCTTTCTCACAAATATTCTTTATTTCGTTCTTCAATATTTTTGTAGGGAAGCTTGGGGTTCCAGATCGAGAGGTCGGGGAGATTTCCGCAGTATGATGCGCGACCGGCATAGTCCAGCTCGTCATGATTCTGGACCCCCTATGAAACGAATGAGGAATGAATGGTAAGTTCTTGCCTGCTCTATCGCTATTTGAAATGCCTGCTCTTGTAATTTGTATTTATAATTCTCCAAGGGACGATAGGAGGTATTTCGAGACGCCTAGTTACTCGTATCCATCTTGGATGGCTGCAGAATCTCAACCGCCTCCAAACCCTAGGTATCGTATTAGGGACCTCTGAAATGACTGATATTTTATGTGAAAAACCTAATTTATACGTCATTTATTGAAGAATTGCTGTCGCCCCGCCACCATCAGTTGAACCGAATATGGAATCTCAACCACCTATGATGTCTTTGAAAGCTTTCATCAACACGTTGGATGACAGTGTTACTGATGAAGAGGCCCTGAAGAAATATAACGATTATAAATTAGAATTCAGAAAACAGCAATTGAACGAATTTTTCGTCGCTCACAAAGATGAAGAATGGTAAATAAAAAATTTTATCTTGAAATAACTGTCATTTTTTAGTTCATTTTCAAGATTTTTTCTTACTTTCTAGGTTCAAAGAAAAGTATCATCCTGTTAATAGTGCAAAAAGAAAGGAAGTACATTTAAACAATGTAAAAGTGAGTATCATTAGCGTTGCCGAATTTATATTTGAAGCTGAAAGATGTTAATTTTTCGATCCATTTTAGAAACGTACAGAAGTATTTATTGAATTATTTGAGAAAGGGCGTCTTGATAACGTTCTAATCGATGCTGATCAATCTGATCAATTGGTCAAAGTAATGGATATGTTCGTCATATTGTTAGAAGGAGGCACCGAGTATGACTTTCAAGTTTTGGAACCTGAAGATCGTAAGATTTTAAATATTTTTTATTTTCGACCCGACAAACGCTGTGTTTAAACTTCTTTTTTTTTTTCTTTCTTCAATAGATGCTGTTAAAACAATTAAAATAAATTCGGTTCCTCTTGAGACCAAAATAGATGAAGATAAGAGGTAAGTATGCTCAAACGATCATGAAATACTATTAAATTTTTCGGATTTACGTAATTCATATTTCTCCTCCCACAGTGTAACTAAAAGTAACGATGTAGATGAGAAAAAAGTAGAAGAAAATAATATAGAATCAACGAACGACAAAGAAATAAACGATCACACAGTGACTACTACTCAAGAAGACGACAAATCAGAAGGTTTTATACACGTCGCCTGCATCACCTGTCACACACGCACATTATGAAATCTAATTTTCATTTTCATTTGTAGAAGAGAAGATTAAGAAAGACGGCGAGGAAGAAGAAGGAGAAGAGAAAGAAGCGGAAGAGGGTGAGATGGTGAAACCAGAAACTGATGATGCCGAAACAAAAAATGGTTCGTTACTTTCGAAATGGTAAAGAGCGCGACGAGGCAGAGTTGACTTTATTTGATTGCATTCTAGGAGAGGCAAAACCTTTGGTAGAAGACGATTCAAAGATCACCGAGGATTCAGAACCGGTTGAAGAAACTAAATCCGAAGTAGAACTTCCTAAGCCTCGTGAATTACATCGCACTTGTTCGATATTCTTGAGAAACTTAGCTCCTTCGATAACGCGGACGGAGATAGAAAATGTAGGTTTATTTAGATCCTACGTTCTAATTACAGTATTGCGAAAAATTAACCTTGCTCTTGTACTTTGCACAGATATGTAGGAAGTTTCCTGGATTTCTTCGTGTCGCTATTGCCGATCCACAACCGGAAAGACGGTGGTTCCGTCGAGGTTGGGTCACGTTCTCGAGAGACGTCGATATCAAATTAATTTATTGGCATATAACCAACGTAAGTGTAAGCCGCACACATATGAGTTGTTTTTTAAGAAATATTGATATCTATTTCTTGATATTTTATAGCTAAGGGATATCGAACTCAGTCCTATCATCAATCGCGATTTGACGCGGAGAGTGCGAACGGTTAGCCCAATTACGAATAATAAACGAGTATTACGTAACGACATGAAATTATGCGCCAAAATCATCGATAATTTAGATAAGAAATTTGGATTGTGGATTGATCCTGATGCGCCGCAAGATGTAATTATAATACTCTCCGATTTGAATGATACAGATTAGATTACTTGAGAAATTGTACTTTTTTTCTTGTTTATCCTTAGGATGCATTTTCATTACTTTCGAAGAATCCTGTTCTTAAAAATATTACCGCATATTTAATAGAAGAGGCTTCAGCTGAAGAAGAGGAACTACTTGGACAAAATGAGCCAACCGAAGAAGCTGATGAGAAAGATTCAGCAGTTTTCCAAGTAAATGAACGATTTCTCTCGTTTCGAATCTCTTCCGAATGAATATTGATCACGTTTTTCTTCCAATCTTTCAGGCTTTGGATCGAATGGTATTTTATTTAAGATTTGTTCATTCCGTTGATTACTACAATCACTGTGAATATCCGAATGAAGATGAAATGCCAAATCGGTGCGGCATTATCCATGCTCGCGTTACGGCAGCTTCGAATAAAGTAAAAATATTTTTTTATTGTATTCATGGCTTGCACTAGTGTCCTACTCTATCTCTTGGTATTGACACAGGTCACGGCGGACGAAGTTACGGAATACTGCAAAACATTCCAGAATAAAGTTACTCATTTAATGGAACCTCAGCCAGAATTGTCCACCGAAGAAGTGATAAAGTTGGGTATGAAAGAAGCTGACACCGAAGTCGAAAAGTTTATCTCGGCCAATACTCAGGAATTGGGACCGCAAAAATGGCTTTGCCCATTGTCCGGAAAGAAATTCAAAGGACCGGAATTCGTTTTAAAGCACATACAAAACAAACACGGTGAAAAAATTGAGGAAGTTCGACTGGAAGTAAGTACACGTAGCCTGATCCCATGCGAAATCATCGTCTTGTTTTTGATAACGAATAATTTTGCACATAGGTCGAGTACTTCAATAACTACTTACGTGATCCTAAACGTCCTCAATTACCAGAACATCCTGTGAATAAGCAACCAAAACCAGAACCGCCTGTTGTTGCAAACAGCGTGATGGCTCAAGCGCATCCTAATCCGTGAGTAGGAGTATCCGTACACCTTATATCGTGGACTTTAAATGAATCGAATGACCTGAGCGCTCTTTTTCAATTTCAGCTATCAGTATAATTTTGGTGGCGGAATGTTCACGGGTGGATATAATCGTGGTATGAATTACGGTTACTCCAGAGGGCCGAGACCCAATTTCGGTGGTGGCCGTGGAAGGTGAGTCCTCTCTTTCCAAATCTGCAATTAGTCCGCTTGTTCTCGCAGCCTCACGCATTTGTGGTTTAATGGTCTAACATACAACTTTCGTAAAAGAGAAATTTCAGAATTATTTTAGCGCATTGTATCAATATTTGTTACAAATTTGTCCCTTGCATCGCTTTCTTATGTGTCGTATTTTCGATACTCCTTATTTTCCTTAATTTCCATTCGTTAAAATAATTTTAAGAACTTAATCAAAGTTATGCCAATACCGGTCGTTTGGATTGTATTATTCTCTGTTATTTGTTATAGTTATCCATGTGAGAAGGTATTAAATTTTTGTTTTCCGTTCGTATGTTTCTTCTTGACATGATCCTCAAATCCGATTCTTCGCAAAAAAATGATCTTGGACTCCCAATTTTCAATTTAGTCATCTTAATGATTAGATCCCGTTTCTCTTGATTTTAAGTGGTGAATCATTCGTACTTCGTTTCTCCCAAGCTAAATCTTCTCTTCTAGATTCGACATCAAGAATCCTCCCGTTTTCTATCATTTTTTTTCTTCTTTTACTGGGTGTTAATATTATTGAGAGACGTAGAGTGCCTGTGCGAACAATCATATTATGTAAAATAGAAGTTGTTGGTCAGTTTGCATTTATTGGTTCTATCCATAGTATCGCTGGATTAGTTTGGAATGGATGGAAGAAAATGGCGAGAAAGCGTAATTCGGGTTAATTTATTTTTGTAACCTCGACCAAAACCTGAGATAATCCCAAATTGAAGGACTCGCTGCTTTTGTACGTACAATCATCTTTCCTACCGAAGGAAGATGATGAAAACCTATGCTTGAAGACATCTGTCAATTTGTTATCGAACCTCCAGAATAATGTTTTTATTGATCCAATTCTTCGAAGGTATCGATCCGAGTTCATGAAATAGTCTAGAATTTTATTATATAGGAGCACTTGAGGCAAGAACTTTCAAGAGGCTGTAGTGCTCGAAGGTCAGGAGTTTGAAGAAACAGAAGAAAATCATCGTTAGGTTTTCAGTATTGCATTCCTAGGTATGGAAGAAACCATTATCGGATTTTGAAGAAAACTCTGGGAGGGTAGGAAAAGCCTAATTCAACATCTTTAGATGAGAGAGCGCCTCCCTCTCCTCACTCCATATATCCGCTCTTCGGGCTTCGTAGTTTCAAATATTGCTTTCATTCGCAAACTAAAGCTTTGAACTCGAGTCGTGATTCAAGATAGTGTTAAAAAGAAAACTATTCTGTGGGTAATTGATTGACTTCTATCCTATTTAAGACCTCATTAGAATTTCTTTAAAATATACTAATCGTATGATGACCCGGTTGTTTTTTTTTCCTTTGCGTCCCAATATTAAAATAGATCTTTCCATTATGATCGCTAGCCGTATTCCCAAACAATGTAAGTACATTTGAAGAGCCTCAAAAAGTCTCAAAAGAATCCTCGAGTAACCAAGCGAGGTTACTTGATTGTGTTTTCGGTAAAATTATTTTGTTTGTTTGGGAATACGGGTGTGAATCAGTCAAGTAAGGCATACAATGTTCTTAAAATGTTTGCGATGTTTCCTTCTCTCGAAAGAACTAAACTTTTAACGAGTGAAGTTCTTATTCGTCATCTGTTTTTCACATTACGTAGTACGACAGTATGCAGCTCGTTAACGATTTTTTTTTTTTTTTTTTTTTGCTACTTTGCATGAATTATGATGCCTATTCCAAGCCATGTGAATTTCACGAGTTTGTTGAAATACGAGTTTCCTGCATTCTGAAAAAAAAGTGAATAATTCAACGTCCGTTTTGGTTGTTTTTAGCTGTTTGATACGACTTTGTGGTTGCTAGTTTCGATAAACGAGTGTGTGAAGATTTTCTGACATAAAAACAGAATAGTGATACTATTTGCGGTGAGAAGACAAACTCGATGACTTTTTCCAAACATTTATTACGATCTGAGTTAGGATTACGAGAAGGAAAATGGACTCGATATGTTACCGCACATTATATTTTATGGTTCGTCTTATCAACCATATACCTAATGAAAAAAATGATTTATCTGTATCTCGAAGGATACCTAGATAGCTAACTTATACAGGTAATTCGAATTGTAACTTATTCTTGGAAGATCTTCGGTTGTGAGTCAGTATCAACTGGAGAAGAAAAGTTAAGGTATTGTGAATGGAAGTATCGCAGGATGTGGAAGTGTATATCGCGCATAGCCGATCACTGTATCAGTAATCCCAACAATTCGAATTCCATCCTTATCTAACGTGTATAATTAAGTCAGAAGGAAACTAACAACTTATCAATTCAGATTTATCGTTCCTCGATACGATTTCTATACGTCTCTCCCCTCCAAATTTCGTAGGTATGTTGGACGAAAAATTACAAAATGTAATCATTATTCTTATAACTTGTTCAAATGTCATGATAATTAGTTCAGCGATGATCACTTCGGCATGAATACAATTAAAAATGTTGAAAATCAATATAATGAGATAGATCGCTTTTGAGAGTGTTTTTTATGGTGAAATCAGATTTCGAGCAGTTTATCGATGAGAGTTTACGGTTTTCTTGTTATTGTTCTAAGATCTTGTTCCGTTGCGAGACTTGAACGCTAACAGTGTCGAAGTTCCAGAAGAACCATTTCGTCTCGCAACAATGCGCGGCAACTAAACAAGATCGTAACAAGAAAACGCGGATTTCTATCAAGATGCCGAAAACAGCTCTGAGTTCATCGCAAAAAACTACTTCCAGAAACATCCTTTTTCACGGATGTTCAAGAAATGTATTCTCGATCATGAAGAACAGGAAAATTCACAAAATTTCATCGAAAACCCTTCATTTCTTGTTGAGCAGCGAAATATCCCATGATTTATGATAATCATTACTATGAAACGAATTTAAGAGGTGGTTGTATCAATCGTTTGAACGAAATAATTTAGTCATATGAACAAAATTAGACGTTACAGAATCGTTTAATATTTGCAAATTGTGATCGGTTTCAATCAGACGATGATGATGATCGTTTGGCTGATGAGCGTCCGTTCCATTAGAAATACATTGAGCGGACGCCCTTTTATCAGATAGGTACGTTCTCGATTTACTGGTTCACTTATAGATATAATGGATCGTAACGTTTGCGCCAAAATAGATATAAATAGTTTTAATCGAGACCGAATTCTCTCTGTTCTGTAATTTGTTTGATTACTTATTGAGTGAGACATCATTACAAACAACCGCTAAGTGACGATGAAGATCAGAAATCGTTCTAATCGAGACCGTATTCTCTCTGTTTCGTTTGATTACGTATTGAGTGGGTTTTATAATAACCAATATGTCTGTTCGTGTGAAGTTCCGATGAAAATTACGTGCTTTATCGATGTAATTAACGGAAAAACCCTTCATTCGCTATTGAGTAGCTAAATTGTGATGTCATACTTTAAGGTGATCGTTTCGGTCGTTTGAATGAATTAATTCAAACTCACGCCTTTTGTTTGGTTACGAGATGAAATTTTCGAGTGCTTAGGCTGGTTCTTATCAATTTGTGTAAATTAAAAAAAGGAAACTTCAATGAGTGCTTCCTTCTGTTTAATTTGTTCAGCGTCGATACTCTTGAACTCTCGTGACTTCTCTTTTAGCTACCCTTTCCCAGCCTCACTTTGAATAAATTGTAGCTCTGTGTTCGTGCGATTTTTCCCCGCTTGAGAAGCTGCCACCCTATATGAACGAGTTCAATTCTTCGAGAAATATCTGAGAAATTTACTATACCGTATTCAATACAAAATGCCGGATGTGGACAGCCAATATTTACACCTAAGTTTTTCTCGTTCAAAAATATTACACCGATCATGGTGATAATTTTTCTTGTCCCTAATTTGCGTTCATTTTGAAGAGAACAGATTCTGCGTGTGCCTTTATTTTCATCCTAATTTTCTGGGTTCAAATCTCCCTGCTTCTTACCTCTTCCTACCGTCCCTTTATCCTGTACGAGTATATCTACTCCGGTCCGTCAGATCTGTGGCATCATTTTCATTCTCTCGGAAAATGAAGAAAAAACGTCCAAGTTCGCAATAAACTTTATTTATTGCCGTTGCGGTCATCAAACGAACGTAAAGTTTATTGCGCATTTCTATCTTTTTAATTTTCAGAACCGAGCTCTACGTAAGTGGATAATAACGTACAAGAATATTGATCTTGCTATGTGTGTATTTTGAATTAGAATTCGCTAAAAAGACCCGATACTCACGGTACCTATCGTGTATTAATCAATCAAAACATACTCATAGGTACTGAAATTATTAGGTCTGTTATCGTGTATGACGTCCAAGCTTTTACGAGCTTCCATATTCAATCCTCTCGTATTCAAAATCACCCTAAATGTTCGCACGTGTAATTGGAGATAACATGAGTACGCGCGATGCGACGTAATTTTGTGTATTATTTGTACCGTAATTGCATACCAAGCATACTTACAGAATATAGGTACTATACCAGACACTATGCTGGAGTATTATACAAATTCTACGGTCTAAAATATCTCTGTAAATTAACGTAAAAAACGTTTTCTAAAATTAATGAGACTGTCGCATGTCGACGCTCTGGCAGACCGCATTGAAGGATTGTTGACCTTGCCGAAGAAATTTGCCGCAGGTGAAAATAAGCAAAAAGAGGCTTTTTCAGATTAGCCAGCTTATGAAAAATAGGGGCATTTCGGCTTATGTGCGACAAATAGGAAGGCGGTGAAATGAGTGTGGATAAAAGAAAGGAAGAAAGTATCGGTCGTCGTTTCTATTTGGCGAGTAGCTTAACATCACCCTCCGCAAATGCGCTGCTTTCACGTAGTGTGACTCAGATGTCAATAAACCACTTGTTGCCATTATACCATTTGAATTTTTTTTTTTTCATGAAAGATTAGAGCCATTCTCATTTGTGTTTTTGTTTTCCAGGGGAATGGATCATCGACCGATTATTCATTACAGAGATCTGGACGCTCCGAAAGAACCGGACGAATTTATATAACTCGAACGACCAAAAAAAAATACTTCATGGACTGTGAAAAATTCGTTGTTGCGAAAATTTTTGTAAAAAAAAAAAAAAATAGACTTATTATTTATCATTTTTTTAAATTTCAAAACCCTTTTAGACTACCTATTTAAGTTTCTTATCAGTTGTGTGTAAGGATTTTTAATGTATATCGTAAATTTTTTTTCTTCTTTCTTTTCACTACGTATTCTGCCTCGTCGGAGCAGTGAGCTGACAAAGATGAAAAAATAATTGTTATCACCGTTAAAACGTAGTCAACTCACTTTTCTCTTTGGTCCTGATTATTGACATAAATAATGTATGTACACTGTACAGTATTTGTTGAATCTGCGTTTAATTTGAGTAATGTGTAAAATTTAATTTGGGAATAGTGCGAAATTGTACTAGTCTAATGTAAATATTTAGGAAGAAAGAAAAAAACAAGATGATTTGTATGTGGAGTATTTTATTTGTTTTTGCGAAATTTTATTCGTAGATGAGTGATTGAGTTTGCTCCCTCACATTGAAAAAAGGTAAAATATTAATCGGTAAAGAAACTAGTAAGCTCAGAGAAATAGGTCGGCATTAACCAATTACCGCCGCTATCAGACCTGGATTTAGGAGTAGGCAAGGTCTAGCGGCGTAAAGCGGCAAATTTTCCTAATCCTTTTTTTCTCCATTGTGAGGAAAATGGAAAAAGGAAATTTTGTTGCTCTTAATAATTGTTTATCGTGATAATTTTAATTTTGCAAACTGTTGTGCTAACGTAAGGGCTGTAAAGCGGCAAATTTTTCCGATTTCCTTGGAGAAAATACGAGATGAGGCGTCAGAGTTCGAACTGCCGACAGCGGCTGGAAGAGTAAATTCGCTCTTGGCCATTATTTTTATTCTTTTGACAAATTGTTGGTGCTTGCTCTTACGTCCATACATTATTGTGTGTGAACAACTGCAACCACAAATTTTTTTTAAATATTCGTGTCCCGAAAATATACTCATCAGTAAGAGAATTTTACGCTTTTCAACATTTAATGTTTCGATCTACTTAGATTCATTATTGGGCAGACAAAATCTGAAAATTGTCATGTTCTTGCGTGTTTCCATAAGCCCCCTTCTTTATTCTCCCTTAGTAGTACTCTTAGCTCATGTACATAGGCGACACTAGCGAAACTACAATTTGAACACCCAAATGAAGAGCTGAAAAAGATATACTTCTAAAGAAAATTTTCTTCACTTCCAACTTTGTAGTCGAGAACAACGAGTGCAATTGTGGCAGGCCAATCTAAATATTGGCTGTTGCAGCTTATAGCTTGAGGTTTTAAGCTAATAGCTGCTTTAGCTTGAACTGAAATTGATCAATGATAAGTTGAAGACTTACTTAGGATCAGCTTTTGGCTGGCTTGAGGTCTTGTGATATGTCTATTCATACTAGTGAATTTGGAAAAATTTATATCATGCGATCATAGAGTAAACAGAGTTCGTCCAAGAGAGCTCGAGACACGGGCATCATCCAGATTCGTAGTTTAGGGTTCGCCTAACGCAGTTGACCGAGCGGTGAATCTGCAACACTCAACAATTTGTGTTGTGTACAGCCGTATGCAGAGCTTGACGCGCACTCAACGCATTTGGCGAACCAAAACTACAAATTTGGATGATGCCCGTATTTATTAACGTTATAAGTGTAGCAAAGACGACGTCTGTTTACTATGTGGTTGCGGTGTCTTGAACGAAATTGTTTTAAACATTGGAATTTGAGAAAAAAACGTTTTAAACATGGATGGCACGTCATGAATTTAAAGTCACATGTACTCGAAAGCAAGTTTGTCTAGGGAAAAAACCTGGAAACACCCTGCAATAAGCGCTAGGTCATTATGTTTAAAACAACAAAATATACAAAATTTCTATAGAAATGCTGTTTCAAACATGTTTAAAACACTATTTTAAACTCTGAAGAAAAAATATCAATTTCCAACATGTTTTAAACAAAAACAAAAAAAAAACGAAAAAACACGTTTTTTGTTCTTTTTAAAAAAGACTTAATTTTTTGCAACTCTGCTTGGAAACAATTGTGCAGAACGTCTTCATTTACGCAAAATTGATTTTGTGATAATTCATCTGTGAAGCGCCTGTGAAGGCATCATAAATGGAAAAAATCACCATTTTTCCGTTTTACAGAACTGATTTTCATCTCTAATAAAACAACCTTTGCATTCTCGGTCTGTTGTACACTCCCAATCTTGTGATCAATGGGCGTGCGCATACAAACTGAACACAAACTTTTTCTTTCACTCTTCTTGTGTGGCATTCATGGTTCGCTTATACGTCAATAAGTTTAGGGCCATCAACCAAGCTTCTGGCTGGAATTTATCTATTGGCTTTTGGCTTTTGCAAAAATAGTCAAAACTCAAAACCACGACTTGGGCTCAAAATTTAAGCTATTAATGGCTTAAACTTTGTACCCCTGCTTCTAAGTTCCAACTTCTGTTGTGGAAACTGGAAAGTCAGCAAACAAATTTTCTCACAAACTTCTGAAGAAAATACTTTTTGGTTCCCACTTAGAGTGGCGATGTTTTAAACATGTTTTAAACATTGGAATTTGAGTGCAAACGTTTTAAACGTGGACGGCACGTCATGAATTTAAAATCACGCGTACTCACTAGGGATGTGCTTCGGAAAGAAATTTATTTATTTATTTTTTCAATTTAAATAGATTTCTCTCATCATACTATCATCTCCATTAATACTATGACACCAGCTCTTTGTTTAGTGATGTAAAACATGATTTTCTAAACTCAAATCATATCTTGACCAATAAGAATACATTTTTCTGTAAACAAACACGCTGATTGGTTCGTCAGGTTGTGCAAACTGTCTAAGTAACGAAATCTATCAAAATTTGAAAGACAGTGTCAAAATCTCCACCTCACAAAAGAAATACCAGTAAAAGATTTGGTTGTATATTTTTTTGCGATGATTCTGATGAAACAAATACTTTAGCCCCGATTAATGGAAAAACTGGAAATTTTGGAAAGGAAAGATAAAATAAATTTCTTCCTAATTTCTTTCCTTTCCAAGAAAATGTTTCCAAGGCACATCTCTAGTACTCACGCACCAGAAAGCGTGAGTGTCTAGGGAGAAAACCTGGAGAAATCCCACGATAAGCGCAAGGTGATTATGGAAAAACGCGTCAGTTTTTCTCTAGGGAATAAAACCTTGTGCGCATGTGCATTGTGATGATATGACAAACATTGTTTGTATGAACCAAAACATAGCGTAAGCCACATGAGAACAAAGTAAGCGATGAACTCGCGCTGCGCGGCGGCCCTCGCCACAACTTGGGTCATTGCCAAAAAGCGCTCATTCAGATGTCATTTACTTTATTCCCTTGTAGCGTAATATACTACTATGTAATATGCATGACAGAAAGATATAGTCACCTTTTCTCTAAAAAATAGTGCTCGTTAGTCAAATACCTACTTACCTAGTTATTTTCGTTAGGTGGGTATAAAGTGAGCGATTCTTATGCAGTGTAGTTTACAACACTAGTGAAAATCGCTTTGTTTACTTCAATGTTTTGAACATCGCTTTGTATAACTGAAGTTGTAGTAGTGGGCATGCTCCGGCAGTATTGTTGTTCGAAAACAAAACTGAGTAATTGACCGAGTATTTTTGAGAAAAACCGGTGTTTTTGAAAATGAAAGAATACAAGGATGGAATATAGAAGATGAAGTACAAGGTTCCGTATGTTAAAACTTGTGACAAAAATTTCAACACAGAGGCTTATGGCGGGTTGTCACAAAATGTCAAAATGGGAAAAATCTTTGCATGCCGGGTACCTCTCCAAGTCTTTGGCCAACACTCAACAAGAAAGATCTATTCATTATCAGGGAGAAGTAATACTTTTTGTTAACCACCTTCTCCCCCGCCCCTCAAAAATTTTTCAGATACGCTACTGAGAAGTCCGAACGATACAGTTCCACAGCTATAATTTGGAGGATTGAATTTTTTTTAATATTCTAGAGGTCCTCCTCATTCCTTCATCACCAATCATGAAAATCAAGCGAACTTTTTTTTTTTCAATCACGACAGAAAATTGGAACCTTTTGAAATGCTACCTCTAATTGGGAGGAGCAAATGTAAGTTGAAATTAATGGCGCAAGTTAATTCCAACTCGGGGGCCATCTTCTACAAAAAGTATATTTTTAGAAAACCCATTTCACTGGAAAATCTCGTAATAAAGGAGGCTGTCTTCAATCAAATTTTCATTACATTCTCAAATCTGGTGCTTATTGGTGCACTTTGCAGCGGGCGCACACAGAAATTTCCTTTGGGTGGAAGGCTATTCCATCCTTATGAAAAAACAAAACAAATGCGCTAAAAAAATGTATTACTATTCGGTATTGGTGAATAAAATGGATTCATTTTTTGAGGCCAAAGTCAGCCCCCTCTCAGTGCGCGCTTGCTTGACGGTAATCACAATGCTGACTAATTTCTCATGTAGATAACTGACTTACACATATGAGTACCTACGTGAGTTTATCTTCAATGTGACTTTTTTAAAAAATTTTCTCAGATTGTTTCAAAAACGTTCAACTTACATTTATGATTAAATCCTCACTCGATTAACATTTCTAAAAATTTTCTTCAGACAAGAGATTTAGAGAAATTTTGAGCTCTGAACTCGTATAAAAATTCCAACTTTTGATATGTGAAGAGTATAACTTGGAAAAGGGAAAAAAGGCACTAGGCACTTCTCCTCTCAAGTGCTTAGATGTAGCCTATGCAAGCCCGTCTGGTACGCCCTATATTCAGCAAAGGACTACACATTCTCCAAGCTTGGGTGCTGGAGTTTAGCCTACGCGTATTTACCACGTGAGCGCCAGCCTGAGCCTTCGGAGTCAATCCAGGACTCCATCATGGAACCTTTGTATCTCTTAAGCTTTTAGAGTCTTAGCTTAGTTTATGAGCTAATTGACCTTATTTACAGACTTTAAAACCTTTTAAATGTGAGATAGAAAAATTTTGTTCTCTCAGTATAAAAAGCAAGGACAAATTTTTCTGTATATCCTAGCACTTATGTACATGAATTTTTTCGAAAAAATCATTACTTTCTGACTTCAATTTACTCGAGAAGCACAAGAGGTGGTGAGAAGATTGTACCAAGAAACCTATAGGCTAAAATTTCTCTATTTGGATTTAATTTTTATTTCTAACAATTTTTCTTCGTATGGAGATTTACTTTTCGTGTAGTTGAATAAAATTAATTGTAAGCCATCTGAGTGTATGCTCTTCGAAATACTCGAACACCTCTCATCTATTAGAATTTATGGAGAAGAGCACTTCAGCATAAATAGGCATTCATTTTTTCAGCCTGCATTTTCTTCGAAACAATACATCTATAAAGACTCTTTTATTTGTAACAATATCACAAAATAGATGACAATATTTTCTTCCTTTTATTCACCCTAACCCGATTTCAAGATATAGGTGCGCATCCGTTCTCCGACAAAACCTTTAGATTTCCGAGTTTTATTCGAATCACAAACCTAGCAGATCTTTGTCCTTCGGGTAAGATTATATTTTATCAAACCGGAAAGAGTTTGACGATTTAAAAAATTATCTCTTAAATTGCGAATTGTAATTTTCCTTCTCACTGGTGCGCGAAGTGCGTGTTTTCGTTTTTCACCCCTTCTGTTTTTCGAGTGCCGCAGCCTTTAAGAATCGGACGTTTGAGGTTGAAAATTGTCGCCGGTTACTCGGAAGGAATTAAAAAGGAAAAAAAAAAAAAAAAGGAGATAAACGCGGACGAGACGTACGATAAGATGAAACGTAATGAAAAGTTCGGGTGACGCAGAAGCGAACCCCCTTTGAAACTGTGGTTGAGAACATAACACCCTGAGCACGACTCGTATTATATTTAAGAAGTTGACGAAGACACTTGTTACGCCGCCGTCGTCTTTGTCGTAGTAAATACTGTACAAGAACATGATAGATACATGGTCGTCTTCTAATTTTGCCGGAGCAAATCGTTGAATGAACGTTCGAAATTTCTTTTTCGTTTATTTGTAATAGCGACGCGCGGAAGAAAAAAATGTTCCCACATTCCTATTCGACGTGCACAATTTTCACGTTGCTCTTTATAGCTTTTTCGTTAACAGGTAATTTTTCACTTCTCTATTATGATTAAAGAACGTAGACAATATATTAATTTCATTCGTGGGTGTGGTATAATGTAATTGGGGACAGGGGGTTCAACTCATAATCGTGAAGCGGGTTAATTTTACCGACTTTTCCTACTGGAAAAGTGAGGTATTACACCCGTCCGTTCAGGTCTCCTTACAGGCTTATTTATTATTATTATTTATTTATTTATTTATTTATTTATTATTATAAGATCTTTTTGTCCACGGAACTCCTCCGATGGATTTTTTTGTAGCTTGGCCAAATTGTAGCATTATATCTAAAGATGTGCACCCACAATATTTTTAAGCATCGGGTGAGTACTCGAGAAATTTTGAAAAATTTCTTTTTATTACGAGTAGTTGCTTACAATACGAGAAGTGGGTTTTTCTGTATTGTAATGAAGAACCTTCTATTTAACAGGTTCATGCTAGACGAAGGGTTCACTGAATTTTTTTTCCAATAATATTCTATTCATTCTTCGTAACTGAAAATTTAGTACCCTTGTATCTCACTTCCCACAGCACCTAGACCCTTAAATTTTGTTTTTTGTTGAATTTGTTTTCGAACGGTTTATGCGTTAGATTACCGTCTCCGACTTATGTCCTTTACATCTTGACGAACCTTTGCAAGGAAACATTAACCATAATTATTCTTTTCATATGCAAGAAACTATCAGACAAATTTTATATTCACAAATTTTGATTTTTAACATACCCACACCTGTCACAGCTACCAATCCTTATATTGAAAACTTCGCAATATTCCCTTACCTTGCACAATTTATTTCTTACCACCCTCCATAGTCCAGTCGATAAAGACATCGTCTGTACAATTCGGGTGCAAGTTCTACTTTTGACGGAAATGTCTCAGATTTGGTGTCAGAAATAACATACTAAAAGTTTAGACCCCTCACTGCATGACTCGCGGAGCCGTGGCACTTTCTTGCCCCCTACAATCATTTTTTTATCAATATCTCGAGTTCTGTTAGGCCTGGAGAAAAATTCTTGATACAAAAAATGTTGCTCATAAAATTTCCTACAAGATAGACTATTTCATGTAAAAATTGAAAAGTCGACACTAGAATCCACAAATTAGGTTTTATTCTCACGACGTTTCGTCCGCATAGCAGACATCATCAGGTGAGGAATTACAACGAGTGTCGACTTTTCAATTTTTACATACTTTAACGTATCCACGTTTAAATTTAAACTTTAGACTATTTCATTTTGGCCCAAGTCCAGCCTTTAGCCTAGAAAGATCATTTAAGTAGGCGAATATTTCATTTTTCACAAATTTTTTGAAGTTTCCATTGCCTAATACGTAGAATACGTGCTTAACATTCATTCTTCTTGCAAGATGACCTATATGAACATACTTCCGTTTTTTTTACAGTACCCCAATCCACACGTACGTGGTGGGGGCAGTGTAGTCCCCACATGTAGTATTATTACAATACGTGTACTGGTATTTACAATACCTATAGTGGTATTTACAACTTGAATCATGAATGAAATGTGTTGATATTATCACCTGTACAACCCCTCCTTCCCATGGTCTGCCTGTCCAACTAAGGGAGTTCGTTGTTGACAGGAGCGGTTGTCCGAGCCCAGTTAGCCCGCCAACTTACTGAGGTCTTATAGGTTAGGAGGGGTCTTCATTGCTTTTACGACTCCTGAACATCATCAGAGTCGTCATCTGCCCAATAAATTGTTATATCATCGCCTGAGTCGTCGTCATTTGCAGCTGGTATATCATCGTCTGAGTCCGAAGGAAAGTCACCGTCATAATCGTCGTCCAGCCGAATGGAGTCTATCCTGTGGTTCACTTTGTACCCTCCAGCGTTCAGGCAAGACAGTCTCTTTTTTTGTGTCTTCATCGAGTGGACTACCAGCATTAACCAATTAAAGTATTCGTATTAATTGCATATTCACCGTTTCTTGAATATGGTATAAGACGAGGCAAGGCCTGGTAGCCACCCTCTACTCTAACCTCCTTTTTTTCCCTCTTTTTTTTCCCCCCCCCCCCTTAAATCGTAAAAAATTTCTTTTACGTTTTGTTATCGTTATTGTTAAATAAAATAATGACTTGTCCAGACGAGTATTATCATAAAGAAAATAGTGAAATTCAAGGCTTAATAATTTAATATGTACGATAGATTGACGCTTCGAACGTGCAAACGTTCTTCTTCAGGATCGACAAATACTACAATGAGTAAAGCTATTAAACAGGAAGAAACGGAGCAGCAGCACAGGGAGCGTGAAAGAACAAGAACGTAGATTATTCATGATTATTATACCAGTAAATAGCTGGCGAATAAAAATTGCTGATCCTGTAGCTGTCGGCTATACAGTCCTTACATTTCATAATTTCTATCGCTCCACGGATTTTTCTTTTCCTATCATGTTTTTCGAAGCAACAATGGATGCATTTTCGAAATCAAAACGATGTCCCTCACCATGAGAGTGCTCACATAAGGCCGTATACATTTTTGTTTATGTTTTACATCGCTTTTTGTACGTTCGAAACCTCGATCTATCGTACATATTAAATTATTAAAACGAAAGTGACTTGAATTTTATTATTTTCTTAATCATTATTATTATTATTAAAAAAAAATTTTCCGTCTTGTTTTCTCAACAGCTTTAGAAGGCGTCATCTTTGAGGTCGCAGTTTTCCGTAACTTCCTGATCGTGTTTTTTGGCAACCTTCTAGGCTTCAGAGAATACTTCTTAAACGATTCAGAGCTCGTGTGACCGTATTTTTTGAGTACTTTTGTACCATTATCTGAAAGTAATTCTGTATGCCATCCGCTGAGGCGGACGCGATCTGTATAGCTGCACTTGAAAAGTTCTCCCGCTTGTACAAGAAATGACGGCTACTTCTATTCGCGTGGATGCCTTCACGTTTAACTTTCAATTCAAAATGATATTCCGTATACAACGTTTCACCTGTGAGGTCAGCTTCAGCTCCTCTTATTGCTTTTTCCATACTCAGATTTACCTTACAGTCACGCATAAGATGATATAAGTTAAGGTGATACCCACCTTTGTCGCTGTACGGATGAGGCAATTTTATGATTGCCGTATCCGCCGCAGATATGAACCGGTTGAAGTCTGGTATCGGCTGGTGAATGGCTTCTCTCATTGAACGAATTTCCGCTTCAATGGAGTTTTTCTCTGCGACCTTCGCGGCGTTTATTTGATCTTCGCTGAAAGCGTCTCTGACTTCTTTATTTGAAAATCCGACTTCTAAACGACCATCTCATACTTTCTTGATAGAGAAATAACCCGCTTCAAACAAGAAATATTTCTGGGTATTCATAGTTCACACTCGGCATTCGACGTAAATTAGAGGTCATATCATCTCGTAGACCGCGAAAGTCTACAATCCTCCTCTTCATCTGTTCCCAGACAAAACCGCCTCGTCCCTCAGTAGGTCAATAAACTTTTGGAATACCATCTTCAAAGAATCGTTTCACGGACATCGGATTATAAATTCTCTCCATCAAAGCGGTAAAAGAATAGCTACCATACCATTCTTCTAACTCCTCTTCAATTTTTTGCGCAGGTACGTTTCGTCGAGAGGCTAGTCTTTGAATGTGACCGTCAAAATTTTTCTTTAGTTCACTTTTCGTAATGCCGACAAGTTCTGCATAGTCCATGTTGGCAGAAATATCAGTGAAGTCCCCTCCTCCTGGGCTACTGGAAAACATGATCGAACTGTGCGTTAGCCCTGTCACAAACGCTAATTTGATTCGCGAAGCGGAGCTTTTAGTATCTTTGAAAAAAGTTCTTAAGAAATGAGTCACGTTCTGCAATCTTTCTGGGCTGCTCGAATTTGCCAATATGTGTTTGTCGTATTCGTCGACAAGTATCACAACACGATTACCAAATTCGGCCGTAGTACACACAACCTCAACAAACTGCTGTACTTCAGGCGGTGGTGGGAGCGTACCACTGTCTGGCACAAAGACACATCTGGGCGGAATATCTGTTATTCCTTCTGCCTTTTTAAATCGCTCCAATTCATCTGTGAAAACTGTTTCCAATGTACCCTTGTTCAAATCGAAAAACATTACCGGATATTTTTCATTTTTCCAATCGTGACTCGAATTCCCGATATTGGTGCCCCGCAGGATCACTTCACCTTGACGATGACGATCGAAGGTTACTTGTAGTAGACGTAAAAAAACAGTTTTACCGAATCTTGGCGGTCTTGCGAAGAAATATCTTTCTTGTCTATCACGAAGCAGCTGGAGGATGAATTGTGTCTTGTCAACAAATGTATAATCATCAATTATAGGACGGGTAGCATCAGAAATTGCTTCCTGAGTAATTACCGGATTCAGAACTGTATCAGTGCAGCGGAAAATTGGTAAATACCCCAGAAGAATGACCAATGAATTCATTGCAACGAATTTGTTCTGTACGACAAGGTACACAAAGCAGAAAATAGATGTTATGAACTTACGGATCTTTGGTGAATGTACGAGGTGAAGAAAAAAAATGGTTCGGAGTAAAGCGTAAACAAACGTAAGTCTGTACCAGCCTACAGATAACATTCTCGATTTTCAGGTGTAGATAGTGGTAATCTCATCTTATCGTGTGTAATGTAATGCTCAAGTTCACCTCGTATTTCTTGTCTTCGCTCTCCTAACTCTCCCATCTTCCGACCTTCAACTCAATCTTTCACCGAAAGAATAACCTCCCTTCAATTTGCAGTAACAAAGACATCTGGTTCCGATTCAACCTCTCTCTTAATAAATCCTTCATTACAAACCTTTCACAATCAATCTTGGACCTTACCTCATCCTGATATAATTATGTCTAAACCTCACTCAAATTCCCGCAATTTCTTTCCTCTTCTCTTTGTTGTTCTTGAGGACAGCAATTGCTCTATAGCAAGAGTTCTGGATTGCCACTAACTTGTGCCTGGGGGGGGGGGGGTAGGAGTCATTTAGGATGATGGTGTTTGTGTGCGTCGGCTTCCTGTAGATGTGGTATTCTATCCTGTTTCTCTCCAGTCTGAGTGTAAGGTCCGGACTGTCATTGGTCTCATTGCTTTTTTCCATTGTGAATTTGGTACTCTCATTAATCGCATTCATTTCCAAAAGGAATAGGTCCACCTGTCTGTCAGTGCCTGACCACAAAATTAGGATATCATCTATATATCTGGCCCAGTGTTTGATCGAGTTTTTGAACTTGCTACCCTTCGATATCTTGTTTTCCATATCATTCATGAATTGGTGAAAAAGGGGGTTCCCATCGCAAGTCCCTTTTCCTGGCTATAGAACTTGTTATTAAAGCGGCAGTAGTTTTGGTTCAAAATCTCTTTCACTATGCTGGTATTCTTCGGCCTGTCGGGGTTCCCATGGTATCTGTTGTTTTTGAGTAGGGTGAAAAGTTCCTCTTCGGTGTAGTACCAAACATGTTTGTCACTATAATGTATACCAGCTTGTCCATACTCTTGATTCCCAACTTGTCCAGTTGCTCAATCAGCTCACCGATTTTTCTAATGCTACGTCTGGTTGCAAACTGGTATGTTTTTAGCGGGGAACACGCTATCTCTTTTGTTGGGCGATACTTTCAGGAAATTTTCGTGGTTGATGATGATACGGAGGGGGGGGGGACTTGGAATAATTTCGACCTCCAAGCTATGTATGATAGGAGGGGGACTTGGAGACTCTCGAGCTATATACGACAGGAGAGGGACTTGAAATAATTTTGACTCTCGAGCTTTAAATAATAGGAGGGGAAGTAGGGAAAAAGTTTGACGCTCGAGCCGTATATGATGAGATTTTCTATATGTTTTACTTCTTGAAAGACCTTCCGCAGTTCCTCGCTCGCCGTAGCATTTTCTTTTGTCCGCGGATCTCCCTACTACGATGAATGAAAAAATATAGAAGGTGTGAAGACGATTGAAAAAATATTGCGAGTAGCAACAAGAGCCAACAGTGACTACAATCACACTTTAGGCAGTCATCTTCTGAAAAGGTAATTCTAATCACCAACATTTTCCTTAGCTGACTGTAATGAAAAAAGTTTCCCTGGCGAATAGCGGCTGGCCAATCTACTTTAGGCAGCCATCGTTTGAAAAGCGATTCTGATTACTAACGCTTTTCGTAGATCACTGTAATGAGAAACGTGCCTCCAAGCGTCTTGTAGAAGCATCATTTGTAATTATTTCTTCTTACAACTTGGCTGACTCATCCAACTGTCCATCTTCTTCTGTACGCAACTCCGAGCATTAATTGCTAATCTTCAAGGCAGCCAAAAGGCGAACTAAACCCCAAAAAATATCTAATATCAGTGAGCCCCTCATTGGAATTGTTGTTTTTATCCCTTCCTGCTCCTGATTTCTCTATTTATTCGGGTCCCCTAACTGTCCTGGACTCACGAAAAAATAAGTTTCGACGCAGCCAAATTGTCAGAATTTACATGAGCAGAACAACAGCGCATAACATTACCACAAACAACAGCAGAACTGACGAGATCGTCCCAACAACAGTACACCTATGCATGACGCTAAAGTTGACGGTGGCAGGTCCTACTTCTTGACTGCATAGGCAACGCTGAAACCAATACATCTCTGAACAGCGTGCCAAGGGCTGCACTGAGATACATTGAAGGACCCTTTCTCTTGATAATGACTGCTTCTATTATTGAAGAACAAAACAGCACAGATATATAGTTATCGGTGAAGAAGCCTCTCCATCAGGGATATCACTAGGGGGAACCTGAAGGGCAATCACTAGATAGAAGTCGATGACGCTCTCAGAACCTTGGGTTGAGAAAGTGCGTGTAACACTTCCTGAACCTGAGGTTGGGGAAGAGGCCACGACACTGAGCTGACCTGAGAGATCTTCTTGATGTTCTCACGTCCCAAAAAAAAGGCCAACTATATTAAGGTAACTTGCTCTCAAGGTTTGCCTCATCCATTAGAAAATCCAGGCGCGAATATGTCATTCTTTCTCGCCTTCAAATCGGCCACAGATACATCACTTGAGTCTCACCTCATCCAACGAGACTCGTCAGTCTCCCTCAACGTGCCCTCATTGTCATGATAAGGAAGAAGTCTCAGTCGAGCACATTTCCACCCATCCCCAACTTCTTCCCATTCGAACCTCCGTGGACATCCCCTCCTCACACATCAAAGCATTGTTCTCGTTCTCCAATACTTTAGATCAACACCGTTTTTCACTGTTATCTAATCATCTGCTACGAGAATACCTACTAAATCAAGTACTGCTCGTTAATGAAAAAAATAAATAAATAATAGAACTTTAATTTCTTAGATTCAAACTACCATATGGAAGTTTCACTCTTTAGAAATTGTAGAAAATTCTAAGTTGCACTTGGGCGAGAGGTCTCTTAAATAATTTTCGTCTCTGTCAGTGAACTCTTACAGAAACAGACGCGATGCAGAAAGTACGTGCCTAGTAGGCACTTTATAACGCTCGCGAAATTTTACCTCCCCGTCTTAGAGCTGGCGCGAGCTCTTTTTCTTTTATCGTAAACAAAATAAAGACCATCGACAATTTTCTTTTTCCATTTGATTCGAACGATAGTAGCGAGACAGCGTCGAATAAAGGTTTAATGGTGAGATAAATTAATCACATCCAATAAAGGATTAATAATGGTTATTCTTATTAGGCTTCGCGCTCCCGCAAATAAACATATATCCTTTTTTTTTGCACATTAGGATTTCTTTCACTTTGGCGTTGAAGCTCGCGAGAAAAAGTGAGAGAAACATTCTTAATGAAACGCGTGTACTATAAATAAATAGAAAGAAAATTCTAATGATTTTCAGTACGAACTTCGTAATCGAGAAAAAAGAGGTTGAATTTTCCGCTGATACAGTATTTCTGTAATGTTTCCAATATTAAATATTATAAAAATAAAATTTCTGAGGACCTTCTTTCAATAGTATTAGCATTCGTGAATTCTCGCCCAACTTATTTGAGAAGACATTTTTTTGTACTATATAGCACTTTCAACCAAGAGAGCAGTTTTGCTCGGTGAGGTTCGTGGATCGAATACACGTTCTGAAACAATAATTTGTTTGAATAAATTTTTGAAATTGTTCATATTTTCAATGATAGTTGGGGGTGGAGTATTTTTTATACACCGTCATGTCACCCGCAGAGCGAGAATGAAGAACCACGCGGAGATGAAACTTTCGCTTTTTTTCACTCCACGAAAAAAAAAAAACAGGATGGCGAAGAAAGAAGCGTGAAAAATTAAATTGTTGATTTTACTATCTTGCTCCAGTTTTCAAACAGAACTGTAAAGTGCGCTTGAAAATCTGTCGTCGAGTTTTTCTTCCTTTTGTCAGTGATACAAATTAAGAATTTGAAACGAGAAATTTGTTACTTGTACGTTTATTCAGCTCTCTCCAAACTTTGCATTGCGCGAAGCTTGAAATTAACCCCCTGGAAATTTTTTTGCACAATAGAATTGCTCCTTCTCATCCTTCTTGTATTACACAAGATATTCGTCTATAGGAACAAAGAACATATAAATAAAACTTTGAGTTGGAACTTATATTGAGTGCGTGAGGTGTAACTAGAGCACTGAAGTTGAAAAAGTTTTTCAAGTACAATTCTACTTTATTACTTGCTTTTACAAGAGAACTTTCGGGTGTCACCCCATCGTCATCACCAGGCTGAATGGTTTACCGTACGATCAATATTCTCATCTGAACAAGTTACTGCACTGTCTAGAATTTGAAGAAAACATGTTCAATAAAGGAGAGAACGATGCGGTAAAACGAGTGGAAGCCCAAACCAAACAGATCAAGAAGAAGAAGCTTGCCGAACTGAAGAGAGGAAGAGACCGCGACAACTAAGCACAACTTTGTCCCCAGCCGAGAACCTATCAAGCGTCACCTCCACAGAAGAAGAAAAAAGACTGCTGGTCAGAGGCATCAAGTAGGGGTAGCCAGAGAGACCGGACCAGTGTGAACTTGAAAGTATGGCCATTAGCTGCGAACAAGTAATCCAAACTATGGAATACGACCTGAGACCAGAAGCCCGAACCAAAATTGGGCTGTCAGACGTCATAGAAAGTATGCGTCAAACCAATGACAGAACGCAAGTAATGCAGAGGAAGGTCACAAATCTACAAAAGAAGAACCGACAGAAAGACCTGATTTTGACAAAGGTGGACAAAGGAAACACGGTAGTGGCAATGGGCCCAACACAGAAATGCCAAGCTGACCTGAAAGTTGTGTTGAAACGAAACAATGTACCTGGCAATGGAAGGACGCTGGAGATGAACCCGGTAGACCAAAATTCAAAAGGCTTGTAAAACTCCACAAAGTCAACTGTCCAATGAGACTCCTGGTGAAAGCATCCAATCACCGTGCTACAAGATAGCAAAGTCTTGAAAGAAAACTACCAGTTTGCACCCAGACAAAACATCAGGGCCGGATTTAGGATTTTCAGTAAGCGGGTCCCAAGTTATGTAGAGGCCCCCTCAACATTTCTCCAAATCAAAATTATTACTCCCCCTCCTCTCTCATCAATTTTTGCCCACTTTAAAATTGGAAAGAAAGTGGTTGAAAGAAAGAAGTAGATAATTTTATTTGTGCAAGATGATATAAAATAATGTTACAGTTTTATGGATCTAAAAATTGTTTTTTTTTCTCAATTTGGAGGCCCCCCTGAATGTGGAGGCTCAGGTCCCTGAGCCCGCTGGGATCCCCTAAACGCGGCCCTGCAAGCATCAGAAACAACGGTGAGCTGATTGAGCAGCTTGACAAGTTGGAAATCAAGAGTGACGACAAGCTGGTGTCTTTTGATGTGACAAACAGAAGGAATTTCTCACCCTGCTCGAAAACAGCAGATACCATGGGAACCCCGATGGGCCGAAGTATGCCAACAGGAAGAGATTTCAGCCAGAACTACTACCGCTTTAATAACAAGTTCTAGAGCCAGGAAAAGGGATTTGCAATAAGATCACCGCTGTCACCAATAGCGAAGATATTTATGAATGATATGGAAAACAAGATATTGAAAGGCCTTGCTCGCAGCTCTACTTTCAAAAATTGACAGTTGCAACAATACAAGCGAAATTGTCAAAGAAATAAATTTTCTTGATACAATTTACTGGTTTCCTTCTGCTGTAAGAAATATTAGGTCAGATACAGTGCAGAAGTGCTTTAAAAAAATTGGGTTTCCGAGTCATGATGACTGTATACTTACAACCTCACTTGATGATACACCTGAATATATGATCGAAGCCACTTAGCAGTTGTGTTCTTTACATGAGATTCGCTTGTGATGTAGATTCGTGTACGTTCAAATTGATGATGATCTGTCAACTGAGTACACTTTTCATAGCGCGATTGAGTTTCTCTGTTTGGAGGACTCTGAAGATGATGAAGTTGAAGAAGCTACTGCGAGCCTAATGGGATCTGGGACTCCAACAATTCAAGGCTATCGTCGGGCACTCACTTTAGTACAAGATTTAATTGAATTTTTAGCTCAAGTAGATTTGTCCTCCGTGGTTGAATTACTTCATGAAGCTAGAGGCATTCTTCAGACAGCTGAAGCTAAGGGAAAAACGGTACAACCTACACTCTGCCTGTTGTCTTTACTGTGATGTACAGCATAAATTATGTACTCTAAATAAAAACGTATGACCTAAGTTTCTGACTTGTTGTACGCTTTGCATAAGACAGAGTTTTCCGTTTCGTACAAGTTTTTTTCAAAACGGAAACTTGCTCGTAACGGAAATTTCATTTTCTCGCCGTGCGATTCCGTTTTAGACAAGTTTCACTGTAGTATATTTTGTCAATCGTAAAACGAATGCGACGGATTATTAACTGCATCGTAGTCGGACTAAAGAGCCTATATCGCAAATATCGTAAAATCTGTCGAAAAGAAGTGAAACGTAAAATTATATTTTCTCTTAATATCGACCAAATACCATCAAAATTTTTAGCCGTGGGAATGAATGATTGCCTGTGTGGACGTAATGATGACGTTAATTTTCTTCCAGTTTACTAAATTCTTGTCATCGTCGTAGAATTCTGATATAATGTACGTGGGTATATCGTCTCATGATACGAGGAAAAGGAATGAGTTATATTTCCTTGCTCGTCGAGACTTCTTTTTCATCGATTACGATAATTGAGGCGGGCAGGAAACTTGCGTTAACTCTTGGAAAACTGTCACCCTCCCCCGCCTGGTATACTCAAGAGGCTAGAGAAAAATAGTGGGTGGGAGCAGTAAGCTAGGCTAATATTCTGAGGGCTTAAGCTGCTTCAATAAATATGCACAATGGCTAAGATAAAGAAGTGCAGGTGAATAAAAAGAAGACGAATCTAGTGTGGAGCAAGCATATAAAATAGTATACTCGATACGTGTTCGTTTTAGTTTCTTTTTTCCATTATTATTTTGGTAAAAATTTCTTCAAATCCCCTTCCGTAAACTTATAGATCGAATTTTTCAAGTCCACTTCCTCGTATATATCGATCCTAAATCTAAATTTCTTCAAGTCTCCCTCTCCTTCTGAAAATATTATACAGCTCGATGGTAGAAATTGTCTCATGATGTATAGTTCAAAGCGAACGGTGGACTTCAAGTCTCTCGAGAAATGTTACTCTTCCGCTCCCTTTGGATCCACAATTTATCAGAGGGGCAGCAGATGACGAACGTTTTCCACGAATAATTCACGTCCCCCCATAAAAGGAATTCAGGACTTTTTTTTACAAATGAGGCCAATTTTTCCTGGATGTATGCCATTGTTGTATGTGTGACTTTTATAGTCTGGAGTTGTAGGAAAGATGTGTTTCTAACTTTTTGAAGGTGGTGGCTTGTTTTGCCACTTTGTCAACGACGTCATGTTTTGGTAGATCAATATGTCCAGGTATCCATAGGAATGTTATGTTGCTGTTAATAGGGTTGAAGTAGGTGAATTGTTGGTTGAAGGAATTGGAGCTGCAGAGGTGAAGTGAGGATATGGAGTTACTACCTGCCAGGAATTGAATGAGATAAAAAAGGCCGATGAAGATGGCCAAACGTTCAGTGGTAAATACACAGGCTATATTTCGAACTTGATGGCCTACTAGTTGGTCGTCTAAAAAATAAGAGTAGATGGCTTTATCGGCAGGTTAAGTGTGATGGGGATATTCTTGGATTAAAGGGCTGGTGTGTTGGATGTCAGAGGATTCGTTGAGATGGGGGATTTGAAGAGTTGAATGGAAGGTTCAGTGTAAGTGAATGAGGTTTTTTGACAATTATGACGAGAGTTTGAAAACGTTAACTTCCGAGCTACAAATTGAAATCTGTTATATGAAACAAATGGAAGACCACGAACAAAGAAAAAATGACACTTCTTTCCTCTCTTTAATTTACCTCCTAAAACAACTTACATTTCGTCCAGCTCTTTACACTTCAATTACCTTTAAATCATCGGAACTCATTTTAAGTATGATAAGGTGTCAGTAGAGCACAGGGTTATTCTAATTCTACTTTATTAGTTAGCTTACAAAAGTACTTTCGGGTTCTACCCCATCATCAGTTGTATCGCTCCTGAATGGATCACCGCTGTCACCAATATTGGTAGAGGTGTTCACGAATGATATGGAAAAGTTCAAAAGCTCGATCAAATATTAGACTAAATACGTACATAATATCCTGATCGTGTGTTCGGGTGCTAATGAAAAAGTGAACCGATTTTTCCCGGAAAAGAATGCGATGAATAAGAGCACCAAATTCACTGTGGAAATGGGCTACGAGACCATCAACTATTAGGATATAACATCCACATTGGAGCATAACAGGGTAAGATACAAAATCTAGAGGAACCGAACGCACACACAAATACCATCATCGAACGGCTGCCGGGCACAACTTAACGGCCTTTCAGAACTACTGCTATCGAGAAATTTCTGTCCTGCGAAGAACAATAAAGAGAAGAGGCGACAAATCGAGATAGTAAAGTAGATCGCAGCAGCCAACGGCTACTTTAAAAGTATGGTTCAGGTCGTGTTTGGGAAAATGGAAGTAGAGGAGGGAATAGGAAAGTATACAAACAAGGTGATGGAGGCGTATACTGGTTATGATGTGAATAAGGTTATCTATAGCAAACCACCGAGCAATGATTAGACCGAGGAAATGGACAATGGGAAATTGAACAGAGTGTACAAGCTCAGTTGTGGACAATGCAAAGACATCCAGATTGGTGAAACTGAAAGAAAGTTCAACATCAGGGGAAAAGAACACGGAATACCAAGAAAAAACGAAAATGGGAAGTCACAGTTCGGCAAACACTACAATCCACAGAACAATAGTAAAGGAATATTTGGACTCATATATTATATAGAAAACCGCATGAAGAGAAGAAAATTCTGGCACAGATGGAGATTGCAAAGGTGAAGAGGAGAACAGTCAGCCTCTTGAACAATGTAATCAGGTTGACAGCAAATGATCATTCGGGTTGAGGATCGGTCGAGAGGACCGATAAGACGACTGCACACCTTGAGCCAATAGAAAGGCAGCACACACCGTAGGTTAAAATGTGAACCAATCACGACCCGGTATTGTTGTATCCAATAAAATCACTGTGATAAAAACTAATATTTGAGACCTAGTTCTTCAATTGCGATACAAATAAAGATGGGGCAATACCCAAAAGAACTAACTATAATAGTACACTTGAGACCTTTCTATTCCACAATCTGATCAATTGAGAAAGACCTCCTCCCTATTAACTCCAAACCTGTTGTCTGTAGGAATTGAATAGTATTGACAGTGCAGTACTTTAATTTAAGACTTTTGAAAGTTACGTGTACTCGTACAGACTGAAAGATGTTTTTTGAAAAGAGTTACTTTAAATTGAATTTTTAGTGGCTAAACTCATATTGAGCAATCGAGGTACACTTAGAAGGAGCAGTTGAATTCAATTCTAAAGTTTTCTTAATTTAGGTCCACAAAATTCTTCTCGAGATCCATCTTACCTTCGGTTGTATTGTTATTCTCAATGATGGAAAATATAGTTCTCAATGAAGTTGACTATTACGACTGAATTTTTACTTCACCATTCATCCTCGGAGAACGCAACATTTTTAGTAAGCATGTACACGCTTTTGGAAGGACGTTTTTTCTCCATTTTCAAAATTCTTTGATCATCTTTTGACTCTACAAAGGAATTAAGTGAGCAAAATTCTGGCGAAAAATATTCAAGGGTTTATCGTTTCACAGCTACCGTATAATTACTCGTTGCGTTTCTGTTTTCTGATGTCCGCAATGACTAAAAAGCCACCTTTTAGCGCAAAGATGTAGATCGTACAACGGGATTAGAGGTGCGATCCCGCCGTCTCTCTCAGCGCGTAAGAAACTAATCGTACCGAGTATTGCGAACGGCTTTCGCGAATTTCTTCTATAACATTGTTGTGATAGATCGCGGATTTGTTTTAAGCGGATATTACATCCATTCTCTCGCCTCCTACGGTTTAATATTAACTAGTTTCTCTCCCTCAACAGGTAACCGCCATCGAATATTTATCGGAACGTATTATTATCCGAGCTCAAAGTGTTTTCCACGACTCGAGAAATTTAATAGGAATTCCCCTAGACGTTTGTCTTCATTACATCGAGATTAAATACAAACAAAGAGACGTACTTTGGAGTAGGTTTTACGTTTCTTTCGACGCGTAAAAATTTCCACGATAAGGCTACAACTCGACCCTGTGAAGTCAATTACCCTCGTCGTTGAGTAAATTCAAGACCACTGGTAATTAAAATATTTATTGAAAGAGTTTGATTGTTTGCATATAAGTTAAGGGTGGGTAGTAAATATCGCAATCTTTTCATCACCTCGCTTCTTTTTTAAATTTCGAAGTTCTGGCAAGTAAAATCGCCTTTTTCTCTGTCAAGTCTCAGTGTTAATTTGTACGAACTACGAGTAAAAAACAGGTTTGAGTGAAAATTGAAACCATAAACAAAAGTCAAGTTAATGAATTTTAAAATTGATCACCAAAAATGAGATGTACACGCAGTACATTACATCATTTGGACAAAAAGTTATGTTTTATTGCAGATAAAAGTGAAAAAAAAGATTAGAGGAGGTATTTCCTAAATTAAGGAAAAGGAGGGGGCGGGGGTAAGAAGGAACGAATACAGCTTGAGCATCCGTCAAGTTAACTAAAATGAGAGATTTAGGATTTTTTTTTTTTTTACAAATTATATGTTTACAGTAATTTGGCTCTCGGTACGATGGCTCCCCTTATTTGCAGTGGGAACTCGGCATGCAGACGTAAAGAAAAAAAAAGAAGAATTGTTCTGGCGTAGCCAAATAAATGAAGATCAGGTTTCATGTCCTTTATAAGGTAGCATACTAGTTCGTCTTTGTCATGCTTGCTTTGCTTGATCTGGGAGTACCACCTTCTAGTTCTCCACACGCGAGTGAGCCCCCTTCTTGGACTAGTATAAGTCTACTTCAGAATATATCAAGTTGATAGCTTTTGGGGGCTTAGTATGATTTTACTGGAGAATATTTCAAGCTAATGGCTTTTGGGGGACAAGCTAGCAGCTTAGGGTATTTGAGCTAATAGCTTTTTGGGGGCATGGTCTAGTATAACAAAAACTGACTAGCTCCTTTTATACAGTATACTAGTGTATGACTGGCTTACAGTAGTTAAGTTGATACTACACTCTTGGTAAGTATGAAGCTAGTATAAAGCTATTATATAAACCGGCTGGTGAGAACTCGCGGGATCGAATCGCAGATTTTTGAATCACCCACGGAGTAAGTGACGAGCGTGAATGGGGGGGGGGGACTTCTTCGTCTATTAAAAGTCTAATTTTACACTAGTGTATGCCTGGTTTATACTATACTAGCTAAGTTGATACTGCACTCCGAGTATGAAGCTAGTATAAAGCTAGTACATAAACTGGCCGAAGTGAACTCGCGGAATGAACTCGAAAAATTTCAAATTAAAGGTCAGGGTAGAATGTCAAAACCACATAGAGGTGCTCTTGAGCGCGTTCATTTCAATTCTCCAGCGGTTCATCCATTTCGAAACTTGACCCACGTGCTGTTGAAGCATAGAGGTAGCTCCTTCAATGCCATGAGACGTTGAGAGAAGTGCTGCAGGATCGTCTGCAAATACACTTGAGGTTGGCGTACAAGACTAGCCCTAGCACGCAGCTTCGAGAGGTGCCATCCTGGACACGGTATCGGCTATATTGAACGTCGTTTACTCTAACTTGGAAAGCATGTTCGTCCCAATAAGATTTTATGAGATCACAGTCCGCAGCTAGAATTATTTTTTGTAGCTGAAATACTAGACCTTCGTGCTACACGCGATCAAACGCTTGAGCTATATTCAGGAACAAGCCACAACTATATTTACAACCTTCGAGAGCTTCTCTGATTTTGTGGATTACAACGTGAGCTTGTTCTGTAGCGGCGTGGTCGCGCGAAAAACCGAACTGGAATTCTGGTACAGCTGTTTTTCTTCAATTAAGGGTAGTAATTTCTCAAGTAGCAGCTTTTTGTAGAGTTTACTCATCACCAGTAGTAGAGATATTGGGCGATATGATTTTGGGCGAACAGCTGGCTCTTTTGGTTTAGGGACCCTGATTATTTCAGCTTTTCTCCAGTCGGAGGTGAAGTACTTCAATTTTAGGATGGAGTTGTTGATGATTGTGAGCTGAACCACACCTTTTTGCGGTGACTCTTTCAGCATGTGGCCTTCATGTTTTCTTGTCTCGGAGCTCAGTTTGTACGTCTTTTATGCAACCCTGGATTAACCTTTCTATGTATGATGTGGGCGCTCACTGTTAGTAGTACTGGTGAGTGATCAGATGATATGTCATAAATGTTTTCGGCTGAGACGAAAACCGGAGGTACGAGTATTTTTCGCAGAATGAAAAAATCAATAAAATCCGGGCGCTTCGAGGTGTCAGTAAGCCAAAAAGTCGGTTCACGAGATGAAGCAACTTCAGCCTGGATCGCAGTGATCACTTTCAACAACTCTTTACCTTTAACCGTGGTTAATCTAGAGCCCCACAGTGTATGTTTAGCGTTAAAGTCGCCTCCGAGAATGAAGCTGTCGCCTAGCTTTCCACCAACAGTCGGTGGCGTGGGAGGCAGTTACTGATTTTTGGTGGTTGAATTCGATAGTGATCGCTGTAACCTGATATTCTTCCTTCTGGATGAGAGTGAAGTAGTCATGCCGAATGTAACGCGGACCCACCGTATGCTCTGAAAGCAAAGATTAGAGGAGGCATTCCCCTGGTTAAGGAAAACAGAGGAAAGGTAACAAATACAGCATGGGCCCCCGTCAAGTTAACTAAGATGAGAGATTTAGGAAATGTCAATGATGAAATGATATACACTGACAAAGAATATTTATCAGTGGCCTCGCGGAAAAGATGGACTATTCCCAGTTCTCTCCCTTAAGTCTTTTTACTTCTCTAGTAAAATCATTTGATATTTTTATTTCTTCAAGCAAGAATGCTACACCCTTACGGACATGGTTAAGCTTTTTTCTTGCTTGTTTATGCAATGGACATCGTTGATCTCTACTTCAGCTTCTCATCTATCTCAAAATTTTGGCTACAGATTTACATACGTAACGTAGACTTCCCTAATTATTTCCTATTACCATATATTTCGAGCTGAATAACCTAAAACTAAGGGTAAAAAAAAGAAATAGATTTCTCGCGGGAAAAAAGTCCGAGAACCTTTTTTTACTTTTTTTTTCTCTCTCTCTTTTGAAAACGTTATATCATTTTATATAATATAGGTGCATACTCGTGTACAGTACGAATTTGTATTTTATATATTTTATAATTTTTTCAACTTTTTCATTTCAGTACTGTGAATTTTAGTAAAGCTTTTGACGAAGGAAGAAAAACTTTTTCAACCTACTCTTACTATTCTCGACAGGGAAAATTGTAGAAAACCTAAAAAAAGCAGGAAGAGTAGGTGTTTAAATCTTTTTGTGAGTCCCTCGTTAATTAATAAAACGTTCATTCTCTCGGTTTCACGTTGACATCGTGCAGCGAGGAAATTTTACATTTTTTCGTCGAAATCACAGTGCGGTTACCGAATTCATTCTTCGGTCAAGCTACCCTGTTGCATTATCAAATAACAACACATCTTCTTCCTTTTTTTTTTTTTTAATAGCAAATTTTTCTACGATAGCGAAAGATTTCCTTAATCTTTTGTGCGCAAAGCTCATTTAAACAGAAAAGAAGAAAGATCAATATCAGTAATAAGTTAATCTAGAAATAGCCTTGCGGGGCGATAGTACAATTATTTTTTTCTGTCACTCTCGACGTATCTACGTCATTTCGGAGGAAGAAAGTAAAAGGACCCTTTCACGTAAGCATTTTACTTCCTGCGTAACGTTT
Organism: Aspidiotus rigidus; assembly: GCA_035079385.1. Taxonomy (NCBI): domain Eukaryota; kingdom Metazoa; phylum Arthropoda; class Insecta; order Hemiptera; family Diaspididae; genus Aspidiotus; species Aspidiotus rigidus. The sequence continues at coordinate 1,734,723 of JAVHKY010000035.1, forward strand.
CCTGTATGGTTAATGGGGAATAACTCGAAAGGATTTGTAATGTTTTTAGACGTTACTTATTTTATGAGCTACTCTTGCAAGAATATTTTGAAATTATTACGACAAGCCTTTATTTCAATTTCTTGCAAAATATGGTGAGAGACTTTTGTTTTCTGTTAAACATTTACGAGAGTACATGTCGAAAAATTAAAGCTTTATTCCTGAGAGCCGATTGAAGTATTTCTCTAATGAGTGATTGAACAAGTCACGAAGAAATAATTGACCAAGAGATTGTCAGTGTGGCAGTCGAAAAAGAATCGGTTATTAAGGAGATGAACGTGTGCTATACGGGTGTATCCGATTTTCTCATGGGGAAAAAAATACCGCTTTCACACGATTTTCACTTTCCGAAGTGATTCTTTGTGTGTAGGCGGAACGTGGAATAAAAGTCCCAATAGGATTGAAAGTTACTTTCGTATTATGATTATAAAAGACGAAATTATGATCTATGTGATTCATCTTTTCAGCAGAATGGAGAAAAAACAGTATATTTACCTTAGATTTAACACGCGTGACTCATCAAAACTCATTCCGCCAATCCTCGCCCTCGTCAAAAATATTCACTTGTGGACCTCAGCGTATTGTGTATCTCATTCTTCCTGCCTACGTAGGTAATATAGTGGACCAATGTTTGAGTGGTCTGCTCCACGTTTATTGCATGATTAGTTTTGCCCAAGACGATCATTCTTCTCATATGTGAGTGGGAGTAATTTTGAGAAAAGGCGTTCTTTGCAGCGGAATGTTGAATAATAAGACAACACGTGTTGTTATGCTCGTCTAGACAACTTCTGAACTCATAATAATTATAATAGCATGATAGTGAAGACTAACTTATAACCATGATAATTATCTATGGTATGACACGTTATCACTATACACGAATATGTTTTGACCAATCACATAAGATGAGGCCTTCAGCTTGGAGGAATTCTGGAGTGCGTGATATATTTGTACCTTTGGAATGGGTGACACCCAGGCCTCTCGGAAGAGTGTTGAAGTACCTAGTTGTTCTCACCAAGCCTAGAGGAGTAGTCTGTAACTGCGCCGAAAAGATAGTCGCCGTCATTGGTGCTGATGTCCCGCGGATGATTGATTATTATCGTTCGCGATCTATAGTCGTCTGTATTGATTTTTTTAGGATGGCTCGTAATCTGCGTTTATACCTGCAAAAGAGAGGAGTATCAATATTCCTACTTAGACCTAATATGATCGCGGATCTCGGTAACCTTTAATTGCAGTTCATTCTAGTTCTAAACGCTCTAGAAGTCAAGTTCTGTGTCCACGGTTGTTTGACTCTTTCAGACAGCGTCGTAGGATTGGGCTGATTGATGGCCCCGTTATATTTTTCAAATTGAAAATTTTGACCAGGCCAAATCTTACTTCATTCCCCTTTTCCCTCTACTACTGCTGGATATTTTGATGTGAAAGAAAAGAAAACTTCCAAATAATGTTCCATTGCCCGCGTTGGTTAAGGCGAACGGGGAACCTGTATTAGGGAAGGTCTTCTGATTTAAATATTCGATTAGGTTCGATTATCTGGTCAACATTTTTCCTAGTCCATGAAGTGGACCAGAGCCTCCGAACCCTTTTGCGCTACAATTCACCTCCTTCTCCCCTTGATTTTACAACTGTTCGATCAAAATTTTTGACAGGAACGAGTTTCATGAGGGTGACTTTGAGAAAAATTGCTGGTATCCACCGGAAACTAACCGAACTTGAGACTAGCCTTATACTTCACAAGTTGACATTTTAACAGGGAATTTGTTTTACGGGAGGTAATTCCTAAAAATTTGCCATGCGCCGTATCATGTCCGGCTAAAACAAAAATGGTCCGAGTCCCCCTCCTATCTCGTATACAGCTCGGAGATCAAAATTCATACAGGTGCAAGATTGGACTTGAAAAAACGGCGGCTACCTTTACGAAGTCAAACGAGGAACGCAGGGAACCTGTTTTATGAGTCAAATTGGATTTGGTATTGAGAATTTAAGAAGCCTAGACTTAGCATAAAGCTAATATAAAGAAGGCCTAGACCTAATTAGAGAGTCTAAATTTTTCTTGACTCTCAGGAGAGGGAACTTGAAAAAATTTCAATCTCCGAGCTATTATATGATGGGACGAGGACTTAAAAATAGGACGTCATCAGTGATCTGGACCACTTCGAAATATATAGGTCGAGAGTCGACATTTTTTCAAGTCCCCCTCCTATCATATATAACTCGGAAGTCAAAATTTTTCCGAGTGTCCCTCCCATCATATTTTTCCAAGTCCCCCTCCTATCATACATAGCTCGAGAGTCGAAATTCTTACAAGTTCTCCTCTTATCATATGTAGCTTGGAGGTCGAAATTTTTTAAAGACCTGTTTTGCCGGACGGCGTACGGCGCACGGCATAATTTTCAACCCCCCCATAGAAGAGGTTCCCTGTTGAAATTTGGACTCTCAAGCCATAATATATGATAGGAAAGGGAATTTGAAAGTTTCGACTTTCGAGCCATGTATATGATAGGAGGGGGAAAAATTTTGACTTTCGACCCATACTATAAAACGACAGGCAAAAGACTTGGAAGAAAATTTCGACTCTCGGGCCATAATAAATGATAGAAGAGGGACTAAATGTATTGATTCAATAGGAAAAGGACTTGTACAAATTTTTACTTTCAGGCTATATACACCGTGACACAAGGGACTCAGAAAAACTTAAGACTCTTTAATATTTCAATTTGAATTCAATTCGACCCGTAGAACAGGTTCTCTGCATTCCTCATTTAACTTCGTTAAGGAAGCCGTCGTTTTTCAAGCCCCCCCCCCCCCCCCGTCTTGGAGCTATACAAGAGACGTGAAAAAATTTCGATTTTCAAGCTTGGAGCTGCATATAATAAGACGAGTGGTAGAAGGGGAGAGGAACTTAGAAAGAATTTTGACCCTCCATGATAGGAGATGAATTTAGAAAAATCAACAGCTTCCTTATAACAAAGTTGAACAAGGGACGCAGAGAACCTGTTCTATGGATCGAATTGGTCTCGATATTAAGAATTGAATTTAGAATTGGAGTCTTGAGGAGTCTAAATTTTTCTTTATTTACGATCTAAAAGTACCTTCTAGCGCCTCTTGATAGTGTTAAAAAATGAGTTACATCAAACGTGACACATCAACTGCTGCGACTTGTGCCTTTACGTATATCCATTTCGCTTCCTTTCGCTACGAGGGAGTTTCTTTCGTTTTCATTTCACACCTAGGGAATATTGACGAGTTATCATCTACTTTTTGATCGTAAATGAAGAAGAATCATACACAACAAGGCTTTTCCAGCGTTCCATATTGCATACTTATTCGCCTCATTCTTATCAATACGGTGGGCTTTCTAACATTATTCTTATGGGTATTGCTAGGTTGCATACTCATTTTCATTCCGGTGTCAACCTGCCATAAGATCTATGTTAGGGAGCCCACAGTATTGATAAGAATCAGGCAAATAATTATGCAATATGGAACGCTGGAAAAGCCTTATACGGTTAGAAACGGTTATTCCTAACCCTTGTAGCGTAAATACTATTTATTTAAGTCCCTTCCTACCAAACTTTCCTCTTCCCTGGGTTCGACATGCTACAACCTTGACTGGGAACCCATGTATTTGGAAATAATTTTTTATTTAAATTCCCCTCCTATCATAATAATATAGCTCAATATTTGATATTTTTATGAGACTGTCGGTTTTCCCGGACGGCAGATGGCGATACACCAAAATTTTCGAGAAGATTGCCAAATAAGGGAATCTAACCTAGAAAATGAAACGGATCTTTCTAGTCATAGACGGTCGACATTTTTCCAAGTTCTCGTTTTCATATAGACAGCTCGGTTATTGGAAATTTTCTGACGAAATTCCCAGTCCCCGGAAATAAGTCAAAGGGATATTTTCCCTCCAGAAATGAAAATTATAATAAAGCTGATGTTAATACAATTATTTCATTGTATTTGGACGTTTTTTTAAAAAAAAATCTCACGCGGTTGATGGTAGATGAAAATAATTTTCAGATGAAACAAATTTCCGGGTACAAGTTCGACTTTTAAGCAATAAAGAAGGGAGCCAAGGACTAGTGAAAATTTTGACTATCGAGCTGTATAGGAAAATGTGGTTCAACTGTGGGTCTGAGGGGCTGTACTACTTTTAGACTTGGACAACGCAAAGGTTCTTCAATTAAGTTGAACGAGGGGTGCAGGAAACTTGTTTTATGGAAAATATTTTAAAGTAATAATTTATTATTTTCTGGGAAAAACTTTGATTGTCAAGCTATTTATGTTGAGAGAGGGACTCAAAAGAATCTTATATCATTGGAATTCGAGAGTCAATCCACAGTTTTTCAAGTTTCCTCCCCTCGTATCATATAAAATCCTTCGAAATCCTAAAGTCAAACTACACATACTCGTAATAATATTGATGCTAATTCGTATGTTTTTTTTTTACAGATTTTTGCAACAATTACGCAATGGGATTCCGGCTAAAAAAAGCGATCGTAAATTTCCCTTCAAAAAATGGAAAAGAATTATATCCGGCGGTGCTCGAAGAGCGAAATCCGGAAGAATGGGAAGAAGCTAATGTCGTTTGGCTCAATCCTGGTAAGAGGAGTTCACCCAATCTCACTCCTTTTATCAGTGTAGGTGTGTACCGCCTATAACGTTACGAATGGAAAAATTTCGCAATTAAAATTTGTTCCTTATCTTCGCGTATGTGTATCGAATAAGTAAATAATACTCTCAATTGCTACTCGACATTGCTAGGAAAACAAATTCAACTTTTATTTTTTTTTTTCTTCGTTTGCGCGTTAGTCTGCAGACAGGAAGTGATACTCGAACGCACACAATATCAATATCGCGAACATTCGTATCGCCCTTGTACAGGAAAGTAAGAATATTTTCGCGGTTAATATTTTCTACGAAGGGTGTCGTCGTCTTTTCCTTTCCTCTAAATTCGATGTAGGCAACTGGGTATGCTCGACATTTCGGGAAGTACAAATAAAGTCTACTATGTTATTCGCGCCAAATACGGATAGGAATTAAATATAAGCTTCGAGGAAATCTAATTTCACGTACTAAAGCGAAAAATTCGACGACCATTTTATTTGCATTCACCTTATTCCCACAACTAAAATAAAATATTGGAAATCTCGGGTGATATTAAGAAATTCTATTATCTGTGCGAAACCAAAAGATAAAAGAATTATTCTCTACGCAGTAATAAATTCATCTAATTCGGCGTAGCTAAATGATAAAAAACAAAACAATAATAGCCTATGTACATTTTCTATTCGGTTGGAAGTTGATATATATATATAGAGAATCTTTCGCGTAAGAGTCTGATTTTATTTCTTCAGTATCGAACGCTTCAAAGTACCTATACTCTATTTCGAGCACACGTGTCCGAGACGTTTTCGGTGATCCGCTGCTCAAAATATTCTATAAATACAAATTGAGCGTAACGATACGACGTAATTATTTGAGAAAAAGATAAACAAAAAATATTTATACCCTCGAAGATATATTTATGTATTCACTCATAAAGGGAAAAATCGATGATTCGGAACGAATTAAAGCTGACATTTGTTAAGAGGACGTCTCACATAACAAATGTATAGAAAATAGACTCACACGTGACTATCTACCATAGATAGACGACGCAATTTGTAAAGAATTATATATAGTGGACAATTTATATTGCGCGTTGAGAAAACTTGTGAGTAAACAAAATGTGTAATACTTTTTTACGCGAACTTTCTCTCTCATGTAGGTACAGATTCTAAGAATTTTTAAACCAATATAGAGAAGGGGGAGTAGAAGGATCGCACTCAATATTTTATTGGTTATTTAACGATTCTAATGTAGTTCCCAGCAAACTAAGCGAGTGTGGTGAAATCTAGGTAGAGCACTAGATATTGAAAAATTCTACTTTGATAGTTGGCATACGAAAGTACTTTTGGGTTCTACTCCATCATAAGTTGGGTCGCTACAGAAGAACAAGGCCTTAAACACGAGTTTTTATAGCATAACACTGTGATCCTGGCTATAATAACTTTGTGATTGGTTTTTCTATTGGCTACCAGCTTTGCTGCCATCTTATTGGTTGGTACTGTTCTTTTTTTCTTGTCCAATCACCAGACTGAATAATTTTTCGCTGTCAAATATGATTACATTACTCAGGTGGCTGGCTTTCTTTCTCTTTGCCTTTGCCATCTGCATTTGTTTCCAGAATTTTCTTCTCTTTGTGCGATTCTCTCCGTGTGTGACTTCAATATCTCTTCTCCACTATGCTGTTCTTTGTTACAGTGTTTATCAAACAGAGACCTCCCATCTTATTCCTCTCTTGATGTTTTGTGCTCTTTCTTGTTGATCTTAAAACTTTCTCCCAGTCTCACCAGCGTAGATACCTTTACACTGCTCACAACTGAGCTTGTACACTCCGCTCAAGCTTTCCTTGTGCTTTTCTTCCGTCTGGTCATTACTGACCCTCTTTACCATGGGTGGGTTACTATGATTGTAGCCTTTGAACGCCTTTATCACCTTGTTTGTACTCTTTCCTATGTATGGTATCGATCCGGAGTACTTTCTCGTCGTGCCATCATGGGTTCCCTTCTTGGCTTCCATTTTCCTGAAGACTTCTTCCACCTCACTCTATGGTAGCCGTTGGCCCCTGCAATCAGCTTTACTATCTCGATTTCTTTCCTTTTCTCTTCCTTGTTATTCAGGACAGAAATTTCTCGATAGCAGTAGTTCTGAAAGGCAGTTATGTTGTGGTTGCGCCCGGAGTGCTTACTACTCATCTCGGGCAATGTCTTACTGCGCCCGAGATGCGTAATGCATACTTCGGGCCCTTCTAACCCAGAAAAGTTTCAAATGGTCTTATCGGACGTTTCGCTTTTTGGAGTTTTATAAGCCCCTTGAATTTCAGTGCTACCGGGCTTATCTGAAGCGTCCTTTCATTGCTAGATATATTGCATTGTTCTCTTTCTATTTGACTCTTGGTATGGGATGTTACGTTAATTCGGAATTGTTGCATTGCGGTGACGCATACTTACGATTCTCAATGGTTCTCGTTATATAATTGTAACTACGCATTCTGTCTGCGAGTAGGGAAGTCACCAATACACAGAACATTTCAAGGGGGTAACTGTTCATTGACTCTAGATCTATGTCGATTTAAAGTCGACCAGCTTACATTACCGTGGAACTACAAATCAACTTGAAATCGACTCAACAAAGAAGCGGATTTCGGGTGGACAAAAAATTTGGAAGAGTCGCCTCAAAATCGACATGGCAAATTCACGTTGAAATGGAATCGATATTTGTCGACCCCATATCGGTCGACGTGATGTCGATTTCAGCAATACTTGGACGCAGTTTTGACCAATACTTGTCGGTCGATTTGACGTCGATTATCGGTCCACGCTATCGACTTCAAACCGACGGTCGACATATTTAGATGCGCCTTGAGAAGCCCTCAGGTCCAAACCTCAATAAAAAGGCGCCCTAATCCTCCCTTCTCTTAATGTAGTACACTCGTGAATATTTCTGCTCTTATCAATAGAGACACGATGAGCAAAAGAGTTTTGTTTAGCACACTATAGACTCGAATTAATTCGTCCTTCTACGTTACGGCTCGTTGTACTTCGCCCTAGTTCAACCACATACGTAGGCATGTCTCATGGAGTAAGTAGTGGACTCAACGTTGACGTCAGTACGATGGGATTGATAAACTTTGGTTCAAGAGCTATGTAGGATTGGAGGCGTTCTTGTAGTCTTCGAATCATTTGATTTTCAGTAATACAAGAATCTTGTCCAGACAGTAAATAATAGAAGCAAATTAAATTTCTTCTTGTATTTGAGGATAATTTAAAGTCAAAGATTCATATTTTCGTTCTCCATCGAACCACTCGAAAATTTTCTCAAGTCTGTCTCGAAATCGAAACTTCATCTAAAATTTCTCCCTCCACTTCACGTTTCTAACCCATCCCCGTCGCTTCCGTTCATTCATCCCGAGTGTGAAAAGAATGGAAAATAAACGTCGACGTCAGTATACGGCGAAATATCAGAATATTTTTGCCCAATGCTGAAAAAGCTTTAAGGTTAAACGATGATTCAGTCCTATACCGATGTTTGTTGTGGCTGAACGAGTATTTACAATTCGGGATTCGTTTGTCTTCGGAAAGTTTCACGTAAAACTGTGGCTATAAACTTTCATTAATCGTCGTCGACGTACTCGGCGCGAATTTCAAGGATTAGCTATAGCTATCAAACATGATTGCTTTAACGTCTTGATTATATAACACCGGAACTCATTCGAAATTCTCAACTCGACTTGATTTTTCCTGGATCATCATTAAACGTGTCGCGTACAAAGACTCACTTTCAACACTGACACAAAATTCACTCATGTTGAACTTTCAGTATAGGTATGAAACTTTCCGCGATTCAAAAGAGAAAAAATTCTTTCTATTTTTGGTTTTACGAGCCTCACAACCTCACGAAAGATTATCAATTCCTTAAATGACGGTGGGTTGCTTGTAATGAGGGAGGGCCCCGGATTACAAGGAAATGCGTAGGTAGTTTGGATCGTTCGGACTTATTACAGTAGACATAAGGGGTGAGGAAACAGAGTGAAAGAGGCGAATGTTTCTAAGAGCAGGAATAAAAGTAAGTTCTGTTCGGGTCTGTCGTCATTCCGAAAGTATGAGTGGAGGAGAGGGCGAATAGACCTAGATAAAGACGATAGAAGATGGGGCGAGTATGACAAATTCTGAGGCGTGAGGGGATGATTTGGGAAGTTTGATTAGTGGAAATTCAGGGGACCTGTATGTTTTAGTTTATCCGGAGCTCAGGCCGAGTGACAAGAATTAATTCGATAGTTTTTGAGGTCGTAGGTAGGGCTGGGTACAGGATCAGAAATCATTTGCGAGAGCGACTGAGGTCAATCGCATCAACCAGAATATAAAGAAAAGAGGTAGGTGATAGAGAGTGAGTGAAGAAGAATGTGGATGTGATTTGCATGAGTCTTGCCTTGCTGAGAAAGTCAGCGGTAGGAATGTGAGATGGTAGATGACAGAGTGTGAGAAGAATGTGGATGCGTTTTGTACAATAGGATTTACTGAGTGATGTCTTGCCTTGCTAAGAGAGGCGACAGTAGGAATGTGACATGATGGAGAATTGAGTGAGTTAAGGGAGACAGGAGAAAACAGCGTTTAGTTCAGTAGTGAATATGGAGGCGGGGTTTCTAAATTAGGTGAGGGTGCTTCCAGGTTTAGGTTCCGATTTAGGGCATTTGTAAAGTATAGCTGAGGAAGTGAAGAGCTCAGAAATAATTCTAGAAAGATAATAATATCACCTCGAGCTATGGTTTTGCGTCTCAGTTATGGTGAAACTCCATTACACATACTTTGCCAAACACTAATAATTCACCTCCAATTCGTTTTTGTTCGCAGGTGTTCTCAGTAATTTGGAGGAATTTTTCGAAAATCTCAGTTCAAAAGTCTCTAAAGTCAACGATGAAGAACCAGACCAGTCTATTGAAGGTAAGTTGTCGCCTCATTTAGCATTGAATGTTCGGATTAGGCGAGGATTTAAATACTCACGTTTATTACTTCTATATCAACTCGATTCTTTGACTCCGGTGCTTTTCTTTCCTTCTATAGGTACATGTTCTCAAACTCGATAACTCGATAACTCAAAATCATACTTCTAGTAAAAATTTTAGATAAATTCCCTCTTCACCAGTCGAAACTCAGACGTCAAAGACGTACATTAGATCTTTAACCCCGTTTTTTTTTCCTTTTTTTTTTTAATAGAACCTTATCTTACCCTTGTAACTTTGATTCTACGTAATAAGTACATTCACTTTAATCAAATTGCGAATGTACAGGTAAAGATAATTGGCTTCGCTATAGGTGTTGCTCGTAACTATAAACCTAATTACAGCGTAACTCTCTCGCAAACGTGCCACAAGTTCTAATTCGACGTGGCGGCCTTTTGCAACTCGAAGTCCGTACGTTGTTATAATTTTCTTCTACGACTTTCTTGAAACCAAAGAGAACAACTCTTTTGAACAGAAATAAAACTGATCGTTATGCCAGTGTCGTTTAATAACATCTAGAAGCCTCTCCTATAGGTACTTGAAAATACGATAGTAGGTACCGAACGAATAACTAGGCCTATAGAGGGATTACAAAGAAAGAGGTATTAGACATAAGATGCACGTGGCTCACAATTATTACCTACACAGTGTGTGGGGTATCTCGTTATAACGCGACTTTTACTGGAATACGTCAATAAAATACTGAATATTTTGTTTTACCTTCCTTTCAACATCTAGGTCACGATTCGCGACTGAAAAATACATTAGACGATTATCAATTACAAGGGTACAAGCCATCCTACAAAATTCGAAATTACGTTCAGTCTCCGGAACCGGTGCCGCTGAAAGGTACCAATCGACACGATCCCTCTTACAAATGGACTGGTTTGGGGAAGAGACGTTACGATGGGTAGATTCGAGAAGTGTTATCAAAGATTGTACATTAAAAATATCTTAATGTTAAGTTTATTTGTATACGTCTACTTGATAAGGCCTACCTTGATTATGCAGCTTTCGACAACAACTTGGTTATAGAATTTCTTGTAATTTATAGATTATGAAATAAAATTGGATTTACCGGTATTTGGCTAATTCCTTGACTCTCTACCCAGGCTCAAAATCTCTGGCCTTGTCAAAATAACCCCTCCAGAACAGTATAGTATAGTTCTCAACAAGATTTGTGAGTGTTTGCACTCGAGGGCAACTATTTCAACTATTTTGGAAAAGAAGTCTGCCTCGACAATCTAATCCTAAGCTTGTCCTCACTGATAAGATTTATATTTTGGGCAGGATCATATCGCATTCTGACAATTGGGGGAAATTAAGCAGAGGTTATTTCAAAATAAAAATAATTCTGATGACTGAAAGCAGTGCTCAGACATATTCAAGGCTTAGGTAGCTCTCAGACAAATTTCGAAGTACGCCAAAAATTGTGTACTTTCCATATTTCATCAAAACTTGAAGTCATCTTGAAAAGCTGACTCAGAAATGCTCTCAGCTAAGACTTTGGCAAGCAACCACTCGTATTATATCTTGTTCCATTTTGGTTGTCTGATTATTTGCCTTAATTAAAATAAGTGAGGTTCTCGGGAGGAAAGTGGCGAGTGAACGCCACTTCTTCGTTGAATTAAAGTTTAGTATCACTTTGCTAATGACGAAACCTATCTTTATTAAGAAATCAGTGCTGGCAGATGGAAATTTCGAGAATGTACCATTTCTTAAAAAATGAATGTGCCATTATGTGCCACAACATTGTAAGTATCGTTTTCACAGCCAAGAGACGTAGTACCTTCTAGAATATAATGTACCACATGTGACATCAATGTGCCACCCTAGTGTGAAAAATACTCCCAAGCAGTGGCGTAAATACGGGAGCGAGGGGTTGGGGTTCAACCACCCACAAAGCTTCCAGTGTTTATGAGTGTTTCGTAATTTTCAAAAGAATACCCGCTACCGGCATCTCTTTTGTGGGGGGACATTCTCAGGGAAGCGTAATCTTTCTAGGCTGAGTTCACAGAAAGCCTTTAGGGGATATTTACTGTTCCCTAGTGTACAACATGATAAATATTTCATTGTATGTACTGAAGTATAGTACAGATAATACAGATTGCTTAAGCATATCAATATTCACTCTCACATGGGTAAAGCCTCCCTACCAGCAACTGCCTTTTTCTTTAAGCCTCGCGTTCTCCTTCCACCAAGACGTTAAAAAACAATTTCAATAGGTCTTGTTCATCTCGGAGACCAAGTAAGTTAAGATCTTTTCCATGGGGCCGCGAAGCTTGCAGGTATTCCGCTGCCATTGCAAAGTTTGCAATGTAATGGCCTCTAAATTTTTCATATAAGTGCATCCAATCGAAACAAAATATGGGGTGAGTTGAAGAATACATTGTAAAATATTCGTTGGAAAATAAATTGAGGAACTTGCAAAACTCAGCAATAGGCAACCATTCAGCCATCGAGCAATCTAGAGAAATACCGTAGTCTTCTTTTAGGTGCCTTGACAAAAAAATGAATTTTCCAATTGTTCCTTTGTCGCTTGAACACTCATTACATGAAGCAGCTCCTTGGTCCAGTCAAGACCATTAAGCGTAACTAGGCTGCGTGAGAAGCAAGGAAAAGAATCGAGAGGAAAAAAATTGGCCATTTGCAATTTGAATTAAGGATTTTGGCATCTATTTGAGATAGATTTGAAGTCGAGTAACAAATATTTCCAAAGTACTAGAAATCGTTGTAAATCGACGCAATAAAGTAGTCTATTTCAGGTCGATAAAAAATCTGATTCATATCAATCGTATCGCTCGTGCAAGGAGGTACTCCACAGTGGCATCCCATTTTCGTTTTCTTATCTTTGCCTCGAAAAAATTTAGGATCCTATTATTACGAATCAATAATGCGATTGAGGGTTGGCATCTTGGTTTTGATGCATTTATACACCCTGTGAAAAACCCATTTGAATTTTTCAAAGGAAGAGTGAGGTGACTATATGCAAAAAATGATACCACTTTAAAAGAAGAGGTGCGTTGTGATAACATGGAGTCACCTCCTGTTAGTTAACAAGAAAAGACGTGTTCACATTCTTACAAGACATCTTCCATAATCCAACCTACATTTTAAATATGCTTTATAAAAACTTTTTTTACGGAAAAGGAATTCTTAATGACGACTAATTAAATAGACGATGGAAAGTCGCCCAAATTTTGTGTTTTCAGGTCAGATCCCCTACCGTTCCATGATAAAGCAGATTCCCTGTGATGAATTTCGAGCGGAGGGCGGGTAGCGAAAATTCTCAGGTGACCTTTGACAAATCAGTTTCCCTTTTAGAATTCTATTACCATCGACGAGGAAGAGGTCTTGAAAATTTTTCAATTTCCGAGCGATATTTGTACACCAGGGGAGGGCGCTCAATCTACAGCCCGGAAGGACGAAATAAAAAAATTGAATAGTAGGAAACTCGATGATTAAAAAGTGGAAATACCTGATAATATCGGAACTCGTAATGAGTGAGTGAGGTGTAAGTAGAGCACTAATATTGAAAAACCCTTTTTCAATACCTGATTACCTGATAAGATTTACGCTTATTCGTATTTTTTGTGACTTCCGATAACTTCCAACTTGTGCTATGTGGTTCCGTGTCCAGAAAGGTTGAGCGTCCCTACGGTACACAATTGTAGTCCTTGATCTAGTGAGCATCAACAGAATTATTCCAAGGCCAATCAGCTCATTTAAAATAGCCCAAAAATTGACATTTTTCCAAGTCCCACTGGCTCATATTGTATATGTTAGCTCCAATGGCGAAAGTTCCTTCAAGCCTCGAGGTTAAAAAGTTTTGGATAGAGTGCCAGCCACAGAACGAGTTTTATGTGAACTTTTATGACCTCAACTCTATTATTCACTTCTTTTGTCAACGTGCTTCACGTCTCGTCCAATATTATGTGATATGATTATCGTAGTTACTCGAGCAATTGAGTCGGGGACACTATTTGTACTTTCTCTTCAACGAATATCACATATGCACCAGGAGCGAATTTTCTGATGAAAAAATTCAATATTTACGAAAATATTAGAAGTGCTTAATGACCTAACGTATATTTTCATTCCAATGTCAAGTGCGGACCATTATTTATCTTCATTTTTTTTTTTTTTTTTCAAAATACCGATCTTACCACTTATATTATACTCGATTTCTTTATTGTTGTTATCAACAATGTTGAAATTCATAAGATTAGAGGTACTGCTTCAAAGAGTACTTTTCCGTTTTTATTGTCATAAGCGCACCCGAGGGCCTCGGTTTTAAGCTTCTGTTCGTTTATGCAATAATGATGAATCAATCTTCCTAAGAGCAGTTGAATTACTCTGGTGCCTGTATAATTGATTTGGGATAGTTCGATGATTTCCCGCGCGGCTACTTTTAAGGAACAAACTATGGTAACTTAATCTATAATATCGAAAGCTTATCGTGATGAATTTTATGATTTTATTAGACAACGTCACAATTAATTGAAGTTTACTTTTCCAGTTTTCTCTACTGATTGCTATAACGTTGATAGTTAATGTAAATAGTAAACCATCGGTGTTCGTTATTAAAAGTGCGGAAATAATAGATCGCGTGAATGGCGATCCCAACGGTACGTGGAATGTAAGTTTCCTTTTTTTTCCTCGACTCTACGAGATTTAAGCGAAACCGTATGTTTCTATAGTTCTATCCCTCTTGCTTCAATACAGGCTGAATCGTACGGTACGGTCGAGTTGGACTTGAGAGCTTTCTCCGAAGCGCGTTTGGGAGCAAAATTGAATCTCGGCAGATTGTACGAGTCACAAAATGAACGTTCGATAAATATCGCTATGGTGGAGAGTACTCAACTTCCCAAGAATTTTTGGTGGAAACCTACGAAGAAACTGAACTGCCCGATTGACAGAATTAGGGATCAGTCAAACTGTGGTTCTTGTTGGGTAAGTTACGTTAAGTCTGGAGATTGACAAGGAAACGATAGAAGAGAAACACGAAAAAAATGACAAATTATCGTAAAGGAATTTTTCAGGACCATCTGCGCCGGTACAGGATTAATTACATTGTTATAAATGATTTATTTATTTTTCCAAATATCGATTTCTGTTTTTATTCGTTAGGCCGTCGCTACAGCAGCCGCATTTAGTGACAGAGTTTGCATTAAGAGTAAAGGGAAAATTCGAACCCCGCTGTCCGCATCGTTCGTAGCATCGTGCGATTCGTCTAATTACGGATGCGAGGGAGGCTATATGGATAGAGTTTATGATTTTCTGAAATTTAACGGTACAGTCACTGGAGGAGAGTACGAATCGGACGAGGTGAGTACACTTTGTGATGCGATGTGGCAAAGTAAAGATAGGCCATCGTTAAGAACATGTACAATACTGATAAAGACGAATTATTACGAAAATGATAAAGCTTTGCAACTTCATTTTTATAACCCTTTGTTTTTCCACGCCTTCTCAAAAATCCGCACATCAAGACTTGACGTCATTGATGGAGGAGGCAAGAGATCTGCCAAAATAGTACATCTCAGCGTGAAGATTTTATACAAACAAGAACGCTTTGAAAAGAATTTCTCCCTAATAACAATATCAGTGGTCTTGACCTTGATCGATTAGGATATCAAGTAATTCTGTGACGTAAGCATCGAAAGAAAGGTCTCCAGGACTTTCCCCGACACCTCGAATACTAAATTTTAACAGGGAACCTGTTTTATGGGGGGCTATTTGAGAAATCTGGCGTCCGCCGTCCGCCGTCCGCCGTCCGCCGTCCGCCGTCCGCCGTGCGCCGTGCGCCGTCCAGCGAAAAACTTAGAAAAAACGACGGCTTCCTTAACGAAGTTAAACGAGGAACGCAGGGAACCTGTTTTATGAGTCGAATGGGATTTGGTATTGAAAATTCAAGGAAGCCTAGACCTAGATAAAGATAGTATAAAGAAGGCCTAGACCTACTATAAGCCTATCATAATATAGTTTGAGAATCTAAATTTTTCTCGCTCGAGAGTCGAAATTTTTCTTAAGTCCCCCTCCTATCATATATGGCTCGAGAGTCGAAATTTTTCTAAGTCCCCCTTCTATCATATATAGCTCGAGAGTCGAAATTTTTCTAAGTCCCCCTTCTATCATATATAGCTCGAGAGTCGAAACTTTTCTAAGTCCCCCTTCTGTCATATATAGCTCGAGAGTCGAAATTTTTCTAAGTCCCTCTCCTATCATATATGGCTCGAGGGTCGAAATTTTTCCAAGTTTTTCGCTGGACGGCGCACGGCGGACGGCGCACGGCGGACGGCGCACGGCGGACGGCGCACGGCGGACGGCGCACGGCGGACGCCAGATTTCTCAAATAGCCTCCCATAAAACAGGTTCCCTGTTAAAATTTCGACTCTCGAGCTATATATGATAGAAGGGGGACTTAAGAAAAATTTCGATCTCGAGCCATGATAGGAGAGGGACTTGGAAAAATTTTGTCTCGAGGGAGAAAAATTTAGATTCTCAAACTATATTATGATAGGCTTATAGTAGTTCTAGGCCTTCTTTATACTATCTTTATCTAGGTCTAGGCTTCCTTGAATTTTCAATACCAAATCCCATTCGACTCATAAAACAGGTTCCCTGCGTTCCTCGTTTAACTTCGTTAAGGAAGCCGTCGTTTTCTTCTTTTTTTTGTCCCGCCGTTTGTTGATTCTCCGGCGAAAACTGACCTACCCTGATAGAGTTAGAAATCGGAAAACAATTCTTACTTTTTTCCCATTTTGAATCGAAAGTGAAACATGGAAAAGTTCCTACCATGGTGCTAAATAAGAGTAAGGGACAATATAAGATGCGCCAAAATAATGCGTCGACAGTTGAATAGGATTTTGCCCCGAATTTCTTCTATAGGCGAAAAACGCAAAACGGGAAATTTAGTTCAAATGTACGAAATTAGTCTCTCAATTTCATCTTTAATTAGCACCCAAAACAAAGTTTCTATATCTTTTCTGAGTCGAGTGATGAACTGAAATGAGCGCAAAATGTGCAGCAGGGGTTCCCAAAATTGTAATTATCCGAGAAACAATGTTTTTGACATGGAGAATCGTATTATCCCTTGTTTCCATTCAATTCTCTTGTGGATTTCTGAAAAAAAAAAAAATGTCGAAATAACTCAACGAGGCTCCAAAGTGAGTGAGTCGACCATAGTTCTTATAAAACTTGGAAATGAAATACAGAAAGCTCAAAATTTCTTGTAGGCCCGAACTTCCATCCTTTTTTTCAGAATATCGATCCTACCTTCAAATTTTTACAGGTGCCTTAGTCGAGCCAGGGCCCCCCTTTTTCTTCTTTCCAAATTTATTGGGCATTTATAAAAAATTTTCGGGGTCCCGAAATTGCTGGAGAGTGTCACCTTCAAAAATTTTTCAAGACCCCGAACTAAATTTGAACTCTTCCTGCTCTCCTGGGATATCTGTAGTCACTCTTGCAAGTTTCCTGAAATCCATAAAATAGGCTAGGACCCTTCACTTCTGTCAAGATCTCATGGTGACATTCGAAAATGTAACTGAGTCAGTACTCTCCTTCTCTTCTTAGTTCTATGGTCTCGTTAGAAAATTTTTCAAGTACCTGAACTAGGTTGGGACCTTTCCCCATTCACACGCTCTCGCTTAGCACAACGAGAAATCGAGAATCTTGCAACTTTCACATCCTTTTTGATCTGAGCCAGGACTTTTGCCGATCTTAAAAAATATTAGATTGTAACGTCACAAGCCTTACCTATGACTTCATCAAATAGTGACGTCACAGGCTTGGACTTTGGAGCTACATATTGTAAGAGAAGGACTTGAAAAAATGTCGACCTCCAAGCTGTATACTGCAAGAAGGGGGTCTTGGAAAAATTTTGACCCCCGAGCTATATATGATAGAAGGTCGACCTCTAAACAATCTTGAGGTTGCTGGACGGCGAACATTTCTTCCGACTCCCTCTCCTTTGATAAAACAGGTTCGTTGTTGAAAGAAAGTATAAGTAGTCATTGAAACACCGCACTCGAGTTCGCGTCCCTCCAGATAACCTCGACCTAACTTTTCGCTCATCTGGGTGTTACATCATAAGAACGTAACTTACAGAGCCCGAAACCACCTAGATAGCGCTGTCATCGTCAAACATAATGTGGAAACTGTCATCATTTTGGGAGGTAATATGCAATTGTAAAGATCACACCAAAGTGATAACAGTATTCTTCTTATCAACGTCAGGGCTGCCAATTCCTGCACATCAAGTTTAAGCCCTCATACCTCAAATGGATAACAGATCTGTTTTGTATTGGGGTCCGAAACGCCCTTGTAGCACGCCGTGATATACAAATTTTCTCAAACGCCATACAGTCTGTAACGATTGGTAAGAGTAACCATTCTGGTGATTAGAAATCTCCTGACTCGTTGACTCCGGTAAGAAAAACACGGGAAGTAAAAACATTGAGTAAATAAAAGAGGAATAATCTATGAATGAAAGTTCTAATTAAAAGTCATAATTACAAGATTCCTAGAAGTCGTCCATAAACTTTTGGTTACTAAGAAATCTCTTGTTCAAAATTAGCATCACTCACAATAATCTCTGTTTTTTTTTATTTTTCTTATGAGAGTCAAAAGGTTTAAGTAAGCTTTCTAGTCGACACTGACTGCACTGATTCCCAACTGTGACGTCAATTTGTCTATTCTAAACACCGTTGAATGTAAAAGGGGAAGTAAGACATTGAAAGCTGAGGGCAATAAAAAATTATCAACCACTATTTGCCTGCAGAAGTGTAGAAATGGTTTAAAATTTCATCCAGTAGGTACACAAAAAAGACGAGATTTGGAAATATTTTTGTGATTTATGCCTTAGGGTTGTCAACCTTATCCTATTCGACCGTGTGGAAATAAACCATTTTTGATGCCTTGTGCACAAACCTTCACACCAAAATGTAGACAGACTGCGTGTACAAATGATTGGTATCCTCACAAGCGAGAAGAAAGTATCTTCAAAAGTAAGTGGACTAACATCATTTGAGAAAATACTGTGGAATAATTTAATAATAATGCACCGATATGTTCTGAATAGTTGAAAGTTGGCAATTCTTGAAGAACGAAACTGCAGCGAGAATGGAGCTTTACAAAAACGGTCCTTTAACAGCAGCTTTCTCCGTTTACGCAGATTTTCCATTTTATAAAAGCGGTAATGCTAGAATAGATTACGGTATGTTTTTCTAAACTTCGACGCTTTCGTCACATTGTCATTGTTTTGTTTTTTATTCAGGAATTTACTCGCGTACTTCAACGATACCTCTTGGAGGGCACGCAGTGAGAGTTCTTGGATGGGGAGAGGAAAATGGCTTGAAATATTGGTTGGTCGCGAATTCTTGGTCAACAGAGTGGGGTGAAAATGGATTTTTCAGGATAAAAAGAGGGAATAACGAATGTGACTTTGAAAGTCAGCTCCAAGCACTTACTCCTATTATTTGAATATGCTTTTTATATGATATTGTTCGATGAAAAACAAGTTCTGTATTGTAAAAGTCAAAAAACGTTATTTATTCTGTACACTTTTTTTTTTCACTTCTTAAATTAATGTTTCATAAAATCTCACTAAATATTCGAAAGTTTTCTTTCCATTTCTCTTTATTTTCTGTATTTTGCTGACGATGCGCTAAAAGTAAGTATCCCTACAAAAAGAGTCCCATCCTTGTTCAAATTCGCTCTCTCATTCATCAGTTTATAAGAGTTGGGCTACTTTTGCAATGATTTTCTTGAAAACGAAGGTGCTTATTGCCAAAGCAACGTTTGAGATTTATTAGACACACATTCAAAAATATTGATTATGAAGTGCAGCAGCATGGCCATGCATAGATATATAATATAGAACCTAGGTAACGCGTGTTAAATTTTTGTGATTGGTCCCTTATATGAGAGTTGGCAAAACAATGAAATTCCCATAAGACTTTATACAACTTTGAATTTGAATAAGGGAATGAAAATTGATTCATTTAGGTAAATTTTGTAATAACGTTCGTAGTCGAAAACAATGCGTATTTAGAAATTTTAAGAAACTAAAATAATAGCTCCCATAAGACGTATGTTGAACGCCGTGTACCCTGCACCGCTCCCGCGTGCTTTCACTACTCACAGAGTTTTAGGCGAATCCGATATCCAGGTTCTCTATTATATATTTTTGTGCATGACTCGACTGAAATTATAGTTGATCGTTTGGCTTATTATGTAATAATATCGGTGTTGTAGCATCTTTCACAAATGTTGGATCCTTTCGCTCCACCAACCACGCTGAACTTTCAACGTTTTCGAGTTTATAAACAGCTTTTTTACCCCACCATAACCACAAAATACCAAGTATTGTAAATATTATAGTCTCAGTGTAAAATCCATCAAATTTTGTTTGACAAGTTGTAATCATCTGGAATCAAATTTTAATGCATATATGTACTACCATCTCACAGTATTTCTTTCATTATGTATTTGTAGGTATACTATACTCACATGTACATTGTTCTTATTGCAATGTTTGATTGTTAAGAAATCAACGAACCACAAGCACAAAGTTATGGGCCAATTATTGCCCAAATTGACCACGGTGCCCATTATTGTTAAATAAATTCCGCCATATCGTGGGTCACTGACCCGACAAAAGAAAGCTCCAAGTGATATTGACATCAGGTAGTTAACCACCTGTTGTTTCATCAAGTTTTTGTTGTCAAGATTATTTTTGACGAAAACCAATCTCCTAACAAGTTTCCGATCAATTAACAAAAAACTAAAAACATGTACTGGTAAGTAGGTAGCTCTTATAGACCACCAATAGCCTGAATAATAGTATATTATGCACGAGTTCCATACGATATTTTATTCTAAAAGTGCAAATGAAGTAGCGATTTTATTGCTCTAGTGCAATAATATCGCTACTTTTTTGCACTAGTTGAATAAATGACGTGATCAGTCGTCGCAACGTAGGAGGCTTGTTGTAAGTCAATAAGGCTTTAAACGGACAGTTTGGTGTACGCGAGGTTGTAAGCTATGCCACGCCCATCTACACACAACTCCGTGAAACCGTATCGACTTATAAACCCTATAAAGTTCCAAGGGTGTTCGTATCATGATCGGCTGTCTATATACTAGATGGTCTAAGAGGTAGCTAATGATGATTTGATTTTGAATTTTCTGTTCAAAAAAAGATAGTCAACGGCCTCAGCGATGTACAACTTACAGATGTGGTATTGTAGATAAAAAATAAAGTCCAATAATACCAATCTGGCAGATTTGTATCGTCATTTCCAATGTAGGGGGCGAAAAATAAGACAATACTTAATGAAACCCCGAATGACAACCTGAAACAAATGAATCAATAATTGAATAGCGTGCATGAGAACAAGAGAGGGAATGTAGGCTCTACTTTAGAATGTAGGCGACGAAGAAAGAACGCAATGCTCGAGGTCCGGTAACATGGTGGCTAAAGATGATCGAAAATATTATTTGAAATGGGAGGGCCAAGACGGTCAATAGAACAAAATTGTCTCGAGAAACGCCTGTCTCCAACATTTTCAACGGAGCGACTGCTGTTTGCGGACCAAATCCAATCTTCAAAACAAATTTAAACATTCAGATTTGCTGTAAAACAATCGAGAGAGCATTATTTACTAATATGCTGTTATGGCTTACGCGACAGGTGAGTAATACTAATGAAAGCACTATAATTGGTCGAATTTGAAGAATCTGCCAGAGGTGCTTATAACTCTCTTTCAGGCTAAGTCTGGATTCGGGAACTCCGTCCTCTGCAAAATCTGAACTGGTGTCTTTTTTGAAGAGGAGAACGAGCGTAGTTGATATTATACACATCAGGGAAAAGACGAATATAAAATCTGAAATTTTAAAGTAGAAATAGAAATTAATGTACGATCGGCTGGAAGGATTACAGTGGCGGATCCAGAGAGGAGAAATTTTGTGACTTTTTTTTTCTCAAAACATTAATGAAGAAACATTCAAATTTTACTAAAAAGAATGGTGTTTAGCTTCTGTAGCAATTAGAATCCCGAATGTTTATTTAAAAAAATAAGGTTCGAAACTGAACAATGTAACGCTCAACGGGTGTATAGATACTGTTGGAGGAGGGGCTAAATTAGGCTGGCTCAGAGTGTGGTATATCAGTATCGCGTTTATGTCGCATTTGCAAAACACCGCCCGTCCTCCATGATGGAGTAAGTACGGGTTGCGTATGCATTTTAATCTTGTTTCCTCCAACACCGGAATCGACCCTTTAGGGTATAACTTTAGTGAAGGAAGAATCTCCTATGCAAAGCCCCTCTTCTACTTGGCAACTGCGAAGCTGCAGTGCCCCCCTGGCACACACAAAAACATGAGAACACACACAACAACAACACCACCACATTATACTATACAGTATATTGCTGTTGGAGTTTCTTCATGTTCTTCTCTCTTCAGGGATGATCTTAGTCCTCTTCTTCCTGCAAATCTGGATGTTGATGGTACACAGGTGTTGAGTAGGCCATAGCGTGGTTCTGCATTTGCCTATTCCATTCCTGGTCCATCTTCCTCTTCATGACGGTAGCCGCAAATGCAGACACCTGTTTCCATACTTCTTCGGAACTTAGCATCCAGGCTACTCGGATCAAGCACTTCATCTACCCCGATCTCTTGAAGAGACCGAAGTATATCAATATAGGAGAGATGTTGAAGGAGGCTGAAGTAAGTCTATGGCGATGTCTTTTTGGTGGGAGGGGGAGCAAAACTAGACTGGCCTACAAGTAGATACCTAATGCATGTCCTGCGCCACTCTAAAAACTCGGTTAAAAAAATGATCTTTCGTTGGCAACATTTGTTGGCAACTTTTATCCACAACATTTGTTGACAACTTTTGTCCGCAACATGTCGGCAACATTTTTCAGCGTTTAGCGTGGATTGTTATGAGGAAAAATATTTAGAAAATTGGATAATTTTCTGTATTAAACCAAAAAATCTGAAATTATTGTGAGAGACGCACAAAGATAGTAACTTGAGCCACATATTTTGAAGATGATAATAGAATTCCTGATTTTTTAATGGTGACCCTACGCATTCTTATGGAACTTCCGAAAAAGTTGGCCTAGTTGCACAGCGTTCCCGTTTGGGGCATGTTCCGGCCTTCCTTTAAGGTGAGCATGTATGTCGGCAACATGTCGGTAAAGATTTAGCCATCAAATTTCACTCGGGAAACTTGACAAAAACCACTCATTGAACGGGTTTCTTTTTTGAAACAGAGAAAAGAAAAAAAACAAAGATTAGATTACATTACTTCCCCTCCATTTTTCTCTCCCAGATCCGTCACACGCAAGCGTGGTCTTGCATTTTCAAGATCGAATATGACTACTTACTCTCGAAACTAACGAAGCCATAATCTCTGGGAATCGATCGAAACTTATTACAGAAATCCTTTGAATCTAGAACTATGAACAGAACATGAGCCAATACAGTTCCCGTTGTTGATCCAATATTTTGGCAAGAAGCAGCGTACTGAACATTCCGTCTTTAAGAAAAATAAGACAAGAGTTTTATCAATAAATTTAAGTCGATAATGCAGAATTCATCTCTATACCTTTGAAGCATGGTCAAAGACCATCCATCCAGAGCAACATCCTGCATTGCATTAAAAAATGTAGTCAAACAGAAAAGTGTTGCCAGTACGTGCACTTTTGGTTTTTGGGTACCACTTTCGGGGCCGAGTAACTGGTCTAGCCGCATCGACACGAATAGGAGTATTCCCCCTGCAATTAGATCAGAAAAAAAAGAGTTAGCATGGCAGTCTAAACCGCAATTAATTGAAGTATATGTACCTATTAAGTACTGCATCGGAATCAGCCAGGTTTTTCGTCTCCCAAATTTTTTTGAGTATACGCAATCGACCAGAGGTGCCCATAAAATTTTGAAGCAGAATGGGTATCCGGTGATACTATACACAGCCTGAAACAGTAGGTGAGAACAAGGTTATGGTTTCACTTCATCATGAGATATTTCAAATTTACGATCGCATCAATATCAATCTTACTTGCTCCGCGTAAGTAACTTTCCTGTTTTGAAAAATGATTGGAAAAGCTGACGATATTCCGAATACGGCCCCTTGTTGCATGTACAATAAAACCAGTAGGGCAATGTTTACTTTGTCGCCTCTGATATTGGGCTTCTTATGCTTCTCAGAACAACCTTCATCTTTCAAAGTGACAGTCATATTTTTTTATTTTTCTTGGACGACCCGTAGCATCTTATAGTACCTCAGTTACAATACTGAACGATCTTAAAACTGAAAACGTACTGAACGCGTGCCAGTGAGAACGCTTCATTCTTTTCTGGGGATATCTTTTTCTCAGTAGTAATTGTATGTAATGTCGTGACAATTAAATAGACGAATCATGCAAACGTTTCTTATGTGGAAAATATCTCATTTTAAAGGTATAGAAGCGCTTTGAAAATTTCCGTCAATTTACGTACGTGACTCTCAAATTTTACGGAAGGAACAATAATTCATTAGAATAATGTATTACCTATTTTATGTACAAACAATCGGCAAATCATGGTTATATAGACAAACAGCAGAAGGAAATTACCAGTGCTCACATTTTCTCTCATTCTTCTAAGAAAATTTCTATCTCTTCAATTTGGAATATTGTTAGGTCTATTGTATCGAAAAAGTGAATTAAGAGCTTTTGGTTAAAGAAAGGGTTCTAGATAATTTATAATACCTAATTCGGCCCAAAAAAAAGTACATGACTCGATTCCTTTTGAAAAAGGTCATCTCTGAGGGGGAGGGGGGGGGAGTTCGAAAAATTTGCCGTAGCGCCGTATGGTTTTGATAAAATATTTCTTCCTTTCAAATAAAAATTTAAATTGAGACCACCGTCGTTTTGTACCGGCCCGAAATTATTTTTAGGGCTTGATTACGCCACCCGTCATTCCGAAGTAGCTGTTGCACTCTGAAATATGGGTGTGTAAGCCGACGACTCCTGTTTGGACGACCGGTACTGCTCTTTTGCGACCCCTTTCCTTTTGGCACAAATTAATCTATTAATGTTTCCTCTTTCAGATCAAAATTAATATAGAAACCATCGTCATTCTATAGCGGCCGTTCCATTCTGAAACACGGATGGCACGACAACTTCAAATTTTGACTGGAGGTGTTGTTTATTTTTGGTTCACGCTATTACTCTACAATTTATATTATGGTTAGGTCTTACAGGAAGTGCATTGAGCGCATAGTGCGGATTAGCTGCACGCTCGCGCGATGATACGGTATTGTGCTTTTCGATTATTCAGGGCACCCACGATCGAGTAGTACTTTCAATCTTATGCTACCAATCTATTCTATGATACCTTTAACTTGCAGGTATGGGATAACAAAATCGACGATTAATAATTATGTGCGAGGCCTGCAGATTAAAATTACTCGAGGAGAAGAAGTGGACTTGGATACCAAAGTCAGAAGAATTGGTTATCCCACTGTACTATCACTCGAAGAAGAAAACAATTTATGCAAACTATTGTCAGTTGCTGCGGATTGTGGATAGCCATTCACGCATAGAACGTTGATAGAGATTGTAAAAAATTATTTAGATCGACTCGGCCGAAAAGTTCTTTGCTTTGTACATAACAGCCCAGGATATGAGTAGATCAAAGCGTTTCTTGGACGTCATACCCAATTCAAGATAAAGGTGGCTCAAAGTCTCAAAAGTGCGCAAGCCGCTGTGAGTGCGGATATTATAACACGTTATTTGACGAACTTGCAGAATGAAATAACAAAATATAACATAGAACCGGATTTGATCCTGAACTATGACGAAACTAACGTCACCAACGATCCAAATAAAGAAGAGGTCATTGTTTATCGCTCATGTAGGCATGCACATCAGGTTATTGATTCATCGAAGAGCAGTCATTTGGTTATGTTTTGCAGAAGTGCTGAGGGAAAGTTGTTACCTATATACATAGTTTTCAAGGGCGAAAACTTTCAAGAATCTTGGGGCAAACGAGGACCAAAGCATACGCGATACGGACGATCGCCGTCTGGTTGGTTTGATGTCCAACTATTCGAGAATTGGTTTTCAACAATTATTCTTCCGTATTTCCGCAGAAAAGATCCGAATAACGAAAAGTACAAATTACTCATTGGAGATAACTGTTTTATTCATTACAGCGCACATGTGTTGAAATTGTGCAAGGAACATCGTGTAATTTTTACTTTTTTGCCATTGAATGCCACCAGATTGCTGCAGCCCCTTGATGTTGCTTATTTTCGACCTTTAAAATTGCTCTGGGGCACGAATCTGAGGGATTGGAAGAACGTGAATAAAGGCTGTATACCAAAGCCCGAAGTTCCTCGTCTCTTGAAGGAATGTTTAAAACTTATTAACTCAAAACAAAATTTAATGTCAGGATTTGCAGGATCTGGTATTCATCCGTTCAATGTGAGTAGACCTCTGGCTAAAATACCACACTTGGCGACAACACCTTCAGTTTCAGATAAACCAATCTGGACTGACAGTGTGTTGAAAGTTTTCCATGCTGGACGGTTTAAAAAGAAGGCTACTGCTAGGAGAAGAAAACGTCTTCTAATTTTGCCTGGAAAAAGCGTCAGCAAACGCGATATAGTGGGCTTTTCTTCTTCTGAATCTGAAAATTCTGATGACGCGGAAGATACTGACAACGCAGAAGATGCTGACCAAGCGGAAGATGATCTAGGAGATGCTGACAATGTAGACGATTCTGACAAAGTGGAAGATGTTGAGGATCCGGAAGATGGTGACAGTCAAGAAGGTATTTCGGACCCAGTGCTGATACATAATTTGTCTTCAAGTGGCACACGCACAAACGGTAGGCATTTTTGGCTAAGATGAGTTTGGAGGTCAGTTCGAAGGTGAGTTTGGAGGAACTAGGTTTGAAGAGCTTGCCGTCAACGTGTTGTAGTTTGGCCATCACATAGGATATTTGAACGGAGAATTTGGCTCCGGGACTGGAGTCGTCGATCTGGAGTCTCTTTTCTTCAGAGTTATGCTGTATGAAAATTGCACAAGACATAATTTCGTCAGCATGATATCTTTAACCACTAAAATACCAACTTACAAGTTATATGTGAACGTGTGAATGACATTGTACACATTTTCACGTTTGACAACATCACTATTGGTGTGAAGTACAAACGATTCTACTTGACACTTGGAAGAATTTCTGCTCTACCCTCCCACCCTAGTTCCGATGACTGACCCCTACCCTAATACATATAGTAGACCTGAAGTGGCTTAAGAAGGCTAGCCTTTCTTCAAGCCAATTCTTGGAATTGGGAAAGCTGGCCTCTCCTTGTATACTACCTTTATTATACAAGACCTTCATACCAGACTTATGCTAAACCAAGGAGGCGCCCACGAAAGCCAATCGCCCAAAATATTTCATATCAGATTTCACGCAAGCTGAAGGGTGATAGCCCAAAATGTATCTTATCAGACTTCTGCCCCACGAAAATAGCTCAAAATATTTTCCCATAAATGTAGACAATTGATTTATAGGCTTTCTCCGAAGCGTCACAAAAGGCGTGTAGTTCAATGAAAGTAGGGGCAAAAGTGAAGTAATATCTCACAAGCGCGCGCTTGACCTAGTAGAAGCCTAGATTAGAATATTTCAAGACGACTGCTAAAATATAAGAAAGGGGGTATGAAACATGATCTTCATTCATTTGGCTACGCCAGAAAATTTTTTCTACGTTTTTTGTTGGACGGCGCACGGCAAATTTCTCAAAAAGCCCCCCATAAAACAGGTTCCCTGTTAAAATTTCGATTCTCGAGCTATATATGATAGGAGGGGGAAATTAAACGAATCCGTCCCTTCAAGTTACGGCTATCCATAATAAAACGTGAAAGACGAATACTCCGACGTGGAGTAAAACATGCAAACCGCAGAAAAATAAAAGACGACGAGCGCTTTCGGTTAAATAACCATCTTCAAGCCTGAAATGAAAGCAACTGACGAACACAAGAGAAGAACGAGGTATTAAGATCGTCCAAACGAGAAATCACGGTGTGAGTCATAAACCAGTTCGATCAGGCCATCTTCCGGAATGTACGAATTGAGTACAGTGATACCGTCAGTGTTGAGATGACGAATTATCTCTATATTCTCGAGGGCGAGGAATTCTCCTTATGGAGGAGCTTTTCGGATCCCTCGCGGAAGCTGTGGCCACTGTTTATTAAGTGATCGGCGAAAGCTGACTCCCCCAAGTGTCCCTTCTTCCAAGACTTCAGGTGCTCAGCTACTCGAACTTTCATTTGGCGGCTGGTCTCACCAATATAAAAGCCTCCACAATCCTCACACTCCAACTTATACACACCACTCCTCTCATCGACAGGTATGGGGTCCTTCAGTCTCACAAACAACCTCTTGACTGTGGTAGGGTTGTAAAACGCGGGTCTGAAGCCAAACGGGCGAAGGGCCCGACCCAATTGCAGGGAGAACTTCCCCAGGAAAGGGAGACTGATCCAACGCAAACGGCGATCACGGATCGTGTCTCGGGGGAGGGAGGTGGTAGAATCCAGGAGGCTCCTCGTAACTTTCCTCCGAACCATCACATCAACATCGACATTGACCCCATTCACTCTGGCCAGGTGTTTTATTGTGATTAACTCTTTCTTGAAGGCAGACTGACTCAAAGGAATACGAGTCAGTCTGTGAACTAGGCTATGAAAAGCAGCCACCTTGTGAGCAACAGGACCGAACGAACCACCGTGGACTAGACATCTCAACACTGACGGTATCACTGTACTCAATTCGTACATTCCGGAAGATTGCCTGATCGAACTGGTTTATGACTCACACCGTGATTTCTCGTTTGGACGATCTTAATACCTCGTTCTTCTCTTGTGTTCGTCAGTTGCTTTCATTTCAGGCTTGAAGATGGTTATTTAACCGAAAGCGCTCGTCGTCTTTTATTTTTCTGCGGTTTGCATGTTTTACTCCACGTCGGAGTATTCGTCTTTCACGTTTTATTATAGGAGTGTGATGTAACAAGAGTATGAGCGGAGAACAGACCCCCGTACATAACACAAACCATACAGAGAACTTGGATAACGTAACTTATCGAAACAGCAACCAAATCAAATGATCTTGCTTACTCCGGAAAAGCTTTCACATAGACATAGCCTGCAGGCCACCACCGTCCACTTCAGGGAGTACTCATGACTCTGATCCCAGTCCTACCCATTTCGATAAGACCCAGACTAGCTCAGAATAGAGGACGAATACTCACAAGAAAGGGCGTGGGTGGTCCGAGGTAGACCACAGATCCATTTTTGGTTTCACTTTTCGAGATCACTTAGGCTATAAGAAACGTTGTTGCTAGAGGAAGCTAAAGTTGCCGTCGATGTAAGCTCCACTTACTTACCAAACTTGAGAAAATAGTTCGTCGTAATCGATAATTATCCGTGGCTTTGATAGAAGAAAATAAACTAGGCTCATTCACGAAAACGTGGTGAACGGAGAGAAAAAAAAAAAAAAAAAAATAGGACAGCTAGAAAATTTAGAAAGCGGGTCGAAAAGAAGGGGAAGACGAATAACGTTCGTAGTAAATTTTCGAATCATAGTATTATTTATTATTTATTTCGGAGATCTAGCTTCGAGTTAGGTATCTGTGGAAAATCTGCAGAAAAAGGACGAATGCAGAAAAGATCGATGCCACACATTTATTGGACTCGGAATAAATGAAATATTCATAATTAAACTTCTATAAATATAAATGAGGCTAACTTGAAGTACGATGGTAAAACCGTCGCTTGAAATCTCGTGTCCAGATCACGCGCCGCACTTCTTCAATCCATAAAACGCACATTTTTTTTTCACATTTTGACAACCGGAACACTCGAATCACGTATAAAAATCCAATATTTTACAAAGGATTGCGAAATATTTTTCGACTTTTTCTCTGCGGTTAACATCTAATCCGAATCAAAAAAAAAAAAACTTCGAATTTTCAAATTTTCGATCTTTTCTTGAATCTCTCGAAAAACGCACTCCTCGAGCCATCGTCGGCTCATCAACCGTCTCCCCATCTCCATTTCCCTTTCTCCTCTTTAATTCAACTTCGTTTATCCGATCAGCGATAAGGTGGGAGAATTGATAAGATGAAAACGAAAAAGTTTTCGTTTGGTCAGGGTAGAATTATTTGTTCGATACACGTATACGAAGAGAAAAAAATAACGATATCGACGGTGATGTAGAGAAGAAGGAGAAAGAGAAAAAAAAATTCTTCTTCGATTTTCTTCTTCTCATTTATTTTCAGATTCGAATCATGGCCTAAAAATAAACTTTAGTCTTGTGGACCTGCTGTTATTTCTCACTGCCCCCTCGAAGATCTACTGATTAATCCCCCTTGATTAATTAGGGGATTCTTCGAAACATTTGTCTGTGAAATTCAGGCAGTCTACTGTAAGAATATTATTTGGTGTGATATGTGATCATGGACATTCGGTGGCACTCGTTGTTCGTTGGAATCCATTTTGTATGACACGAAACAAGTAAAACAAAAAAAAAAAAAATACAAAAGAATATCTATATCTGATGCAATGCAATCGTATCACAAGTAGAGCAGAAGAGAAAAGAAAGAAAGAAGAGAAAAAAAAACAACAACAACCAAAAATACTTATAAATAATAAAAAAAAACAATCTGCCACATAATACAAATAGAGATATAAAGATATTCATATCACAGGAAAAGAAAAAGAAAAAAAAGAATTTTAATTTATAACAGTAACAGAGTAAAGATAAGTAAAATTGGAAAACAAAAATCTTGAACTGAGATGAAAGAGAGAGGAGAGAAAGAAGAAAAAAAAATATAAATTTTCGTATGATACAAATATTCATTAAAAAAAAATCATAATAATTTCTTCATTTCTCTTTCGAATCAAGCCGAATCGGAACCGTCAGATGCGAAACTGACCTTTTTTGTTTTTGTTTTTCTTGTCGACTTTTCTGTGTCGGAGCAGTCAGATTTGAACCCAATCGATGTTTCTTCTTTCATCGATTTTTCATAGATGTCGTATTTTCTTAGCGGTAATTTTCGATATTCTTCCTCAAATTCGTTGAACTCTCTTCGAATCAATATGTTGTCTTCTATTTCTCTTGATGGAGAACTCATTGAAACTGGCATATCTCGGAGCACTCCATTGATAGCAATTTTCTTGAAAAGATAGGGTTTCTGCGCGCCATACAGCGATGCCGATACACTTCCAACTTTATTTTTTCGAATATATATTCGAAGGATTGCTTCTGTCCACTGTTCGACTCGGGTTCTGAAATAGTCCCTACCTTGGCCCCTCGAATCAACTATACTTCCCCTTACACTTTTACCATACTCTTCCAAGTGAAGGTTAAATTTTTCGGATGATTCTGCCCCCAGAACCATCACTCGACCTAAGGTATCATCTTTAATCACCACTGGATGGATCTTGATCAGTCGACTCATTTGTTGTTTTGAATTATCTAAAACACGAAATCCAATTTCCCTTCGGAACATCTCTGCCTCGATATCTTTCATCGTCGTATATTGTAGGGTGATTCCATGAGTATCCTTCCCATTCAACTTCGGAGCAAATCTTCGTATTAACGGGAATCTACATTTCCTGTAGTTCTCAATAAACGCTGCCGTCACGTAATCATGATTACTGGATAGGTCAAGCACTATCGATCCTTCGTGTTCCATTGACTTCTCTTCTCCGAACCATACTCGGATTTCGGGCATCAACACTTTAAAAAAAAATTGATGCTCGAAAGCTGACGCGTCAATGATCTTATACTTTTGTGGTCCTGCTTCGAAAAGGCAGAGTTTTCGAGTTCCTTTCGACAATTCCAATTGTAGCGTTTCCTTCGCTCTGTCAGCGAACGTAACTTCCCTCCAATTTCCCTTTCGATTATCTATAGTCGAATCATTTTTTAATCTGGGACTCGGCTCAATCCTTGACCTGGAAGTCGATTCCTCTTTTGAACAGTGGGCTACCGGTTCATTCGAATCAGTTTTTTCTGTGGCTCGTTTCGACAATTTTTGACTTTCTTCATTTTGAAGGACAGATGTATGGATTTTTTCGAAAGTTGTGTTAATGAACCATCGTAGCACTTTCAGATCTATCATTTCTTCGGCATGTTCGTTTAGTGTAGTTTCAATGTCTAGAAAACCTGGACACTGCGGATGCATCCATTCGACTCCTTCGACTACGTTCATTACACAATCCTCAATTTTAATTGTGGTCACAAACACCGGGCATATGTGAATCTTCACGTCCTCATATTTCGACTTAAGTTTCCATTTCGACATTGCTAATAGTTCGAAAGCTGCCTTGGGGTGCAGCTCATGAATATGCTGTTCTACGCAGCGACTGTAGACCTTCGGTAGCCGAAGTGCTAATGATCCCTCAGATAACCGTTTGAACTCAGCTGGGAGTTCTTCTCCAAATAATTCGAATGACTTCTGGTAAAATTTCGATATTCTTACTTCATCTCGTATCAAGGCTCCTTGACTGTATAAGTGAAAGTTCTTGACAAACTTCGACATATTCTGTAAAGATATACAACCAGTTCTAAATTAATAATGTTATTCTACAGGTACATAAATAATGAAATTATATCCCCTGTCTTTCGAATTGTTGATTTACGGCATATATATATATTTTTTTTTTTTCAGTTGGATAATATAGCCTTCTTGGCCAGCCTATCTGCCTCATTATTATTCTGATCGAGGTGATGACCTTTAATTTTGGTGAACATCACTTCTTTCAGGCAATTTGCAGCTCTTTCTAGCTGCAAATAGACGAAATCATTTGGACGACTATCAATCGAATCAGGATTAGACTTGCTATGCCTTGTGGCTCTACTGACCCTAAAATAATCCACTAGAAGTTTACAATCAGTGCGAATTTCTACCTGGTAAAATCCTAGATCTTTGGCTATATTTAGTGCCCTAAATGCTGCGAAGATTTCCGCCTCATTGTTCGTATGTTTTCGCGGTAAAGTTGGGAGTCTTTCAGATTTATTATATTTGCAATTCGGACCAAAATAAATCCCTATTCCAGCAAGACTTTCCTTGTCGACACTACCATTTCCAGTGCAAGCTCCGTCGATATATATTACTACTCGTTTTTCGAAAGTTCGAGTCCAATCGTCTGCGGTCTTATGGAATTCTATCGAAGCATCTTCTAGTTCCCTAGTTATAATTTTTACTCGCGAATTTTCCCAAAAATAGAAAAGTTCTTTTCGAATTTTTTCTTGAAACTTGAGCGGACTTTCCGTTCCTTCGAATTTTATGTTGTCAACATTCCTATGAATGTCGATCGTAACTGACCCTACTTGACGGGCTGCTTGGGTTAATCTAGGACTGCGTCTATAACCAGCATCTCTTTCAATGTGTTGATAAGCTTCTTTAAGCTCTTTTCGACTCTCTTCTTTTTCGACGACTGTCTTCCTCCCTTTTTTGGGGGGAAGTAGAATTTTGTGAATTCTATGATTCTCTTTCGGATCTTTGAAGCGAATAATTGGTAATTCACTAGAGATTTCTTTTCGATACTGTTCGTCGACTTTTAGTTGTTGGTTTTTCCAATTTCTAAATCGAGTATTTTCTGGCTCTTCCTGAGCTATGTCTGGGAGCCGAACAATATTTCGAATATTGTGAACTTCATCCGGAATATCTTTCGATAGGAGGCATCTCAATCGATACTGATTTCCATTCGTAATTTCAACGACTTTATATGGAGCCCTATATTTCCAGGTTAATTTTGCAGTATAAATATTTGCTTTGTCAGATTGTTCATGACCCTTGAGTTTCACGAGATCTCCAACTTTAATGATTGATTTCTTTTTCGATCGTCTATCTACTCGCAACGCCTGTTCTCTTGTTCGACGAATAGCAATTTCGACTTTTTCTTCAATATCGAGATCTCCTCTAGGTAGTTTGAGGATCTCAGCGAGTTCGTCTTGAATCGGTTCCTCAAATTGAAGCTCCCACGGTGTTGATAGAGTGACCGTGTGCTCCATTCGATTGATAATCGTCTCGATTGTTGACAAATGTTCGAACCATCGATTATGTGGGTTTCCAGCTATTTTTAGCCTCAGCATATTGCCAATTCGACCAATCATGCGTTCAGCTAGGTTCGACTGTGGATTATATGGACTTATATGTCTTGCCTCAATTCCCAATTCCTTCATTCCATTATAATATTCATTGGAAATGAAGCATTTTGCATTGTCACTAATGACATTCGAAACAGAGCCAACTTCCTTAACGTAATTAGCCATATGTTTTAGAACTTCTCCTGTCCCCACCTTTCTAGTTGGATAAATTTTTGTAAATCTTGAAAATCCGTCGTACACGACCAAAACATATTTATAACGATGATTACTTGTTGGAAGGGGGCCCAAGTGATCGATAAATACATAGTCCCCTTTCTTATTAATTTCGATATGTTCTGAGGCTGGGATTGAAGCTTTCGCATGATTTTTCATGGCCAGACATAACTGACACCTCGAAACATAATCTAATATTTCAATCATCATGTGGGGCCAATAAAAATTCCTTAGCAGCAGTCGACGCATTGCATGTAAACCTGGGTGACAATATTGTATGTGATAAAACTCAACTATTGATCTCCTAATCTTTTGTGGAACTAATATTTTAGGATGCCCCCATCTACTTAGACGTGCTTGATACCCGTGATGATTAATCACGCTAGACTTATTTTCTCGAACCCACTTCTGTAGCATTCTGTCTTCTTTCTGAAGGTTTGCAAGGTTTTCGAGGTTTTCTCGAAGATCATCATCTACTTCAATGTTGTCAACCTCGACGCTATTGTGGAATAGCTCACCTAGGTCAAAGTCATCAAACTCTACTTTGGTTTCTACTTTTTTCGATCGACTTTCAGTTGGTGGGTATTCCTTGAGGTATTCGGCAATTTTCTCTAATTTCTTAGGAATGGATAAAACTTTCGCGTTGAATTCATGAATTTTCGCATCAGCTTTTTGCAGTCTTCGAGAATGTGTTGGCTCAGATGAGAGAAGTTCTGACCATGTTGCTGGGAGATAAATGATTAGCTCGTGACCATATAGCATATAGCCATACCTTCGAAGCACTTCTCGAACCGCCATAAACTCTCTCTCTATCGGCGAATATCTCATTTCGACTTCTTTAAAGGATTTCCCGACGAATGCTATCGGTCTATAGCTTTCACCCTCCTTCCACATGATTACTGCGGAGTATGATCTCTCAGACATCGAAAAAAGAATTTCAATTGGGACATTATCATTCGGATGAAAAATCATAATTTCTTGCGATAGGGTAGTTTTGATAGCCTCGAATGCATTCTTCTCGACTTCTGTCCATCTCCATGGAACTCGGGCTTTAGTAAGCTCAGTTAGTATACTGCGATGTTCGGCGTAATTTGGTAAATGCTGCGAAAAGTAATTTGTCGCACCTAAAAATTTCCGAACATCTTTCACACACTTCGGTGGGTGTATCAATCGAACCAATTCGCATTTTTCAGGGTTGGGTTTAACCCCATGTTGGTTGATAATGTATCCAACAAACTTCATCTCGTTTACAACAAATTCGGATTTTTGTAAATTCAAGGTCAACCCGATCTGATTCAATTTTCGAAGCACTCGTTCAAGATGTTCATAATGTTCCTCAGTCGTTTTGGAGAATATTATAACATCGTCGACATAGGATAATACACAATCATCCAATTCTTTCAGCGCTTTCGACATCGTATCGATGAATATAGCCATAGATGAGACTAGGCCGAACGGAACTCTCGTATACTGATAGAGGTCGCTTCGGTATCTGAATGCAGTCAAAGGTCGGTGATCGGGGTGTAAGGGTAACGTGAGAAACGCATTTCGAATATCTAGCCTAGTAAATATCTTTGCACCCGCGACTCGTTGTTTGAGCAATTCAATATTCGGAGTTTTATTTTGTGGGGAGTTTAGGAATTTATTCAACGCTCTTGCATCTAGACACACTCGAACCCTTCGTTTTGTCCCTGGTATCGGAATCTTTTCCCTTTCGACTATAACTATGTTGCTAGCATGCCTTGAATGGCTACGTTCAATCAGACCTTCTCGTATATACTCGTCAATTTGAACTTGAGCGAGGTCATACTTTTCTTTCGGATGACTCCACTCTTTACTCTTAATTACAACTTGTGGTTCAGGGAGTTTGAGGTCCAACTTAATATCAGGGACCCTAAAAAGACCTGTCTTTTCGGACCACAACTTGGGAAATCTATTCTGAATTGCTTCAGTGCGACTCCTATCATAGTTGATTTTAATTGGAGGTGGTTCGTGTAGATCTAACATTTCGAATTGCGTTGTTATTTCATAGCATTTCGAGAACTCTTGGTATACATTTTCTTCAATCTCGTCCATTTTCGGACTTTCGACACATTCTTTTCGAATTTCATCTGATAATTTCGCAGCCCTACCCCCTGCAGATAACATACGAGCAGCGCAGCGACGAATCACATCTACTGGTTCTTCGACACATCCAACCAACCCAATTCCCATGATAGGGTCTCTCCCTAAAAACATTAGAACTTGATCGCTAAACAGTCCTGCCATTTGATGCATTACTGCATCTCGAAATCCAAAAAGACAATCAGTGGCTAAGTTTTCGACGATGATATAGTTCAGAACAATGTGAACCTCGTTTTTTCCGAAGTCACAAATCAATTTTGATTTCATTCGTACCATTCCCCTAACGTTAAGTGAACTCCCATTCGCGGATCGCAGTCTTAACCATGGGATTGGTTTTACTATGGGTCGCTCCTTAGGTGGAATTTTACTCATGATATTATCAAAACATCTACCCTTCATTGAGGTTAGAGGACACCCCGAATCAAATTTTGACATGAATTCGACTTGTTCCACAGCCATGCGGAGTTTCATTTCCTCGGGTCTCAATTCATCATCAATTATTTTTTCAACAATGAGATCATTCTCTCTTTCGACTGCACAGACCAATAGATCGTCAAATACCTGTTCCTTAGCTAGTTGCACTACATAATTTCGAATACTATAGGCGACATTATCTGCGACATCATGTGTCCATGAATTCATTTGGCGATCACTAATCAATCGAAATACGTTACAACGAAATTGAATATTTACTTTATTTAAATTCTTGATATCCTCATAACGTCTACAGTTTGAGAGAAAATGATGTAAAACATTAATATACCTTACTTTCGACTTATGTTCATGACGATATATACTGTCTCGAATCGCTAGGTTAATTATCTTTATATTTTGGACTGTTAGTTCGTCGGGATTCGGTCCGCAGATCGGTGATATAAAAATGATTAGTTTAGACTTATATGAGGTGACAAGAAGATCGATAATTTCGTCTATTTCTTCTTTAATATTATTTCGACTTACGGGATACTTCCCGTCGGCTTGATCTGACCCTATTAGGATCATTACATATGGTGAATTTCGTTTCTCTTTGGCTATCAATCGGCTTTTACGTAATCGAATCATGAGAGTGTTGGTAGACAGGTGATTCTCTAAGAATGGCTTCGACCCCTTAAATTCATACATAAAATTGGTGACGTGACTCGTTAACTGAGCACACATTGAGTCCCCCATCATTTCGAATCCCATCCATTTTATTTCATTTAGATCTGTGGGTTGTGTGGGATCGATAGCCAACTCATACTGTTATTCAGATTTTCGAACCCCTAACCTAGACTCCTGTTGATTACTGGATTTTTCATTCGATTGGTTTTCTGAGGTGACGAGAGATGATCTACCTTTCAATTCATAATTTCTCTTATCATTTCTCCTTTTACGTTGAGCTAAAACTTGTTCGCAGAAGACGTAGAGTTCGTCTGAGTCTGATATATTTTCTTTCGATTCATCCTTTGAGATGGGCGAATTTTTTTCTGACTCGTATTCCAAGTCTTTATCATTATCGCTTTCTACGACTTCATTCACTTCTATTTTCTTCCGATATTTACCAAATTTAGACTTGATTTCCGACTTTTCATCATTTTTTGATGACTTCTTTTTCGAATCAAAGTACCCGGTTTTCGAATCAATATCCCTAATTTTATCTATTTTCGCATCTTCGACCCCAATTTGATAATCCCTAATTAACCTCATTAGTACTACTTTCGTTTTTGGGGTGATTCGTTCGACATATTTATGAAATTCATCTGGCAGGCGTGTATGTATTTTTTGTACCAGGCGACGTTCACCCTCCCTCAAACCAAAAGGGGTGTCTCGAAGCAAATTATACCACCTCTGTGCATATGTTGCACAGTTACCATCTACCGACCGACTCACATACTTTGAATTTAGAAATTTATCACGATATTTCTCTTGTGTTCTTTCGGTCCAGTGGTGTTGGATGAAGTACCTACACGCTTCATTTATAGACTGAAAACCTGTAGCGTTTCGGCGAATCTCGGATCCTACATTTCTAGTGAATTCATTCTTTTCGATGATTTGACCAAATATACGAATTCTCTCATTCCCCCTCGGAACTTGATTTATTACGATATCTTTGACTTCTTTTACAAAGTCCCAGGGATCCCTCGTCTCTCTCGAATCTGATAACGTCCATGATACTATCGAATCAGCCATCCGTTTTACATCTGGTCCTTTTGTCACTCTCGTTGGTCCTTCATCTGCGCCTAATCTAAAAATTGACGTTTCAATCAACTCGTCAGCTTCGCGTTGATAATAATCCGAATCACTATCTGAGTCTCTATTTCGATTATTCCGTCTTTCTCCTCTGTCACCTCGACGGTCTCTATGCTCATTTCGATTGACGTGATGATTCCTCTCGTCTCGATTACGGCGATTATCCTCCTCATCAAAACTACTACCATCACTCGGATCAAAATTAGGGGGACCAGAATAACCGACGTTACGATGGGTTGAGAGGTTAGTACTATTTCGACTATAATTCCGACTACGTAATTCTCCATTTCGACTCTCCCTATTAGGATTGATTTGATTGCTCTCTTTCCTCCTTTGAGGAATAGAACGACTATCACTCGACTTATCCCTGACAGTTTGATTCAGATCGTTCAATGGGCTATTAAATTCAGCGTTATTCGAATCCGACTCCTCTATATTTTCGTCCCTATTATTACTCCCTCGAATTTTTGTTGATTGAGCAATCGGATCTGCGAACTCCACAGATCGTCGATAATTCTTCTCAGATCTTTTTGCTTTTTGACTTTTTCTTACTTGACGCTCCTCCTCGATATATTCAACAATTCTCTCCTCTACTCGTTGATTGACAGTTGCAGCAAGTGCTTCTTCCTGCAATCGTATCTGATTTTTCAGTTCTTGATTTTTCTTTTCGACTGACTTAACCTCATTTGCGGCTAGTTGCAGTTGGGTGAACCCACCCATATCCATAAACTTTCGAAATTCGAGATATTCGGCAGCACTTATCTGATTCGGCTTCTGAATATTACTCGCAGTAGCGTTCCCCCCCCGCGGTATTATTGACCTTTGCCGCCGCTGAGGGTACATCTTTATCATTCGCATTCTTATTTGTTTTGGAGGAAGCAGTACCGTCAGTTTCGAGAGGGGTAATGGGTGGATTGACATTTTCGTCCGTGTGTGAATTTTCTTTATCGTTTTTATTACTTTGTTGTCGAGTCATCATTTTGAATCTGAGGTCAGTCTAATTAGTTTTCCCTTACTAGATAAAAAAATTTTCGAACTACAATCGACACCTTTATTTTTATTCTCGTCGTTCGAATCAATTAAAACGAATCAGATTTATAATCTTACCTACTCGTTTGACTCTCGATCTCAGATTATGACTAAGAAACGAAAGATAAAAACGATAATTACGATTTTTTTTTTTTTTTTTTTTTTTTTTTTTTTTATATATATACTATTTCGAATCAATTGAGACAGCAGATCGTATTTCTAATCTTACCTACTCGTTTGACTCTCGATCTCAATTTATATTTGAGAAGGGAGGATGGGAGAGGAAATTTTCGACAATGAGGTGAAGAGAGAGGGAAAAAAAAATTCTTTTTCGACACAGGATATAATTTCAAATTGAAATATGATCTAAGTACTCACTCGATCCGTGTTTTCGACTTTTAGTTTCTTTGGTATCTTCCAATCGAAGCCGGTTCCCGCGTTTATCCGCTTCAGTTTGGAAGCTGCTACGTGTACTATAACTAGAACCCTCACTCGAATCGAATAAAAAAAAATAAAGGATACGAAGAAAAACAAGAAACACCGTTCTTATAATATGTTCGAATCAAAAGCAATATACTTAGAAAGACGAAAAGAAAATTAATTCGATAATCAAAAACGCACAAAAAAAAATTCTTTACTCTCGAACGCAGAATAAAGCACGTGCATTTGTAAGGAACTGAACATACAATATGCAAGAGCAGGTCTAATCGGTCAGGATATTGATGCGCCTTGTCTTCGGTTCTCACTAGATAAGCTTAGCAGTCTGGGAGTTGGATATGCTTAGTTCCAATGTGGGATTTCCACCTTGTGTCTATTCGATCTAAGTACCTCTTATACTTTCGACTGCTCTACTTCGAATCACTGTTAGCCCTATCGTTGTGAATTGTTGCTTCTTTTACATTTGTTTCATGCCTGACAGATAAATACTTTTGTCTAGAATATTCTTCACGATTCTTTTGCCATCAAGCCTTACGACCATCGTGTATTCTGCATTGTATTCTTTGCTTTATCGACTGACGATTACTAACACATTTATTTCTCCGTATGCTGGATATTCGAAGCAGATAGCAACACGGAAATCTTCCCTATGAAGGATTTAATTCCTCTCACGAATATTCGAGCCTTTCGAAACATGTCTGTGTGGTACTGATTTCGAATCTTTGACGAAGGAAAGAGAAAAAAAAAAAAAAC
Organism: Aspidiotus rigidus; assembly: GCA_035079385.1. NCBI lineage: Eukaryota > Metazoa > Arthropoda > Insecta > Hemiptera > Diaspididae > Aspidiotus > Aspidiotus rigidus. Next base: position 1,775,335 of record JAVHKY010000035.1, read on the forward strand.
GAAGAGAAAAGAAGAAAAATATTCTACGTACGTTTGAATGCGTTGGTTGCGGGAAGAAGAGAGCGAAAGAAAATAGAATTTTTTTTTTTTTTTCGATCTGGGAAGGAAAGAATCCAACAAAAATTTCAAGTTCGGAATTTCTAGGTGTGGAAAAACGGAACCTGATTTATGCAAAATAGCGTTATGACCTACTCTGGGTCGAGTATTACTCTTTGAATTTTTATTCGGAGAGCTTTCCGAAATTGGTGTGCTCATAAGAGCACCTATAATTTTCTTGAAGCTAGGCCTTTTATCGAATCACTTGAGGGAAAGAGAAAAAAAAACTTTACTACGAAGTCCATTCGATAGCTCTACTCGCGCGATTTAATGACCTACTATGGGTCTAATTTTTCGACGTAAGAACCCACTTCGGGTGCTCGTTGACACTCACACGACGCGTCCGTCGCTTCAGAGTCCAGGGTCTCGGAGTAGAAGTCAGGAACTATGTCAGGAATCATCGAAGATGACCCCTTTTTGATCGCTCTAGTTATCACAAGGAAGACTAAGGATCTGGACAACTATGGTCCCGGGCGGTGGATTTTCCCTAATCTGTCATGCCACAGGTTTCGGGTGTTGGGCGCCAGGTGCTAAACACACCAACACACTGCCAGTCTCCCATCCGCCTGACTGTACAGTGTGCGCAAGAGTAAAGGCATCGGAGAGTCGTTAATCGAATCATGGGAGTCCAAAGGACAAGGGGAAGAAAAAACAAATAAATTTTACGAAATTACGAAAATTGGGTCTCTGGTTCTTCCAAATGGGACTTTTGGAGCCAGAGTGGATAAATAACTATACGAGCGGCGACAACACAACTTCGAACCATCACACACGAGGGAGGTGCCCCCATGTGTTCAAGACAGTAGCACAACGTTTACTGTGAGACCTCAATGGAATGTGTTGATGAAGCTGCCACCCCGACAGTCACCAACGGAAACCAAAAATACACACGCGACCCAAAAGTCGCGGGTGCACCTCGTGCTCCACGTTGTTGGGTGCCAAAAAGTTTATGTATGGGTTTATGTGATGTAACAAGAGTATGAGCGGAGAACAGACCCCCGTACATAACACAAACCATACAGAGAACTTGGATAACGTAACTTATCGAAACAGCAACCAAATCAAATGATCTTGCTTACTCCGGAAAAGCTTTCACATAGACATAGCCTGCAGGCCACCACCGTCCACTTCAGGGAGTACTCATGACTCTGATCCCAGTCCTACCCATTTCGATAAGACCCAGACTAGCTCAGAATAGAGGACGAATACTCACAAGAAAGGGCGTGGGTGGTCCGAGGTAGACCACAGATCCATTTTTGGTTTCACTTTTCGAGATCACTTAGGCTATAAGAAACGTTGTTGCTAGAGGAAGCTAAAGTTGCCGTCGATGTAAGCTCCACTTACTTACCAAACTTGAGAAAATAGTTCGTCGTAATCGATAATTATCCGTGGCTTTGATAGAAGAAAATAAACTAGGCTCATTCACGAAAACGTGGTGAACGGAGAGAAAAAAAAAAAAAAAAAAATAGGACAGCTAGAAAATTTAGAAAGCGGGTCGAAAAGAAGGGGAAGACGAATAACGTTCGTAGTAAATTTTCGAATCATAGTATTATTTATTATTTATTTCGGAGATCTAGCTTCGAGTTAGGTATCTGTGGAAAATCTGCAGAAAAAGGACGAATGCAGAAAAGATCGATGCCACACATTTATTGGACTCGGAATAAATGAAATATTCATAATTAAACTTCTATAAATATAAATGAGGCTAACTTGAAGTACGATGGTAAAACCGTCGCTTGAAATCTCGTGTCCAGATCACGCGCCGCACTTCTTCAATCCATAAAACGCACATTTTTTTTTTCACATTTTGACAACCGGAACACTCGAATCACGTATAAAAATCCAATATTTTACAAAGGATTGCGAAATATTTTTCGACTTTTTCTCTGCGGTTAACATCTAATCCGAATCAAAAAAAAAAAAACTTCGAATTTTCAAATTTTCGATCTTTTCTTGAATCTCTCGAAAAACGCACTCCTCGAGCCATCGTCGGCTCATCAACCGTCTCCCCATCTCCATTTCCCTTTCTCCTCTTTAATTCAACTTCGTTTATCCGATCAGCGATAAGGTGGGAGAATTGATAAGATGAAAACGAAAAAGTTTTCGTTTGGTCAGGGTAGAATTATTTGTTCGATACACGTATACGAAGAGAAAAAAATAACGATATCGACGGTGATGTAGAGAAGAAGGAGAAAGAGAAAAAAAAATTCTTCTTCGATTTTCTTCTTCTCATTTATTTTCAGATTCGAATCATGGCCTAAAAATAAACTTTAGTCTTGTGGACCTGCTGTTATTTCTCAGGAGGGGGACTCAGAAAAATTTCGACCTCGAGGCGTATATGATAGAGGGGGGAGTTAGAAAAATTTCAACTCTCGAGCTATCATATATAGCTGGAGATTCGAGAAAAATTTAGACTCTGAAACTATATTATACTAGGCTTATAGTGGTATGGGTAAAATATTCTTTTTAAAGGTGAAAATGGATACCGTGTTATCTCCAGAATTGAAAAGGTATTATGTCCATTTTCACCTTTTAAAAAGCATATTTTACACATACAGGCTGCTGACACACTCACACAAGTACGCAACAAAATATAACTTTCAACAGCCTGCAACAATAGAGTCTACTACTAAATGATATTATAAGTAAGTATGGGTTGCGTGAGTGAATCAAAAAAGTTAAAAATTGAATCTAAACATGATACCTGCAGAGAATTGTTACTTCATGCCCTTTTAATTCCATATTTTATTGTGTGCTTGTGTGAGTGTGTCAGCAGCCTGTATGTGTAAAATATGCTTTTTAAAAGGTGAAAATGGACATAATGCCTTTTCAATTCTGGAGATAAAACGGTATCCATTTTCACCTTTAAACAGCATATTTTACCCATACCACTATAAGCCTAGTATAATACAGTTTGAGAGTCTAAATTTTTCTCGAATCTCCAGCTATATATGATAGCTCGAAAGTTGAAATTTTTCTGAGTCCCTTTCATATCATATATAGCTCGAGAGTCGACATTTTTCTAAGTCCCTCTCCTATCATATATAGCTCGAGAGTCGACATTTCTTCTAAGTCCCCCTCTTATCATATATAGCTCGAGAGTCGAAATTTTTCGAAGTTTTTTGCTGGACAGCGGACGGCGCGGCGCACGGCAAATTTCTCAAAAAGGCCTCCATAAAATAGGTTCCCTGTTCAAATTCGACCATCGAGACTTGAAGGCGGGGGCTGTTCGAGATGATGCATAAATACCCGCTGATGTACATTGGAAACTACGGATATTGAAAAATTTGACTTTCGAGTGACATAATATTCAAGAGGGACAAAATGGAAAAATTTCGACCGTCGAGCTATATCTATAAAAAGACTTGGGCGGGGGCTACGAGTCGGAAAAGTGTCATTCGAGAGAATACATAAGAATCCTCCAACGTATTTTAGGGACTCAAAAAAATGTCAATCCCTGAGCTTCATATGAGGGATTATGATTCCGAGAGCGCAGGGCTGTTTAGGAAAAGAGGTGTCGAACGTGTTGAATCAAATGATGGAAAATGTCAAACAAAACAAATTGACGAGAGTAGATAGTATTGACGAGACTACAAATAGGTTATATCAGCAGATACACACTAGCAAATCGTGTTCCTCAAAGAGCTTACTCCATCCTGTGATGCACCCATCGCTTCATCTACGTTCAGTAGGTATAGGTCGTAAATAGAGGCTTCCCCTTGTTCACTATAATCACCGATGTTTCGATTGCACAGCAATCATTATCAAGGTGAACAGAAAACTGAAAATAATAATAACATTAATGCGTTTTACGAGTAATAAGTCAATCGTAATTAAAATTACATAAAACAAAAAAAAATATGCAGGAAGTCAAGATTTAATTTACAAATTCACAAGTATAGGTAGTGAACGTTTTCGGCTCAACATTCATTCTCCAACAAACAATAGTAGGTATATCGAAAAATTAACTGCGTTGAAAATCGACAAAAGAGGATATCAATGTACAAACAAGCGGTACGAATACCGCAGATAAGTTTTGTGAGTCCCTCTTGAAATTTACATAATTTTTATCTTTCGTAATATTAGCAACTTCTAATATCTTCCTTCTTTTATACAATTACATAGACTTTTGACCTACGATAGAAACTTTCTCAAAATTAAATGTATGACCGCTCTGTTTAGAAAATGGGAGGCTAATACAATATGAAAATGTTAGGATCCCGCCGATATTCATATTATATGGGTAGGTAATTCTTCAACTACCACAGTAACCAACGAGATGTAATTTTGACCCTTGTTTAGTTGATGTAATGCCAATAGCCGTCGGCTAACTAATCCATTTCATGGGTGGATTCTCTCCTTAGCAAGATTAAGATGCACAAATCTGAATGGATTTCGAGAAAAAATCTTCATCAAACCTTAGCATGTTTGCCAGGTAATGTCCACACTATAATTATCTTAACCTAACTACGTGTTTTGAATTGAGTCGAACACACGTGTATCTATCATACTCAGGTAGCATTACGTTGAACGAACACGTGCTTTGTTAGCGATCCTAGCGATACCCGGTTTGAATATCGTAAAATTCAGTATCACGGGGTACTTCATAATTCGATTCCCTCCTTTCAAATCCAACAATTTGACTACAGTGACCACCCAAATTACAAGCGCTCGAAAAAGAAGCCAGTCATTTAGGTATTAGTTCCTACTTTTTTCATATGAGTATAATCAAATTGTATCGGCTTCCTCCGCAGTGTTGTTCAACCAGTTTCTCATGGGCGTTGGATGGGGATGGACAGCTCCTACATTGCTAAAACTTCAAGATAAAAATTCACCCTTACCGATGACTGCGGAACAAATTTCGTGGATTGTATCCGTAAACGAAATCGGAAGAATAGGCAGTCCTTTCGTTTCTCCATTTATTGTGGATAATATTGGCCGCCGATATAGCCTCGCATTAGTGTCCATTATGACAGTTCTGATTTGGCTCGGTCATGCATTTATACGGGATTTTTATTCGCTCTGTTCATTCCGTCTTCTATTTGGTGCCGTTAATGGATTGCAAGACGTCGCGTCGCCAATATACACGACAGAAAATTGCTCTGCTAAAGTAGGAGATATGATCGCGTTGATGTTGTCATTAGTTTTCAGTATTGGCGGTTCGGTTGAACTCATTATAGCTTTAAATCTATCTTACCATATGACAGCTTCGGCAAATACGCTCCTTGCAGTTTGCGGGTTGGGCACTTTATACTTCTGCGTGGAAACGCCTCAATTCTCCCTTATGAAAGGGAGACATTCGCAGGCAGAGAAGAATCTTGCATGGTTACGAGGTAAGCTCAACCCCGGTGATCTTGCGACTGAAATTGAGGAGCTGAAAATTTACGTTCGCGAAGAGAAAGAAAAGAGAACTTCGATACAAACGTTACTTTCCCACCCTGAAAACGTGAAGGGTATTCGTGTGGTAGTTTGTATTTATTTATTTTCCACAGCCACTGGCGGTATCGCGATTGGTACCTACGTAAATGAAATATTTCCATCAGCTGAAAACTTGGATCTCTTTTTGTATATGGTGCAGATAACACGATATCTGTACATGGTTGTTTCACCCTTCCTCAGAGCAAAGATTAGAGGAACGCGAATTTTTCTTATGTATGCCTACTTGGTAACCGGCTTAATCCTCTCGTGTACTGGAATCCTATTTTATGTACACGATACTAATATATACACGATAAACTATTTTTCTTGGCTGATATTCATCACTCTAATACCATATGGATTCATTAGTTCCTTAACAAATCCCGTACAATACGTTTTGAGAGGGGAACTTCTACCTCTGAGTGTTAGGGCGTTAGGAGGAAGTATAGCAATAATAACTGCCGCGGCAACAGGATTTGTTATTTTGAAAGTTTTCTATCCAATCAAAGCGTATTTTGGGGTCGCGATGAATTTTTGGTTGTACGCAATAATGGCTTTCTTGTTTACCATCATACTCTATTTTTACAATTTCCCAGTAAGGGGAAGCAAAGTATAACAAGTACCTACTTAATGTTCATGACAATCGAAAAAAGTCTAAGGACGTAGGAACCTATTTAATAAGATTGATTTTTTCATTTCTAGGGGAGAAGTGTGTACTCAAGTATTTCTACCTACCCATTTTCTTCTTTTTCACTTCTGTTTCAAAATTGGTTTTGACTGAAACTGAACGCGTAATTGGAGGTAAGTCGTCAGATTTTCTTCAAGTCCTATTTTCTGTAGACCGATTCCCCGGTGACGTCACGTTGTTGATAACAGTGAGCGATAGTGAGTCAAAGTACCCATATTTGTAATCGATATTACAATTATTGGGCTAACCATGATATCAATTTCCATAAGAATACACAGGGAACGATTCGATCACATATAGATATTCAAAAACAAGATGTTCCTAATGTATTAGCGATCTCTATCTGGAATGTAGAAGTTCTCTGGAATTCAAATATGTAGCTTTGATTGTTAACGTATTTCTTGTTTTTGAATAGGTACTAGTTAATGATCGAAACGTTCCTTGTGTATTCTTATGGGATTCTAAAATGGCTGCCCCAAAGCCAGCAGCAGAGGACAAGCATTCAATCAAAATTGAAGAGGTTGACGTCACGGGGAATCGGTCTATACTCATAGCTCGAGTACCCCGCCTCAAAAATTGGGTCATCAAGCAATGTGTAAATGAGTCACCAAAAATTTCAATTACACACATGAACATCTTTTAATGAACATGAACAGGCAAAGGTGTTTCTAAAAGTACTTCTCGCGCTATTGGCTGTTTTTTGGGATCTCCTCTCAGTTTTTTGGAATTTTGTTTTAAATTTTGAAAAAGGCTAAAAATTGACTTCTTAGAAGCAAATAATAAAGAATTTTGGTGATGAAATTAGTTCTTTTTTCGCTGTCAACATTTTATTTAGGTCTTCCTCAGCATGCCACATATTTATCAAACAAATTGAATCAGAATTGAAGGATTTTTCTCACTTTTTTGTGTATGAACATTTTTTCATTTCAAAGTTCAACCTAAAAAACACTCCATTCTAGCTCAAATTACTCTCATCTTAAACCTATTTGTAAATGAAATGCATCTGGAATTCCCTCAATTCCTTCACTTATTTTCTAAAGTGGGAACGCTGATTATAATATCTTATCAATGATGGAAACGTAGATTGCTTGACTGGGTGCACGTTTTTCTGCGTGAGTAACGCGCGCAGGCGTGAATCAGTGTGACCAGGATGACTCTTATGAATTTCCCCTTTCAAATGTCTATATAATTGATCATAAAATGATTCTCAGAAAAATGAGTAGAACGCTGTAAGTGGTAACCATGAGAGCTAATCAAGTGAAAATATTATGGGTTCTAAAGGGAAGTGTGAGCAACATTTTTGTGTACTTCATTCTATGTATCTTGGGGTTTGTAATGATGGGATACAGTATTCCAAAAAGTTCAGCTTCAAATAATTTTCAAGCATTGAAACACAGTTTGTAAGAGACCAAGAGGAGATAGGAAAAAAACGGCAAAAGGCATTGTGTTTAGCGTGAAAAATACTTCCAGAAACACTTCTGCTAGTTCATGATGTTTATTCCAAAAGTTTGAAATTTGTTCATGCGCGTTATCAAGCTGGGGGACTTGAACAAATCTTCCTGTTCAATAGATCCTAGAAAGAGGGACTTGCAAAAATGGGCTCAGTAAGCATATTGAGAGGTGAAAAAACTGAGAGTGTGATGGGACTTGAAAGATTTTTGACTTCAAGAGAGATATTCAAGTATATATGGAAATCTCAAAACTGTCAATTGTTGAGCAATAATGGATTAACGAATAATACGTTGATTGTTTCAGAGTTGATTCTCGTCCGCAATTTTTACTTATACAGAACAGGTTCTCTACATTTTTTAATGAACTTTGTTAAAGAAGTCGGCAATTTTCACTGAGACTATCTTTTTTTGTTTTTTGTATTTCCTTATGGTTTGGACAAAATAGTCTATTTCCATAATGTATAAACAGTATTGACATTCCACTCGTATTTCATTGGAATATTCTTTGCTTAATAAAACTATATTTTGTTCTGAAGTTTTGCTTCTCCTTTGGCTGTATGTTTGTGTTTTTGAGTGTCATCTATAAATTTCAAAAGTAATTTTTATAATTGTTCCCCAACTAACTTTTCAACGTTTACCTAACCTTCTCTCTTCAAAGTTCAGCGCTTAAACTTTTTTGACGATTGTCGTCTATTATGAAGAAGGATTTGATCAAAAAAATATCAAATTCCGTGATGACTTTACAACCGGATGCGGACGTTTTTTTGAGAATGCGTATCACTGCCAAAAACACAAATAGGGGATTACAACCTGTTGAACATTTTATGATGTAAAATATCCCCTAACTAAACCATTGTATTTTGCACCCACCATTGATGTAAAATGTATGAACATACTGTAAGGTTTATGAAATTTTTTGAGCCAATCAGAGAACAGAAATTAGGGGTTACATAATGTTTATAATAATTTACTAGTTATGTCCCCTCAGCGGTGAATACATATACATATTGAACAAAAAATTTTTCTCCTTATCATACGTAGGTACATGTATATCTAATACTCTCAACATGACTTAAAATACCCCTACCCCTTAAAGGTAAAATAAGGATATTTACCGTACAATATCAAATAATGAATAGTGGATGTGCAATGTCTTCAAAAAAACCTATAAGTGACCTCACTTTTGAGATAAAATGGCGACACTATTGTATAGAATTGGATGACGGACGTTTAATGTCCTCAAAAAATGAACTTGATAAAATGGCAACAGAATGAGGACGTTTGGAAAATTTCAAAATTGAACAAGACTTTTTACATCAAATGTCCTTACTTACCTCATATAACTAATTATGCTCGGTACACAATGGGAAATTAATATTCACCGGGATAAGCTAACTGAGCAGAAAACTATAGATTAAGAGAGACAAAGTCCAGCTAAGAATTTAATGAAGACCCAGTGATTCCGTTGTCAAACTGAGGTTGCACTGAAAAGTCAGCGAAAGCACGTTCAAGACGTTCTTGAAGAAAAAAATTTAAAATACTTCAATGAGACACGAAAATTTGTGCATCATCCTGTGAACTGGTCCTAGAAGAGGACCAAAAGGGCAAAGTGCACTCAGCCTGGCTAGCTAGATTACATTTATTGTGAACTGCGCGGAATATTGAATCAAACTCGAAATAAAGCGAGAGTAAGAGAGATATCCTGGGAAAATTTATTACATTCACGCTATTCATCTCTACAAAACACAAGTTTGTCTTTCATCAACTTTTTTACTCGACCTCTTAATCGCCACGTCATAGGTTAGCTTCAAGACATTATATAATGTGGTGAAACAAAATAACAATGATAACTGATTGCGATGATTTTATTACGCGTGAATGAATTGCGACTTACACGTTTTTCATCCTGATCATCCACTCGAATAATTATCATCTTCTCTATTTCTGAAAATTATCGAAGATTTACACAATGATGAACAATCTGACGCTTCGTACATCCGAGTATGAAAATAAACTCGTGCGAACTTTCCTACATTTCTGCTAATTGTATTTGTATAAAATCCATGAAGCGTTCATTCTCATTGTAAAATAACCTATTGAAAATTAATAACGATTTAGGTAGCGGTATATGACAAAACCATCAGAAACATTCAACTACATGGTGGATGGCACGGAAGACCAATAAGCCCAATCGTGTTTAAAATTCTTGTCGTGTAGAGACTTGCGTTTACCTCAGAATTGTCGATATGCATACATTTATCGACCAAAATTCAGTACACTCACACCAAATACTAACTCATACTCTAGGTAAGATTGGAAATATTTACTGTTGTTAGTAATTTCCATTAATGCAGGAATAATTTTCCTAGGAAATTTTGTCGCAACGCAAGAAATAGAGTCCGATTTTGATCGTAAGGAGGGTAATAATTAGGTGAGTATTGAAAAATCTTGTTAGTACTTTGTAGAGAAAACTATTCTTCACACTTGTAAATAAATATTTTTGACTAATAATTCATATTTCAGAGCCTGTTTGGGAGGAGACTGTCTTCAAGAAGGAATTACGACCATTTCCAAGACAAACGTCCTTTTTTGACCCCGTGTATATGGGATAGGGGGGGTGGGTCGTCAGAATTTGTATAGAATACACATCACAATTTCCGATTGCAATGTGAATTGGCCGATCTTCTTCAGCCTGGTTTTGCTCCTAGCTACCTTCGTTCTATCTTTATTCTCTGGAAGAAATGGGACGACCCATTAGTTTACTCTGGACAGGTGGTCAGGAGTGTGTACCATGACAAGAGAAGCGAGATTGAAAGATTTTCAAACTTGAGACTCGCGTACAAAAATCCCTTGAGCGTCCTTGAAGTTTATTAGGGGTCGTTAAAATTTGATTGTTCTCTGGCGATCAGTCAGAGAACGCTCAAGGAGTTTTTCTTGTAAATGTCACACTTTTTGTTCTAAGGTGTTTTTGAACAAGTCACGGTCAATATCAAGGTAGTTCTTTAAATTACCTACTGCTCATAGAATGTATAATTTGCAGACACAGCTGCTGAATCTGTTGGCGGACTAACTCATTCCTCAGATTATATTCTCCTCTCTGCATTGTCAAAATGCATGGATTTGAGTTCATTTCAAAAAACAACCTACACCAAATCTTAACTTGTTTGCCAGGTAACATCCGTCAATTATTCAAATGTCAGTATGCTCTCAAGAGATTACCGCAATCAAATTATTCACCTCTTCCGCAGTATTATTCAACCAGTTCCTCATCGGCATGGGTTGGGGATGGACAGCGCCCACGCTGTTAAAACTTCGAGATAAAGATTCACCGTTACAGATGAATGCGGAACAAATTTCGTGGATCGTATCAATAAGCGAGATAGGGAGAATAGCCAGTCCTTTCGTTTCTCCATTAATTGTTGACAATATCGGCCGACGATATAGTCTTGTAGTAGTATCGATTTCATTCGTTCTTATTTGGCTCGGTCACTTCTTCGTGCGCAATTTTTACTTGCTCTGTTTATTACGTCTATCATTCGGTGCAATTAACGGATTGCAAGACGTCACGGCGCCGATATACACGACGGAAAACTGCTCAACTGAAGTACGAGCCATGATCGCGATGATATTGGCAATAGTCTTCAGCGTTGGCGGTTCGATTGAGCTTATTTTAGTTTTGAATCTATCTTACCAGATGACAGCTTTCGCTAATATGCTTTTAGCATTCTGCACATTAGGAACATTATATTTCTGCGTGGAGACGCCCCAATACTCCATTATGAAAGGAAATTTTTTGAAAGCTGAGAAGAGCCTTGCATGGTTACAAGGAGAGCTCGACCCAAGTGATCTTGCAACTGAAATGGAAAAACTGAAAATTTACGTCCATAAAGAGAATGAAAAAAGAACGACCATAAAAACTTTGCTTTCACACCCTGAAAATATGAGTGGTATTAGCTTAGTATTTTGCATTTATCTGTTCTCAACAGCTACCGGTGGTATTACAACGGGTACCTACGTCACCGAAATATATTCAACTGCTGAAAACGTAGATATCTTTCTTTATCTAGGGCAAGTTATAAAATATACGTTCATGGTAATTTCCCCATTTCTCAGAGCAAAGATAAAAAAAATAAGAACCTTTCTAATATTTGCATATCTGATGATTGGATCACTGCACTCTTGTACTGGACTTCTATTTTATATACACGATACTAGTAATCAAGCGATAAAATATTTTCCTTGGGTGATCTTCTTCACCTGCATGCCTTATGGATTGATAACAACCTTAACTGGCCCCGCACAATTTGTATTGAGAGGAGAACTCTTGCCTCTGAGTGTTAGGGCGCTAGGGGGTGGTGTAGCAATAATAACAGCAGCGGCATCAGGATTCGTTCTTTTGAAAATTTTTTACCCCATCAAAGAACATTTTGGGATCCAAATGAACTTCTGGTTGTACGCAACAATGGCTTTCTTGTTGACTATAATTCTTTATTTTTACTTGCCGGAGAGACAATGCCGTTCGCCGGCTAGTGAAGCAGAAGAGGTGAATACTAAATGAAAAGTGATGACTAAAAAGTATAGGTCTACTTGTATTATAGAAACACATGGCATAAATTTCCGTTTTTATTTATTAATTTTTTTTTATCCCAACTTCTAATTATACCTACGAGATTCTTCTCACTCACTATTTAGACATACTTCTAGTATTATTTTGGAAATAAAAAAATTGGATATCGCACAAATTTTGAATTGCTAGATGTTTGGAATTTGTTCACTATAAGGATCTTGATACACGCAAGTCTGATCCAACGAAAACATTTTTGTTTTTCCTGACATTCAGGTACTTTATAACTTTGTAGGACTAAAAAAAAAAAAAAAAAAGACTTTGATGTAGAGATGTGCATAGGAAAACTTTCCAGCTGAGTGGCTGAGTGAAAGGAAATAAATTTCGAGTGGAACTTTCTTCATCATTTCTCTCCAAACTTTTCATAAAATTAAAAAAAAATGAACGTATCCTTATGGTCCAAAGAAACATTCTTGGTTTGAAAAAAAAAAAAAAATTTTTGAAAGAAATGATACATATTTAGTCAATAATAAGGCTTTCTTAATGTGCAGTTAGCATATTTTATTTAATCTTGCTGGAAATTAAACATAACTGAAAAGTAATTTTCTCAGTAGTTTTATGATTGAGTTCTTGCCAAAATTTGTTAGTATTGATTAAAATAAAAAATATATCACAAGCTTTCCTTCGTATTTTTCACCTCCAAATTGAATTTTGAAAATTTCATCATTATCTCATGAGATAGCTATACTTGTTATAGCTAAAAACATTACTAATAGGTCAAAATAAAACACAAAGCTAGAAAATATACTCGACTGTTTTACTCAATTCCACCAAGTTTTTCGAGAACTCAAACAAAATTACACAGATTTTGATGAGATATGTGTATTATGCCACCCGCATCGCATACCTCTGAAAGCCCTACTGTTTTGCTGCTGACCGATACTAGCGCTCTACGCGGATGTGTACTTAGTCGCTTTTGTGACGTCGTAGTGACGTCAAAATAAGATCATTCCATCGTTATCATTCTTATCAATTTTCAGCGTGAACATAAACAGTGTAACTCCCGGAAGATTACGTTCACGTGTTTCGGACTAACATTCCGAGGAGGTACATTCGATCTAGTAATAGGATGTGGTGAATCCAAGAATTACGGTCGAATATCTATCAAGACTATAGCCATCGTTCTGTAGAAGCTTATACAAGATGGTTTACTTCACTTGTAACAGTTGCGGTGACTCCGTTCAAAAACCGAGAGTTTCGAAGCACATTTCATACGAATGCAAGAAGAAATTCCTCGGAGTCAGTCTATGCTGCGTAGACTGTCATAAGAATTTTGAGTAATTTCGATCTACATTTCTGTTGCTTGAATTTTTTACTCTGGCGCGTACTAATCGTTGATGTATTTTACAGTGCCTATACCTATGTAGACCATACGAAATGCGTCTCGGAATTAGAACGATATTCTGGAAATAATTTTGTTACGAAAGCGTCTTCGAATAAAGGCGAAAAGAAACAAGGCTCCTGGATCGATACCGTCAGATCGGTTCTCAATCAACCCGCTCTCACTCGACAACAGAGGCAATTTCTTGAGGTGATTTCTCAGTTCGAGAATGTTCCCAGAAAGAAACAAAAATTCCAAGTACGCGAGCAATATCCGTTATTATTATCATTATTCAAAGTGAAGTACTCATGATATCATTTTTGTGTTGTAGAATTTCGTCAGAAGTTCCGTTCGGAGTATACGAGTTTTTCCGGATGTGGTTGATAGCGTGTTCGATTTACTCGAAAAAGAATTTAAAAAATCAGCTGCGGTTCCCAATGCTCCGGAAAGTAAGGGTCCTAGTGAAGCGACCAAGGATTCTACAATCGACGAAAAACCGAAAGGCAACATTGAGAAGGAACGAGATTTGAAAGAGGAAAAAAGTAATGACAAATTGTCAGTCAATGGTGAGCAAATTTTACCGGAGAAAAAGAAGAAGAAACGGAAAATAGAAACGCAGGACGAAAATGTAAATTCTGATGACCCTGAAAATGATGGTGAAGTTATGAAAAAGAAGAAAAAGACGGAAGAAAACGATAATGTAATTCTTAAAAATGGAGAACATGTTCCTGATGATGATGGAGAAATTTCGCGAAAAAAGAAAAAGAAGAGACCTGAGCTAAGTAATGGTGTTTCTTGTGATACTGTTGAAACAGATACGAGTAGAGAAATTGAAACTGTAGAAGCTATTATACCCAATGGTGAAGATATTCTCCAGAAGAAAAAGAAGAAGAAACGCGCGTCGACGATCCATGATGAGAACTCCAATCTTTGTGATACGATGAGTAACCATTCAAATACAGAGATAGAAAATACGAAAACCAAAGAGAAAATGGTTAACGAAAACGGAGAAATTACCCAAATTAATGGCGAAAAAATATCGAAAAGAATGAAAAAACGACGGTCCAAAGCTCTCGATGAAAGTGACGCTTTTTGTAACGATGAGGATGATGATGTGCCAACGGATGAAAAAAAGTTGACACTGTCAAACAGTGACAACCAAGCGGAATGTGCTCTACATAACGGTTCCAATACTGACGAAACAGTGAATGTACCTAAGAAGCAGAAGAAGAAAAAGAAACAGAAATGTAATGAAGTCAAAATTGCCGATGAAAATAAACAGTCCTCTAACAAAAGAACCTCCAGTAAAAAAAACAGAGAACAGCATGAGAATTATTGTGATAGTTTTAATAAGACTGATGAAGAACACAGTTTACAGAATTCCGAAAATCATGAGTCTAAATCAGTATTAGGTTTGTAAAATATATCTATTATTATGTATTCTCGGTAGCATAATAATTGATATTTTGATTTGTTGTGAAAGATCAAAGGATTTCGCCGTTTTATCAACTTAAATCTGAGACATTGAATTTAAACATGAGTCGGGGGGGGGGGTGTTCCTTCTTTTAGAAATACCTAGATAATTAATCATTAAATTATTGAATCTTTACTGTCGTAATTTCTGCACTCAGAAAAAAATGTGCTAATTTCATCTTTTAATTTTCTTTTGATAGATGAGCCAGAAACTTGCGGAAAATTCGATTGGACTGATGTCGTGACATCCATTCTATCGAAATCGTCAAGTGGAGAACTGTCTTTGAAGAAAATGGAGAAAAAAGTCGTAAGAAAGTATCATAATTTTTATGGAGACGAAATGAACTTCGAAAAAATAGTGAAAAGATTAACGAAGAAAATTCAAAAAATGACAGCTGTTGAAGTGGAGGGGGAGAAAATTCGACTACGAGGATCCGAATTATGATTTGTCATACTTACAAGATGAGTATTTCTGTTTCTTTATTCTTTTCTAGCATTGTTTTCCATCTGACATAAATGTTTTCAGAACCGTGTTTTACGTGAATCATTTATTAATTGACGTTTGTTCATTAGGATGAGGAAAAGTTAAAGAAATTCAGTTTTTCTTCTCGATTTCCAATTTAACAATATTATCCTCTTGAAATAGCTTATAATCGTCGAATTATTTCTTAATTCTAGAGCATAGAGGAAAAACAGCGAACGGAATAAAGATATATTTTAGACATCATTTGATTTCAATTGTTCCGACTCCATATTGTTTACAACTTTATCAGGCAACTCCTCTCGTCTTTCCTTTAAACTGTAATAAAGAATGGCAGCCAGTAAAAACGCCGTAAAAGAATAGAAAAAAAAGTTCATTTCGATCCCGAAATATTTTTCCATTGGATAGAAAATTTTCAAGATAAAGAATCCAGTTGCCGCAGCTGTTATTATAGCTATACTTCCTCCTAGAGCCCTGACACTCAACGGTAGAAGTTCTCCTCTCAATACATATTGAGCGGGACCAGTTAAAGAAGTGATCATTCCGTACGGCGAGAGGGTGATGAATATCACCCAAGGGAAATGTTTTATCTCGTAGTTCCTTCTATGTAGATAAAATAGAATTCCAGTACAAGAATGATTTAAACCGATAGCTAAGTAGGCAATTATTAGAAAAGTTCGTGTTCCCTTAATTTTTGCTCTTAGAAAAGGCGAAATTACCATGAATGAATATTTCAATATTTGCCCCATGTATAGGAATAAATCCAGGTTTTCAGCTGTTGAAAATATTTCGGTAGCGTACGTACCAATCGCGATACCACCGGTGGCTACTGAAAGTAGATAAATGCAGAAGACCACGCCAATACCCTTCACGTTTTCAGGGTGCGAAAGTAAAGTTTTTATCGACGTTCTCTTCTCATTCTCTTTGCGAACGTAAATTTTCAGTTTTTCCATTTCATTTGCCAGCTCACCAGAGTCGAGTTCACCTTGTAACCATGCTAGATTCTTCTCTGCCCGCGAATATTCTCCTTTCATAATGGAGTATTGGGGCGTCTCTACGCAGTAGTACAATGTTCCTAAAGTGCAGACTGCAAGAAACATATTAACCAAAGCGGTCATCTGGTACGTGAGGTTCAAAGCTAAAATGAGTTCAAGCGAACCACCAACGCTGAAGAAGATTGAAAGCATCAGAGCTATCATTCTTCTTACTTCGGCTGAGCAGTTCTCTGTCGTATAAATTGGAGACGCGACATCCTCTAATCCATTAATTATACCAAATATTAAACGTAAGGTACAAAGTAAATAGAAATTGCCGGCGAAAAAATGACCAAGCCAAATCAAAACGGTCACAATGGACACGAATGCGATGCTATATCGGCGGCCGATACGGTCAACAATTAATGGAGAAACGAAAGGACTGCCTATCCTTCCGATTTCGTTTATTGATACGATCCATGAAATCTGCTCCGCACTCAATTGTAAGGGCGAATCTTTGTCTTGAAGTTTCAGCAATGTTGGCGCTGTCCATCCCCATCCTGCCCCGATGAGGAATTGGTTGAACAATACTGCGAATGCAAAAAAGGGATTAATATGATTAATCGAGTGAGGACATGAGTCGCCATGTTTAGTCGTTACGTCATCGCATTCATCATTACTGTTCCACATCCAGGTGAGGGATTTGTACAGTTGAGCTCTACTATTTTGCATCTTTAAATAGCGCTGAAGACGAGGCTGAGTTTTTATTCTGGCCCTTAGTCAAATTGTAATTTTAAATGTTATCAGTCATTGAAGTAGAAAAGTCTGAATATGAATGATGACGTAACGAATGAACATGGCGACCCCTGTCCTTCCTTACTTGTTTTTGCAGGCCTCCATTACTAATAACAACTCTTGAGTTAAGAGTAGTTTAAATCACATTATAATGCAGCCTTCACCTACCTGGCAAACAAGCTAAAGTTTGATGAAGAGTTTTCTTTGTAATTTTACACATCTCCACTACTTGTGTAACAAATAGTAATATATAATAAGAGAAACTAATTAAATTTTGATTAAAATCTATCATGCCTACAGTATGTGAAGTGAAGATTTTCCGCATTTGTAGTACCTACCAGGTAATCAGAAAAATTCTCTGATAATGACTAAGCCTCTTATGACAAAAATTTGAGATACATAGAGGTTCTTGAGGTATTGACATATTATCATCAGCACATTGACAACCACGTGCTTAGTAATCATATCTATAATTTTTTTTTCTTTTTTTTTTTCATTATTTTGACAAAGCCTCTCTTCAGAGTAATTTTTCAAAATTGTTATCTTTATCCAATGGTCGGAGTCACTCGATCAACATTTGCACTGAAGTTCAAATTCTGGCTTCGTTTCTTCACTAGGATAAATTCATCAAAATTTCGTTCTGATGAAGATTTTAGGTTTTCCAGGACACAATAAATAATATTATAAGATGACACATACGGCAGAATGGACGACTGTACAAGACACTGAAGCTCGAACCAAAGCAGTTCTTTTGTGAATAAATTTCATGGAAAATTCGACACAATCATTATTAAGTATTAGATGTCCACTTCACTCATCAGGGCAGCTGTCACTTATGTACTCAGTTGTTTATTCTTAGATGGCAGAAAATTAACGAGCCTTAATTGCGATCACATCCAAGATTTTCGCATTGGCTAAAAACTAGCCCTTCAATGGAAAGGGTAGAGGGCACAAGGCACGTAATAATAAAAGAAAGAAAATGATATGAAAATTAAATAGTATCATACATCTCGAATTTTTAGTTCCTATTTTTATTTATCTATATTTTGTTTTTAAATTTTTCATTAATTTTATATTTTTACTCGTACTTTGTACGTTTAAGGATGTGTACTACTGACAACCCCTTCAATTTGATCAGCTTCGACTATCAGCTAATGGCCAACTACCGGGTATGACAAACGAAACAAAAACAAAAC
This sequence comes from Aspidiotus rigidus, assembly GCA_035079385.1. Classification (NCBI taxonomy): domain Eukaryota; kingdom Metazoa; phylum Arthropoda; class Insecta; order Hemiptera; family Diaspididae; genus Aspidiotus; species Aspidiotus rigidus. Next base: position 1,793,852 of record JAVHKY010000035.1, read on the forward strand.
TTTATTCAAAAAAACAAATCATACTTTAGAAACTATAAACAATATGAAAACGAAATTCAGCATTTGAAATCAACAAAACGAAAACCAAAAGTCTACGCAAAATGAAACTTTAAATAAACAAAAACAATTGTACTGAAAAAACATGTTTTTAAGTATATGAAAAAAAAAAAAAAAAAAAAAGGAGAACAATCATGTTCTTTCAAACAAATTCCTATTTGACAATAAAAACACAAACAAACAAAAAATTGGCCGAATAATAAAAATTTAATAAAAACAAAAAACTTGAAAAGTTGATAGAACAAAAACAAAACAAAATCAAAAAATTGAAAAATTTCTTGTTTGTCATGTCTGTGGGCTGTAGCCGACCCAATTTTATTGGCTAGCTAATTTCGACCTGAATGTCCTCGGTTAACAGCTAATGGCTAAAAACTTTAGCTTAGCTAAGCAGCCTTCCCCTCTCTTCATAAATAGTAAGATGTAGCTGTGTAAGGAATAAATGGAGGAGAAAAATTAGCCAAGTCTGATCGCAAATAGAATGGGTCACTAAAAACAAATCTGCGAACCGCTTCCTCCCATCGTAATCAATTTTATCCTATGGACGCAGGTCGCGGGTTTGTTTACGTGCCCCTATCTATTTGCGATCAGACTATAGAGATTTTGTTCAGTCCAAACAGGAGTCATCTTGCTGTTTTTTGGGGGTTGGAGGGCAGTAAGGAGATACTCAAGTCATCCACGAAGAGGCGATCTGGTAAGGGGAAGAGGCAAAAGCTAACACTGTTTATTGTAGTCTTTCCGCAATAAAAACCGCAAATCGCTTCCTCTCATTGAAATCAATTTTTTTGAATGCAAGTGGGTCTGGATTTGTTTACAGTGACCCAATCTATTTGTGGACAGGCTTTAGATAATTCATAGCGATCAGCAAGGGAGGAACATTCCATATTTCTTCTTGGAGGACATCATTTTGGATTGATAGCAGGTAAGAGTAATGGTCTTGAATTCTTACCGTTAGAAACATCTCATGGAGGAGTTTCGGTTAGAAAATGGCGAAAATGCATCTACAAAATCACTACATAATTGCACAGTGGTTCATTCACAAAATATCACAATTCCTCAGAACCCTGAAAAATTTTTTTTGCTCAAATTTCATTCTCCCCTCTCCCTCCGTCCCGTGGTAAATTTTATTATTCAAAACACCTTCCTTCATTGAGATTGCAGATCCAAACCCTCTGATATTAGGACCGAAAAGTAAAACAAAGATCCTTTCTCATTATTTTCGACGTAGAAATATTGATTTACTTTGATGTTGGATTAAAATGAGCACAAAAAAGTTCAAGTAACAAAAAAAAATATAATTATTACCGGTAATTCAGGTAATTCATTTAGTATTCCACATCCGAGTAAATTACACGTCAATAATTTAGTAAGCGTTTATATAATATTCGAAAACGATAACCATAATATTGTACAAAATTCTGATCGGGATTATCACCAACAGTCTTACCCAACAACATTGAAAAGCTTTCTTTAAAAAAAGCTGTATAGAGTAATAATATTCAACTATCCGGTTGACTATTGAGATTAAATTTGAAAATTCTCCTACATAATTCGCGTTTGAGATTAAAAATTATTCTAACTCGCCTTCGTTATCGTTATAGTTACAAATAATGGCTCGTATATTATTGTAAGTCGGACGAATTCGTTTTAATTCGCATTAAAGATGCATTTTTGAGCTTTTTTTTTTTTTCAACAGTATAGCGCAGTCTTCGTGCGTGAGAATATTTTCGTACAAACACGCATTATACAGTACAAAAAATAGATAAAAATTTTAAACTGAATATTTTACTGTGTTGTGGGACGAAAATTATTTGCAATAAAATTTAAAATATTGAAAACAGTCTTTACAGCGCAAAAATATTATTGAAGTGTGTAATTTTTGTTTTAGTTAAAAATTAAGGCACAATTATTATTGTTATCTAATTATAGGCACTGCGATATCTTGGGAAAGCTATCTCCTTCATACTCGATGAAAAAGTTTCATTTTTTATTTTGTGTCCTTCAGATCGTACGTATTAAAAATCACATCGTCAGTTTTGAGCGAAAAAGAAAAAAAATTAAGATATGCCAATTAAATGAGATCATAAAAAAATAAATTACGAATACTTCTACTATTATACACCACACGCACGTCCCACCAACTTTAAAGCACTACTTCGCAATTAGAATATCGGCTAGCGAAAAGAAAATTTAACGACTAAATCGCTCGCGGAAAAGTAACGATCGGAGTACCAGACTTATGACCGTGATCCGGATTCCTCTTCACTTGCGCGTTCATGCTGACGTCGTCCATCGATATGAGCATTTCAATGGGCACGCAAGATAGTTCTCCACCTACCATAATATTATTTTCAGCTTTTGGACTGTTCGATTTCTCTTTCGACGACTCTTTGCTCTCACTTTTCGCTCGTTTCTCCTTCAACTTCAACGAGAACACAGCCACACTGCGAGCACGTTTTATCAAGGCTGATTTTAATCGTTTCTTCTTTTCACTCGAGTCTGCGGGTGCAGGATGCTCTTCCGCGGCTGAGGAAGTTTCACTGCCAGCTGACGCGGAATCACGTTTCTCGTCCAACTTGCCATGAACCGATAAGACCGATTCGGCGGATGAAATAAACCCGTCTCTTTGAGAAGATGGAATGCAACTCATACTCTTGAAGGTCGTGTAACCACTACTCTTAGGAACGGTCGCCTTCTTACACGCGTTTGTTCGATTTAGATGGTCTTCTGAACTCGTAGAAACATGGGAGGCGAAAGCGAGCGGCGCTAACTTCGCGTACGAATGTTTGTTCTTCAGACTGGACGAATTAGAAACACCGGCGACGTAGTCTCCGGAACTCTCCGAATCACGCGAACAGTTCCGAAGAAACAGTTTAGATGGTACCGGCTCTAGGGCAGATCCGTCTTCCGTTTCTTCGTCAATATTTTGTAGAATACGATCAATGTTGTCCACCGACTTCGATAAATCCGACTCGACGGCGTCTATAAAAATTTGATCGTTTATTTCCGCTGTTGTATTATCGCTCTTGAGAGGATGACAGGACTCGAAAGGTAATCTGCAAAAGATGGTGTTAGTATCTTCGCTTCGTGATTTATAGAAGGGAATAGAAATTTATACTCACCCATCATTATTAGGATCGATATTTTTCTTGTGTCTTTCTTCGAGAATAAATGAGGAAGGGTCACTTCTAGATGGCATGTTATCGACAGTCGTGGACGATGGTGGAGTGGTAGTGGTTGATGAGAGTCTATTGACCGCTTCTCGTCGAGCAAATTCAACCTTGGCCATCTCCGTAGCTACCCAATCGGGTTTGTCGGGAATTGCGCAAGATATGAGAAATCTGATCGCCAGCATGACATGCTACAGTGTGAGAAGGATAATATAGTTTTAAAATTAATTAATTTCCCTTTGATGATCTCACCTTTTACCAAAGAAAGACTTGTCCCTTCCTTCAAAAGTATACTGTTATGAAACAAGGATATAATACGAGCAAGTTAGCAAAACTCATTAAGTTCACACAAAAAAGGGAAATCTTTCGATCAATGGTCAAGAGTCAAATTCAAAAATAATGAATAGTTTTCACCCAGATCCTGGGGACCCCATGCAAGTTTGAAAGGCTCAACTTTTTACAACTTTCAGTAATGATTTGTAGGTTTGGCTAGGGCTTATGCCCGCCTCCGCCGATAAAACTTATCACAGTTTACAAACCTCCAACGCTACGATCAGTAAAATGGTTTGTGTTTTCGACATATCCGGAAACATACGATGAACCTGTCCTGATAAACCGATCAAGGCACAGTTCACAAGAATAGCGATCAGTCCCATCACTTCCATCACATTCTGGAATGAATAACGATACATTAGATAATGATGATGAATTTAGTCGTGTACTTGTCATCAAGCATGCCAGTCGGAAATTCGTGCCTACCAGCCACATTCCTATGTTGGAAACGCGCTCGCCGAATGGTCTTTGATAGATGAAGCACATTTTGAACGCATCGCTACGAATTTCGAGCAAATTGTTGACGAAAGCGCAGAACGCTGCCATTGGAAAGGCGGACGAAAACAGTACGACGTAACCTAACTGGATAAACATCTCTAGATGTTCGGAAAACGTGCCTTCGTACTGTAAAAATTGAAAATAAATATTTAAAATATTCACGAGCAAACTGATGCCGTGATTCTGCAACGGAAGAATTTTAAATAGTTTAACTTCGGTATTCTTGTTTACTTCTGATAGGAAACTGAGTTATTTCAGGGAAACATCCTTCGTCTTTGATGGTTCTGAGAGGGGGACACGAGCTTTGACCTCCTTTAGAAACTTGGCAAAATTTTCGGAGATGAGCGTAGCTACCGACGGAGAGAGCGCTTTGACCGATTTTTAAGTTTCATATAACTGAGCAATGAATCGTGGTTCTGGGGGAGGGAGTGAGGACTCTGACCTAGCTTATACTTATAGACTCGACTATTGTGCGATATATTCGTAAAAGAGAACCATCCAGTAAATTCTGGTTCCAAGGAGGGCTGGGTATCTGACCTAGTTCAAGGACTATGAAAATTTGGACTCTCGAGTTGTGGTTCTGAAGGAGTCTCCGACCTAGTTTTAGGTTTCTTACTTGCCTCAGTTAACCTAACGTAATTGATGAAAGTAACCTTTCAAGGAGCGAACCCAGAAAGTTACAAAGAATAAAAATTCTTTCCGACTTCTCTTTTGAGACCGCAGTTTTTAAATTGTAAAATTAATGTTGTTATTACCTTGAATAGAGCGCTCTCAACTTCAGCTTGGGGTATTGTGCTCGCCTCGATGTGCTTTCTTCTTTCTTTATTCTCACTACGATCGCCAAATTCTTTCTTCCCCTTCGGAGCCGATGGACTCAACGCTTCGAAGATATCGAAGCTTAATTTGGCTAAACGAAATTGTTCAATCAAATAAGGAAACGCTGATTCTTTCACATTCTGAATGATTTGACGCGTGATCAATAACACAGCCAATTGCTGAAATCAAATAGTAAGTATAGAAAAATGGCACACAATTCAAAAACTAAGCCGTATTTCGACGATCTTCAAGTTTATGACAAAATAGAACGTCAAGTAAATTGAAAATACCATAATAAAATGGAAATAAATCAAATATTTGGACATCAAATTCGATACATCTTAAGAAGCCAGGATGTGAAGACAGCTTCCTTCTTTCACTTTCTGCTCCACATATAATTGGTATAATTTTTGTTTTTTCTTAATGAATTCAACCTACCACTTTCAATCTTTCTTGATCTTGTAGGTAGAAGGCGATATAGAACAGCGATATAAATGAATTCACAAACTGAAACTGTAATGAAAAACAAATAGAAAATATTTAGTTTATAATTTGGGAAAAAAAGTCAATATAAGTATAATCTGTTTGAAACAAGATGCAAACATTTCCAGAGTGCTAAGGCAAAGCAATAATTCTTCATTTACTGTCCTTGAAGAGAAGAAATTATTTCCATCAACTGTATACAAATCACAAGAGAGTTATTCACGCTGACGTCACAGTACTAATAATAGTGTGAAGTATCAATCTTTCAGTGTTTGATACTTTTAGAACAAATGTAAACAATTTTTTTTGCACATACTTTCCCATGAGAAGAAAAAGTGTTCTGGAGATCGTTTTATATTTTAGAAACAAATTATTTATAAGGAACCAAAACTGAATTTCAAAGTACCACAAAGTTCCCAGATTATAATAATATCCCTGAGAAATGGTGTGTTCTCATATATTTGACAATTTCTATACCTAACCTACCCAAAACAAGTGGAAATTGGAAACTGCCCAAAACGCAATAAAACTTGTTTCTCAATTCCTTTCTATCCCATTTCTTGGATTAACATTTTTTTCTTAATAAAATTAATTATAAATTAAATTTCAAAAATTTAATTTTGAACTAAGAATTAAAAATTTTTATTATTTTATAAAATTTTTTAATTGGAAATTAATTATATTTAATTATATTTATAAAATATTATAAAACAATTAAATTCAATAATAATAATATTATATAAAAAATGATTTATATTCAAAGTTGAAGAAAAAAAATATACTTCACTAAAAAATCTTAAATTTAAAAGTCTATTATCCTGTTATCCTCAAAGTAAATTTAAATTTTAAAAAATAATTTAAAAAAATTAATTTTTTATCATCCCAGTAAAATTTTTTACTAAAATATAAATTAAAATATTTATTTGAATTATATGTATAAAAAAAGGCTGAAAAAAATGATAATATTCATTGATAATTTTATTGATAAGTTTATTAAAACATTTTTATAATTATAAATAAATTTTAATAAATTAAAATTTTATTACATGATTTGAGTTTAGATCGATGTAAATTAGATTGGATTTAATCTTAATAATAGTTTTATATTATTGTACGAAAGGATCTAATATGATTTAAATTGAATTATTTAATTTAATTATTTTCAAAATCATTGATTTATAACTTAATAAATTTATAATTTAATATAATCATTATCATTATATTTATTATTTATTTTATTTGAATTATTATTCTTTTTATAATTTATTAAATTAAATTAAATCAAATAATTATAAATTGTAAATTTATATTAATAAATTAAATTTTATTAATTTTTGGATACAAAAGTTTAAAATCAAAATATTAATTTTGGAGATTAAAGAATTTTTTATATTTAACTATAAAATAATTCAATAAACTAAATAATAAATATAATGATAATCTGGACAGGACTTTGACAAATTTTGAGTTTGAGCTAATATGGTCCAGAAAGCGCTAATATCGCGCTCAAAAACAATGTGAAAATCGATGTGCCGTGCGGGTGACGGGCGGAAGGTTTCTTTAAATTGATCTTAATCTGAATCAATTTTTATGAGAGCAAATGACTTCTAGAAAATTTTACCCTCAATAGATTTTATTCTCTTAATTTTCCTGTAAAATTGCCTAATTCCTGCGTTATTTTAAAATTACTCAGTGAATATTCTGAACATTCAAATGGGAAAACTGCCCTGATCCCATTTTCAGTTTTGCCGATCTCAACGCTCCTAACGGATGGCCGGCCCAACCAATTAAATTGGACTTTGCGACACAAAATGTGAGATAAATACTCGTACTTTGTCCGAGATTTGTACCTGAATTTTATCTACAATTTGATCCTCACCCATCAGTAAGTATATCAATCAAACTAGCCTAATAAGTATACAAGTAAATATACTAGGCTAAGGAGCCTTCAAAAGCACCTCAGTTGGGCTAAAATTTTGGAGGCTTAACCCTGACATAAAGAAAAGCCAGACTGACTCTACATGCTAAGACTGTCTTTAGGCAGGAATCTGCGCCAAACGTCAGCTTCTAATTGAGTAATCTGACGCTTAAAAGACTGTAAGCAGAAATTTGAGAAAATTTGTTAAAACGAAATGGAAGTTCTCAAAACACAGATTCATTCGAGTTTTCCATGATGTACGAGTATTTCAAACTCATAAAGCACAAAAGGCAATAATTTATTTACTCTTTTTTTTTCGAATAGCCTAATCCAAGCTGTAGGCTTAGAAACGCGTGACACAACCAAATTTACTTGAAGCTTATTTTTGATTCGCCTTTAAATTTTTTAAAATCACTCTGTTGTAAATGCATCTTCGGGTTTTGAATAATTAAAAACGTCATGGTACGGGACTTAAAATTTTATCACAACTGTGGAGAAAAAAAGAGAAGCACGTAATACTATGATGTCGAGAACTATGGGTATCTTATTATTTTTTAAAATAAAGAATAGCCTCGAACGCAAGATGAGCACCCTTGGAATTGTGAGATGCAAAAGTAACGCTAAATTATCAAACTCGAATTTCCAGCACTCGTGACAGGCATACATCCCAATAAATTAAGAGGAAAAAATTTCAAAATTTGCCGATCTTCCAATCTTCTACGCGTCCTGTATGAATATTAATTACTGTTTTTTCAAACTCTATTCGTCAATTGGTGTTGAATATCTAGCAACTACCGCGTATTTTCGAACGACAAAAGAGTAAAAAAAAAAGGTCAAGACAAGGACCTTTTCACACTTCATTTCTGATGTAATCGACGAGGCTAATATACCCTAGCGTCGAATACGATCTAGTTATAATACCGCGGTAAAGTGGTTACATAAGAGAAAAAAAATATTAAAATGTGATTGGACCGCGAGGCTGGCAATTTTCAGTGAACAAAGAAAAGAAAGAAAAAATCGATAAAGCGTCGTTTGAAGCGTAAAAATAAGTGCGTATTCCACGAATAATCAAGTAGTTAATAGGAGCTTTCCTTATTGCTGTCAACGTATAAAATATTCTCAAGTTCTCTCGTTTAAATAAAACAGTCCGAACTTCAACTATCACACGCTTTCATTAGCGCTGTATTTCTTCATTCGTTCTTATCTAAGGCGACTGTATATAAAGTCGCAGTCGGTACATCGGACAGAAATAAGCTTCTAAAAGCTACGCAGTACGAGCGAAAATAATATCCGCACTGCGGATGCTATTAACCTACTATACATATCATACAATTTATGTTACACCTCGTTTTCTTTTTTTCTTTCTGTTTTGAGATGCGGATTTCAAAATGATATGAGTAATTCTTATTCAACTGCAAACGAACACGAGCAAAGTGATACGTAATACACAAAGCGATTTCAACTGAAGAGCTTTTAGTTATACAAACCGTAGCTACTTTGACGATTAAATTGTTCTCGTACTCCCTATCGAGACGATAGTTTTCTGCATTCACCAAAATGAGCAGCACGGAAAGAGAATTTTCTAAATTTGGTAAAAGAACACTCGGAAAATTGTGAAAGGAGAATCATTGTCAGCTGTACCCACCTTTATCATTCAGCCAACAGGCAACTTTGTAGTAGATCTCGTCCAAGAAAGAAATTACGATGCCGAGTGCGATTTTTGGCACAAAAGTGAAACACAGAAAATAACCTTCTGTTCGGACGTGCTTATCCCACCAATTCTGCAAGGGAAAAATTAATAGAAAATTTCAGTTTGTTAAGAATGAAAACGCTAATACTAGTTTAATCGAAGAAGACAATATTTTCTGCTCGATTAAGGACATGAGTTTCACGCATTAGAGCTGAACCCCAAAATTTTTTAATCTTTAAATTTTGCGAATAATTTTATAGAAAAAGTTGAATCGATAAGAGAAATGTAGCCCGTAATACGCGTTTAAGTACACAGGAAATTCCGTTTTTATCTAATTTAAATTTTCTGGCCAATCCCATCTTGTTAAGAAAATAATCAGCTCTACAACTCACCTGAAATTTGAAACTTATTATCATGATACCAACGACGATGAAAACGCAAACACCGATCACAGGAATACTGACCAAGTACCTAAATAAATTTCGCCTCCAAGTAGGATACTTTGGCTCTAATCTACCAGTGACCAAACTAATCTCCAAATTTCCCTGAAAATACACGAGAAATAATTATACTTTTAGAAACCTCTGCGATAGAAATTAACATCTATTTAGGACTTGTACCATTCTACAGTAATATTTCATAATCTTGACTGCGATTACTGGTAAAATAAAAATTATTTTGCTTTAATTTTCCACCCATTTGAAAATCTCATTCGGATGTCACCATACAAATAATTGTCCAAATAGAATTCATTTTTATCGAGTTCTATCTTACCCTACCGCGCACCACATACGCAAGAGGACCCTCGTCATATTATACAAATACAAATTTTATGCAAACTCACAGTGAATAATGGTCTTGGCTCGACCAGCAATTGATCACGTTGATCCAGCGTACCCCATTTGTACGCTAATTCCGCGCAGTATCGCTTCCACGCTTCCAAATAAATACTAAACCATATCACATTGAAAAATGAGAACAAGACGAAGCCCGTGTCAGCCACCGTTTGACTAATTGGACAAAAACTAATCTGCAAAAAACGAATGTAGCACGTTAAGCTCACTAATGAAGCAAAACTAAAATTGAGACTATTTTCATCCAAAAGTTACCATCCAGAAAAGGAATCCCACAACAGCTGGAATCGTTAGTGCTCGCGTATAGTGACCTAACCAAGCGAAGTACATCGCAATTTTCACACCAAAATAGTCCGCAATATCGTCTAAAAAATAAAAAAAAAAACTCTATATGACGTAAAGGTGAATGACTTCCAAAAATTTGTCCAGCATTATTTAATTTACCGATTGGTTGTCGATTGAGCACTGAACGAACCCACGTCTTCTTTAAATATTCTAGAGTTTGCATTTCATGCACCGGGTAAATTTGAGCGATTATACCATTCGATAAACATTTTGGTACTAAAAATTGAAGGATAAGTATCAGTAACGAGGCAGTGACTTCGATTTTAAAAACAGAACAGAATGATAATTACTTATTGCTTGGCCTTGCATGAATTTTGCGCTCGCAATTTCCTCGCAAGAACGTGTTCGTAACGCTTCGAGAAGCTTCAAAATTAACCACTGTCTCTCCTGCATCGTGAAGAAATGATCTTTATCCTCGAATCCTTCGAATTTGTTCTCTTCGCTGCGAACGAATTCTTTCAGTCCACCTCCGTATTCAGAATTCAATCTCTTCGGTAGATGATGCTCTTCGGCGTACTTTAAAAGTCTAGAAGGGATGTCGGTTCAATGTGAATCTACAACCGATTTTAGCTAAATGAATCAGAAGAACTTACATGCTGGTAGGAGCTGTGAGGTAGCATTGATAACAGTCGGTCATCGGGTTGTGACGAACTCGAACATTCAGTCCTGTAGCTTTCAAACGAGAGATCAACCACATGAGAATGGTATCGTTGATACCTATGGAGAAGGTTATAACTACGTCGCATTCCTGAGGACAAGAGAAAAAATTCAGGAAAAAGCAAGTAATCGGGTGACTGAACAGTACCTCAGTAGTCGGGAGCTTACTTCCGTTGGGATATTATGCATCCATCTATGACGGTTTGCGATCCAGTATTCTGCCTGGGGTATCGTTCTCCTGATAAATTTCGAGGCTGTAAGATCGAAAACATATTTAATCTAGTGAAAATACGATCACAGAAATAGGTGACATTCTGTTTCATACGTACCAATTTCAATTGTTCGTTTGGCAGTTGGTAATCTTAACCGCAAAAGAGGATCGGATATCGCGGGCTCGTCCATATTAATGGCTCGTTTACGTCTCACGGATCACGAAAAGGCGCCAAAAATTGAGATATTACGAGGCTGGGGTGGTCGTCCATTTTCAGAATTTTAACCGCGTGATATCGAGATTCGAAATTGATTGGAGACGGTGCGAGATAGTGAAATTTTCATGCTTAAAAAACGAACGGTCGAAGTGTTTCATCGTGCTTCGTTTCCGTTATCACTATATTTTGTACAATACAGTGATGTTTCCATACGCCGTCGTCTGCTACTAACGTCTACCGTCTCGTAGAGCCAGCGTAACGCGCGAAGCAGTTTTGGATTACTCCGAAGCCTGGGAGCGCAAGAGTAATTAATTTTCCACCCTCGAACCACGTCAGCGTATTGGGTGAACGCAGCATACAATACGTTTAGTTCTAGTTAACGTCATGACGTCAATGCAAGAATTGATTTTTCCTGCGTATGTTCGAAATCCCATACGATTCAAATATCGTTAAAACAGTGCAACATTTGTAGCCTGGGTACCCATAATCAACTTTTTTCTGAATGAGAAAGACGAAAAAATTTTCATAATACATCTTTCAGCGTCAGCAAATGATTACAGAAAGGATACACTTCTTAGATGACATAACATGGGCACGAATATGTGCGAGATATCATTTTGGAAATAGTGAAGAGATAGAAACAAGTTCGAATACTTTTAGGCTCATTGTTCGAATATTTTTAGCAATTGAGAATTACGATTGATTTGATGCTGTAAAGTATCAATTTCGACTTCTCTTCAAGAAGTTAATTTTCAGTATGCTACAGCACATGGAGCCCCGCTTTCTAAAGAGGAAAATGGAATACTTTTTTTATTCTTTTCCCAAAGACATCGTGGATAAGCGGAGTACTCAGGTAGTCTATAAAGTTTCAGCCAATTCTTTACGATGGAGCTGCACAAGAGTTTGGATGAGTGAGAGGAGTGGGTGAAATGGTTTGAATTTTGCAAATGTAGATTATTGAAAACAAACATTCAAATAAAATAGGTATTAAAGAATGGTGAACCTTAACACTACTCTCAATTTTTTCCTTATCATCGTAGGTGTTATCAGTATAGAACGAGAGTTTTTTAATAAAATATTAATTTTATTCAACAAAATTACATAGTAAAAACAATCAGAAGACTACGTAGGTATTAATGAATTATACGTATGAAAGTGAAAAAAAATGATATGTTCCGAATTTTCTTGAATAATATAGTACGGGGTCTTGAAATTAAATTCCTTTTTCGAATTCGATTATAATAATATCAGAAGGTAAATTAAACAATTCATTATGAACCTTTTACACTATGAAACCAGCGACCAAAAATTCTGGAATACATTTTTTGCGTTAAAATTATGAGCGTATTCAATTCAATTGGAATATCGACACCCAATAATGTAAATGGCTACATTCGTACTACCATTCTTTTCTTTTAAAATTCACCGAAAATTTTATAGCAGCAAAATCCGAGAGAAACTGGAATATAAATAAAACAGGTATAAAATATCATCGTCGCTATGACTCGAGTCCATAACTTTTATCGGTTATCTCGGGAATTTTACTATTCTGTAATTTATAGGTTTTATGCTTCTCTTGCGTTTCGATGAAATGCAGTAATAATGTATCGAAGCAAATATATTTGTTGTCGTTCTTCTCTTTCGTTTTTCCCTTAGAGCTCCTATAAATATACGTAGAATAAAAAATTATAATTTAACGACTCACGAGGCAACAACGAATTTAAAAATATTTGAGTACCTGTTCTCACAATGAAGCGAGAGTTTTGGAATACAATCAAGACGATGACGTAACATATGAAAGGCTTCCGACTGAGGTAATATCATTAGAAGTCCGTATAAAGCGTAAATTAAATGTTGGTTTTGAGGAACTTCTAGTAATTCTAAGCGTAAATCTGTGGGCAATATAAATATTTAATATCAACAAGAAAATGGATTAAGTATCGAATTGACTTACAGGTGAAAATTGGCGATTCAATCAATTGAATGAGTTTATCAATTTCGGTGAGCAATTCTAGCGTAATTTCCAAATCGGGGCTGACGAAGAATACGTTAAGGGTGGCATATCACGAAAAGATTGATAATAAAAAAAAGAGAATCTAAGCAGGACAAAGTTCTGTTATATTGTTCATCTCGAATTACGAAATCCTATATAAGCAATTGTAGTACTGTTTCCCACTTCAAAAAGGATACAATATTTTGATAATATCGCAAGCGTGTTGATAATTTTGAGTGAGGAAGCAGAGGGCGATGGTCGCCACCGCATTGTGACACCAACTTTTATACAACGAATCGAATAACTGCCGACTTTCCTGTAGAAATGTTCACATTTTCATTTCAAACACTCTTAAATAAATATCTATCAAACGAGTAATTTAAAACCTACCGCAGTTTTCAAGTCTTTGAGTTTCACCCGGAAACTAAATAATTCTGGAGACGTTAACAAAATGGTGTTCAAGTGCTCGACCATTGTACTAGCAAATTTAAGATTTTCCTCATTTAGCAATATCACTGCGCACGTTTGGAAAACGTCCTCAGAATTCAGCAGAACACATAGTTGTCTGAAAAATAGAAAAAGTTTATTTCAACACATGATAATCGGTCAAAAGTAGAAACAACTCGGTCTACGTACCTAATGATGAATGAACCTCTATTCATTAATAAAGAGTTTTTACGTTTGAATTCGTCCATCAAACTAACAATAAACTTATCAAAGTACGGATTATTCATACTTTTGGATGTAACTGATGGAGCGTAATCAAATCAAGAAAATAAGGATTAGTGAATAATTTAGTTGTATTGATAAAACGATATAAAATTCTCACCAGCAGGTTTTTCTTGTTCCTTCAATACAGGTGACGATACAATTGAAGACAATACTTCTACATTGTAACGAACCACTTTATCAGAGGCATCTGATAAAGTCTGTAGGAGTAATGGAAATAACTCTTCAACGTGCGAACACATCTATTCAAAAATATGAAAACAAAAATGAAAATTCGAAGAAGATTATTTAGTCTTCAGAGACCTACAAAATTGAATGGCGACATACTCGTTGTGGGAGTTTTACATGTAATGTATGAATCCAACGCAATATTGCAAGCTTCGTTTCTTCAGAGGAATTCGCGATGAGGTTCTTTGACAAGACTTCGATAACCGACGGTAAATCCAACTTAGGTCGATCTCCGGGACCTCGCTGTACAATTATTAATTACTATCAATAGAAAAACGACATTTATCCATTAAATTAAGGTTCAAGAACTTACTCTATCTCCATTGGCGTCTGGAATGAAATCATCTTCCGTCGAAACCAATTTGAGTAGAGTCGCGTTCGCCAGTTTCGCTGTTTCTTTAGTATCTGCGAAAGTATTATTAAAGAAAAATTGACTTCAACACGAAGAGAAAAAAAATTAACCAAGTGATAGTTAGAGGAAAAGGATACGTTCTTGATTTTCGTCATCAAGGGCAAGGCACGGTAAAATTGCAACTAAAATACTAGATGTAAAAGGTAACATTGAATTTCCGGCCAATCGAACAAATTCGTTAACCCATGTGAGAGCAGTGTACTGAAATTAGAATAGAAAAAAAAATCCTCTTCAATCGAATATTTGAAAGAGTTTTCGACAAATAATATTTTCAAGAATTTTGCAAATAATTTCGCGACAGAAATAAAAATACCAACCCGAACCAAACTATCTGACGATTGCGAATGGATGGTCACAACATTTGCCATTTCTTCAAAATTTACGAGGGACGGATCATTTTTAATCATTCGCAAAAATTTATTGAGAATGCTTTCACACCTGCACATAAAAAGCAACACGCATTGTTGTTGAATCAATCGAATAGTCGTACTGAGAGCATGTAATGTACGATAGCCTACCAACATTTTTTTTATTTCTAAGGTCGGTACAGCCAGCACGTGAAAAAGACCTTCTAAAATCTCTGGCAGATACGCGATCATATCGATGTGAGGAACATCCACGAGAGTTGCGATCCACGAAATAATGAACTGACATGCAAATTGATTGTTGGTATGAATGCGTTCCCGTAACAGAGGTATGAAAGATACTAAATCAAATGAAGAATTCTCCGTAACAATATCCTGTAACAAGATTGAATTTATAAAGGTTCGAACAAATGAAATGTACGCGAGTCAAAATGATGAAAATGGATTTACTTTTAACAATCGGTCCAAGAGTTCGGAAGCATTCATAACTGACTGGTCCGGATCGGCTGCCAATTTGCTCAACGATTGGAACAGAATACCGAAATGAGGAAGAACAGCTGCTCTCGCTACTTTGATGACATTATACATAGCCTCGCAAGCGAAGTAACGAACTCGTAAATCAGAATCGCTAAAATTAATTAGGATCGGATTCATCAAGTCCTCTATGTAATCAGCTGTATCCTGAGAACCATCGTCAAAATCTTGAGTAAAACGGTGAATGATTGAAAAAATAAAACGGATGCGAACATACAAGTTTTTACCTACCTTTCCCAAAGCAATGGCCATGGCAGCTAGCCCAATAAGTCCACCTTTCTTGTTATTTGGGTTCTTCGATTGGGCAAAATCACGTCCCAGTACTGTCATAAGTTTCTTTATTTGAGTTGTGTTATGCACTGCGGCGAATTCCCTAACCATCCTACAATCAATAAGTTTAGTTTACACGTAGAATGTATGATCTCAGAGATCTTACATAACTTACTTCTCAATTTCCACCGCAGCGGCTTTCCGTTTATCGTAAATTTTGTCAGTGAGCGCGCGTACACACGCTGCACTTAATGGAGCATAGTTACCGTCCATCATGAGGATCTTGTATGCATTATTTGATTAAAAGTAACTTTCTAGATTGCTGCTCGAGTAACTGAGCAAAGCTGGAAGACTCTTACGACTGAGAATGGTCTGGTTGTCAAAACAATATCGAATCCACCCACTCTGGAATAACAAATTCCGGATCCTATAATCATATTTGATGTTGTCATGAAGATGCAGCGCTCTACTATCTCAAATTTGTCAGTATAATTCAACAAACACCCGTAACTAAGTTCAGGTGAGAACACAAGTTAGTTAAATGAACCTACCGCAGACGAGTTGAATACAAAATTAGCCCATCATGATTCGTTCGTTAAGACGTTCTTGTCTTTTAGAATGAGTTGAATTCTTCCCACCGTGGATTGAATTTCAGTTTAATATGCGACCGGTAGATTGATTTTTCGTGGAAATCTTGTGAAACAGATTGGTAGCGAACTTTGATAACGATGAGTAATACACTAGTTATTTCTGCGAGAGTAATAATAAGTGGAGCAGTGTAGTTTTTATCATATCAGTATCATCAGATTAAAAGAATCAACAGCTGTTTGATTTGCCTTGTGGAAGTTAGTGATCACGATTCACGAAAGTCGAAAATGTTGGTTTCGTGTATTGATAGGTAGTCTACCTACTTCCTGAATTCTATTGGAATCATTAATACAATAAGTGAGCTCAGATTTTTTGAGGTAAACGAGTAAACTTTGCACGACAAGATTTTTTCTTCATATTTCCTCTTCCCCCTTTTCTATCTCTCATCTGGGTTAGATTCATGAATATATCAAAGTGTGCCCCTCAACTCGGCTTTTGTGTGTACATTTTTTTTTTTTTCATGAATATTACACTGAAATTGATATCTCAGATCTAGGTTAGACTCATGGGTCAACAATATATGCCCCTTCAGATCAATTTTCTGGGTAAAATTTTTCAAAAATACCGTATCTCACTGAAACTGACGGGTCAGAACTGAGTAGGATTTCTGGGTTAATATGCACCTTAACACTGATTCAGTGGTTAAAAATTTTCTTGCACAAATATTACATTGAAATTGGTATCTGAGATCGGGGTCAAATTCATGGGTCAATATATTATGCCTCTTCAAACTGTCTTTTCATGGAAATGTTTTTCCACAAATATCACACTGAAAATGACATCTCAGACCCGGAGTAGATTTATTGGTTTACATATGCCCCACCACTTTGTTTTTGGGTGTAAATTTTTGTCACAAACATCACATTGGAATTGATGTCTCATATCTGGGTTAGATTTAAGGTTAAAAATATGCTTCTTGAGATAGCCTTTTTGAGTGAATTTGTTTCCACAAATATGGCACTTGTATATAAATATCTCTGATCTGGATTTGATTCATAAGTCAACATACGTGTCCTTATACCGCAACTCACTACCTACTGGATCAAACTTATTTGTTTATAACTTTATAAGTACATTCTTGTATCAAAAAATAAATATGAGTAGAGGCCAATGACAAACAACCATGTACAGATTGCTTTAGTTGGGAAGGTTTCTAACACTAGTCCTATCTACTTATAGTTTTATATCTTTGTTGAAGCCTACAGATTTTGGAATGTGAGGACCGCAACTTCAATCTGATTAACATTTCAGTTGACATCCACTGACAGTGATAGCAATATATCTTTACTCTTTAGATAGGTACTGCAATAAATGACCTGCAAATCAGTGTCATTACAAGAGAAATATAATACTTCAGACTTTACCACCACTTGATTATTGACCACAGGTCATTTAGCTTACTTTTGAATAATGAAATGAATGAAGGTTGGTATGAAAATTTGAATATTGTATTTCATCAGAATTTGCAATTATGAGATATTACACAGGTATATTGTTCTTAGATAATTACCTATAAAATTAGATTTATAGTCTGGGAAAATCATAGAAGTAGGTAGGTACTAAATTCGGCATAAAAAGATACTTGTCGCCTATACAGCTACTTACCTATGAGAATCAGTGAGCCTAAAGTTAATGAATAGACTCTTTATAGTTTATAGCGCCGCAGACGTACCTACATCAGGGTGTTGTAGCCCAACAAAACAATACAACTTAGGCTTTCGGCTGAAGCTGGTGACCTTGAAAAATACAGCTTAGGCTTTTGGCTAATTGTTGAGTTTGGTATCTTTTGAAAGGTATTCACCGGTAGAGTAGAATATCATTATCCTATCAGAATCTCATTAAATTCGATTATCAAATCAGAATCCAAAAATTCCAAAGACCACATAAGGGGAACCACGTGAGACAAAAATCAGAAGTACAGTTGCCAGCCAGTAGCCATCGCCAAATGGAAAAACCCAAGGGTGTTGGAGGTATTATTTTTTTTCATTAATTAGTTATTGGTAGCTTACCGACTAGGTAATAGTAAAAGCAATTAACAAGTGACTGACGTCGCAGAATGCGTTCTTATCAACTTGGGGGCAATAAGTATAACAAAGGGAAAAATCGCAATTTATCTCGAGAACGGTCGAATTTCGTGGAAAATTGAAGAGAACTAAATCTGTTCTTCTTGTAATTTCGCATCACATGAAACCAAAATAGAAATTTTCTGGCGGAGCCCGATAATAAAGATTATGTTTCATGTTTATCACTATGTATGTTTGTTGGTTACTTTTCTACTCACTCCGCTCGTTCGCCCCTAATCTCGATCTAGTCTAAGTCTTTGACTAATAATATTGTATATGGATTGCGCTAAGCGGTAAAAAATACGACTCAACATCTAGTGTTACGCTTACGGCGATATAAGCGGCATTGACCACATTTCGCGCAGTGGGGAAAGGTGTGACGCGTGTATTTTAAATACGCGTATTCAGTGCCGTATACCTTATCACATCTGTGGACGCTTTTTTCGGTCGTTTTATACACGCTAGCGCAGTTCAATAATATATAGTCAAAGGTGTAAGTCTAGTATGCTGTAAGTTGAGCTACTTGCCTCTCGTAGCTCCCTTGCTCCGCTCGTTTCCCCCAATCTTGATCTCGTATAAGTCTAGTGTCTAGTATACCGTACGATAAGCTATACTTAGCTCCTACGGCTAGTCATTTTCGCAGCCTTCTGAATCATTGTCGGAGTAAAATCCGTTCATTTAAGGACTCGCGATTTTGGAGTCTTACTGGGGATATATGGGAGGAAGGAAAGAGGGGGTGCACTAATTTTCTCATTAATTTGGCGGAGTCTTGCAGATTTCTGAATCACCTACGTTATTGAAAAAAAAAAATTCTTCTCGAAAATATTCGAAGTCCGTTAATTTGGTGGAGGGGAGGGAAGTGGTGGGTATACTCGCAGATTCTAAAATTGGGATAAGAGGGGACTAAAGACGTGAAATATTTATGTCACAAAAGGAAACTCTTTGAATGGGAATTATCTGAAAAAAATACCTTTTCTCCTGATCCACCCCAAATTTGTATTCTCCGCGTCCTGTTCCTTCCACACATGTTTGGAAAGTGACATTGCCTTATATGGATATTTATCGATAGTAAGTATGTTTCACGAAAATTATGAAATTTTTCTCTTTCACAAATTGTAAATGCTAAATTTAATTAATTTTTGTCTTGTGTATCTTCATACTTTATTTGACAAATTCTCTGGAATTAAGCACGCTAGAAAGCAGAAAAAGTACCTCCTCCTATGGTGGCTAATTTGTTGATTTAATCTCTTCTCATTTATTATCACATCTAGGATTTTATAGATTTTATTGTTATACTTACAGCCTAATAAGATTCTGGAGTACAAATCTGGCCTACTTTATGCTCGTTTCATTAAAGTAACCCATGACATGACAGTTCCTCCACAGAGTTGTGATGAATTTGATAATATTTATAAACTTGGAGGACTGGAGAGGACTTGAAAGTTTTAAATACAACCTTCGATTTGGAATTTTGATAAAATTTTTTCTCGGTGGACTAGAGGCCAGCTACTCAAGTATCGAAATTGTGCAGTTAAATTTTCATAATTGACCATAGGAATCGAAAACTCGGTAGGTACCTATTCTGAAAAATCGATAATCCCCATTGAATACTTTCTCTTATAAAAATTGCGAAGCTGCCTTTCTTCATCAGACTTCATGATCGCAATATTTCACTAAACTCCTCACATATTGAAGTGGTCCTCTGCTCTTCTTTTCTTCATTTGAACATTTGTTAATTGTCGTCTTCGCTGAATTCTTTTTTCAAGTTGTGCGTACTTCATCAAATAACACATACAAACCGCATATATTTCCAATTTACAAACACATAATACTGTTTAAGACTAGATGTGATACATTTAAGAAGACTGTAGAATACATGAAGAGGGATCATTTAAACTTTATAAGGGCATTAAGGAACATTTATTAGATACAGCTACATCACAATCATCACAACCAGCCCAGATATTTACGGTTCAACGTCACTACACACGCGTAGACACAAATCTGGTATCGAAAAAATTAATTAATTCCTGTATTAACAGATCTTACTTCAGGTTCGAGACAAATTCAAAATATTGCACACAGCACTGGATACTTTTCGAAACAACGTCTGTATGGTTAACGTAAAAGAAAAAATGCGCATAAGGCATAGCGAACTTTAGCGCTGACTAGATACAAACAGATTGTAGCTTGAAGACTAGAATAATGTCTATTCGTGCGTAGAACTTACTCAAATATCTTATATTATATTCAAAGGATATTATTAATTACTTTCAAAGTACAAAATTTTAATCGTTTATAACTAAAAATGTGATAAAATTTATTCAATTATTTTCTGCAGCTTTTTGAGCGAAAATATATAAATTATTAAAATGAAAAATAAATACGATGAAATTCGATGAAATATGAAATGACCGATAGAATACAATAATAATATATATTTGATTTGGTAAGAGTAAGCTTCGAAGGAATAATTGACGTCGATAAAATGTCGCGTGTCATCAGCAAAATATGGCAAAATCAATTATGCACAATAATTTCTGTATTTTCCAGAATTCTTAATTCAGCAACGTTTTTCAAAACGGTCTTAGAAACGATTTTAATATTCAAGTATTTTTTTAAAATTATAATTAATAAAACGCGTGAAAATATTTTTTAAAATCGGGCCGAAATCCTTACGTACCGTATTTCAAGTCCTCTACAATCGTAGCAAAGCGTCTTAAAGAGGTAAAATAAACCCTTGTCATCGTTCGTGGATCATACGATCGCGGAAGTTATTAATAGGTACCTAGGTAGATACCTTATGAAAATTTTCGCAGTACTGCTTCAAGTTATAATACGTCATTGGGAAACATATTTCATGTGTACACGATTATAAAAGCTGGTCGAGAGAACTTAATAAAGATGAGAAAGAAAAAAAAAACAGATACATTCATTAAGTTAGATACCTATCCATTCAAAAAATAAAAATGGACAAAAGTGTCAGGTTATAATAATGTAAATTATAGAGAAACAGCTACAACATTTCAGGTATGACTTTAATATCACTTCATTATCTTATTTCTTTCGAAACAATATCGTAATATAAAATAAAAAGAAATCGAGTAAAGCCGTGAACAATGAAGCGGAATTTTGAAATTATCATTTTAAAAAGAAAAAAAGTAAGGTAACAAGGATAAAGTATAGTAGTACAGAGCACTCTATACTCCCGAAACTTCGATGTCTACACATGAAATTAGCTAATGTACAGAAAATGAACGATTTTCGAAGGAAATCTATACGTACCTTTTCATGTTAGAACGGATTGCATTTTTGAAGCGGAGGACGACGGAAAATTGTTATCTTGGGGCACCCAATGTGGAGTGACAACTGCTGGCTGTAAACTTGGACAGGGAGACGGAGAATATCTGATTACTTTTCTTTCTTGCATAGTGATCGAACTAGGATCGTCATTCACCGGTCGGTACTGACCCTCATCGCATCTAGTTAACAGTGCTAATAACAGCGCTTCCAGAGCACATATGTATCCGAGAATCTGATGAGCGCAATAGAAAGTAAAATTGATTCAGTATCTCTGACAAAAATATTCGAAACCAAGTAATGGACATTAACTCACTCCGGTGATGAATAGCTGAGTTCGAGTTCCTCTTGGTACCCACGAAAAAGATTCTTCGAGAACATACACTTGATGCACTATTAAAGAAGAGCACATCAAGTACAGCACACTGAGACCAACGTACAAAATTGCATTCTGTTGGAATATGTATTACTATTTAGTCACAGAGTAAGACGTATGTAGGTATTAAGAATACCAAATATTTTCGAACTTACTATTTTACCCCAGTTGAAAGGAAATAAATAAATTAGGTGAGTAACGTCCAAAAACAGAAATGTACACGTCATTAATAAACTAAATATCGCGACGAACATCATAAAACGAATACGTCCGAGCAATGGCAGCAAAAATAAACTCAGTCTGAATGTACCCGACGTACATAAACATATTAAACATAATAAAGATGTCACCTAGACAGAAAGACAATGGAAAAACTTTAGTAAAAAATGCATTTTTTTAAAAATACCGTAACATAAATTCATACTTACTACTAACAAAACCCGAATTATCCCAGACGTGGATCTCACATGTGAATCGTCGCAATACACAATCACACCTGAAAAAGCGGACTGAGTGGGAGTCGGAGTTGGAGAGCCGCCGTGACAGTGGTGCTTATAATTGGTATGCGAGTCCCACGAATGGACTGTGGTAGCATCCCCGGGAGTTTCCAGCTCAGCTATACTACTTGCTGCTCTGCCCCCACCCCCCGTATTTCCAGTCTGACTACCCGCAATTTCGAAGTCTTGAATATCTTCCGGACGGTAAGAGGACGGTTCCAAACTTTGTATTTCCTCTAGGAGGACTGAGATTTCGTCGCTAATATACAAATCGGAGACAGAATTCACATGGCGATTATTACTGTAATATTCTCGCTGCATTCCCTTACAGCGACCATTTCATTGTGATTTCTACTATTGAAGCGATATCACCTAGGTACAAGAAAACAACAAGAAATGTAAACTTTCAAAAATTACATCATTATTCGATAGTAATTGGAAACTGGGTTATGACATTGAAGCGGCGGCAGGACGCCATGATGATAATTCGAACAAAATTTACGACACTTTTATCGAGAAAACGAGGGCGTACGAACGCAAAGTAATGAGAAGTCTAGTATGGAATAAATGTCAATTACTGTTTGATAAAAAATATTCAATTCCATTGCGTACAGCCTGCACCGAGAAATGAATTTCACTTACCTGATGAAATGTTCTGCCGCAAGCGAAGAGCTCATCTCACTCTATACTATAAAAATAAATTTTCAACATTCAAATTAAAAAAACGAAGCGTACGAATATCGTTTGATTTTAATTTCTTCACCTAAAGTAGAACACAGGTGAAAGAGGGAAAAAACGCGAACAAGGGTAACTCTTCAACAACATAACAAACACTTCTCTCTTAGAATAGGAAAATCAAAGAAGAATACGCTCATTGTATTCGTAAAGATATGGGGTGTACTTCCTTTTATTTCCGATATCCGATGATTCATGCATCTCCGGCGAGGAAAATGGAAATTCATGCTTTCAGCAAGGGGTAGTGCCCCTACAAAAAGAGGGTAGGAAGCTCGTATAGGTAGAGGGGTTGTGACGTTGCACTCGGCGCGGTTCGGCGTCCTCTTCTAAAAAGTTCTTGAAGCACGACGCGAACGAACTGTACTCTGTGCTCGACGAAAGGAACTACGAGAAACCTACCCTACTGGCCTCGTACCCTAACTTTTGTACTGTCTGCTTAACTGAAGTATCAATAAGAATCTAAAGAGCACGGCTTTTGAAAAAATTCGTGCTGCGGTGCTACATGAGAATCTTTTGAACGCACAGCTACAAGTGCCTCGTTCGCAGAAACGTGAACTCAAGTATCGGCTTTCACAAGTTTTGTAAAATTACCTGCACGATAAAAAACGAATTATCTTAATCAAAATTTCAACTCGTCGTCGCATTTCTCGTTAAAAATTACCGCGGTGATTTTCTTTTATCTCGCCATGTTTGCGGACCAAATTGATCGCATGATCGTTAGAGTACCCCCATTTTTATCACTAATGAGTAGATTTACGCTCTATTGGATGATGCAGAAATGAACGTGAACAAAATTCCATCCTCATTTTCTGTATGGCTGTGAGTAACATTCAGCTCGGCTACTTGCAGCTTATATTTTAGCTAAAATTTATGAAATATAAGTGCGAGTTATGCCTCAAGATGAGATTCTGAAGGCGTAGGTTGGATATAAGCTTTACACAAGACGCCACCGTGAAAATATAGGCTAAATTTAGCACTTAAGCTGGGTCGAGAAATTGTAGACATTTAAATTGAACATAGCCGATGCGATAGGCTACTCTTATGTACCTACGTAAGTCTCACTCTTTACACGTATACGTCCCAGAAATCTTAATTTTTTCGAGCCCCACCTTTAGAGGAGTTTGGAGTTCGAAATAGTTGTGAGTCGCCCTCCGATGGCTCAGAGGTTAAAATTCTTCCACGTCCCGCGACAACAGGATTTCAAAGCTCGAAATTATTCTTTTTCTCCAAATCAAGCCTAATTCTTTGTTTTGTATTTTTGTGGTGCATTGAACCAATGTTTTTTAGCTGTTTCTCTCTCTTACAACTGGACATTCTCTTCTTAGGTACTCAACAACGCGGTAGGTACTCGTGAAGCTCTTCTTGCTATTCCTGCAGCTGCCTATTCAGATGAAGTGACTAACTACCTCGCTAAAAACAATTCCGTCGTCTCAGGTTTCAATTTTGAAAGCTACATCCGCCAGGTACGCAATGCTATTTAATCACTCTACTCATGTTCTGCAACCAAAACGCGATAAAGACGCCGCTTTGATGATGCACACCTCCGTTCCCCAGCTGCACGGACAAATCAAAACTCCCAAGCAAGGCCTAGGTATCTATTCGAGAGGTCGCAGCGTCGTACAACCACCCAACTTTTGCCTTATCCCACATGTTGGCAAATTCGAAAAAGCTCTTTCAAATTTCTCTCCGCCTAAGACGGTTCTACCTCTTCGGACTTAGCTTAACTCACAAACAGTACCTACCCGGCATCTGCAACCCTCATCTCCTTCGATGTGAACAATATGTTTTCAAACATACCTGTTGCCTCTTCCATCGATTTAATGCGCATCTTCCTGGAGGAAAAGAATATCTCTCCTGACGCCATTTTGGACTTCCCGAAACGTATTTCGATTGCTACCTATATTATGTAAAAATTTCTGACAATTCCAAGGAGAAATCTACATTTCTTGCGAATGAGCCGCCCTTTTTCACCTCTCGTGCTGAGGTCTTCATGACCCATTTCGAATTCGAGATCCTTGATAAACCTTTAGGATCCCCTCATATTCTGAAATGTCACTGCTATGTGGACGATATTTTCTGCGTTTGGACGGTCCGGAGTCTGACATAATGACAATCAAAAGAGGAGAACGCTGAGTACTTCTCTTTGAGGAACACCATTTTCGACTATATGATGGGAAGGCAGCTTGTCTTGTAATCTGACAGAGACGGATCTATTTTGTCGTTATTTAAATGAATAATAATGATGATAATAATTCAATGCCTAACTGTAGGAGATTCACCCTTCATTTCTTTTTAGACGAAAAAGTATATCTCAGGTAAAGCATCAACTTAAAGGTTGGCACCTTATACAAAAATATACCTTTTATCGTTTATTGTAAAAATAATTATATGACCTACCTACGGTATCAACCTACTTTAAACCTTTATCTAGTCGAATGTCACATTTTTTTATGTTGAGAATCAATTATCGCATTTTTGTGTCACTTTTTCAATTCCATACCCAGGGAACAGTCAAAAATATCTCTAGTTTAAATGACATCCTATAAATCCAAGTACTGGCGCTCCGCTCTTCAAAAAATTTAAATTGTAAATAAATTGAACTTTTTCTCAGTGTAGCTACGCATCCTATACCAGTACGGTCGCTTCCATTAATTTTATAATTCAGCTCGGGTGATAAGATTAGATCGAAACTTGGAAGAAATGAGTATCACAACAACAGTCATGTTGCATTGCATCATGTTGTCAAGAGGCTTGCACTCCTCATTCCTATCATCCTATGATTGTTTCAGCTCTAATTAGTTATCACTATACATTATCAGTAAACGCAGTCCTCATATTCTGTACCTTAATACGACGCAAAACAAGTTCACGAGCTCAAAAATGGAATCGAACTTCGTACCTCTTGTGGAAGATTGATCGTAGTAACACTAGTAAGTAATTTGTTGAGCTTAAGATAGCAGTGCCAGTGTAGTTTTCATCATACATTATAACCATTGTAAATTGTTCAGTCTAGTGGAGAGCTTATAAAAAATTACCTGAGAATGTCCGGCGAGGAAGAAAAGATAAAATTACGTGATTACCAACTAGAAATTTGTGATAAAATTAAAGGACAACAGCGCAGCATCATCTTCCTTCCCACGGGAAGTGGAAAAATGTATATTGCATTGTGGTTAATGCAATCGATGGCCGAAGATTTAAAGAAGTTAGAATATCTTTCTACGCCGATGGGAGGTTTGTACGAACAATTACAAATCTAATATTTCATTTTACAGACCGGTTGAGGCTGGAGGTAAGAGAATATTTTTCCTCGTAAATACCGCGCAGTTGGTGCAACAACAAGGATCAGTTCTATCGAAACTCACTAATTTGTGGGTCGTTCCTCTTATTGGTGACGGTGGTAAAAGCTTCGACGTGAACTACTGGCGTTCTCTAGAAAAGACGTTCGAGGTAACCTTTGTGTTATTTTTTTGTAGGTACTTCTTTCTTCTCTAACATTGCATTCCTAGACTTGAAATCGAGATGACGTACGTAATGAAATAAAGGTGCAGTCAAGTCACGACAATTGTTTTTTGATGAAATAAAGAACAACGACCAGGTTTCACCTAGGCTGTGCTAGGCATCAGGTAATGAAGTGCAGAAAACTAAAAATATGTAGGTACCTACGTATACTAATCATCGACTGCAGGATAAACGTTACCGATATCAGAGGAACGCGTTGAATCATGCTTGTTGTAGAAATGGTAGACGAAAGAATTCACAAAGGCGAATCTGGTATCATTCAGACGGTTGCTCGACCAAAAAGCGGACGCGGCGACAATTTCGACTTCCTCGAAGCGGTTAAGAAGCCGACCTTCAGTAGCCAGGCCGTGGATTAATTTGAATTTAATTAGATGAAAAGGATGTCTCTATTATAAGCAATGCGGATTTGCCCGGGAAGTTTCAGCAAAAGGCCTAGGAGTGCTCCGCGGAATGCTCTTCAAGGGTGTGGCCCATTTGGCCAATATAGAAGGTAGAATAACCGGGAGCGTTGCCGCAAGACTCTTCGGGGGTCATTTCAATTTTCTAGAGATAGAGGAGCGGTAAAAAGGCGGTGTATAAGAGCATGAAGAGCGGCAGATCTACGTGTGGGTGATGGAAAGAGGAGCCATAGATGAGAATGCCGGTGTTGGAAGGCTTACGATAGATGGCGAAGTGAGGAACGAGCTGGTTGTTCTCCGGATAAAGATATATGGTGAGATTGAGGTAATTGATAGACTGGTATCCAATTTCGAGGGTGAAGTTGATGTTCTGATGGATACAGTTGAGGTGAGTTAAGAGAGTTTTGAGTTCAGACGAGGACCGATTCCATACATATAGAATGTCGTGGACGTATCTCAGCCTGGTGACGATGTGAATGAGCGCAATTGAGAAAGTTGGATTCGAGTCTGTCCACGAAAACAACAGCAACTAGAGAAGAAAGCGGAGCGCCCATAGGCAAGCCGTCCGGACTTTGGAGAGGATGCCTCAAGAGACCTAGGGAGACGACAATCTTAAATTTAACGATGATCGTTACGTGACTGTTCCTTTATTTGATTTCGCATTATAATGTCTCGTAATTTTCAGGGGTCTCTCAACCTCATAGAGATAACGTGCCGAATTTCCATTTTCAGGTATTTGTCATGACGACGCAACTCTATTTAGATGCAGTTGATCGCGCGTTTTTGAAACTAGAAAACGCGAACTTGATAATTTTTGACGAATGTCATCATGCTACCAGTAATCATCCGATGGCGCAGGTATTTTGAATATTTGATAATACGTATACGTATCGATGAAGCGAACTTCACCTGTTCACCTTTTTCTTGTTCAGGTCATGAAAAGAGTTTTGAACATGAAGTACGAGAAACAACCAAAAATTTTGGGGCTTTCGGCAACATTATTGAACGCTAATGAGGATGATGGTTTCAAGTTGAAAGACTTAGAAACTATATTCGACGGAAAAATCGTCACTTCCGAGCGCTACAAAGAAATACGAGAAAGGTTTATCACCGCGTTACTTTTCGTTTTTCATTTATTAATTAAATCTCATATTTCCCCTGTTCAACCGTCTTGTTCGCAGTTATTCAGCGAAACTTACGCAACTTATCGAACACTTTTCCAAATACGAGGTTCCTGAAATTCTCCTGAAAAAACTGGAAAATTTGTATGCAAAAGGTATAGACATATTGAGTGTCGTCGTGTCAGAAGAAAACAAAGATTTACCAATTGATGCGGAAAATGTTATTCAACTTCGGAGACCGGGTAAAAATCGGTTAAAGCTACTGCAGAATGTCCTTAAAGATATTTTGGTCGGTAACATTGAACGGATGATTTGTTTTCTTGTGTCAATTTCGTTCGTAATTGTTTATTCAACTTATTTTTTATTTTTAAGGTACATGTGCAAGAGTATGGATTGTACATGGGGTACGAATGCAGTCAATGTTACATAATTCAGTTAGGTCGCTATGCTTCAGTTTCCACTGATATGCGCCACACTAATTTAATTCTTTACGTCCTGACTCTTGCCCGAATGATGCGGTAAATCAACAGTTTTATAAAATGAATTCGTATTTACACGTACACAATCTGGAGAAAGTAACGAAACATTGCAGGAAACTTCTGCACATCGCCATAATGGAACTTGGTAACGGGAATCATCTCAAGATGAGCGAACTGATCCCAAAAGCTTCGTGTGATAAAGTGATATATGTCCTCAATCGTCTACGTTCTATTAAATTAAGCGATAGATGTATCATATTTGTTCAGCGGAAAATGACCGCAAAGTCTTTATATGGAATTATAAAAGTAAAGAATGACTTTTTTTTTTTTTTTTTTTTTCTTTTGCGATTTCTTATTAAAAAATGTATTACTCCTTTCAGATGACGTTCGAAGAACTAGCCGACAAAAATGTAGCGGTCGATTTCGTCGTTGGCCGTGATACGAATCCTCTGCGCAATACGAAAGAAGGATATCAGGATAAGAAGAACCCCCAAAAAATTATTGAAAAGTTCGATCAATGAAAATTTCGACTCAGCTTGATTGCTGTTCTGAATTATATAAATTTTAAAGTTAAAAATTTTTGCAGTTTTAGAGCAGGCGTAATTAACATTCTCATTGCTACTAACGTCTTGGAAGAGGGCTTCGACTTGCCAGAATGTGATGTTGTTATCATGTTGGATCCCATCCGAACGGAACGGTCATATGTTCAATCCAGAGGTCGAGTTCGATTGGAAGGAGGCGAATTTCTAATTTTAAACAACGAAGGGGACGCCGCACAAATTGAGAAGTTCAAACGAACGGATCATAAGTTAGATCAGGTCTGTAATTTTGACTTCTAAAATAGAGCTGCTCTTCATCGAAGTACGGTACTTTTACTGATGTGTGACTTTTATAGGTCGCCGAAAAAACGCTTTCTGCCTCGGCAATTGACGATGAAGCATCGTCGGACACTGAATATTTTGACGCGATTGACGATGAAGCACTGTTGGAACCTAAATATTTTGATGAATATAAAACAGTGAAAGGAGCATTTGTTACGAGCGTTTCTGCCGTTTCGAAGATTTACTTGTAAATATTTTTTTGATTTTCATTTTCACAAGAATGATATTGTTGTACTCGACGACAAAAAATGAGACTGACTGACTGGAAAAAAAAAGGAAATTCCTATGAATTAAGTCTCGGAATAAATATTTTTCATATTTTTGGCTCATGTAATCATTCCCGACCATACCTCTGCTCTCTTGTCGAGACAGTTTTCCTACGCCATTAATGCTCGACTCTCCCAGACTCCGAGATACTTACCCTGCATTTGAAAAATTTTCACCCTCTCTTATGAAAATTATTTGATCTTGGGTAAGTTTACTCTCTCTATTTTTCTCTTATTTCAGATATTGCGCGACTTTGGCCAGAGATAAAACTGTAGATTCCACACCATATTGGTTCTACGACAAAGAAATTGGCTCGTGCAAACTACTGTTACCTCCGAACTCCGGAATCCCTACTCCCGTGCAGGTTTGAAAAAATTATTAATGTTGATAAATCTTTTTATCGAAATTGATTTATCGTATCGTATAATTTCAAGATGCATTAACTGGTGAAATGTGACTCTTGAATTTTGGTACATACCGAAACGCGTTACTGGTACCAAACCCAAAAAACATTAAAACGATTCTATATGCTTCAATATTCCTCGATGTATCTTGATCTTGAGATAAAAAAAATCCCGAAAATGACGAAGATTAGTTTTTTGAATTTGAGCGCATTTATCCGTATTTTGAAAAACGTACAAATCTTCCTTGCGCTGAGAGTAAAAATTAGCTCAAATGGGCAGATTGATAAACGTTTGAGCTTTCCTCTAGAAATTGTGCTTTGTAAAGTGGAGTTGATGTTTCTTATAACATTTTAATTTTGTACCTGTTAGTTTTTAGAAGAGGGCGAAATTTTAAGACGCTCTTTTATTGTATCCGTCTATATTTTGTGTTCTCTGTAGGGTCCCAACCGACTAAATCGGAAAGAAGCGATGCAAGCTGTGGCTTTGGAAACTATTAAACGCTTGCATGAAATCGGCAGGTTGGATGACCACCTGATTCCCGTAAGACTGTTCTGAAATAATTGTGATGATTTTTTTTATAAGTTTTCGATTTTTATTGACAAATATACAATTAATTTCCTATTTTAATTCAATATTTTACTCGAGTTTTTAGTTTTAGATCGTGATCTCCATTTTTATTAATTTTATTTTTATATACGCATAAAATGGTCATGAAATTGACTAATTCTTTTGAGTACCATTTTTCCGTTTTAATTCACCATAGGTACCTGTGTATAATTATTGTTCATATATACCGTCCGGTAAACGATTTGTTTCCCCTCTGCGGCCCTGGGAAAAATGGGAACAACTACCCCTCTGGTCCCCCATCTGAAGCCTTGTTGGTTCCCTTGTTCCCGTTTTTTCCCAGTTGAAGCCCTCTGGATTCAACAGCGACAAACCTGAAGCCTCTCAGATCCTCGGGCTTCTTGGGGAAAACTACCCATTTAATTCTCATTTGGAGCTTTCTGTTGCCCCCTTTGAATCCCTGAAGCCATATGCATTCAAGGGCTTCAAGTGGGGCAAAGTTTACCGGGCGGTACCATGATTTTGCTCTCGGAACTTATTAGCGTGACATATTGATGAAGAATATAATGAAGCGCTGATGAATTAAGGACCTTTCTGTCAAAAGGGCGTCCGTTCAATGTATTTCTTATGAGACGGATACCCTTTCGACAGAAAGGTTTTCAATTTAAAAACTGATCAAATTGAATAGTATAAATATCGTCCAACTTTTCCTTCTTTATTTATAATATTGTTTCTCAATAACAGCTCCAGTCGTTGAAATAATGTAATCTACGCAAATTTCTCATTTAGTAAAGAATAATGGTAAGTATCTATATGATTTTGGAAACGGTTCGTGAATTCGACAGTGGGGTAGGCGAAACTTCAGATATTTCAAATTTTCCTTCCACATTTCTATATAAACGATCAACGTAAGTACCAAAGTTGAAACAAAAATGTTCAACATGAAGTACAGGCGATAAGTTAATAGCTACCGTAGCTAAATTGTGATTAACTGACTCATCGGACTAGGTACTTACGTTGAATTAATTTTCATTTGTTTACGCATGGGAATTTATCTATCCTTTCTTGTATTTCTTTTTCATTTTCCTCGATTCTCCCTTTTTTTCGGACGTGATGTGAGCATTGAGCGTTACGCTTAAAATATCAAAAGCATGGGTTATAATAATAGTGGCCATGACATGAGCGTTAAGCATTGACTCACGCTCAAACAGAAAAAAAGTTTGATTCTAACGCTTACCAGTTTTATGAATTTTCAGGATGTAGGTAATGGTTTTGTGCTTGGTTTTTTTCTAAAATTGAATTCAACTAGAACTGGAATGAGAAATACAATAACTTGCGAAAAGAATGATGGTCTTTCTTTGAGAAGGAAGTGCGTTTTGATGAGTTTTTTTTTCCATTTCTCCTCGTTATCATTATTTTTTTAGCGCGTTTATTTAACGCTCACACCTCGAACTAGAGGGCGCTTTCGGTCTCGGACACCTAGGGTACTATAGAGGGGGGTATGGCAATACGCCATTTTAGCAGCAAAAAGAAGTGTTCGACGTACGAATGCGTGTCGCAAAGCATCGCGAGAAAACGAACGTGACCGATGTTGCCCGGCCCTGCCGAATATTCCGCGACACTGCGCGAACGCGTTCGTGCTTGAGAGCCTTCTTTTTGCTGCTAAAATGGCGTATTGCCATACCCCCCCTCTATAGTACCCTAGGACACCCAACAACTTTTCAACGCTGACGCTCATGATAAAGCTTACGCTCAACGCTCACATCGTGTCCGGACTCCGGGGCCCTTAACACGTCGTACTTAATTCGCATGAGGACACAACTGTAGGTGCGCTAGAGTCGTGCCCGAAAAGGGGATTCGGCAAAAATTGCCATAAACCTGTATAAAACTAAAACGGGCTGTATCTTTGTCAATATTGAAAAATACAAAAAAGTAGTAAGAGCATTTTTTTATTATTTTCATTCATAGAATAACCTAAAAGAAGAAAAAATTAAGATTTCAGCAATTTTCTGTAACATCCCCTTTTCAGGCAGCTTCCAAAAATGGCCACCACAGTTTTCATAGAGGGCGCCTACTTTGTGTCCTCATGCGAATATTGATCCTCAGCAAGCTGCAAGACAGTCTGCAGGTAAAGAACCGGTAGTAGAGTCCTTAAATAGCGAGTGAGGACATAGGCCGCTATATTTTAGTCCTTACGTCATTATTTATCTTCAGACTTCCCTACAAGGAAGCAAAGTCGATTGATAAAACTTCCACTTCTCGCGGTGCAGCTTCCACTTCTTAAGCGCTTCTATCGAATTTCCAGCTTCCACTTCCAACTTCCAACAAAATATGCAGTGGTGCCGTACAAAAAAAAAAAAAAAAAAAAAGATTGAGATTTGCTATTCACTTTCCCTTCCAACTTCCAACTTCTCACGTTGCGACTTCCAACTGCCAGCCTCCACTTCCTGAGCGCATTTATCGAATAACTTCCAACTTCCAAATAACTTCCCATCCTTGCTTGCCTATTTCAGTGACTGATAACAGTTTACCACAATTTGAAAATCATAAAGGAACTAATAGAATTTGTTTTAGAATACAGCTATCAGTGCAAAAGTAAAATGCAAAACATAATTGCTTTTAAATGATACAAAATAGTTTCACCAATTGTAGGTATTAATTTCTCATCCTTTTAGGGAACTGCAGGGATTAATGATGACGTAGGTAACGACTAAATATGGCGATCCATGTCCTCAATCATTATTATAGGGCTCTACCGATAGGTACGTGATTAATTGACTGAATTATGGATGAAACTGGCCGGCCATCTTTTCAAAATATTGTATTGTTACGTCGTTACGTACCTATATATTAACATTGCCATACAGCTTAATTCTTTATTTTCCAATGATGGCTCGTAAGTTAGACATTTTATAAACCGTATAGGTACTTCTGGAGTCTGGACTTCCTGAAAACTTTTCTAACGTGCAATGTTGAAAAGCTGATGTTTAATTGTTGTCAAATTCGGCCCTAGCAATTTATTAGTAATTTATTATGAAAACCTACAATAGAATACTTACATTGACTCTTCTTTCCATGCAGAGCTCGGCTATGTCGTATCGTTGTTTTACTAGCAAGAAATTTCATACTAATCGATGATAAATTTCTCGCATGATATATCCGATGCATGCGTGTCAATGATCTTCAGTTGCTTTAGGTACATATTTCTGTTCAGTGTTAGGTATTCAGAATACCTACCTACATTTTACATTAAATTCATCGACGCAACTGATGATTCCTGATAAAGCTTATGAGGGATGGGAACTGTACAAAATTCATACATGTGTACTGAATCGGTCACATTATAAGATGCCGCTTTCTGTGTTTCTAGGCTAACTGTGAGAGACATGTTATCTTGAAGTTGAAATTTTTCAAGTTTATTTCTGTTGATGAGATTTGAATCATCACCGCTACACAGTCTACAAGATTTTATTATGGTCTACACCTAGGTGCCAGATGTGATTCCAATCATCAATCTGTATACTATTGGTAAAAATGAGAGGTTTCTTCAATTACAGTACTTAACACGTTCAACTTTGAATTGGTACCTGATGTTGAACCCATTCTTTGTTACTATAGTCGCGCGTGTTCAGAGATTGCTTCAAGTTTTTGATTATTAACACGTGGAACAATGCGATTAAATTTTTGGAATAGTGAATGTTGGTTTAGTATAATCATTTTTTCAGCGGATACAATTATTGAGGAAATTCTTCGTTAGATTCTTATTTACTTACTATTCTTGAAAATTTTTGTTATTTGTTTTGTATCAAGATGACATTTTCGTTAGTCGAGACAGATGCAATCAAGTCAATAATTGATAGCTTCGTATCTGAATTCTTGGAACGTGAAAAATATCGTGGAGTCAAATCGGCTGACCGAAGATCTTCGCAAGAACCACGATCAAATTCGGGTGCTAAGAAATTTTTGCGAACTGAACAGCCACTTTTGCCTCATGCATGTCGCTCAACTTCTAGGTCGGTCAACTCAATTCGTCAAGTATCGAGCTCAGTCGAGAAGAAACAAATCGTGAGTGTACACAAGAATGACGAAGAAGCGATTGGGCTTCTAAATATCGCAAAGGAAACGTTGGACCCCAGAAATAGGATGAGATTCTTGAACAAATGCATAGCGACAGCGGAAAGTTACGAAATGCTAGCCGAGGCTTACACAAACCGTGCAGACTTTTTGTGCAGGATAAAAGAACAAGATCTCGCTTTGTTAGATATTAATCGTGCTTATGCACCTGTACAATCCAAGAAACCAAGAAAATTTCAGGTATCCGAATCTCTGAAGTCGTGGCTGGTACAATTGAAGGTGAAAAGCGACTTCGCATTGAGAGCTAGAGGGGACTACAGAAGAATGGCAATAGTGAGCACATACACTTTTTTTTTCTTTTTTTCTGCTCCTAAAGTTTCTGTTGAAGTTTGAGTATGAAACCCATATAAATTTTTCGTATTTTTTAAGGTACCTATACATATAGTATAGAGTAGACTATGAAATTTGTTTGTTTCTTTTTTAAAGTTTACATTTCTTCAATCATTGAGGGGGGGGGAAGGAGAGTTCCATAAAGAAACATTACTAGATTTGGTTTATGGGCTAGAACTAGAATCCATACTTTCCGTCATTCCTCCTGCGCAGATCGGTAATTATGATCAGATAATTCTGAGATCACCAATGAAGTGTGGTGATTCGAAAATGATTATTTGACCTTTTGTCATTCATCACAAACCATAAAAGGTAGGTAGGACGTTAAGGAAGGGCCCTCCAAGTATTCCACTGTTGAATTGCGTACCGTCAACAAGTTTTCAATCGGAGAAGGAGGGCTAGGTACCACAAAGTTCCATTGGATGGAGGTCTAATAAATACACGGAAATGATCGCTATCGCTTATACTTTTGTGACGGTTGCGTGATGAATCCTATAAAATATTAGATCACATCACGACTTGTACGTGTTACAATTTCTTCTATTCAAGGTAATCTTGCCGGGGTCTGAGTGTCTATTGGCTTTCCTTCGTGTTTCAATGAGAACGGTACCCTCGGGAACTCGGTACAGCTCAAATGTTTCTGAAGTGAAGGGAATATTCGTGGGTAGATTAATTTGTAAACGCTAAGGCCAAAGCAGCGACGCAGATAGATCCCGATGAGTAAAACAGTTCGCTTTATTCAAGATGTTCAATTTACTGTGGCACACGCTCCGAATGTGCAGAGCGGGCTAGTTTAAGAGCTAGAACTGGAGAGGGCTGAAAAAAGTCTCTATGAGAAGAGAATCTGAGGTGGAGTTGAGATGATATGAGGAGCTGTATTTGATTTTTGCTCGTAATACAAGGCTTGGTATTTGACATATGTTTCATGTCTTTTTTTAAGCTTTGCCATTGAGAATCATATTGAGTGTAGTGAGGAGTGAGTAAAACACTAGATTGGAAAATTCTCAAGTGTACGATTCTACTTTATTAATTAGTTTAGAAGAGTACTTGCGGGTATTACCTGATGATGGGGTAGTACCTATTCAAAAATACTCTTGTAAGCCATGAAGTAGAATTGAAGCTATGTGTTCACATGTCCGCATCCTCGTGTTCTTACGACCATAACCATGGTATATGGAAACTTTCCATCATTGATGTTATCTCAGCTCTACCTCTAATTTCAGAATTTTCGTCCGGGCGTCCGTGGGGCCCTCTACTTCCGTATACTAGTCTCTATCAGGCTAAGAATTGGAGGGTGTTGATACAATATAGTGATAGAAATTTTACACTAGGTTATACTGGGTTAAAAAAGTACTGAATTGAGGGCGTCAACTAGTTCGATAGTTTTTGTTTTCAGAGTTCAAAACGTCAATTTCTCCCTCTTTACTTTAGGATTCGTACGCAGTCCTTTGGGAGGGGGTGGGGGTAGATTGGAAAAGCAGTGCATCATTCAAGGAAAAAAATGTATGTGGTATTCAAACTTTAAGAAAATATTACTCTTTGTAGTAGGTACGATAAAGATTCTTATAGCATTGACGACATTAATATTGACTTTTTTTAGGAATATCCTTTCAAGGTGGGTCCGGATAGATCGGCTCGCGCCGAAGCTTTTAAATTTTCTCGTAAAACTCGAGTGCCCGATGAGTCGCAACTGGATGCAACTGTATATGAAGACATACCTCATGATATATGGAACACATACAACAATTGCCCATCACGGAAACTTTCAGATAAGGTTCAACTCACTTATACCATAGAAAATGGTTGGCATTGGGTCGCCAAGGAAGAGATTGTACCAGGTTTGTACCTTCTTATTCCCTTCTAAATTTCCTGGAACCGTATTTAGGGGGGAGGAGCACATTTTCAACTTATTATATGCTGGCACTGGTTTGAAACTGCTTTCTGTAACACTACTAAATTTTCAGACAGCTGTTGTAATTCAAGGGAAATTATTTTCTTTTTCTGCGGGTTAAAAAATAATTTTCAGAAACTTTTAGACACCCGATACGTACAGATATGAAAAAAAATATAGGAAATAACATATCTTAAAATGCCTTTCTTCTTTTTTGATTGAACGGTCGTTTCAAAGCTCCCCCCTCACTGTTTGGCTGAGATGGTTCAATGGGTCCGATAAAGCGTAATGTCCATTTTACACATTGTTCGCAGGTGAGCTGCTTTCAATCCAGGATTATTTTGCAATAAAAATATCCGAGGAAAATATGCATTTCTACTGCTCCTATTGCACAATTTGGTTTCTGGCACCGATTCCGTGCAGAACATGTCAAACGGTAAGATGAAAAAACTTGCAGCCCACCTAGTTAGTAGAGCCCTATAAATACGAGTGAGGACATGGTCCGCCATATTTAGTCGTTACGTCATCATTTGTCTCCATAGCTCCCTATTCAGATGAGAATTTGTGTGATTAGTGAAGCAATTTTGCATTTCTCAATAGTGTTGAGTCTTGCATTTTGCTTCGGCACTCAGTCTAGTATGTTCTCTCATTATTTTCAAAATAATCATGATAAACTGTTATCAGTCATTAAAATAGGAGACTGTGAAAATAATGATGACGTAACGACTAAATATGGCGGTCCATGTCCTCACTCGTATTTATAGTGCTCTAACCTAGTTAGCTGCTTTGTTAATTGAGGCAAACAGGGAACCTGTTTTGTGGGAGTCACTCGGGTGCAGTGTTAAGCTTCGAGGTCGAAAATTTTCCAAGTTCCTTTCCCATCGTATATAGCTAGAAAGTTGAAAGTTTCCTAAGAACCCCTCCTATATAGCGTCAAGGTCAACGTGCCCGGTGGTCGGCACCGTCACTTTTCTTCAATTTACCGATGAGACGGGTTCCTTGTTGAAAGTTCTACCAAGATTTTTT
This sequence comes from Aspidiotus rigidus, assembly GCA_035079385.1. Taxonomy (NCBI): domain Eukaryota; kingdom Metazoa; phylum Arthropoda; class Insecta; order Hemiptera; family Diaspididae; genus Aspidiotus; species Aspidiotus rigidus. The sequence continues at coordinate 1,832,262 of JAVHKY010000035.1, forward strand.
ATTTCATTCATTGATTCAAGTTCAGAAACTTGTCGAGGGGTTTGGGGTTGGATAATAGCTTCTATCCATGTCGGTATTATTAATGATCTTTTTTCTTCACTTCAGATCGTTGGAAAATTTTCACCCTCCACCCCGTAAGAAAATTCTTCATCCAAGAATACCCTAAAAAAGAATAAAAGAATAGAAATAGCTATGCAGGAAGAACGAACGGGAGTTAACATGTCTCCTCCAGAGACACATAGTATCGCATTTTATATGCTTGCTTATTTGTACTCGCTTTTAGGTAAATGGTCATTCACATGCCGTTTTTTAGACTTGTACGAATCAGTAAGACTTGGGAACCCTAGAGATTGTTCTGGCAATAGTTTTACTTGACTCCACAACTAGTGTTGATGAGTCTGAGATTTACCCTAAAAAGGCTAACCTTTGGAGATTTTGTCTCTTTCAAGTCGCACTTTTCAAGTTCTTCTTATAAGATTTCGCGCCCAAAAAGTTTTTAAGGCCTAACTGTAGAGACTCAAAAATTACCCAAACAAGGAAAAAGTTGATACCGTGTATGTTACTCGGTTGTCCATTTGCTGTTATTCATAAAAATATTTTCAGGAGATGTACTGCAGTGAACGTTGTCGTAAAATAGCGTACGAGTCGTACCACGAAACTGAGTGCAGATTACTACCTCACCTTTCCAATTTAAAGGAAAGAGAACTCACCTTACTTGCTTTACGAATATTTCTAACTGGTACGAAACAAGATAACTCGGAACTGTTCGTCCTGGATTCAAAAGTGGAAGTGTACAACGGTATGTTCGAGAGGGATACCCGGTCAGAACAGCACATGCTTCTGAACAATTATCTCACAGTTTCGACCTTAATGTGGGATAAATTATTTACCGAGTTGTTGGATTCTAATTTACGAAATGATGTTATCGAGGTTTTCTTGGGACTACGCAGAATTAATTTCTTCCATACGAAATCTGATGTGGTCAGTATCAATGCTATAACATTGTTGACTCCTATATATGAAAATTTATCCTCAGCGTTATGGTTTTTGTGCAGTTTAGTCCTTCATTCAGAAAGGAGGAAAAAATAGCGCTAGTATTTCTTGTACAGAACGTTGCACTTTTATCCTACAATCGTTCCGGTATAGATGCGCAATTCTTCAAGGAAGATTCTGATAACAGACCTCAAATTAAAAGCATAGGATCTGGCTTACATACTCTCCATTCATTGCTGAATAATTCATGTAGTGCACCCGCCGCAAAAATCCGCGACAGAAGACGTGAACTTATATTTGCAGTAAGGCCTATTGCAGCTGGAGAAGAAGTGAGTTTATAGCGGTCATAAATTATACAGAATGGTGCTGATTAATAAGGAACAGTGAAAGATAGGTATGCGTAAGTGATAAGAGTAGCTAACCGTCATCCTGTTGACAAAGCCGAAGAAGGTGCAATCTGAGTAGTATAGGTAGAGCCCTATAAATACGAGTGAGGACATGGACCGCCATATTTAGTCGTTACGTCATTATTATTTTCACAGTCTCCTATTCTAATGACTGATAATGGTTTTTCATGATTTGAAAATAGTAAGAGAACGTACTAGACTAAGTGCCAAAGCAGAATGCAGTTCTCAACACTATTGAGAAATGCAAAATTGCTTCACTAATCACACAAATTCCTCATCTGAATAGGGAGCTATGGAGTTAAATGATGACGTAACGACTAAATATGGCGGACCATGCCGTCCTCACTCGTATTTATAGGGCTCTAGTATAGGTATCCTAAAAGAATTTTAAACATCAAGCATACCCTGTTGACCAAAATGATGAACCCATGGCAAAAACACCATGCCCCCATTAGGTACTTAGGTAAAACATGCCCACATGGGGCAACCATGTTCAACGGGATCAAATACAAGAATTCTAACGACAAAATACATAGGGGAACTTACTTATTTTTCCATTTCTGACAGTATATTCTTTCTGATTTAACGGAATTTCAATATTTTGATATTTAAATTTCTTTCGTAGCACTCCTAAAATCTCTCAAAACTGTTCCTCCTTCGACTTTATCAACATGGTGACGGTCCTCTTCTTATCATTTGCGTGTGCTTATCTTATGCAGTTCCAAATATAGTTATAATCAGATATTATTTCGGTCATATTGTTTGCTATTCCTGAAGATTGTTCTATCGTAATCCAAAGAAGTACGTTTTTCTTTTTTTAACTTTATAAAAAATTTCCCTTCGATCAACATGCTTTTCTTATTCACCTTCTTCAGAGGATTTTAAGATACTTTATTTGTTTGTCTTAGTTAGATACTTATATATTTCACGATCATAAATAAGTACAAAAACATTTTTTTCGCAGATTTATGTATCGTACTCTGGAGACTATGGAAAAAAGGCTTATAGAGAACGTAAGAAAGACCTGCTAGATCAACACGGAATCGATAGGTGCTGCTGCGTGGCTTGTCGCAAAAAGTGGCAACCTTGGAATGGACTATCAAGCCATCATCAAAATCGTTACCACGAGCAAAACAAGAAGTAAATACAAAGGGTGAATGAGGAGTTATCTGTCAAAAGGGCTCCTGACCGATGTGATTCTCATGAAATGGGTGCCCTCTTGACAGATGACTCCTCAAATATTCATTGATTTCCCAAATGTGAAGTTCAAACGAATTTCTCCCTCACTAAATTTTATTACGTCTATGTTTCAGGAAAAGAAAAGAACACGAAAAGACGATTGCGACATGGCAGAGAAAATTTGAGCGATTTCTAGCCGATCCGGCCGAAACCACAGAAGTAAATTTGGAAGTACTGTGTAAAGCTCGATCGTACCATCTTAACTGTTTGAAAACCCCATCAGTCTCTTTGTGGTTGTGTGAAGATTTAATAAAACAATTCATGTGGACGTTGCGAGGTGATTTTCGCACGTCTTTAGTGGAAACAAATCCGTCACCGCCGCCACAACGGTCTCCAATCAGTGCGGAATTATAAGTATTATCCTAATCAATAATTTTACATGTCTTGTGAATTTTTGTACATATAAATCGTGATCTACAATTTTGAAGATTTTCCAATAACTTAGTTTTAAGCTGCTTCGTTCCTGTTTCTTTGTGTACGTAGGTAGTAGGGGATAAATTAGATTTACTCATCAATACTGACTCGACTAAAATTGAGCGAGAAATTCTACAGCAATGACAGAAAAATAAACATTTCAAGCAGAATATCTCCATTTTAAATCATACTTTCGAAATATAAAGAATATTTTGACAGAAGAACGTGATCATGAAGCAATCTCCGTGTTCTAAAAATAAATAAATTTTGTATATGAGATATTCCCAAATGTGGGTACAGATTTGGTCATATTTCTATTTAAAACCAGCACAAATTGCTCAGTCGAACGCAACTTACGATTTCATTTTCGAAAAAATACGTTTGAAGATCGCTTAAATATACTTGCCACTTTGAGTATCGAAGTAGAAATATTAGAGAGTTATTAGTTTAGAGGGTCATTATTAAGTTGCTCAGTTAAAAATTTGAAAGAAGTTCATGTAAAACATTGACCTACAGAATATAGACTAACGTTTCCCCACACCACTATTGGAAACCTACCTATGAGGCCGAGTCCCCCCCCCCCTCCTCGATGAACTTGGAATCTCAAACCCTCGACCTAATCCAGAAATCTGCGAGGCAGGGTTTGATTTTCCCAGTCCCAGTGTACAGTACATTAGGCTATACTAACTTTACACTATAGACTTAAATTAGGTCCAATTGGACTTTACTAGCTTCATACTATAGACCTACTAATACTGGCCTTTTTTTTTTCTAAACGGCCACTAATGGAAAGCACCAATCCAATTATTTCCTGGAAGTGTGGTCAGTCCACCTCAGACAGTTCAGTAGAGGACACACATCCGAGCACCCACCAGTGTAACTGATGATCCAGCAACAGGCAGCGCACATTGTACTAAACAAGATTTGGCGACGTGCTTTTGTGCTGCAAGACTACCTGCGGATGCTGCATGGCTTCAGGAACACGACCCGTCTATATGGCTGCTGCGTCTGTTGGTTCGCATCATGCGCCGCGACTACTAACACATTGTCGCCGGTTCCAGCTAACCTCTCCCCGGGTGCAAACAAAAAGAGGTGGGTAGCCTCAGATGGGCAATGGGGCCTTGACCAACTGTTCATGTTCTCTACGACACGTAGATAAGAGGTTGACGACACTTTTTGGAAGTTATGATTATGGGCATTTGGTACCTCCCGGTGGGCCAATACTTCGCAGTATCTGCTATCTGTGAACGGTGCGATTCATTGGTGAAGACTCATCTGGTTCTATGTAGAAGGTGCAACCTTCACCAGCCCTGACAGATCGGGTAGACTCACAATTATTTTATTGCAGTGCTGCTCCAAGAAATCGGTCACATTATAAGATGCCACTTTACGTATTTATTTAAGCCCATTGTGGGCGACATGACCGTTATCTCCAGGTTGAAATTTTTCAAGTTTATTTCTGTTGATAAGGTTTGAACCATCACCTACATAATCTACAAGATTTGATCATGGTCTAGCTATACCCAGGTGCCAGAGTAATTCTAATCATCATAATAGGTGTGATATCGGTGAGATCAGAGGTTTCTTCAATTACGATACCTAACAGCACGTTCAACTTTCAATTGGTACGTAGGTACCTGGTTTTGAACCATTTTCTGCTACCAGTGGTGCGTGTTTGGCAAATTTTTGATTCTTAACACGCGCCAGAACAATGAATTTTTGGAATACTTAGTGAATGTTGGTTTAGTATTTAATCATTTTCAGTGAATACCTACAATATTATTGAGGAAATTCTTCGTTAGGTTCTTATATTTACCAATTCCAAAAATTGTTTTCACTTGTATCGTACCAAGATGACATTTTTGTTAGTCAAGAGTTTCAAGTCAACTTTCAAGTCACGATCACGATCACCGTTCGTTTATCAGTACTTTCTAGGCATTTTACATAGGCGACGCTAGCGATCCTACAATGTGCCCGGTCCGAATTGGTGCAACGTTGTATTCATGCGCGTGGGCTCCTTCGTGCATATGTCACACGTATCTTTAGTCACACGTTCACGATTTACACACTCACACTACTCACATCGCGGTATCGCGCGACAACTGTTTTCTTATCTGAACTGAAAGGAAAATTGTGACCGCACCGCAGTCCGCACACCTTATGAGGTAGGCCTAATTTAAATTTCAAAACAGAATCAAAATTATTTGCGCAGAATTAACGTCGTAATTAATAACTGCGACACGGATAAAGACGACGATTCTCTATTACAGATCATCTCTTAAGTCAGGCCCGGTCATCAGAGTATTTTGTACCCTCCAAGTATTCAGTTCCGTTTAAACGTTTTCCTTTCTATTTTTCTTCAAAAACTACGTACGTGAACCCGCGAATTAATCAAAGAGCTACGTTTCAACTCGTTACAACATAATCGAATCCCGATCCGCTTGAGATCTTCTCTTATTAATCGCTTTCTTCTGAACGTTCAGACGAAAGATAAAAGAAGCAGTGCTGTTCGTGAATTCGAAGAGGTGAGTAATGGAAAACTGGTGTAATTTATGCAGCTCAATAACCCGGTGTCTTTTCTCTTTTTTTATAGCAGGTACACGTGTTTTGATATCTAATATTTTGGATTATTTTTACTAGATTACTACTTTTCCTTTAAATGCTCAAAAACGCATTTAAGCCTTTGCAAACCGAACTAAAAATTAGAAGGTGGCGAGCGAATTTCTTTCAGTATTTCAGTCTAGGTAACCACAAACTATTAAATGATTCTTCTACAACTCTGTGTCCGTAGTGTAACTGACCAGTATGAGCGTTTCCGTTAATGCGAAAACTGCCAAGTGCTAATTTTTACGGAAACCTTGAACCTTCGAGCTTTTGCGTTAAAGCTTTTTACTAATTCAAATACGCTCGCTTTCTCGTTTCATTCTGAACTAATTACTAATTTCGTTTACTGTTCTGTCAGATGTTCCTCGGATTTTTTGTTTTAAAGGGTAATTTCTGTACGATTATATTTGCACCGGAGCTTGAGTGGTATCCTTAATGCGCTTTACTGCTTGAAATTAGTTCCTTTAGCTCGAACTCCTAATACGCACTTGGGGCGTTATATTTGAGACATTTTTACGAATCACAATGTATCCATTTCTAATAATTTCCAGGTATTCATACCGCTATGATCAATTTGCAAACGAAACCGAAACTGTTAGTTATTGCCGGTCCATCGGGATCCGGTAAGTCGACTATATTGCAGAAATTGTTTTCTGAATTTCCTGACAAATTCGGATTTTCGGTATCGCACACTACTCGTGCTCCAAGACCTGGAGAAACAAACGGCGTTCATTATCATTTTACGACGAGAGAAAAGTTGGAAAAAATGATCGAAGATGGAGAGTTCTTAGAGTCAGCTATCTATACGAATCACTTATGCGGTACCAGGTAAGAATACTTTGAACAAACTTTCGGCATCTAATTACCCGACGGATATTTGTTATCGTAATTTTCAAACGTTTCAGTAAAGCTGCAGTCGAGAAGGTCTGGAATGAGGGGAAAATCTGCGTGTTGGATATCGATACCCAAGGCGTACGACAAGTAAAATCAAAACCAGATTTGGAATCGATTTTCGTGTTTATTAAGCCACCATGTCTCGAAACACTAGAAAAAAGACTACGAGATCGTAAAACAGATTCGGAAGAAAGTATTCGTAGACGTTTAAAAGTTGCGGAGTCAGAATTAGAATATGGTTTGTTTTATTCCCACTCTGCGGCTATTTTGATTTCAAAAGATGACTCATTGAACAATGAACGGTTTTTATTTTTCAGCGAGTAACGAAGACAACTTTCATCTCGTGATTGTGAACGATGATTTGGAACGAGCTTACCGGCAGTTTCGAGATTTCCTCGTTGAAAAGTATAAAAATATACTTTCGAGGCCAAAAATCAAGTGAGTATAAGATGCAAACACGTTTTGTGCACAGCATGATTTTGTTTTCAAAATTTAAAAAAATGCATCTATTTTACATTTCAGCCACGCGTAATTTGCGGCCGAAGACGCTACAATGGCTTCTTTCTCCTTGTTTTTTCTAAGTCTTATTCTTAGTGAATCACTATCAAGTGTAAAATCGTTTAACGATTGGTCACATTGTTGAATCGTCCATTTGAGCATTACTAATGACTTTTTTAGATCTCAGGTATGAGTACTTTCATTATTCGTAAAGTTTGACAGATTATTTTCTTCACCAATCAAGCCTATCAGAAAATTTCAACTTTTCGATTTTTTTCTTCATCTCACGCCTGTCGTAATTTTTTAATCGCGTTAGCGCCGCTTGTTTCATTAAAACATTTTCTTAACACTTGACGTGACGCTTCGGATTGGTCTGATTTTTGTGAAAGTACAGTACATTCTCTAGAAGTTGAGAAAATTTCGAGTACTCTCAACAATCTCTTCAAAGTTCTAAAAATTCGTAAAACCGAAAATATCGTTCTACTTCTGGAAGGTCCTCGATCGAATTCGATTCAATCCATTCAATTACAAAGAACGTTTAAGTATTAAAATTAAGGGTGCCAAACTTCAAAAAAGTATCCTTTAATATCGTACTTTCTGTGAAATATTTTGGGCCTATGCTAAGGTTTAAGTCTGCTGAACTTATGTTTTTAATCATTTGAAAGCGTTACGATTATTTCGCTATGAACTCAACAGTATTAATTTTTTCCCGCCATCGTCACATATAGACGCATTTGCTTACATCATAATAGAGTTAGATCATTATTTGTTATTGTGAGCGATACAAGAATTTTTGATTTTTGAGATTTTTTTTTCTATTTTGTATACGTGTATTTTATGTATTATTATCGACGTATGTATTTCGAAATACGCTATAATATTAAATTACGCAGTTTTCAAAAATCAGTGTTGAGCGACTTCTTTGAAAATTTAGATATTTATCGATGTAACCAAATTCGCTCTCATGTTTTTTCTTTACTGTATCGTCAATAAAGTTATCTCAATCAAATACGTTCAAATTTCGACTTTTTACTGCAAGAAACGGTATTTAGTTTTTGTGATGTTCAGGAAAAATTTGTTCTCTGGGTTTGTAGTATTCTGGGTGGTGATTATAAGTAGATATGACATGTATGTTTTAAAGCACTGCATTTATTTACCTGACGTAAGAGACTTTTTCTGTATTACTGACTAACTCAAAAAATCCTGAAAATCAGGAGAAGTTTTCCCGAAAAACGCAACAAGTCAATTTTTAGAAAATTTCGACCAAGTGTTGATTCCCGTAGTATTTTTAACGAGGAATCGAATGCACACACTTTCTTTGCAATAAGTCCAAACGCTGATGTTGAAAACGTACTTCGAGAAACCTTTTTCCGACAAAATGTAACAAATCCAAGCGAAAATGCGTTCAAAACGCAAAAAGTCCACAATATCTCACAGAATTCAGCCGGCCGATTGACCGTGTAGTTTTCAAGGAATGTAGAGCAAAATGCCGTCACGAAGCCGTGATTTGTGAGCATTATGATCAATTATATTCCAAATTCATTGATTTTAAAAACCGCACTAAAAAAGGCGAACCTGACGTTTTGCAGGTGACAACCCACATCATCAGAAGAACTTATAACCTCTATCGTCCAGTTAAGAATTTTTTACGAAATTATATTCTATTCTTCTTGGCCAAATGTTAAAGAACTCAGAATTGAATGCTGATGAAATTAATGATTGAGCGTGAGTGTCTATCAAAGGATGACACTACTATTTGAATTGGTACTGTAGTGAGATGGATTTACAAAAAAAAACTTACATATTAATGTTTATTGTTAATCGAATATTTGTACTTTAAGATTGATTTTATTCTTTTCATAGCTGTCTTAACTTCTACCTAGTGAGTTTTTACACCTTTCGCTCAATAGAATATCATTTCGAAAATTTGTTCAAGACACCGAACGTATTCGTCCATCAATTCCGAAATTGAAATTAGTTCTACAAATTGAAGTTCAGAAATATTCCTACATAACTCTGGAATTTTAAGCATTTTGATTCCAATTGAAAAATAATATCAATGAGACGGACATTAGGGGAAACTCTGCGAGAACTAATTTTTGTAAAATCTTGATTTATAATTCTGTAGTGACCTTGAAAACATCTTTATAGTCAGGCTTCCTTCGCAAAATTTGAATTGGTAATTCAGAATATTAGAGGTAACAAATGAAACCCGCATCATTCCAATCGAAATTTAAATCAGTAAAACGTTACGCTAAAATGTCATCTATACACGAATGACTCGTTGAAATTTATCTAATTTTGGAATATTCATAACGTACGGTACCTACTTGTAGGTAATTGGAAAATGGAATCGTAGGATCAAAATTCCAACGAGGGAAATAATAAGATGGGTACTATTTTTTTTTATCACGGATTTTGTAAGATTATGAATTGCTTTGCTAGAATGTGTTCCACTTTTAGAATTTACAATTTCCTCATGATTGGGCTACAAGTGCCCTGCTGGTACTTCCTAAATGAAGAATCAGAAGCGCGTACGAGACGAAGAAAAGGACATCTGATGTTATCAAGTAATTTGAATGGAGCCTCAGCCTCTAACGCACGAAGAAATATCCCTTATATTTATTTGAGTTCTTCTGTATATTTTAATGTCAGTAAGGTTTGAATTTATATTCAATCGTGATCGAAAAAAATTCGAAGAAAGGTGCTGTTGGTATCGACGTATAGTCTTGAAGATAGACGATTATTCGAAGATGAATCCATCGCACAAAATGTTTGACGATTCTCAATAAAAAAGTGTGAATGTAATGAGCTAGCTTTTAACCTGTTGCAAACATTCTCGATAATGTTCAGTTTGGACAGTCTTAGACTTGGGAGTATAGGTATTACGTTTCCTTTTCGGTTACAGAGGAAGGTTTTCTTCTAGACCCACTAAATGCTAACAACGAGAATATCTCATCTAACAGCCATACATTTTGTTCTGTAATCTCATCTTCTCAAGGACGCCATTTGTATTGTGAATAAAAATGAACCTCGTATAGATAAAACCTAAATATACCTAAGTTAGGCCTACCTACCACAAATCGTACAAGCTCACATTCTGTTACTGTATACCTACTGATGAAACGAACGTGTACATACATGCACAGTAGACACATGCGTGAAATTCACGAAGTTCCATTATCGACATTCTGATCGTAGAAAAATGTTGTGATATTATGCCGATAATTTGTTCAAATTGCTTCCTATTTCAGTTAGTCGGTACCTATGTATGGCAGTTTTAGTATAATTTCTCGCTCACTCGTTAATAACAATGGCAGAGTACGATATGAAAAGTAAAGATATTCTGGAGGTAGTAGCGAAGGACGAGGACGCTCTCAAATATCGATATTTGGTCGAAACAGAAGGCATCCCTGTCAATAGAAAGTATTATGAAGCAGGCGAAGGTACGGCTGCACATATTGCCGCGAAATACGGTAATCTAAGCATCATCAAGTACTCAGTGGAGAAAGACCCGTCACTTCTTTCTGCCAGAGACGACGGAGGCAACACAATATTCCTTCTAGCGATACAGTACGGTCATATGGATATAGTGAAATACTTTGTGGAGCAATGCGGCGTGAGCATATCGGAGCGATACACTCGCCCAAAAGGAAATACCGCTATGCATCACGCAGCCGAACATGGTCAACTGGCGATTCTCAAATACCTTGTGGAAGAACGAAACGGTGACGTTAATGTAACCAATGATTTTGAACAACCGCCTGTTTTCATAGCTGCGCTACATAAACAATATCCGGTCATCTACTATCTGATCGAAGAACGAAACGCCGATTTGACCATGCTTGATCATAGAGAGAACAACATTTTATTCATGGCGGTTAATGCGGATGATTTAAGTATTTTGAAATATCTACTGGGTAAGGGAAACTTCGACATCGACCACAAAAATGCACTCAGCGATACTCTTCTGAGTCGAGCAGCTCTGCAGGATCGCTACGAGATAGTGAAATACCTCGTTGGGACAAAAGGGGCCGATGTGAACTTGACCGACGAATGGGGTAAAACAGCGTTGCACAGTGCGGCTCGTAAAGACAATTTTCAAACAGCGAGATATTTAGTCGAACATGGAGCTGATCCTCGAGCCAAGAGTATCGACGGTAAACTACCGGTAGATGAGGCCACCAATAAACGGCTAGTTTTGTTTTTAGTAACAGCGGCTGCCAAAACGCGAGAACGTCGAAGCATAGAGCCCAATTTATTTTTACAGCAGATTCCTAATGATCGCGGAAGCATGCAAGAAATTACCGAGAGTCGTTTAGTGCGTTTCGGGGAGACTACGTCCCACCTACAAAATCTGCTCATAACCGCCCACGCTATCATTCATAGACATCAGCAACAACCTCAGTGGTTCGTGTCACCTCGGGAATTACTTCAAAATCGGATGGATCAGAATGCGATTAGGGCGGTAAAAAAGCTCAATATAGACTGCATCGACAGAAAGAAATGACGTATGAGAAAATATTAAAAAACTGACTTTATTTATAGTACGAAAATCGAACTAAGAAGTCCCCTAGAAAATCGTATCCGTTTACAAAACACAGTCTTATAAAAAAAATATCTACAAAAAATTCCACATAATAATTAATACAATATAAACATTAACTTTAATACGCACGAGTATGTTTTAAGTCGTTTAAAAGTAAAGACTAAAGTGAATAAATAAAGATTTTAAAAAATACAATAATCATTATAAAGTCTTATTCATTAAAGTAACGACAAATAAAACAAAATTAATACTCTCCGCTATGCGCAGACATTCTACATCATTTTGTACATATAAAAAATTACTACTCTACATAATTCCGAAGACACGCAAACACAATACAATCAAAAACTAGTGACGATGCATAAGACAACGCATTTTAATAATGAAATTTACAATAATTATATTATTTCCTTAAAGAAAAATTTTCTAAGTGGTAACAACTGCGCTATCAACCTGAAATAAAATTGAGAATACGTTTAAGAAGACGATCGAGTAATTTTACGGTTGCAATATTCACAATTAGAACGTGTAAAATAAACTCACTCATGTTGCCTAATGTTTCATTGAACAATCAGTCGACGTAGTGGATGTGGAGCTCGTGGAGTCACGTCTCCGACTACTGTAACGATGACAACTATTGCTGCGTTCGCAAGCACCGTGAATTGGCGTATGTACCTCAACCTTGAACTTCGCAGTAGCCGTAACTTTAGTGGTAACATGACCGGACGCTGAAGAAGTCCCACTCGTTGACGAGGCCAACGACGACGACGACAGATTCTTCGTCATCCGATGTCCGATAATCGGAGACGAATTACAAGAACTTTCATTCTCGTTCCCGCTAAGGTTGCTGTACGACGAAGCGGTTGCAGTAGGGGCTGCCTATAATATAAGATAAAACGATCTCGATTAAAAATCTTTCCTCATTTCAGCGCCGATATAAGGACTCATCAAATCGTACGCGTACCTGCGAATGCGGCTGAGTGAAAGTTGTCGTCTCTACAATCAATTCAGGCTCGACGACGATTTCGTGCGTGGCTGAATCCCACGAGCCCGGCTCCTCAGTAATCGTGCTCAAAGACGGATTACGTTGTCGGCGCATCGAAGGCGCCGACGCTCCCCGCTGTGAACTCGATTTTCGTGACTTACGAGTCGGCTGCGGTGACGGGGTGCCAATCCTGTCCGGATAATCGAGAGGTTTAACCTAAAAATTAAATTAAGTGTTTGTTAGATGGTCATAGGGAAAAATACAATCTTTATGAATATCTTTAATGGTACATAAAGAGTCTGATAGAGAGAAGAAAGGGGGATCATCAATTTAGACATTCGTTTCTTTAATTCTTACCTCTGCTGGTGGACCGAACAGTAAGAGAAATACTGGAAAGAAGAATCCTCCATTCACGATACCAATAATATTTATGATCGTCAGCATACGGAAGAAATAACTGTAATCAAAATTTTACTATTATTGAAAAGAACAAGCAACGGCGTAACGTTAAAATTGCAAGCGGTTCAACTCCGAGATATTAGGGCACATAATAATCGTTATACTTTGGTCTTTTACTAAAAAAGTCATCAGCCGAGTATACCAGCCCAGAGGAACTTCTACGGAAGAAGCAGTGAGTACTTAATTTTACAAAAAAAAAAACTCAAAAATTATCAGGGTTCATCTCAAATTCCTTTCGCCTGCTCGATACGAGAACCTTCTCATACGGAAAAGGAAGCCTCTCAATGTAATCTTAGCAAGTTCATCAACACCCTCAAAAGGAAATTTTCTTATTGAATCGAATGAAAACAAAAAAACATCGAAATATTAATTTAGATATGCTTTGAACTGACTAAAAAGTGCGATGAATTGTTCAATTTTCTACGACATTTTAGATTCGATCGAGAATTTCAATCTTTTTGCAAAGGTGGGGAAATTAACGGTAAAAGTAGAAAAATTGTTTCCCTTCATTCTTCGTCGATCAAGATAAATAACCATAATAATTACCTGACGATGAAATCAAAATCACTGATGAATAACATGGCGAAGGCAAGTATCATCCCTAATGCTCCGCGTCCGATAACAGGGGACATATGTTTCAAGGCTAATTCCAGTCTTCTTTCTCTATTTCCGATGGCAGTGAGGAAACTCTGAAAAAACAAACAAAATTTCATTAATAGAAGGATTAGAGAGAAGTCGAGCATGTAAGTCAATCGTCTCGACACTCACCAAACAAGTATGCACGACATAAAACGCGTCAATGCCGACCGCTACTATTACTAAGACAGCCGAAATAGCGTTTAATTGGATTCCCATTAGACTGAAGGCGCCCAAAATTTGCACGATCATGAAGGTCACGTTGACTGTAACTAACGTGGCTGCCCACAAATTCAGGAACAGCAGTGCCACCACGCAGAATAAGAGACCCAAAGCGCAGAGAACACCAGTCATCATCTCCCACCCCAGCTCTAGATAGTGCTCCCAAAAGAAAAACGGGATACCGATCATGAAATTAGGAAGTCCACTAGCTTCGTATTTCGTGCACAGATCGCGTACTTGCGATATCATTGCGGTGAATTGCGTCGTGTTGGTCAGACCCTGTACTTCAAATGGTATCTGCGAGTAAATTAATGGCAACGCTTTTGGAATCTCCAGCTGGTAATCATTGGCCACATAGCACCACTGTTTTGGTTCAGGCTTCAAATTTCCTTGAGAAGCGCTGTAAGCGAGCGCGTCATTACAGACCCACGCTGACAGATAGTTATAAAACGCATCGGGATTGATGATGCCATCTTCATTCACTAGACGCGTTTGTGGTACTAGCGATTTATCAACTGGTTTCTCCGCATAGCCAGTCTGCACCATCAATTTGTACGCAAGGATCCCATCTTCGCTGGCATTGGGGGACCAGTGTTCTTGAGTAATAGATCCCAGCATCCAATCTCGATCAAACGCTTTTTGCAAACCTGCGTGAAAGATTAAAACAAATTAGATATTTTCTATAATTCGAGCCAATGACGTTAGAAAAGATGTCCCACTTCAACTTACCAACCAACCAATCTCTGAACATGCTCAACCAAAACTTAGGCAGTCCTCCATTGGAGTTTTTCACTATTTGAGGAACTCTGGTGAATGCGTTATGGTATTCGTACAATAATTGTTGGTTTGTCGGATACTCGAAATTATCTTTCGTAACTGCGAACATGGTGTAATATCCGAAGTATTTTTCCTGAGCTTTTAAAAACGAGTGCTCGTTTGTACCGCGTGGAACTATATCCGACAGATCTAAGCCGTACGTCAATTTGGTTATGTTCCACGTACTCGCAATCATTATAATAAAAAATGCTATCACAGTCAACGTCTTAATCAATTTTTTGCTTAGGAACTTAGTATAATGCTCTAGAAAATGCTCTGAGGAGCACTGTTGATCCAGCTCCATAGGAGGCGAACCGAATTCCAGAACTTCGTTTGATAATAAACTCTTCAGCAAACCTGGATTCTCTTCTTTATTTCGCTATAAAATGAAATAAGAACGGTAAAATACACTCAGGAATAATAAACAAAATGCTATAAATTTCCACATACCATATCCGAGGCAGCCAATACAGTAACCGTTTGTGAACGATCGGGTGGTAAAGCACAGGTAACAGCTTGCCTCTTTTTTGAATCGCAGACGTGCTTATGCGATTTTCTTTGGATCTCGGGAGAGCCCTCTAAACAGGGCCAGTTACCATCTCCCGGCATGACGCAACAAAAGCAAAATATATCTACCCTGCCGGAGCTGAAAACAAAGGAAAAGTAAAAATTGTTAACATACGGTCTTCTATTTCTCCAATTTATAACAACAGTACATCGAAATACTCACTTTCGTCTACTTAAATCAATTTTAATAATAGTTGGAATTACAATTAGAGAAATGACTAGATTGAATACAACTAGAATTGCCGCTTGTAGCGAAAATGCTCGGAGGGAGGGGATAGGAATGTTGTACGCTGCCGCTAGGAAGGCGCTAACTAAACACGCTGACTGTAGCAACACGATTAGGCCTCCTTTTCTCAGCATAACTCCGGTCGGATCCTACAGAAATGAAATGAAAATAAATTGAAGATCGAGAATAAGAGTTTGAATACGATCATATAAAACACTTACACGTGATTGCGTATCCGTAGGTGATTGTCGCGCGTACGCGCTCATGAGCAGGAACAAATCAAGGACACCTATGCTGAGGCCCAGGTATGGCATTACCTTTGGATGAGAAACAAAGGATATTGAAAAAATACCATAAAATCTCTCCAAAGAAGATGCGCAATTTGAATACTTACATGAATTGTCGACGTATTGAAAGGAATGCCGACTACAGCACAAATTCCCAAACCCGCCGCATTTGCTAAACTTATTATTAACACGCCGGCAATTCCGACAGCTGTTTGCGATAGAATTGGATTGCTGTACTTAAATAGAACTAATCCTACGAATATTAACTGCACAGAAAAAATGTAAACAAGTCATTAATTTATGATTGTCAAAACCGTTCGGTGTGGTGATAAAGATTACTGATAAACTTACCATAATGAGGTAACCAATAAATATATTTTTTAGATTTACTTCGGAAAAATGACTTAGAATATCGTTAAGCAGGACGGTGGAAAACGGGTAGATATTGTAATGCAGCGTATCATCATTCGAAAGCTTCATCTGTTTATTAATTTCCTGATGAAAAAACAAAAAAATCAATTCGTACAATGAATCATGGAAATTTCATCCTTATCAAATGGACATTAAGCGTGAACCAAACGGGTAGGTACCGGTACGATAGAAAAATTTTACGTTCGCTTACCTCAGAAAATTTTCGCTGCCACGACTGCAAAACCAACGAAGCCTTTTGAGGCGACCAATATATTTGTTGTACTTTATAGTCATCTTTGTAGTACTCAAATAGCTCTTTCTCTCCCATTAATTGTACATTAGCTAGTAAGGCGTGTGCTCTAGAACAAGAATGAAAAAAACAAGATCAGCAGTTGAAGAAATTATGCAAAACGACTTTTGAACCAAAAGATTTAAGAAATGACAAATGTTGGAGTTTGGTTAGTCTACATATCTTTGTTCAATGATGAAATATCTGAAATTGTATTCATTAATTTTAGTGTTCCACTCATAAAATGACCTTGTAATGATAGATATTTTAAAGGTGCAGAGTATTTCAATCTTCTCAATTTTTATGATACATAAACAGTTTACACTAGTGATTAAATTCACTTGTCATGTTTTATGCTCTCATCGCATTTTCCAAAGTTACGCTATACAGATATACACAAAATTTAGCAAATATGATCTTCATTGGAATTTTAAAAGTCTCTCAATTGAAAACATAGAGGTGGGCAAATGCAATATATCAGTATTTTCAAAGCGCAATTTTGATATTATTGATAATTATTGATCCAATCACTATTTATTAGTTATGCTTATGACTGTCAACAAAAAAACTAAAAAGTTCTCATTGGATGCATTTGGTATCATGTAGTAACATCAATGTATTGAGGAGAATTTTTAGTTGATCACTTGATATTAATCTTGAATCTTGAGACATCTACCATCAACGCACAGATAATTTTGGATTGATGTAAGTATCTATATTATTGATAATTTGGTATGAAACATCTTTGATTTCAATATGAGTTTTTCTCAATATTACCTACCTCTAGATGAATTCAAGAGTTGTTCTAGTATTAGAGCTTAGTACAATATGCTGTAGCAGAGCCCAATTGATGTCATTCAAAGTTATACCTATAGTGTTCTAATGTTGGTGTATAGACTAAATTGCCGTGACGTCATTCATGAACATTTACTGATAACAGGAATCGAGAGAATGCGATAGTATACTGTATCAGTTCAAAGTAGGATATCGATTCCCATAAGAATACACAGGGATCATTTCGATCATACGCTCAAATTAAAAAATTGGAAATAAGTAAGCAGTTACGTGTTTATATTTAGAATCAGGAAGTTCTCATGTCTTTGAAAATGTACCTGCGGTTCTTAACTTATTTCTTGTTTTCAAATCTGAACGTAAGATCGAAACGTTCCCGTGTATTTCTTATGGAGCATTTTTTTTGTTTTGAACTTACGCGTAAGTTGGGGTAAGTCATTGCGGAGCAAACATCGCCTTGTTATCAGTGAATGTCCGTGAATGACGTCACGGCGATTTAGTCTATTGTGTAAACATGTTCTTAATGCACCAAAATTGGAATACCACTCAACTTCAATAAAACTGATTTATATTCTTAATGTAAAACGATAATAATGATAATACTACAACCTATAGTTATCTCATAACAATGAAGTCTTTATCAGATATTTTCCACCCAAAAACATACTTTTATCAATCAATAGCAATGATAACAAAGTTTCAATACATGTTTGAAGCTCTATAGACAAAGTTACCGTGGTGTCACAAGCTTCACGTCCATTTACGCCAACGTACCCAGTGTGACTCACTTAAAATAGTCAATCTTACCCTCCATTATCAGCTCAAATTGAAAACAAAAAAAGCTCCTTAAGAAAATAAACACAGAATTGTTTTGATCTTACGTCAGATTTGAAAACAAGAAATCGATAAAGAACCGCAGATACATTCTGACATACTTGAGAACTTCCTGATTTCTGAATACTGTAATATGAACACGTTTTCATTCTGGAGTTTTTTATTTGAACGGATGATGGAAACGTTCTACTGCGTATCAGTGTTAGGAACTATCGATAGATTATCGATACTACCGATAGTTCTTTGGGGAAAAAACAAGCTATAGTATAGTCGATAGTTTCAAAATTTTTCCTTTTCTTATCAAAAATCACAAAATATTGATGCGAAATGACGAGTGAAAACTGAAAAATAATGTGCGCCATACCAGTTCAATGAATTGAGATGATTTTTTCTAGTCGCGTCCATCATCACACTAAGATGCATTCCTTGACAGGCTTTTCAAAAAATAATGGTCAGGAGAAAGACATCTATAACATAGGTACTTTTCCTTTGATCGATATTTTCTATCCACCGGAACGATTGTCGATAGCCTCGATAGTACCTTGGAAAAAATTTTTGGGACTATCGATAGCAAGAAACTATCGACTATCGTCCACCACTACAGTGTGACCTGCGATGAGAAAAGGATGCTCATTGCCCATTGGCGCAAAAACACATTTCTCTCTGATTGGACTTCTAATGAGAGAGAGATGGTGTTAAACGAAGAACGGCACTTGATACCAATAGTGGTAATTAAGTGCCGTTCTTCGTTTTTCAATTAATGTATTTCTTATGGCAATCGATATCATGATAGATCCAAAAACAATACAATCAAACACATTCAAAAGAGTGCTCACGCGTTGTTCGCGGATTTTACGCCTCGTTGGTACGGAGTTTGCAATAAGTGACGTCACGATGACTTGGTCTATTGCAGCAAAACGCTATTTTTAAATTATCAAGAACACGTTCACAATGATCGAGAATTCTAGGGAGATGAGAAATGGGTCTATCTGTTCTTCAGTCGAGAACGAGAAATTAGGTATGAATCTCCTAGGCCTAATACGGACGTTTGTTGCTAAATTAAACGACGACTGAACACAAACTCACTTTGTAATATGGCCAGTCTTATTCCTTTTTATACCACCAACGATGCTACCTTCGGACCAATGCATATATTTAGCTGCAAACCCGTAACAACCTCCGGTCAATATAGCTCCAATATCCAGTCTCTGCGGAAGAAAAAAAAAAATTATATTTTATCACTAATTACAGAACAGGGGGGACGAAGCAAAAAAAAATGAATAATCATAATAGTATCATAGCGGTCTTGGACTCTTCCTGGAATAAATGATTTAGAATCTCGCTTCATCTTCTACAATCCCTTATTTATTGGTTACAAGTTATTTCTAAGAAGGCCAAAAGTCGTTTCTGGAATAAGGCATTGAACGTTACTCCGTAATCAGAAGTCGTCAACGTCGAACGCGTTTTAGGGGAGGATAGATGCAGGCATACAATTATAGAAACGAATACTTCATATGTGGCCCTTTCCTAAACGAAACGAATAGTAGAACCGCCCGCTGATCGAGGAGACCCACCCTCAATTCAAAATTCCAAAAAATAAAAGGCAACAATTGTGTCATTCAAACACCTTTACCATTAAAATACCACCGGTTATTTATCCTTGTACCGATATTCCGTTCACTTCACTACAACACCTCTTTTTCACGAACGAGATAATATATATTATTTCTTTATAGATAAAATGGAATTTGAAATCAAGAAAAGGAAACGATAATAACACCAACGACGACACAACGGAGAAAAAATATGGTAAGCACGGCATGCTTTTCACAAGACGTTGCTTGCGTTCGCCTTTCTATACACCAGGTCAGGTTCGCTGACTCTCTCTCATTTTTATCATTCTTATATTTATAGGAACGCGTAGTGTCAGAAGTCGAAATGTCAATTTTGAAAGTTATATAGACGTGCCGACTACAGTACGGTAGATAGGCCGAACGTTAAATAATACATTTATACCGAGAAAAACCTCAAAAGGAATAATATATTAATCGATCTCCTGTCATTGCTATCGGTATTGGTATAAATTATTTATGTCAGACTGTATACTTACATGAGATGAATTTTTATTCGGAGCTGTGTTTGGACATTCTTTATCTCTTGGATTAAGACACGGCTTCTCTTGATATCCGGTAGTGATACCAGCCTGTAAGGAAGGTAAATATCAGCATCCAACATTGACAAGCCCACCATTTATAGACAGACGGAAGGTACGAATACTCACTCTCTTCATAATATCTTCCAATCTTTGGATCGGGAAATACGTGCCCACACTTTTTGCCGTTTGAACAAGACTCTCTGGATTTAAATTTGTCCATTTTAATTTGTACGGTATTTCACTGTTGAAAATAATATGAAGTTAGAACAGAGCGATTAAAGTAATGCATCAAAATTCTCAATCTATCGATCCATCTATTTACAAATAAATTTACAATTCAAATGTGGCGCGGGCGATCGCCTCGATGATGATGATGATGATGATGGGAATAAAATAATATTAAATCGTGAACACTTACGGAACGGTTACCGGAGCATCTGGACCCAGCAATTTCGAGCCTTCCCAAAAACAGTCCAAAGCCGAAACTACAACACACGGAATTATCTGACGAAAAATCTGGAAATAGGAAAGAAAAAAACAAGAATATTAGAGTCGTCGAGATTCGAGAACAAATTAAGATGTTTTATAGAAACGCGACATATTTTTCTATTTCTCTCACGTTTTTCTCCAGCCTATAGCCGAGAGACGCCGAACAAGATTCTTTCTTCATACATATTATTATACGTACCTGATCGATGTATTGCGACTCAAAGCTCGTAAAACCCGGAGTAGAACAGATATCTTTTAGCTTCCATGGCCTGTAAAACGGAAAAAGATGAAAGAAAAATAACAATTGACGCCGCCACGTTAAATCTTAATAGTGTGACAAATTGATGTCTTCTTAATTTAAATTTAATGGCCGGATGAGCCGGAATACGTGTATACAGACAGATATATTATAGTTTTTTCGTGCGTCCCCATCGGAGCATACCAACCTCCGCGCGCATAATATTATCAGTCGATACTTCAAACCTTTCCTTCTTCTCGAGTATAGAGCCTATAACCCGGCGTATCCGAGGCCAATCTCTGACGAAATTCTACTGTCGTCATCGAATGCATCGATGCACAATTTTTAAAATGATTGCCTTGAAAAAGAAGACCAGGATATGTCCCGAGAACTTGTCGCAGTTTAGAAGACGCGGAGGAATACGAGTTCTTAGATGGAAAATGTTTAACTTTCTAAACAGTTTTTTTTTAGTTGGAGGCGCATTGCTAGGGGTACTCTAACTCATCCAGCAAGTACATACTATCAACAACGTTCATACAGACGAAACTTACACATTGTAAACATGTACGGTGACACCCAAGGCCACTTTGAGCGCCTTTTGAAGAGCTAATAAACCGTCCGCATGCAACAACGATGCTTCCGGATCCTTTGGCGTTGAAATGACTAGTTGATGAGTACCGGTGTCCAACTGTTCTTCTAGAACGCTTTCAATGTACTTCAGATCGTTTGCCAAACGTCCGCCTTCTATAACAGAGAATCGTAATACCAAATTTTACTTTTCAGTTCAACATCATTATCAACATTCATTATAAAAAAAACATTCCGTGGCATCCGCGCATTACCGCGGTAATTAAGTTTCTCACGCGCGCATATTGACGTCTCAATTCGACGTTGAAAGAGAATTCCTCGCCCCAACTACCTTTAAGGACAACTACGAGTGCCTTCCGTATGGTGCGGACCAATTGTATACTCGAGCGCGAATAAAGCTCCGAACGTTGGATGAATGATCCGCATTTTCCATTGAATCATTTTCGACTCGTCGTCATTATCTCGTATATAATAATATCTTTTAATCGTATCCTATTATGATTTACCATCAATAAATTGGTAGTATTCTGCGGACTCGCAACCGCACAAATAAACATTCTCACGATTGGTACCGCACTCTCCACGTAGGTTTCGAACGAGTTTTTTTTTTGTTCAAATACGGCCCACAAGCAATGATAAATATTTTCTTTTTTTCGTCGTTGCTGAGTAGATCCAAGAGAGAGGAGGAAAGGGCGGGGAGTCATGTTAAAGTTGAATACGAACAAGAAAGGGTCCGCGTCTGTCTACAATGAGAGTTCTGTGACGTCGAATAATCGAAGTCCCCAGTCTCGATCTTTGGATAACTTGAAGAGAAATTGAAGAAAATTTCAATCGAAAAGATGGCGGCTTTATAGATTAGGAGAGGAGAGAGGAGAGAGAGTTCAATCAGTAGAAAGAAGAATCTTTCAACAGAAAGGCTGATCTATGGGGACTAAAGGAGTTGAAAAATTTAACGCCCCACCGTCCGGTGAAAACTGACCTACCATAATATATCCTTGTTTCATTTCCTTCAAGAAATAATTGAAAAAAATTTCAATAGACAAAAGGCTGGAAGGAGCATAGCTGAAGGGGGGGAGGGGGGGAGGGAAAATCAAATATTGAAACTTCAATTTAAAAGAAAAAACAGTTTATGGGAGAGAGGGACGAGGGAAAATTTATATCGATATCAACAAGTATCTTCCAATTTCTATAATATGATCGCGAGTAAAATTTTACAAGTGTAACACTTTTGTGACGTCCTCAACCCCAACCCTAGGTCATTACCTTTGACCTTAGAACATACACTTATGTGACATCATCACCCTCAGCCTTAGTGTAGTCATCAACCGGTAACGTCACCACCCCATTAAGAATGAACACTTTTGTGACGTCATGGAACCATGATGTCATCACGGCGTTACGTGCTCATCAAGCTATGTCTCCATCTCTCCAAACCTTAATGACGTCATCATCTTTGACCTTGGAATACATACACCTCTTTAACATCATCAACCTGGGAGACCATCATCCCTCTAATCTAAGACTTTACTCATTTTTGAGATCATGAAGCCGTGATGTCATCACTGCGTTACATCGTCATCCACAACACGTCAAGTTACCATCTCTAAGCCTAGAACTGCTCTTTTTTGTGATATCATCAAGCCGTGACGTCGTCACTGCGCATTCATCAAGCCACCCCGAACATTTGTGACGTCAATAATCTATGACATCGCTTTAGTGTCGTCATCATCCCCCTACAACTTATACACTTTTGTGACACCATGAAGCTATGACGTCTTCACTGCGTTATATCGTCATCAATCAGTGATATCACCACATTCTACCTTGTGGCAAGGTCCACAGTACGCAACTTCCTTACACTAACCCTAGGACTGTACACTTTTGTGACATCATCAAATCATGACGTCATCATTACTGACCTTGGAATACGTTCACAACTGATGAAAAGATCAAAGTAAACAATATACAATGTTTATTACGATTTTAGATGCTAGATGTCTTGGACGACCCTGAGGAAAACTGGCCTCCTCGCCCTTCTGACTACCACACGGATAGTTGAAGTGAATAGATTTCAAGAAGAGGCCAGTCGCGATTTCTCGATATTAAGATGTCGAAGACAGTTCAAAGAAAAATACTCAAGATCAAAATTCTGCTGAGGATTATACAGTCGTAATAAATGAAAAGAACGTGCACTGAAATGGCCATTAAAAGTAGTGGAAGACTTCATGTAGAGAAACTCTGCTACCAAATAGCCCAATAAAAGAGAACGCACCCCTCTTGAAGGAAAAGAAGAAATACAAATAGAAGAAAAAGGAGAGCAGAGGAAAAAATGACATGCATCTTTGAGCCGGGGATCAATATTTTTCTGCCCTTGAATTTTATAAATTCTCTTTTTTTTTTGATAAAGGGTAGAGGTGTTGGTCGATTAAGCATCATGAAATTATCTCCATAACTGGAAGAAGACCTTCTTCTGGTAAATCACTAAACAAAAAACGTATTCCTACAATTTGAAAATATTATCTCAATCAAGTACCGAGGTTTTCTATTACACACAGATCGAGAGAACGATCTTTTGATCGAGTGAGAAAGACGTTAAATAATTATGTTGAGGATGTACTGACCCCATTCAAACATATGTATTCTAATCGATCAAACAAGAAAAAAAAGTGATACGACATGTTCAATTAAAATTTTTCTCGCACGTCAAACTCGGCTAACAGGATCAACAACACACCGAGTCCAAAGAGTGACTTCGAAGGCATGTAGAAGTATAATAGCTAGACGCTGGTCGTCGCGAATCAATCTCCTTATTAAACGTTGAATGTCGATCGAACATGATGAATGGATACGAAATTATTTAAAACGACACTGAGACTGATGTGTAATGAACTAACACTTACAGGGTAATCATTCATCTTTTAAAGTAGAATTGCTCGTACAGGGCAGACAGCGACGACGTGCCGACCAAAACAAAATCAACCGGCG
Source organism: Aspidiotus rigidus (assembly GCA_035079385.1). Lineage (NCBI taxonomy): Eukaryota > Metazoa > Arthropoda > Insecta > Hemiptera > Diaspididae > Aspidiotus > Aspidiotus rigidus. The sequence goes on from JAVHKY010000035.1 coordinate 1,856,839, forward strand.
ATTCTAAGTAGGAGAAAAAGGGACCGCGACAAAGGCCCATGATCTTTTCAAATGTTAAATTAACCCGAGAAGACCTCCCGAAAAATGACGACCCTCACTACGCATCTTGGTCTCGAAAGAAGATTAGAATTCCTGGTATGGAGCTGAATGAGCGCGAGCGGCATTGAAAAGACATAACTCGAATTATTGGTTTAAAGCCGCCAAACGGTATGTGACATGAGTGATTCCTCGGAAATCTTTTTTTTTTTTTTCTATAGTCGATATGGTGGTTGATGGAGAATCGTTTGAAGTTCCAAGCGTCAAATTTATAATGAGATCGTCTTTTCCAAAACCTCACACATCAATTTTGAACGAAGAATACACTCAACCCATTTCCGAGAAAAGACTTCTTCTGACTCTCGATATCAGAAAAATGGAAATCCCCAGTTTCAATAGGGATATTTTCATATCATTAGAATATTTCTTACATATCGTACACGCAAGACAGCAGGTGTGAAACATTTTTCCTGATTACGAGTAACTCAGAAGATGGATGAGAAATAAGATCGTCAAATCTAAGACTATATAACCACTCGTACTTTATTATCATTAACAATCCAACCTATAGATGTTGTTTTCTAGTAAAGCCCCGACAAATTCAGACCAGGCAGAACCGATAGTAGAACCGCCAGTCAAGTGACTTGACACATCAGGAAAGTTCGAAACGATATCCACAAAATTGGAGACGATATAACCTTTGGGTCACCTTCTGTAAAGAAGCCTTACGTTTTCAATCACAAACATTTCGTGGACCGAGTTGAAGAGTGTCGACTACTTCACACGACAAAAACGTCGCTCTTCTATCAATTAATCCTCCTCTCAATCACTGAACAGAAAATCCGAATTTTTGGTGGTACGAATACAAGGCAATATTTTGATCATGAATTGGTAAAATAAGCAACTCCTCGATTATGACCGCTCGTTTTCACACTTACACTAAACGCCATTGATTCTCACGAAGTATCAACTTCCGTTTTGTAAAAATAGACTACGGTAACGCGAGAGTCGAACGTTAATTTGAACCGAGACATTCTGTCAACACCACTATTTTTTGTCAAGTACATTACGCCCAGCTTCCCTCTTCATTAAACTAGTAGTACACTCAATTTTTTAAAATCATTGGTGACCGAAAAGTACAATCATGAAGCACTCTTTTCATCCGCATTCATCCGGTTACATACATGTGCAGTAATCTCGACTTCGCACCAATCAATCTCGTCACCAGGCTCGAGTATAATATTTAATCTGAGAACATCATCGTTAACAGAGTCTTGCCTCACATATGAGACAATGAAAGAAACGAGGAGAGTAAACACGTGCATCGTGATGATCGTCATTCACGTGCGCGCTGAAACTCTATCAGCCGATTGCGATCTTAATAGCGATATTAGATCATTTATTACGATAATAAGAAGTGCAAACAACTTCCTCTACGAATTAAAAACTAAAGATAAAATTTCAGGCGTCGATAATCTCAAATCAAACGATAGAAATGGGCAATTATTTCTTCATTTGATAGGTTTTTAAATAATTTGTAACACTTTGAGAGAGGTATGATGTATAGTTGGATTGTCGCCGGAACGGCCAGTTCCTAAGTTTTTCTTTATCTTACATCGGAATTGAGATGAAGACAGATATTTTCGAAGAGAATGGTTGATGAAGACGTTGCATTCGAGAAAAGGTTTGTACCATTTGATGACATACCACGCACTGGACCGATCGTTCAAACTTTTGAAGAGGAGACAATTTCACTCAATCCCAATTTGAACAAGAAAAATCTTGGCGACTCAGGACTTCACAACTCCCACGCTTGGTATATATAGCTCGATGGTCGGAATTTATTGAAGACCCCCCTGATACACAGTATAATGGTTATTGAATTTGAAATCCCATTTTCACTATGCATGTAAGAATCCTATAGATGCACACTTTGTAAAAAATTAATGTAAACAAACCGTCAAACGTCAAACGTGGTATGGATCGGTCGGTCCATAGGGTCGGTCAGTCGGTCAGTGCCGGGGTGCGCTCACTCGGTCCTACGTGTTGACATCGAGGGTGCTATCGGCTATCATTCGACCATCGTGATGCTATTTTTTGATTGGTGCGTAGAAAATTTCTATTATCATCATCGGCTGTAAGGACCTATCGACGAACCTATCGGCTGTCATTATTATTACTCCGTTGTTTTAGGTTGAAAGTTTGAAACTGTTCGATTCGTTCGAATTGAAAATGAATCGAAAAAGTAAAAAGAACTGATCTGAGATTTATTTCGCCGACAATGACGAAACAAAATTAAAATTTGTCCGATAATATCGAAAGACGTAAATATTTTAGTGGGTATTATATTATTGATTCGTGATCGCATCTAGCTTCGGCTTTTCGTGAATTATGAAATTCGGAAGAAGTCCTAATTAGCGAAAAGTTGAACAATTCCTGAGAATACCTATACGAAATAAACGCCCCGGATCTGTGTTTTCTTTTGTGAGTGAAGTCGATCGGAGGAAAGAGAGGCTTATTAAGTAGGTTGGTGTGTTCTTGATCGATAGCATCAACAGAATCGTGATTCGAATCCTGAATACAGAACGTGATTTTCGATCGCATGAAGTAATACCTGCTCTTATTCATTTATCAATCGAAATGTCCGATACTGGTAGATAAATTTTCATAATCGTCAGACTATTTTGTAAGTCCATATGTTTTAGTCCGCAGGTACTTGAATGCTCGAAATCGAAAGAAAAACTATGTGATTTATTCTACGAATCGCGGAACAATATTAGAAAATGTTCGATAATATCGGGTGAGGTAGTTATTTTAATCGATAGTACTGACATTTGATCACATATAGCTTCGGCTTTCAGTGAATTATGAAATTTCAAACTATTTTGTAGGTCCTTACGTTTTGGTTCTCAGGAACTCGAATGCTCTAAATCAAAAGAGAAACAATGATATTTGATCTATTTACAAATATCGAAACGAAATTGAAAAATATTATCCGAATAGTATGATTGAGTAATTCGATATGTCTTTGATCAATTGCATAAATATAGAGAATCGTGATTCGAATTATGAATATAGAACTTGATCTTTGATTGCATGAAATGATATCTACGCTAATTAATTTACTCATCAATCGAATTATCCAGTTCCAGTAGAATTTTATTACCAGACAGGTTAGATATGGCTGTTGTGATATTTAGAGAAGTTTCAAAGAAATTCTGAAAAATGAAATGCCACTTTATCACTACAAGTGCCGGTGAACAAGAATATGCATACAATATTCTTACTCATATAGCTCGAAGTTGACAATTTTTGAATTTTATTCTAATCCCCGGAGTATATACAAGACCTAGCCCCCTCGATACTATAATTAAACCCCTATTACTAGAAAGTTGACATTTTTCCAACTAGTCTCACATTTGGTTACATAGCTTGGGTAATCGGGATTTTTCCAAGTCTTGGCCTTGTAGTTCAGTGGGCGCAATTGTTCGAAGTCCCTGTCCTAATACATTTACTTAGCTCGAGGTTCGAGATTTTTCGACCTCCTCCTCCCAAAATAGCTCGAAGGTGGAAATGTTAGAAATCTCACCTCCTTTGGAACCACAATTCGGTAGAACGACGGCGGACATTCTCCCCAAATAATCCTACATAAAACAGGTTTCACGTTAGTTGGAGGAGGGAGGGAGTGAGTGAGTGAGTGAGTGAGTGAGTGGGACAAATAAGCCTGGGATGAGTCGTAGAAACTATTTCCGACAAAATAGTGAAATGGAATCGGGGACACTCCAAGTCGAAAATTGGGACGACATAATGTGTCACCTTTCCAGTCTTAAAAATAGTAATTTTAGCGTCTGACCAGGAACCTTCGATTGCCTGAGTATGAACGCAACACAATTTTCTTGATGGCCAAGCTTCTGCATGCTGGCCACTCGTCGAAAGAATAATCAGAGACCCTCCTTCACACTTGCTCCTAATGAGAGAATGGAGAGTAGCTTTGTCCCGTCGCTCAACCACTTAATAGCAGCAATCTACGCCACAGCAAAAATAAAAGATTCATAGTCCTTCCACTATCATACCATTATATTCCGCATATTGCGGATGGTAGCCGGTGCATCTCTCTATGAGAGGGGACCTCAATACATTTTCGACTTTCGGCAACCGGACCTCGTCAATTTGAATCGCATTCCCTAGGTGAGCGCCTAGCCTTGCTGTGTTCCGCGATCAGGTCTTCAAGCTTCTAATCTGTTCGACCAATATATACAGTAGATTGCAGCACAATCTAAGCACACAAGTCTGAAAATCTTACCTCGAAATGGAAGGGGTACAAGAAGTTGTTTCGCATTTTGGAGCGAGAGATCCCACCGGAAAAGCGGCTCAAGAAAGGAATCCGGGAGAATCCTCAATAAAATATTCAAATCTGCTAACCTTTTTGGACAATATTTCTACACCTTTGCACCTTGAAGTGTATCAAGCCTACGCTCGAAGATCAATTATTTGCTCTCTTGTCGACCAAAAAGGCTGCCCGAGAGATGAAAACACGATAATAAGTACGCAACATGGCGTACTGTAACAAAGTCTGATCTTCAGGTCTCACAACTGGCCTACCAATAACGATACAGGCGTTTACCGAGTCACTTCTGGATATCGTCATATCGATTCATTTCCCCTACCATCAGCATTCTCACTCGGCATTATATGCCTGAAGCCTTAAATTACGCTATTAAAATTCTCGAATCGACGTCGTAAGCGCTAGCAAGAATTTTTCGGTATCATAATACATCGACCGTTTAATTGTCCGATTGTTTACATTAATACATCTACGTAAAAACGAACGAAAGAGAGCAGGTAGTGCAAATAGAGAGGATGAAAGAAAAAAAAAAATAAAAAATAAAATAAGACGACGACGACGAAAAAACGGAGAGAGAAACGTAGTTGAGAGAGAGAGAAAAAACAAAAACAAGAGATGAAGCAATAATATAACGATGGAGGAAGAATACTTTATCGAATACCCAGTCACAAGTCCGCCAATACTAAACGACCACCCAACTTGTAATCGGTCTAGGTGGTCCACCACTTTCGAACCATTCTGACCATCGCCACATCCAACTAATTCATTCTGCATTTTCTTCGTAGTCGGACATTAGTTTTTTCCCCCTTATAAATTACTTCGTATACATCAGCAGTCGTAGCCACCTCGACAGATGGAAAAATTATTTTAAAAATTTCGAGCGATACACTATATTGACTCCGAGTGAGCGAAGTATATTATTAAAAATTCGGGCGATTTCGTACTTAGAAATCGGATCCTCCCACAATTGAAATAGGATTCAAAAAATTAGCAACACATACCTTCGATCCAGAGCTGATCGATACGTGTATGAAAAATCGTTGATTTCAGGCCAACACAACATAATCCAAGAAGTATGAGTGCCAGAAGCAGTATAAGTAGTGCGCTACGACGAATCAAATAACCCAATTGAAAGAATTGTTCATGCACCAATGAACGGAACCACAATGCCCGAACTCTTCCTTCTGCTTTACCCTAGAATACGCAAGAAAAACCAAAGAGATATTAAATCATTCATTATATACACATTAATAATATTACAAAAACAATTTCCTTATCGCCGTCTTCAATTACCAGCCGGAGATACGACGCAGGAAAAAAAGTACATCTGATCTTTTAATTTGTTAAGGAACACGTGACGAAGTGTTAACAAAAAATAAATTTACGACTTCGTCGTATTGTCGTCGACATCCGCGCTCTGTGAAATATCAAGTTGGATCACAGGGGTACTTAAGATATAATTTCTTGGTTTTATACGCATATAGGAAATCCGAAAAATTTAAAAAGGAATACCGCGCTTATTTTTAAATGTAATGAAATATAGGAGTACGTCTAATGAGAAACATACACATCTCTTCGAAACAGTTTTGAATCTTCTTAAGGAGTGTACATTACGCGATTTCATCTCAATAAATTCTCTTTGGTACCTATTTTCGACCTTCTCAACTGTAGCAGGAATATCTAACCTACCTCCCACGTAGGATCATCCTCTTCCGAACTATATAGTAAATTGGTCGAGACAATAAAACTCTTTAATTAAACCCTCGTGTTCCCGATGGCGCTTTTTGGTTCGTTAAGGGATAAACAGACCGACAAGTACGCGCCGACCGTCAATCAAAGGTAGCCTCCTTTCAGTTTTTATTTCAAAATCTTAGCCTATCTACCACTCGCAGCCACCTCTCCGCTTCTTACGTCTTTGCTCTCTTCATGAAGTCACCGAGAAATTGCACGTGACCACGGGAAAGTCGAGCCTCTTTTTTTGAATGAGATTCTAGAAGAATTCTGTAGCCTTGTCTATCTCCCCGATTCCTTATAGTTACACCAGATCATTCCTCAACATTGTATGGAGAGAAATCTACACCTCTTTATTAAACGGTCGACACATCTTAGGAGTCTTAGAAGGATGAAGCAGGTGCACGTACCAAATTTGGTACGATTTCATCACGACATCAAAGAACACATACATAGAAGGATTTCAAGTCCAGTTTTCTCCCGGGCGCTGTAACGGAGCAACGCGAATGTTGGCGCCCGAGAGAAAACTGGACGTAAGACTCCCATTCTAAATGTAGCGCACCACTCAAAGAATTCTGAAAAAATGGCTCGTCGCTTTCACAAGCCAGATGCACAAGATTTAAAGGGCCCATTGACCCCTTCTACACCTTTCCCTCGCTTTCAAAAACGATAGTAGCATGGATTGGTACATATCACGACCAGAACAGAATATTATGTGCTATTCTTCGTCAAACACAAACTTTGAACAGAAATGAAGATCGCTTCCTTTGACTTCTTTCTTGTAATCGTTTAAAAAAACGGCAGAGATTAAAGAAAATTTTGTGCCTCTGCGTGGAATTCTTCATGATTTAGTAGGCCCACTGCATTTTAATTCAAATATGGAAAAATTGAGGATATCAAGATAGTCCACAAAAAAATATGATATATTTCTGAAGGTGAAATGAGGAAAAGTTGACCCGAGACAATCACGAGCAGGAGATATAGACGTGAGTCAGAGAGAGTGGAGGTTTCAAGTTTGACTGTACGGCGCCTCACGAAATAATATTCGACAGCAAAAGTGCCCAGTTTGAGTGGGATAAAGATAGATTCTGGAAATGAAATTGAAAGACATACTTTCTAAAATCAAGCCATACGCTGACATGTTTCACGGCTTGAGGCTGGCTTTACGGCTCGATTGATTTTGTATCCCATTTTTTTTTATTTGTACCGGGGTCTTTGGATGCATCCGATCCTCCGCACGACTATCACCTAGGAATTTATTTCTTGGATTTGCGTCTAAGTAGCATCATAAAAACCTAGTGTACCGTAGATGATACTGGTCAATTGGAGAGGAAGGGGATGGAACGTCTTTTCCGCGCTTATTTGAGCAATAGTCTTCCTCTTCTTCTTCTGCCAGTACAACATAGGGCAAAATTGTCGAAGAAGGGAAAATATATTTTTCAGCGTTCACATGACGGCAGGAAGTTTTTTGCCTAGAGAGGCCAATGGGCAGCTGATACAAGATCTTGGCAGTGATTACCCTCCCATCTTCTTCTTCTTCCTCTGCCTTATATCATCTAGAGAGAATGATTGGCTTTGGTCGAGTAAAGAAACTGGAAGTGTTCCTCCGGTCTGAACTTAATTTCGCCATTTGGGTCTGTACTTTTGTACCATCATAACTACGAGAATGACTCGGATCTGGACGTTTCATACGAACATGACTTTCGGACATGGGAAAAACTTGACCTTCGGCATACTTCTACCAAATTTCCTGGATTTGAGTCAGATGGCACTTGTAAAATCTAGTATACAATACTGGTTCATCAGAGGGGAGGCTAATAGCATACTAGTATGCTCATCCATAATCTTACTAGAGGCTACCTCTGTCCCTTATTCTCCCTCTATCAATATATCACCCATAGAGAAAGGCTGTCTTTGAAGGAGAAATAACGGTTGGGAAAGGAACGTAGTTCCACTCCGCACGCTAGTCCCAGCAATTGTCTTCTCCTTCTTCTACCGTTATATCACCCAGGAAGAAAGATAAGGTTTAGCCTAATACAAGTAAGACTGGTGATAGCTAAGCTTGCATTCAAGTTATGCGTTTTTGGTATAGAACGATGTCATGAAAGTACAAAAAAAATAGTGTAAATGCTGAACCCATACAAGAAGAAGTTCGAATATATGGTCATGATGCCTTTTTTTTACCTGATGGCGAAGTACGTGCGTTCGTAGCAGTATTGACCTTGGGATGACTATTATAAAGGAGAATGAGCCCCATTTTGCTTCCTCTTCATACTACCCCAATGATCTCACAGGAACGATATTCAAGTTTTTCAAAAGCATGGGCGCAGTTCGTCAATAAGAAATTGCGGACTATCTTCAACTTTGAAATGATCAATGATGCTCAATACCAGAAAGAAAATGAGATTCCAGCGAAATATTGCGCTTGATCTTCGAAGGTGAGGTCAACGGAGAGACGGCAGAAGACCTATGTCATTGTTAGACTGCATGTCGTTAGATTTGTTCAGAGAAGTAACATGAAAAATACAGGTAGCCATTTGATTGGCCAACTTCCGATATAGGAGATCACGAAACGAAAAAAAGAGAGAGATTAGAGTTATTTCAATTTCAGAAGATTCCCAGCCTTTAGATACTACTCGGTTGAGAACACCAAGTCAGCCTAAACGGCTCTGATGAACTTCATTCCGCTTCTCGAAGTGAACCGGTCTTCACGATTCTACAAATCCTGTAAAGGAGCCAAGAGGGATCTCATAATTCTAACGAAAACCCGAAAATAGGATAGAATTACCATCAATAGTAGAAATCGAGCTATTCAGAAGTGTAGTCATTCAGACTTTCTCGAAGTCCTATGAGCTAAATTAGATAGGTAAAGACCATGAGTGTATTTGTTAATGAGTTAAGAAGGAAGGAAAGTGTTGTTTTCTCCGAGCCAAATAAGTCAACCAATTAGCCGCTCATGTTCTAAAAACATTGACATTTCACAGGCAGAGTTTCTTTCTTTCTTTTTCAGAACTTGTTTCTCGCTTCATCTGAGATACTTCGCACCTTCCTACGCATAAAACAATCCAGTGGTCTCGAGGAATTTTCGCGTCGTTAAATTACAGAGCGATATCAAAATTTCCAGCCTCTTTCACTGGTTCAGGGTAACCGGTTCGTCATCTTACGATATTTCGGAAAGAAAATTCGAACGAGATTTTACGATGCCATAGGATGGAGCTCGAGAGATGCTCTACTCTGAATCACGATCGGGCGAATTCCTATTTTTATACGAGATTTGCCTTTTCCAACCTTTAATAAGACGAAATTTTTATTATTTTTTCGAAAAGAACACATAAATAGGGATCGAAATGCATGCGTGCTGGCAACGTAGCCAGAACGTACGGGCACATCCAAGTTCTAACAGCATTGGCTCGTAATAAGACCACCCGCGTGGTCGTTTTATCACCGGATCGTAGCGGTGAAGCGAGGGGGAAAGCGCATGTGTCGCGACCGCCGGTTGGCAAGCTATTCTGTTCTTTGGATCTTCCGTCTTCGTCTGTCTTTCGGAGTAGACTAGATGAAAGGCCAACACGGAGGAAGAGAGCGCACAGACCATTATTACGGAGTCTTGGTGGTTGGTACTCGTACGTATTCTCCAGAGTACAGCCGTATAAAGCGTGTACGTAAGTTATACATCTTTATTTCTTTTTCTCTTCTCATCTTCGGCTCTTCTACTTCCCATCTCGTGTCGTAGTCGTCCCCCTTCTCCACCTCTTCCCTACATATTATATTCTCGTCTAATTTACTTTTCAATATTATATATGTATACGAAAGAGCGTGGTGCGTGTGCGTATGTTGTAGTGTGTATTCTCTCGCATCCTGCTTTCTGTGTTGCATCGCGCATCCTAATCGAATGTCTTAATCATCTGTTTACCGCCTTTTTTTTTTTCTTCCTACTCTCGTCTTTACATCTCACTCTAATGAATGTGCTTGTGGTATAGTACTGTATACCTCGGATAGATACGTATAATTCTTTCCCATTCTTCTTCTACAACATCATTCTCTTCTTTCCATCGGTATCGTCGTCATCTTCATCTCGGTGCGTTTCTCTTCGACGTTGTTGTTTACCTCGGTGAACGCGCGGGGCGTTGGCGAACGCTATTGAAGGTACCGCGCTTCCGTTAAGAAAGGTACATGGATGATGAAGTTGTAACGTACATTATACAGACGATAGAAATATAAAATGTGATGCGCGTTTTTCGGTGAAAGCTTTTCCCGATCCCGTGCACCGCGTATGGTAGCTGAATTCGTATCATATATGAGGAGCTGGTTGAAATAAAATATTCACATTATGTCGTCCGGTCGCTGTTCTCAAATATGCCGGAAATGTCGAGACAGCCTCGGGTAACAGGTTTTTGAGAGGCGTGCGCGCGCGGCTCTCTAATTAACATCTGACGTCGAGGTATAATTGGTTCGAATGCGAAAAGAAAAAAAGGGATTGACATTGATTGTACATCCGGACTGACAAGGAAAGCATACCTACTCAAATGCGTCGATTCGTGTGGCGCCTAGCCCACATTCCGCGAAACGAGCGACTAAGGTGGAAACACACGGGGATAAAGTACGGGTGGGCCTAGCCAGGTATTTGGACAATCATTTTTATGTCACGGACAGCAAAACATAGACCTCTTCACACGCATTTTCGAAAAATACAAGGGCTCGAGCCGCAGGATACTCGATCTGTCAGCATCGTACCTAGGATATAAATCGACCAACGTTGGCCGCCGAAGTTTTTCTACAAAGAGTTTGTAATTCTCAAAATTCTCAACGGGTGTTGGGAATTCAGGAGTTGTTCGACGCGGGAGACATTTCCAGGGTACGTTTTAAAAACAAAAACGAAAACTTCGATTACGATTCTGTAAAATATCTACCACATCGATTGTTCGTAGGTGGAATATTAGTGTCCGGAAGAAAAGCTGGACACCATTTAACTTTCAATACATATAACTTCACAATCAATTTGTAACGGTTTCTAAAATGTTGTTATCGCGATTGAGAATCTTTGTATTGTGAAAAACGCGTACCTTTTCAACTAAACGAAGGATACTCGAAAAAAAAAATCGATGTAACGGTGCGGCACCCGGTAGGTAAGGTAGAACAAGCCCTTGTTCGAGGCACTACATTTGAGGGAGGATAATATATGCAATACCGCTTCTTCTCTTCTTTCGCATTTGTATTCTTCCTAATTTGCTGGTCTTAACCTCATTCTGCGATTCAACATGACCATTGAATTTGAAAAAAATGCTCAAGCCTCTCCTAATCCTCGATTTCCGTACGTAGATCTAAGTCTAATGCAGGAAGGGGGTCTTGGAGTTGGACCTTACCAATTAAAATTAGAAACCTGGGTCCAGAGGTAGGATCCTACTTAGAGACCAAACTTCGAATACATCCACTAAGACTAGTTAACAATTAACTCAAAAACTGAATCGTTGAAATTGAAAAAGCCGTTCAGTCTTTCCCATCAAACAACTCTGGCACTTCTCATTATCGGCTGGCGCAGCTATTTTTTCTTTGATCCAAATATCAAATGGAATAATGGGTATCGATTCCCAAGGTCGAATAGTCCCAGAACGCGTTCACAATATTAAACAGTTCAACAATAGCTGATTATAAGCGTGAATACTATAGACCACGTCGGTTTAGTTATCGATTCAATCAAACCTCGCGAGATAAGCTCCCAACAACATTTCGAGACCGGTGTGTACATGAATTTCGACGATTTTAAAAGTCACAGTGAAACTTGGCAATAAAATCGTTCGCCAAACTGTTCCATAAAGAACTTTTCTGTGTCGGACCAACGATCTAACGACTATAAACGTGAGGACGAATACATTAGGTATCTTAAGCATGAAACATTTTTACAATGTCGCTTTCTGTTACCTGAAGAAAGAAGCGGCAAGGATGCGAGTCCGAAACAGCATAAAAAATACCGAGGAGAAAGGATAGCAATACAAACAAAGATGAATAGCACGGATTATTGAACGAGAGAATGAGGATTGATACAACACTGGAAAAAAGTGTTGGCTAGTTGAACTGAATTCCTATATACAAAGAGTAGTCTACTATAAAGGTATGCCATCGTTAATTTCTACTCGAGAGTTTCACACTTTCCATCAATTGCACATAGACCGCATTACACAGAAGTCGCATACCAAGATAAAAAAAAACGTATTCTAGCGGTAATGAAATCCTCGGGGCAGAGCACTATGACATACACTTGTGTACATGCACTCTAACGTTTGTACTTCACCAACTAGTTTCTTTTAATTTACTTTTCTTCTCTTATGCTCATTTTTCTTCCACAGAATGCACGACAAAACAGAGGCGGAGGTCATCATTCGAACCACGATAGCAAATTATCCGTTCTAATAGTATCGAAATATAATTCTATTCGTCGACACTGACCTACCTTCAGAACAATCATAATCGGAGGACGCTGTAAAATGGCTTTGGAAAAAATCGCTAGTCTCTGAATCAGATCTCGATCACTTAATGTCAATCGGTCGAAACCCGGAAAAATTCACTCTCCCTACACCCTGACGAGTACTTTAGGCTCTTGAAACGATAATAACCCGTCTAACAAATCTATTGAAGGAAGAACTCTCGCTCTTTCTCTTACGTATTTCGTCGATTTTCTCAACATCTGCTACAAAGGAAGGGAAAAAAATAATAGAAATTCCACAGCAGTAAATAAATATATTATCAGAGCAATACACTACTACGAAAATCGCATTCGCGCCTTGTCTGAATTGAAAAATCTACGGTATTTACAAACTACCACCTCGATGAAGAGGATTTAAAATCTGGATATAGATGTAATAAAACGGTTATTTTACCTCGAAAAAAAATCAAACAACAATGGAGCGCGGAATCTTAAGTCTTTTTTTCCTTTTTCTTTATATAAATAATTGAAGAATAAATTTCAAAGAGACGGATAGAAAACTACTCACTGGAAGAGATTTTCCTACGAACATCTGCACTAGCATACTTTTTCTCACCTCGCTGTAACAATTACCTATTTGGTCTTTATCCAGCCATCATTTCGCACGTACTTCGAACCCATTGTTCAAAATATGCTCAGAGTAATCGTTAAATTTTTCATGTTCGCACTATACTACGCACGCACATGATCTAACAGGAAAAAATGCTAGCCACAAGTAATTTAGTTGTAGGTAGTGTAAACAGATCACTCGACAATACCAATCGTGTACTTTCTAAAGCAGGAAACTAGTCTGTTTAAAGTGGTTCAATTTTTCACACAGGTAACTAACATTGTACAGCCAAAAGCCTGAAGACAAAATCGTGGGATACAGACAAGTACCCAGTAGTTACAATATAATATTGTAGTACATATTATTAAGGCTCGAGCACGTATAGACCGCAGAAGACAATACAATGTAGTAGTTAGTCTTCCTAATATTTCATTTTTCATTATTCACGCAGGATGTACTGGAATAATATAAGTACTGGCGCTTGAAAAAAAAAAAAAACCGATACAAACGATAACAGAAGATTAAGCACTCTCGTCGACTTGTAGTGAACAAAAGAGAGTGTAGAATTACTCGCGGACATTGGTTATATGTACATCATAATTCTCGTAGGAGTATAGACAATATTCTGCCGCAGGTATACATAAGAAAACGAAACCCACAGAGAAAATCGGAAAACTCCCTCATCATTAAAATTCCTCCTTTTTGTCAACTATAAGCTCTCGGCTTTGGTGTACGTGAAGCACCCACGATTCTGACAATTCAGACAACTTTCCGGTCTAGACGTTTTAAATTGAAGTCGGCAGGTCTCAGGGATATCATCGAACAGACTGTATATGGGCCGTGCTTAATTTCCATAATAGGCGAAATATAAATATTAGTGAAAGGCATTCTTCCAGATTTCCTGAAGAGAAATGTGTATTCTTTGATAATTGTCGAAATTAGAATCTCCCATCAGATAGTGTTTGATGGTCTTCATAGAATATGGACGAAAAAAATCAGATCACCAAGTCAAACAACAGAAAATAGACAGACTTTTCTGTGACGTCATATCGATCGATAACATGCATATTCCAGCAGAGAACGTATCGAAAATCACTTGATTTACGGGAACGTTTTGATCATTCGTCAGTAGTTTGAAAAGAAGAACAAGTTGAAAACAAAAAATTAATAGAATATCTAAGCTTTCCTATATATGAAAATTTATTTTTCATTCTTCAGCTCATTCTTCTTTCAGGAATAAATGATCTGCTAATCGTTGCTAGAAGCTGATGAGCTCCTTTTCATGATGTACTTTTACCTACAACTACAGATATCAGCAGTGATGTGACGTCACGGAAAATCAATCTATCGATTCCACAAATAAGTCAAAGCAGAAAACAGATCGAATTCGGGCATCCGATGCGAGGTGCGAGAGATTAGGTTCGATTCTTCACTTGTACCTGTCGACTATCACACCTCACCGAGATTGAATTTCATTCCTTACATCTTGTATCGCATCTTGCACGCTCCCATTGGCTACTTGCACTTGACTCACACCTCTGTTTCTGGCCTGTCACCCGGAACCTCGTAACAAGGGCTGAACTCCGAAGTTGGAACATAATGGACCTGAGAACCATCCATTACTTGCAACCTATCGACAATAAAATGGTATCATGATTCTCACAAATTGAACTATCCTTTCCAAATGTTTCGTGGAATGAAAAATTTAATCCGCTTTACAAATTAGTAAAGAGTATCACGTTTGAGTTCTATATACCTAGTTTACTTTTACAACAGGAAAATAGAACGATAAAAGTGAAACACGAGTGACACACATAATAACAAAGCGCTGTTATTCGTAGAAAGAATACAGAACCACAGAAGTGTTCGTATTTCAATCCGAATAATGAGACCTGAGAGTGGCTACATTCCCTATTTCGGTATGATATTCAAAAGTGGTTGATTCTGCGAGCCGACACTCTCCAACTCAGGGTGTCCAGACATACTCTTTTGAAGCCTTAAAAAGGGAGTACTTCTCTTTTCATAATGCCAAAAATTACTCTTTCTGAAAATGGTCATATTCTTTATACTCTTTTTCAAACGTTTGCAAGAGTTTTCATACTCTTTCATTCTCTGTAATACTCTTTTTTTTTTGCTTATCAGAAAATTTTCGATCGAATACTCTTTTGTCGTTGAAAAAATCTGGACACTCTACAGAATTTCATTCTGATCTGAGACAAACTTCTCAATCCTCATCTGAACATCGTCATTACTGTTTTTCACGTGAAGTTGAGAAACTCTGTACACTGCTAGTATCAAGTGATCTTGACTCATATTTTGTGCCCCTATATTAAGCTACCCAAGGTTGATTATCATCCCCGCATACGTTCGGTGCGACAAATACAGATCGAGGAAGACTTCAAAGAGACGGGGACCATCTGCGTGAAAATATTTCGTCTGTATCGCGTGCTTGCGTCGTGATCGTATTCGTAAATTTCATCAACAGGTGGTTATAACACAAAAGAAGCATTTTTAGTTTCGGACAGAACATAACTCGACTCCATCCGTCATTATGATAGATATCGGTAGCGAATAGAATTGTTTAGCTTTGTACATCGATATTTGATTTCTACAGAGGATCGCCTGCGATCAGAACCTTGTTGATTTCTCCTGTACAATCGTATAACTTCACAATAGTTACCTATTTCCGCAACTTAGAAATACGAGCGAAATAATATTATCTCAACATGAGGATTTGAAGAAAACTTATTAACACGATGCATGCAAATAATTGAAACAGTATTCTTCTAGTTCACGATTTACTAAATAAAGTTATAATTAAATGAATACCTACATGTAATTCGAGAGTAAAATACCTAATGGATCATGTAAATTGTTTTGAATGAAAACTGAATAACTGATTAAGAAAAGAATCTACAGAAACAGGGCTCTGAAACGGGAATAATAACTACTATTTGCCGGACTCGAAAAAAGTTCATGTTAAACAGTTGTTATTCATGAGTAATATTTTATAATTTCCGCAGATATCAGGATTCATTAGGCCTATTTCAGGTTGAGAACAATATTGATTTCGATCAGTAGATTCTGAAATTTTGAAAAAATCTCTTGGAATAGATCGTTTTATTCATCGTAGGTATCGATTTGTTCTTCAATTTTCTCTTTTAAGGAATGAATTTTCGATGTTAAACATCGATCGATACACCTGATTCGCTGTTTAGATCATCATTGTCATTAATGAATAATAAATATGGAATATTTTAAAGAAGTATCGGTAAACGATAACATTTTAAAATCAAACTTTCATTTCTTGATTATTTCTTTTTTTCAATCAGTAACATAATGATCTTTGTTTCGTATCTGTCAAAAACTTGGTCCGACCATTGTTCGATTCCCAAGAATATTGTACTTATCGTCAAATTTTGATCAGTCAGAAGAGTTGCGGCGAAGAAAGTACATATCGACAATTACAGGCACTCGATACACGTCGAAGGATCGCAAATTCATCTAACACACTAGAATATTATTTGTTTAGACAACAAAATATCGGAATCAGGAGATGAAAAAAAGCTTGTTTTTACAACGGGAAGACATGAAGATGAAACGAAATCGGTAGGATGTTAGGTCAAAAAGATTAGGATTCTCAGTGACTTGAAACATTAGGTAGTTTTTTACCTTTGCAAATTCGGACCGGGCACCTACCACTACAAAGACAATTTGACGTTCTTTCAAAATATCGCAAAAATGAACGCGAATAATGAAAAATTGAAGAGAATAAGATTCGTAGCGCATAAAATTTCCTGTCAAGTGGGTCTTTTCTTGTAGAAATCCGAACAATATTGTTTTTCATTGTAGTAGCGAAATCCGTGAAACAAGACAAAACGTGCCCGGTCCCAATTAAGATTGACGTATAGCCTAACCAGGACAACGATTTGAAGAGAAATATCACTCTTCCAGAGAATAGTCCAACCAAGAGCCCATTTCTCCACCTGTATACATTGGAATTGAATGGTTCACCCGACAATCAAGAAGTTCAAAACCCAAAATCGAAAATCTTCTTTCCTCCACAATCAGAGTACTAAAGAACCTCCGCAATTACGTCACCATCATTTAAAACAATCACGATGATCACTTGATAACGAGAGACGAAAAGTGATAACAATAACGAACCTTTTCAATCTGCTGAAGAGCAACGGCCGCATCAAGCCAGCTAGGTCTCAAATAGAGATCTTCTTGATGACGATCCAACACCATATCGCCACTGCATCACTTTTAATTATCTTCACCCACATTTAGAAACAAAATTGGATCACAAAATCTACGCAAATCGCGCGAACTTCACTCAGTTGTTATTTATGTTACGAGATACGGAAAATGATATGAAAAATTCTACACAAAAAACACCAAAAAATCGGTGAACAATAAATTGTATCAAATTCAAAATGTACAATGATTATTATCGCGTAGAAAAATAATCCGGTCACCCAAATAATAATAGTGAGAAATATTATTGAAAAAGTAGTGAGTAGATATCACGAACGGTGCACTTGCCATCAGTATTGAGCGAAACTGCACAAACACACAACCATTCCGAGCTCGCTACGTTACACGATTACTGACTGTACGAGTACGAGTGTCGTACATGGCAAGACGACTACACTGTGAGCTCCCCTTTCGTTCCCTATCGAGTTTGGTTAGTGCACTGCATCGGAACTACAGCGAAAATGTTCGTGAAGAGTGAGACACACACTAGACTGGAGAGGTGGGGAAGAGAGAGAGAGAATGCATAAGGAGGCACGGAGGTGCACAACTCGGAGCTCGTGTGTACGTGTATATCTGTATAATATAGTCGTTCGAAAATCTTTACCACCAAAAAGAAACGCTGGGTACGAGAACAGGCGGTCTCCGAGTATTAACCAGTTCCCCCTCTACCGAGTACCATGACCGCCATTCAAAAAAGAAGAAAAAAGCGACCACACAAGTGCTATCGCCGGCATAAGAGAAATCAAGATACAAAACATCTTAAGTTCTTACGAGCTTACTCACTGTCAGCATCAACCGTCAGACCACCCGCAGTAAGTACTTTCTATTCTAAATAAACCAAAGTCCTCGGGGGCCACCAGAAGTAATAAACGAACGCGGTATCCTTCTTCTTGTGCGTCCCGTCCCTCTATTAGTAACGCAACATTTCAATTCCAGGATACCTAGACCATCAGTAGAGGAGGTGCTGTATTAGTATTATTTTTAATTTAATTTCTAATATTTACGCCAGAATATTATAAGAAAGAAAAACGCTCGAAATTTTTAAATTTCGAAACGTTTTAAAAACTACAATTCGAAATTCGAAGAAATATTTGACATTGAAGTCGGGATGGAATGGCGCACCTCAACTCTTCCTCAGCAATGCTGGCTGAGAAGTCGACAAGACGCTCGCGGCATTTATTGAGGGTGTAAACAGGTGGCGGAGGTACAAACACTACTATCCTTATAGTTTGCGGAAAGTATAGGTAATATGTGTCCGCGTATTGAACTACCCTTTACAAATCGCGCTCGCGTGCATGGGATGAAGTCGAAAGGGAGAATTATAGAAGGAGGGAAAAAAGACGAGGAGAAAGCGACACGAAAGGAGGCGCGTTGAAAGGTTGGGACCAGTTACAAGGAAACTTCGTAAGCGTGATCCGCGAGAGAGATATAGAGAGACAGAGACAGTGCGAGAAAGAGAGAGCACCGCAAGTTTTCCAAGTTCCATATGATGTTTCTACCGGAAGGCCATCGTTTTAGCAGAGCTTCCGGGTCGAGACACACGATGTATATCCGTAAGACAATACTTACTGCCATAAAAAGCGAGAAGGATGTATATCCAGGACGTTGATCACTTGATCAGCGAGAAGTATTTTCTGTGAAGTGGTGATCACGGGAAAACTGATCAATCTGACGCTATTTTCAAGGACAAATTCAGAGGTGGGATTGGATTTTTAGTATAAAGTTTTTTTGGCGAGTTATAGTGAAATATCGACGTACTTGGAAGCACATCCCTCATTTTAGGGTCGCTTAAAATGAATTATCATCAGTATTCGTATCAGTAACTTGAACGGCATCTTAGGCTCCACCTCTAGATGTACTGGTTGTGGAAATTGTATACCGTCGTCGACGATTCCACAATTGAAAACAATAACAACCGTGGAATCACGCTGGTCCGTCCTCCTATGTACAAATTTACCCCACGTGAGAAAGGTGCAAATAGTGTCCCACAGAAAAAGAAGAAAAAATTTAAAGGCCATTGCAAACTTGCAGTTCCCCATCAATTATACATGGTACAATGAGCGAAATTTTCTAGGCCCCCGTCCCATCAACAAACATATAGCTTGAGAGTTGAAATTTTCCACGTTCCCCTGCTGGTTCCTCCTCTTATTATATACGTCAGAAAATGGTCGAAATTTTTCCGAGTTCCCCTCCTGTCATCTTATACCCTTAGAGTCAACATTTTTCCAAGTCCCGTAACCTAACCCAACTTAAGTTGATCGCCCATCAAAGTCGGACGCGGACAAGTTCGCAGAAGTTTTTTGAAAATACCGCCCAACAAAAGAAATAGCGGGTTCCCCGCAAAAATAAAAGTTGGGTTAGGTTACCGCCGGCAGACTGTATATAACCCCATCACAAAACAACTTCCATGTTAAAATAAACCTACCTCCTCTAAGCTACTACTTTCCGGAAAGACGGCAGTTGAGAAGGTCTTTATGAAAATAACTAGCATTCATAGGGAGAGTAATCTCTTGCTGTATACCGTTTGATTCCTTCTCATCGAGAAGGGAATAAGTCCCTTTATACCACTACAAATTATTGTTCATACTCTGGCTCTCGGAGTATTCTGAAGGTTGATATCCTATTATCCCTCCACAAGGCTCGCTCGCTCCGCATAAAGTTCTCCTCTGTAGCTGTCACCATTAGGCCTCTCTCTTATCAGTGTACCTTATCACATAAAAATTTTATTCCTCTATGTTGTAAAAATTCTGATTGTATGCAACATTCCAGACAGCGTGAGTATGCAATATGCATATTTCCTCGCACGATCTTGGTAACTATAGATCGGACCGGAGGACGACAACCGCACGCAAAACGCCAGTCTACCAGCATAAGTTACTCGTAATTCATTATCAGTCCGAGGTAGTCGCGTATATACCGGCATAGGAAATTAATTAATAAATTGATGGTGTACGATTTAGCCGACGCTGCAATGTATTTGAATTACGAGGTATTTGTTACAAAGTTAATTTTGTACTGTGCCAGTTTAGGTGGGCGCAGGTTTACTTACTCTCCGTTTTTTGAACTTAATTATAAAGATATAATACTCATATTCGCGTGTATACGATTGTACACTGAGTGTACGTCCTCAAATACACGATATCGATGTAGATATACCCGCTCGTTTTGTTGAAGTCTTGGGAGTCCGATACATTACACGTAAATCTCCAATAGACTGGATACAGTTTACTTTTACAGTTATTATGTGGAGATATCTTAGAATGACTTATGTTGCACTATACTCTCAATGCCATACACTGTAGACGCCTGGAATGAGCCGATTAAATAAAATATACAAGAAAAAAAAAAAACGAGTCGGAAATATTAGTCGCGGTCTGTACCTCGAACACAATGGTATGATGTCGAATAGAGACCTAATTGCTCGCTTCAGGAGGGAGTCAAAGCGGCATAATGTTCATTAATTTTGGGTTGATAGTGACTTTAACTGGCGAACAGATTGAGTTGAGAGAGGAAAGTTTTGATAATTTCAATGTATTTGTATGTGCACGCATAGAATGGATCTCTACTCATTTTCCCTTTTGGGTATAAGACGATGCTTCTCCGTAGAACGCGACGTAAGTTATAATTATCGTGTACGCCTCCAGGCACAACTTACGTTGTCGTTTATTGTGATTCGATGTTCCCGAGTGTAGATGTTCGTGGCCAGATAAGGTTACGTGGATACACCTTTTGAGAAAAATGACTTCTTCATCAGTGGAGTGAGTTCACTTTGTACGCCGGATTACATATAGTTTAAGGAGCTAGTTTAATTCGGAGTCATTACATTTCATGATGAATCGCCGCTATCCTCCTGATGTACACAAAGAAGTTGTAGAGATAACGATAGGTTTGGTCAATTTCTTGAGTCTGGGAGGGAATTGTTCGAGCGCAAGTTTCACGAAGAAAATTAGAATGGAACCGAGTATACTTCATACAATGGATGAAATCTGAGACTTTAATGAATTTGGTTGACTCGTTAGATGCATATAAGTGAGCGAGAGTAGAAATTCAGAGTACTAGAAATTATCTTTCATGTCGACAATTATGGAGCCGGCTTCGAGATTTTTAGACCCAAAGGCTAACAGATGGTAAAAATCGTGTACAATTTATTCATCCATCTTCGCACCTCAATTTAAAAGAGGCCCTAATAATGTCTCGTATTTTACGTGTTTTTTCATTTCTTGGAAACTTGGACTGAGTGACTTCTTCTTACCCAGGGAATTTCTAATCACATTAATTGCGGACTAGCCGGAGGAAATACGTGAATTTTTAGGTATGAAAAATGTAACAAACGTCATATATTTTATGTGGAATTCGCTTAAAACTCAAGATTAATTCTTTCTGGGAGTTACCCGCGTTAAACCAAATTTTTTCCGCCAATATCGCTTGCTCGGAGGTCCACAGTATCATTTCCACACTTCAATTGGCCCAATGCTACGCTATGAAGGGATGTCTAGCTAGATATAGGTTAACTTGTTCACTGGAAAAACTGTCTGGAAGTATGACGGTATAATCCAGATAATACTTGCGAGGTGACTGCGGATCTCGCCGATAGGCCTCAGAGCAGGAAGGGGCTAAGAGTTTCACTATTAACACGTATAGGAGTAAGATACAGTAGCTTATAAGCACAGGTATCTCTGAGTTTTCAAATTTCTAATTTTCTGCTCCTTTCAGGCTTGCCAGAACTCTCTATTTTAGCGGGGAACCTGCTATCCCTTTTGTTGGGGGTACTTTCAGGAAATTTTCGTCCGCGAGCGGCCCAAGGTTGATGACGTCACGAGCTTGATAACGTCACGGAGAGGGGGGGGGGGACTTGGAAAATTTCGACTTTCGCTACTATTATAAGTTAGCCGAACGTACAGTGTACTATGCTACCCAGCTTTGAAGTTGGGGGGGGGGAGCTTCATTCCTTTCACTCAGCGAGTTTGATCAATCATCATCATCATCATCATCATCATCATCATCATCTTCTTCTTCTTCTTCTTCTTCTTCTTCTTCTTCTTCTTCTTCTTCTTCTTCTTCTGTTTCTGCACTCTAATTGACAAGAGATTTTGACAGCTAGTTATCAGCAGCCAAGTTAGTATGTATTAAGGTATATCAGGCTAAGGGATCTTGTCTGTCTGATGACGTCAAAGGAAGGGTATCTTTCCGAAAGATCAAATTGCATATTTGACTGCTAGCCTAGTGAAAAACCGAGTTCCTTAGGCTAATCATAAGTATTAAGCTAGCCTAAAGCTACAGGCTTAGACAAGCGTACGTCGAGTTGAAAGACATGTCTATGTTCCAATATTTTTCGAACACAGTAGAAAAATACATCATGGAATTTTTTTTAGCAGGGAACCCGCCATTCTTTTTGTGGGTGGGTGCTTCGCGAGCGGTCCAAGGTTGATGACGTCACGGAGAGGGGGGAGTCGGAAAAATTTCGACTCTTGAGCGATTTATGATACGAGGGAAACTTGGAATAATTTCGACCTCTACTATATGATAGGTGGGGAATAAGGAGAGTTTCGTCCGCGATCGCGAGTGGTCCAAGGTTGTTGACGTCACAAGATTGATGATGGAACGGACAGGGAGCGAGTTAGAAAAATTTCGATTCTTGAGCTATTTATGATAGGAGAGGGACATGGGAAAATTTCCACTCTCGAGCTACATATGATATAAGAGAGGGACTTAGAATAATTTCGACCTCCAAATTATATCAGGGTGTCCACTTATCTGGAAAATCTGGAAGTCAGGGAAAAGTCAGGGAATTTCGGGAATTTCACCCAAAGTCATGGAATTTTTTGAGATGCGTCAAAGAAAGTTCGAGCTAAGAAGTTTTTCCTTTTCCTTTTTTTTTTTTGCTTTTCAGTGGAAATTATGGTCTGAAAAAAAAAACCTGAAAAAGTCAGTGAGTTTGATTTCAGAGAAAAAGTGGACACCTGTACATAGGATAGGACAGAGACTTGGAAAAATGTTGACTCTCGAGCTATATATGATAGGATTTTCTATGTGTTCTACTTTTTGGAAGACTTTCCGTAGTGGACTACGGATCCTGCGGGTTCCCCGCTTTCCCGTTGCAACTCGCCATTTCTCGGCCGCGTACAAGTCCCTTCATTTACATGTACAGCTAAGTTTCCTACCTGATCTATGCCGCTCAGCGTGAGAGATTTATTCATAATCCTCCTTTCATATACAACTTGATCATCTCAATTTCGCTGAGCCCCCTTCCTTTTTTGTATGTATAGCTCGAGGACAAATTTTCTTCTCAACTCCCCGCTTTCTCTCATGTAAAGCCCAGCGGTCGAAATTTGCCAACCCTCTAAAGTAAGTGAGAACCCTCCCCTCTCTCCGCCCTTAGAATGCTATTATACACTAGTCTATATGAACTTGTCATCTTTTCTGCTGCAATAAGCCCGCCAGACCTAGTTTTCAGGGGTGCACTAAGCTAAGGAAAATATTGGGTAAGACTAGGCCAGTTCAATCAATTGTCTTCTTCTTCTACTTCGAGAGCTCTTTAGGATTCAGCTACATTGGGTACAGTCCTCGTAGGTTTTGTGACCAACAAAATTCTCAGTAAGCCTGGCTGAGGATGTATTAAAAATAGGTAAGCTCAGTATCAACGGGCTTCTTTTTTTTTTTTTTTTTTATAATAACAATCCAACCATATTTATTGTTACTAAATCATAAAAAAAAACAAAAAAAACAAAAAAAAGGACAAAATTATTAAACTAAAGACAGTAATGAAGAGAAAATTAAGTATTAAAAATAATAATAATAATTTGCAATGGAAAATTAAAATTAAAATAATAGTAAAAAAGAAGGTTGGAATAGAGGATGGCTTCTAGGCCTTACCTCGTTGTAGATTTAGATCGATATATGTTCAGGCAATTGTGACAAGAATTTTTTAATGTGAGGAACATGCTTAATACAAAAAATAGTCTTATATTTACTATGTACAGATTAGTAAAAACGATACCAAAATTGTTAAGTCTCAAATTTTGGTAGGTACCTAAGTAATCCGAATAGCCTTAAAGTGAAATTATTTTCATTTATTCACTCTCAAGTACTGACTCAGCGTAAGACCAATTACTGGCTTGAGTAAAGAATTGATCATAGGTGTACTCTGCTCGCAATTCCTAAGAATGACTCGTTTGTTTCACTTATATGCTAAAAACATTTTATAATTAATTGGAAAAAATATCGTCGAGAAGGCTGAAGCACCTGTGCCACATTCTTTTCGCTATTATATATATGAAAGTTATACAATTAGGCGCTCGTAGTTGAAAATGTTTACTAAATTCCAAACTCGTTCAACGACAGCACACGGAATTCTTGCGGCACGGCGGTAATAATCGGCGTCGAAAGATTTCCTCCCTCCTCTTTCTCACTCCTAAAAGAATATCTCTATCTAACAGTGATACTTATCGCATCTCGAATCTGTGGGCGCGTTCAGTATTCTCATCATATTGTGAAATTTTTACCGTAATTTATCTCGATTTTCGAAGCCGTTACTTCGATATTAATAAATAGGATGCGATTTTTTAAACTACATCATATTATAGGTTCTAGGTCCGTATGATGAGCGGAAAATGTTTGCTCCATAAAAATTCGTCATCCGATTTTTTCAACGCTCGCAAAATTAGTTGCCCTACTTACCATTTTTAAATCATTGCAAACACTTATTAATTATTTTTGCATTGTAATAATGTGATCAGCTGTATTCATTACTACTAATTTTGTTAGCGTTGTTATGAATTCAATTTTTCAATTTTTTTTACCAGTACCCGAAATTAGCTCATCATTTTTTAGTTTCTTTTTAAACCAATAGCAAATTTTAGCCTTGTAATTTCTTTTATTTGATAATATAGAGCAACTGACGCGCGCTTGCGCGTTCATTTTGGGCCAGACAGCGCCGGGAAATTAATGGGTGCGGCGGGTGAAGGGCGGGAAGTCTTTAAAATCGATCTGAATTAATTTTTATGAGAGAAGATGATTATTTATTGTAGAAAATTTTACGCTCTACTAATTGATAACGGCAAAGAACTTGAAGCCAATGCGGGTTTCTATCCGCTAGTACTGAAAATAGGATCAGAGCGATTTCCCCATCTCGAAATGACGTGGGAACGCAGCAATTTAAAAGAACTAAATCTGTCGAGCTTATCATTTTCTTACCGCCTGTCACCCACACTGTCCATCAATTTTCCCGTTTTTGTTGTACGCGATACCAGCGCTAATCAGGACGAACAGCCAGTTTAAGGCCAGTCATGATTGGCTCATCATCCCTAAGCTACACTTCCTAATATTTACTTCCTCCGATAGAAGTTGAAGCCCCTACCCTAGTTGAGTTGAAAGTTCTTCCGAATCTTTGAGGGTGCTGCAATCCGGATACGGTCTCTTTCCTCCTGATGTGCAACTTGAAGCTGAGTCATTTTTTCTTGGTAGAAGTCAGAGTAAACGTCGACATTTTTTGTCGCCTCTTTGTAAAGAGATCAAAGTAAGTAAAAAATGATTCCATGCTGAACGCAGACGTTAGAATTTGCTCATATTAGATGAAATGCCTCCAACGCAATGTAAGTAATAGCGAGTCCCCACAAAAAACTAGACGCGGGATGATGACATCGTGAAATTCTTGGCACGTAAGAATATACATGATAATGTTCAAACCAGGGACGAGAAGGTACTTGACTGAGACATCCGGGTTTACCTCACCTTCCTCGACGCTTTTGGAACGGTACGCATATCGCGAGCAAAGGACACGACCACAAAGATCTCTTCATTATTGTACTCGAAAAAGCCTCAAAATGACCACATTTCTGATCTCTACATCTACTTATTGAAGTACGCAATCTCAAGCAATTGTTTGGCCTGCTTCTTGACCCGCACTTCATACTTCGTTCGTCAAAAGACATGAAAGACTCTCTATTGTTCGAAGGAGCCTATGGAACAGACCTGAATACCGAGGTTTCCTCTATCTGACTTGCCGCAACTAGAAAGAAAGCTCAATAAACTTGAGACTATATCCCCCCCCATATTTTTCCTCGTCTTTCACTACGGGCGGAAATAGTTGGGGAGCTTGGGGAGCTTGACACCGCTAATGAGCCTTAATTATTTTTATTGGAACTCATGAATAAGTAGAGCACTAATATTGGAAAAGTTTTTCAAGTGTACAATTCTACTTTATTAGTTGCTTTTACCATAGTACTTTTCGGGAGTCATACCATCATCAGTTGTGTCGCAACTGGAGAACAAGGCCTTAAACATGAGTTTTTATAATAACACTCTGATCTTATTGGCTATAACAATACTAAGTTGTGATATTGGTTCACTTCTTAGAAACTTATTCTTATACCTAATAATATGAAATTGTGTTCTTATTGCCTATAACATACTGCTTAGTGATTGGTTCACTCTATTAACCTGAATACTGCGTTTTGATTGGCTACCTGGTTTCTTGCCATCTTATTGGTTGGTTCTCCCGTCCAATCACCAGGCCGAATAATTTTTTGCCATCAAATGTGACCACATTGTTCAAGAGGCTGGCTTTGTTCCTCTTTGCTTTTGCAATCTCCATTTGTTCCCGGAGTTTTCTTCTTTTTATGAGATTCTCTACATGCATTATTTCGAATATTTTCTCTTCATTCAACATTTTTTTGTTAATAAATTATAATAATTGGACTGATAAAAAGAAGAAAACGCTCAGTTGTTCCAAAAAGTAACTGCATTATAAAAAAAAAAAGGCTCTAAGTGGTGTGGGAAGCGAGATACGAGGGAACCAGATTTAAAAAAAAGAAAGAGAGAAAGATCCGCGGTCAAACACATACCAAGTGAGGGCGACACCGGAAAAACTTGTCATTTTCAAGTACCTACGGATGAAAAAGTAACAAACTGGACACCCTAAAACAATCGATTTCCTTCCAAAAGCTCAGAACTTTCGACAAAGTATGGAAGATAGTTTACGCAATCCATTTTGCAGTTGAAATTTCTTAATAAATAGTTTTTGTTTGAAATTTTATTTCATTAGTGTTTGATTTTTTAGATATTTATTGCTGAAAAATTGACTTTTTCCCAAAGTTCCCAACTTTTGACGAACTTTAAAAGCTGATAATTGGACGCATAGCAAAGCTTGAATGGTATTTTCTAGAACAAATTTCATGATGACTATTTTTCATCTGGAACTTTTTATGATTGACGCCCAATTTTTCGAGATATTTGCAGAAGATTGATTTTAGGGAGCTAAAACGTACCACAGAAAATTTATTCCAGAATGTGAGTTACGGGAAGTTGGATATGTTATTCGGGGCCTTATTTTCTCTTATTGAAAAGAAAAGTAAAAAATTTGACTCATACAATAATATGAGTTATTCTCTTTTTACCACAAGACCGACCCGCCATTTTGAAAAGCTGCTCTTCTCAGATGTGTATCATTGTTTTTTATATCAAGTATCACCCCTACTAACATATCTCAAAGTGACGCTTTGTCCCCCCCCCCCCGTGATACCAAAAACCACTATTTTCTATTATGCCCCATGGACTACAAGGGAAAATATAAAAATAAGAGTGAAGTAAACGTGCTCAATATATAGCTGTGTTCTCCATTACCATACGGATCGCAGACATCGGTGACTACCAAGAAGGACGAGATCAAAGTGAGGACAGTATCCATGATGAGAACAATGTTAAATGTGAAGTTGAAGGATAAAATAAAAGTAGAAACTATCATGGGAAAATACAAAAGCCCAGGCAGATTAGGTTTTGAAATGGAAATAAATGCCGGCATAGGTTTTTTTCGTGGATTATGTTTAAAATGGTCTCATGATAAACATACTAAAAATCCACAGCAATCATAGAGGTGGCTCTCCCCCAGAGGGGGTCAAACTACCACGGAAATTGGTTTTTTGAGAATAAATCAAAAACTAAACACCAGAGAAAAAAAAGTTTTAAGCAAAAGTTGTTCCTCGCCAAATTTCCTATAAATTTCGCTATTTATATGTCAACTTGGCCCAAAAACTCGGTCTCAAAAGTTGGATTGAAAGTTGAGTGATTGGGACCAGAAGAAACCGTAAGATGCCACTGACCACCATCTATAGTTTCAACATGAATTTGGAAATATGTATTTGTCTATATCAGACCCTGGTCTATGCACTAGACACGCCAACTTGAGAACACTGCGTTCATCGTTCTATTAATAATTTCAAGTTGTGAAAACCCCAACAGGGACTCGATAGCTTCTGCCGGGCTCGAGTAAGTTCGAAGTGGGGAACAAGAAAGGAAGAAAATTAGATCTTAGTCACCTGTCAGTAACGAACTTTCATGAAAATTCAACGACTAACAAAGATATTTCTTTCTACAGCATGATTTGACTAAGTATTTATGTAAAACAACTCTGAAATCAAAAATTTTAGAAATCGTTCAACTTTCAATCCAACTTTTCAGCTCGAGTTTTGGGGTTAACTAATAATCATTGGCTGAGAAACCAAAAAAATAATGAAGAAGTTCAAGCCGGGAAGAAAAGATTACGGCCCCTGAAAAAATTGCGGATACTCGTACTATTTATTTAACACACTCTTTGCCAATTTTGATGATGAATCAGAATGTATGATTTTTCATCGTGTCCTATCTTGAATCCTGAACGAATGTTAGAATGATTTCAGTGTATTGCATGAGTGTCTGCAGTGTGATTCATAAAAATTGAATTGTGAAAAAAATATCTTCAATATATAGCGAACGCGGACAGCGCTTCGAATCGTTGATGGATATAAGTTCAGGTGGCACAAAAATTTGAAGAACGAGACAGAAGGACGGGTATACACACACAAATCTTGCAATGCGTTTATAAAGGCATACCGACTCGAACCACCCGTGCGATTCTATCCATCGTCTTTTAAAGAACAAGGTAGCAAATGCCTGTAAGAAGACGGCTACCGAAGATATCTTTGAAAGGTCTAGCAAAATTATGCGGAAAGAAATTTTGTCAGACGCATTATAGGTTTTGACGGAGGGTGTCTGTACCCAGACTAGGAAGAAAATACAGTCACACCTACTAAATACACTGAAGGAGCTTCATAAATCTGTCATGCAGTACGACAGGAAGACAAAACTTAAGGAAGAATTTTTGTTAGTAAATGATGTCAAATAAAACATTTTAATATTTTCGACGGCAATCAATTTATTTTTTTTGGGCCGCAATACGGTTGTCTCTCTGGCCGAAATATGGACGATTCTCTGCTTTTGGGCTTCAGTTTGGGTGTGCCCAGTCCACGAATGAACTTTTGGTTTCTTATTTATTCCTCATTTTTGAAAATATCATCAAAATGTTCCGTCAGTATTCTTATGAAGTTTACCCAGTAATTGTAGGTACTTACTATCATTGGACTATGAAATACATATATGGGTATTTTTGCTCAAGGGTAGCAAGTAAACAATTGCAGGCTGACCAGATTTTGAGAGTCTTTTTTTTTAAATTGGTTTTTCGATTAAAATAGTCTTTTTCTCACTTTTTTTTTTTTTCTGCTTGTCTAAATAAAAATTTTTAAAAATACTCTTTCACTTCCGAAAAAAAAAAACAAAAAAACAAAAAAAAACAAAAAAAAAAGTGCTATCTCAAGGAAATCCTGGAACTGATCAAGAAACGCAGGCAAGCGCGGCACCGCTGGCAGCTGTCGCGCAACCCTCTGCACAGCAGGCATTTAATAATCTCTGTAAACTGGTCAAAACCCGTATCTGTGAGCACAACAATGATTCCTTCAACCACTCTGGGAGCCACAGAAACCACTGATTACTAACTCTGGAAGGTAGCTCGTTCGTTAAATAAACCATCAGACTACACTTCCCCATTGAAACATCTAAACAATACTTGGGTGAGAACTGATAAAGAGAAAGCTGAAGTCTGAGCCGAACACCTTGAGCAAAGATTCCAACCTAATGATATTGTCACCGATATCTCTCCTGACCTCTGTCAAGCAGAGGAGCAGGTAGTTGACTTATTTTCTCCAAGTGAAATCAAAGCTATGATTAAAAAAGAAACTTAACCCTCAGAGAGCACCTGGGCACGATCAAATTTCGGCTCGTATTCTACAAGAACTATCACACAAAGGCCTGGTAATGTTGACCTACTTATATAATGCAGTTCTGAGACTGCAATATGTACCAAAACAGTGGAAATTGGCAAGAATAATCATGATTCCTAAAGAGGGTAAACCGCCAGAAATACCCAGCTCGTATCGTCCAATATCCCTGCTTTCAGTACTTTCTAAACTATTTGAGAAGCTGACCACCAGTTTGGATCCAGAAACAGGCACTCTACCATTGAACAGGTTCATCGTGTTGTAGCAGCAATTAGAAAGGCATTAGAAGAGAAAAAGTACTGCCCATCCATATTTCTGGATGCTAGTCAAGCCTTTGACCGAGTTTGGATCCCCGGACTTCTCCACAAAATCAGCAAACACTTTCCAACTTGTCATGTGCAAATTTTATCATCTTACCTTAGCGACAGAAGATTCTATGTTCACTATGAAGAAGCTGACTCTTCTGACAAGCCAATAGCAGCGGGTGTACCACAGGGCAGTGTTCTTGGTTCCCTGTTGTATCTACTATACACTGCAGACATTCCAGAGCAAGATGACTCCACACTAGCCACATTTGCAGTATACTTGCTATGCATGAGGACTACTCTACTGCAGTCACCAATTTGCAGAGAGCTGTCAACAAAGTTGAGGAATGGACCACCAGGTGGAAAATCCAAACTAACGTATCCAAGACTGTCCGTATCGACTTTGCCCTTAGAAATCATGGATATGAACCCACATACATAAATAATGAAACTGTACAGCGGGCTGACTGCACCCGATATTTAGGCTTACACTTGGACAGTAAGCTAAATTGGAAAGCGCACATAATCAAGAAAAGAGAGCAACTCAAACTCCGCTTTCACACCTTGTTCTAGACGCTCAGAGCCTAGAGTCGGCTATCACTCTGGAATAAAAGGCTACTATACGTCATGATCCTTCGCCCCATTTGGACGTATGGAATACCATTATGGGGCTCGGCAGCAAGTAGGAACATAGAAATTTTACAGCGATTCCAAAACAACGCACTCCGTAAAATCACAGGAGCACCGTGGTATATTACAAACCAGCAGTTACACGAAAACCTGGCTCTGAAAGTTCATGTATGATCTATTACATAAAAAAAAAAAACTCGCAGCCCACACAGTTAGCTGCTCGGAATTGCCTTCATTAACTCTGTTAATTGAGGCAAACAGGGAACCTGTTTTATGGGAGTAATCATGTGAGTGTCATTTTTTGCTTTTTGTCGTCTCAAGTAGAGTGAACTTTGTTCCTCACCACCTTGAGATCTCTTCTCATTTGGTCAAATCCTGTTATCAGTTCGGAGATCTGATGACGTCACACGATCTAATGAAGTTACGATCTGGTGACGTCACGATGGAGATCTGTGACGTATCACTATCTGATGACGTCACAGAGCTAGTAAAACCACTAATACAGACCTCCTAGACCTATAGTACAAAGGAAGCCTAAGACCTAGTACAGAGCTAGGACAAACTGCTAGTATAAGCTATTGATAAAGATCTTGTAAGCTTATGGTATGAAGGATGCCTAGACCTAGTATAAAGGAGGCTTGGACCTAGTATACGCCTAGTATAATACGTAGTATAAACCTAGTATAATATACTGCATGAAGCAGAGAGGATAAGTCCCCCTCCTATCACTTCATCAAAATTTTTCTAAGTCCCTTTTTCTTGCCGGACGGCGACCGGCGGCCGGCGCCCGTCATTTTCCTTCAGTTTACCCCCCGATAAAACAGGTTCCCTGTTAAAAAAAAAAAAACTTCCAAAAATATCTGGTCACCCTGCAATTGATTAGAAAGACACTTGAACTTGAGTGTTATCATCAAATTTTCCATTTAGCTGACTGTAACTTCATCAAATACCTTAAATTGGCTTCGAACTGGGGTGTAAGTTATAAGATAAAGCTAATGTTACGCCCTCAAAGACCACGAGATTGATGAGGTAACACCCCAGGAAAATATTTTTTCTCAAGAGGAGTATTTTTCCTTAAGTTTTGGAAGATTCTGTTGAACTGGTTGTTTGCCCAGCCTTGGATTAATTAATATGAACGAGTGGTCGTGGGTTGTGTATTTTCAACATTTTAAAGTAAAAAAATAAGTTCTGCTTAACGTTGGAAGGCTTAAACTTATACTGCAATAAATGTTTACCTCATGTTAGGCTTATTCAAGCAAATACAAAAAACTTTTAGCCTAAAGATTAATTCGGCTTCAGACTTGAATACAACTTATAAGCTTGCTAGCCACTCTTTTCTGCTTCTAATTGATGCTCCAACACGATGAACCTGTTCAATGGTAGAGTGCCTACTTCTGAATCCAAACTGGTGGTCTGGGATTAGGTTCTTGTTTTCGACTATTTCCAGTAAACGCCTCATGTAAAGCTTCTCAAATAGTTTGGAAAGTACTGAAACCAGGGATATTGGACGATACGACCTGGGTACTTCTGGCGGTTTACCCTCTATCAGCGCAGTATTGTAATATCAGTTCTTGATTCAGGAAATTTTGTATTTCTCTACTTCGATTTTCTACCCTCGTTTTCTACAAAATTTATTATTGACCCTTGAACATGTTTCTCAGTTAACCCAATAACATCACTCTTTCTTATACATCCAGATCGCAACACAAAAAGTGGCCTCATAAAAAATCAGTTCAGCTATAATTTCCATTTCACTCCCGAGATCAGAAACTCTATCCGTAGACCTGTTTGACTTGAAGCATAATTTATCGGCGGTTGGTAAGAATAGATATCTGCATTTCTTCAAAATAGTCATCGTCATGTTACAGAAGACTATAAATTCATATCAATCATGTTGTGCTGTTCAATCTTGCCTACAGATGAGTATACGAGTATTCGTATGCTGCTCCCCTACAGCTTGGTTATATCTCATCAATATCGGCTAGAGTTTCCGGGCGTCTCAAGTGTCGACGTTTGTTCATTGCACGCTGTCGTTCATTTTTCGAAATTAAACAGGAAATATACGGCAATGTTTTTATTTTATTATGTAAACAATATGTTTTGTACTACATAAAAGTGGTATAATTAGGTTCCATACAGTACGGTAGATCAAAAGAAGCACGGGAAGACGGAGAAGTCTGCCTTCGTTCAAAACTCGGAACCACTAGCAGTCACTAAATTAATAGAAAATGAAAGATTAAGTTATAAATTATTTCTCTTACACGACTTTATAAACGGTAAAAATACACGCAGTCGGTATTTATATACGTATACGGCGGCATTCTGATGGAATTACAAATGCGAGTCTATCGGAACACAGTATGAACGATTGAATTAATCATTTCTGAACGTGTACCTATAATATGTATAGTTTCTATTTTCTACTCGCAAGTTGAAGCGCACTTATTATGAATGACAGTTTACAACAAAACACCCAACCAGACTACTCGAAGAAGTAGATGGAAGAAGGCTTCCCAACCAGTTCGAGTTACGACCATCCGGGGAATATCATATCTAGATATTATGATATATTCTCGACCGGTGCGACTTCTTCATTCGAATGTAGGTATCGGAATACATACCTATATTGTAAAGTGTAATTTTAGCCAGTAAATCGATTACCCAGCCCCCCCAAGGGTTTACGAATTTGAACGACGTAAACGTATGCACATATCAGCCTCTTTGCCTAAAAATTTCCGGTATTTGAACAACTTTCTTAAGATGGCAAAATAAAAAGAATTACAGTTTTTTTTTCTGTTGTTGTTGATGATGCGGGAAAGTTCGTGGAAGGAAAAAGTATTCGCAGACCCCAAAGGAAAAAGAAAACATTTTTATAAACAGGCTTTAATCACCACACTTTTTTCCAAATTACAAGTCGAAGCGACGTTTCGATACCGCCGGGTATCATCGACGGGCACATACTGAAGCCGGAATACTCCGGTAAACATACAAAAGAAAAGAGATTCGGTCGAAAGCACGCGATTACATGTTCTTACTATCACCATGAATCATAGATTTATAAACATTACAAAGACCATTAGTGTCAGTTTTAAAATTAATACTGTCCTTATCCTCCAAAATTTTGATGACTTCCATGATTTTCCTTTTCTTAGTATTATTCTCTTTGCTTAAAATCTTAACATTATCAAAATCAAATTCATGCCCCTTCTCCATAGAGTGTGAGGATAAAGCAGTGTGATCATCCTTATTCTTAACGTCGTTACGATGTTGGGAGACCCTGTTCTTCAGGAGTTGACAAGTCTCCCCCACGTAGACGCCGGGACAGTCCAAACAGGGTATACGATATACAACACCGGAGTTTTGCTTGGGGGGTAGTTTGTCCTTAATTTTTGAGAAAAATTTTTCTTTGCCGGTATTGTAAGCCCCAAAAGTGACCGAAATATTAGGATCAAATTACTCCGGTGTTGTATATCGTATACCCTGTTTGGACTGTCCCGGCGTCTACGTGGGGGAGACTTGTCAACTCCTGAAGAACAGGGTCTCCCAACATCGTAACGACGTTAAGAATAAGGATGATCACACTGCTTTATCCTCACACTCTATGGAGAAGGGGCATGAATTTGATTTTGATAATGTTAAGATTTTAAGCAAAGAGAATAATACTAAGAAAAGGAAAATCATGGAAGTCATCAAAATTTTGGAGGATAAGGACAGTATTAATTTTAAAACTGACACTAATGGTCTTTGTAATGTTTATAAATCTATGATTCATGGTGATAGTAAGAACATGTAATCGCGTGCTTTCGACCGAATCTCTTTTCTTTTGTATGTTTACCGGAGTATTCCGGCTTCAGTATGTGCCCGTCGATGATACCCGGCGGTATCGAAACGTCGCTTCGACTTGTAATTTGGAAAAAAGTGTGGTGATTAAAGCCTGTTTATAAAAATGTTTTCTTGTTAGTTCGTCACCACGAATAAAAAAGTCTGCTTGTCCAAAGGAAAAAGAAAAAAAAATTCTAATTGAGTCAACGTGTCCGTTCGCTTACAGCTCTCGTTTTTAGTGTTTGATTTTTTTTTCTTTTCCAACTCGATATACCTCTTTTTTAGAGACTATTTTACATTTCCGAAAATGGATGTATAAACGAGTAACAACTATCTCTTTTACTCTTCGGGTATAACTACATTGTTTATGTTCGTGGTATATCGTATTTATGTCTCAATTTCAACGGAACGATCAAAATCTCGTTTCAAATTACTGACTTGGACGGTGCGTCGTATACAATTCGAAGAAGAAGACGAAGAAGAAATGAAAAGAAAATGTAAATTTATTAGTCGAGGTTGAGAACTTTATAATTCTGGTCGACGTTCCAGTGTCAAGGCATGTTGGCTGGTAAACAGTATAGCTATTAGAGCGCTGAGATCTCTTTCCTACGAGTGGATGGCGGTACTTTACGCATTAGAATACGTAATAAATACACGGGTACGTATGCGTGCTCTAAGGTACCAAATAGTTTTGTAATTTTTGATCATAATTTAACATCAACGCGGTGTTCGTCGTTGTCGTGGCTGGCCGACTCCGTGTATACCAAATAAGCCTATACTCGTAAACTATCTCTCCCGAACAAGTTTCCTTTTACCAACTTATACAGAGCTCACAGTTGGGCTAGCTTGAATGATTGGGAACGAATTACTGTAGTTACTTTTGAAATTCAGAAAAGCTTCTTATGAGGTAGTATTGTTATTTTTTCCAGGGGTGAAAAGTAGTTTCCGAGACATAGGTACGTAAATGTGCCGTGACTGTCCCGCAGTTTTTGTAGGGCAAAACTGAACCAGTTGAGAGTAATAATACGTAATAATAGCCTTTAATTGGTTGTGAAGTACATCTTATAACTATATTACTCCTATTTATATTTACACCATTTTTCGGGGCCCATATCTTGGGAATAGGCCTCACTCAACCTCGCCCATTCGATTCTATCCCTAGCTATTCACTGGTACTGTTTATTGTGAAGAAGACCTACAATTTTGTTCGACCTTCTTTTCTCGTACCTCGTAAATGCTAGTTTGTTATTCTTTGCGTCCATCCATCATCGTGCAATTTAGAGACATAACCTGCCCAGTTCCATTTCAAGCTTCAAATCTCATGTAAGAAGTTTCAAGATTAGGCTTAAAAATAAGAGTAAATGGAAATAAATGCCGGCATAGGTTTTTTCGTGAATTATGTTTGAAATGGTCTCCTGATAAACATACTAAAAATCCACGGCTCTCCCACAAAGGAGGTCAAATGACCTTAGAAATTAGTTTTTTGAGAATAAATCGAAAACTAAGCACCAGAGAAAAAAAAGTTTTGAGCAGAAGTTGTTCATCGTCAAATTTTCTACAAATTTCACTATTTATATGTCAACTTAACCCCAAAACTCGAGCTGAAAAGTTGGATTGAAAGTTGAACGATTTCTAAAATTTTTGATTTCAGAGTTGTTTTACATAAATACTTAGTCAAAATCATGCTGTAGAAAGAAATATCTTTGTTAGTCGTTGAATTTTCATGAAAGTTCGTTACTGACAGGTGACTAAAATCTCGTTTTCTTCCTTTCTTGTTCCCCACTTCGAACTTACTTGAGCCCGGCAGAAGCTATCGAGTCCCTGTTGGGGTTTTCACAACTTGAAATTATTAATAGAACGATGCACGCAGTGTTCTCAAACAGATTCATTATTTATAAATGTGGGATCATATCCATGATTTCTAAGGGCAAAGCCGATACGGACAGTCTTGGATGCGTTAGTTTGGATTTTCCACCTGGTAGTCCATTTCTCAAATTTGTTGACAGCTCTCTGCAAATTGGTGACTGCAGTAGAGTAGTCCTCATGCATAGCATGTATACTGCAAATGTGGCTAGTGTGGAGTCATCTTGCTCTGGAATGTCTGCAGTGTATAGTAGATACAACAGGGGACCAAGAACACTGCCCTGTGGTACACCTGCTGCTATTGGCTTGTCAGAAGAGTCAGCTTCTCCATAGTGAACATAGAATCTTCTGTCGCTAAGGTAAGATGATAAAATTTGCACATGACAAGTTGGAAAGTGTTTGCTGATTTTGTGGAGAAGTCCGGGGATCCAAACTCGGTCAAAGACTTGACTAGCATCCAGAAATATGGATGGGCAGTACTTTTTCTCTTCTAATGCCTTTCTAATTGCTGCTACAACACGATGAACCTGTTCAATGGTAGAGTGCCTGTTTCTGGATCCAAACTGCTGGTCTGGGATTAGGTTCTTGTTTTCGACTATTCCCAGTCAACGCCTCATGTAAAGCTTCTCAAATAGTTTAGAAAGTACTGAAAGCAGGGATATTGGACGATACGAGCTGGGTATTTCTGGCGGTTTACCCTCTTTAGGAATCATGATTATTCTCGCCAACTTCCACTGTTTTGGTACATATTGCAGTCTCAGAACTGCATTATATAAGTAGGTCAACATTGCCTTTGCTTGGCAGCTCTTGTAGAATACGAGCCGGAATTTGATCGTGCCCAGGTGCTCTCTGAGGGTCAAGTTTCTTTTTAATCATAGTTTTGATTTCACTTGGAGAAAATAAGTCAACTACCTGCTCCTCTGCTTGACAGAGGTCAGGAGAGATATCGGTGACAATATCATTAGGTTGGAATCTTTGCTCAAGGTGTTCGGCTCAGACTTCAGCTTTCTCTTTATCAGTTCTCACCCAAGTATTGTTTAGATGTTTCAATGGGGAAATGTAGTCTGATGGTTTATTTAACGAACGAGCTACCTTCCAGAGTTAGTAATCAGTGGTTTCTTTGGCTCCCAGAGTGGTTGAAGGAATCATTGCTGTGCTCACAGATACGGGTTTTGACCAGTTTACAGAGATTATTAAATGCCTGCTGTGCAGAGGGTTGCGCGACAGCTGCCAGCGGTGCCGCGCTTGCCTGCGTTTCTTGATCAGTTCCAGAATTTCCTTGGGATAGCACATTTTTTTTTTTTTTTTTTTTCAATTTAGACAAGCAAAAAAAAAAAAAAAAGTGAGAAAAAGAGTATTTTAATCGAAAAACCAATTTAAAAAAAAAGACTCTCAAAATCTGGTCAGCCTGCAATTGTTTACTTGCTACCCCTGAGCAAAAATACCCATATATGTAATTCATAGTCCAATGATAGTAAGTACAATTACTGGGTAAACTTCATAAGAATACTGACGGAACATTTTGATGATATTTTCAAAAATGAGGAATAAATAAGAAACCAAAAGTTCATTGGTGGACTGGGCACACCCAAACTGAAGCCCAAAAGCAGAGAATCGTCCATATTTCGGCCAGAGAGACAACCGTATTGCGGCCCGAAAAAAATAAATTGATTGCCGTCGAAAACATTAAAATGTTTTGTTTGACATCATTTACTAACAAAAATTCTTCCTTAAGTTTTGTCTTCCTGTCGTACTGCATGACAGATTTATGAAGCTCCTTCAGTGTATTTAGTAGTGGTGACTGTATTTTCTTCCTAGTCTGGGTACAGACACCCTCCGTCAAAACCTATAATGCGTCTGACGAAATTTCTTTCCGCATAATTTTGCTAGACCTTTCAAAGATATCTTCGGTAGCCGTCTTCTTACAGGCATTTGCCACCTTGTTCTTTAAAAGACGATGGATAGAATCGCACGGGTGGTTCGAGTCGGTATGCCTTTATAAACGCATTGCAAGATTTGTGTGTGTATACCCGTCCTTCTGTCTCGTTCTTCAAATTTTTGTGCCACCTGAACTTATATCCATCAACGACTCGAAGCGCTGTCCGCGTTCGCTATATATTGAAGATATTTTTTTCACAATTCAATTTTTATGAATCACACTGCAGACACTCATGAGATACACTGAAATCATTCTAACATTCGTTCAGGATTCAAGATAGGACACGATGAAAAATCATACATTCTGATTCATCATCAAAATTGGCAAAGAGTGTGTTAAATGAATAGTACGAGTATCCGCAATTTTTTCAGGGACCGCAATCTTTTCTTCCCGGCTTGAACTTCTTCATTATTTCTTTGGTTTCTCAGTCAATGATTATTAGCAACATTAGAAAAACAAAAAAAACTCTAAAACTGTCGAGAAAATGCTTAAAAAAGTCGAGAAGTATCGAATATCGTCTTTTGATACGTCTATCTTGGCGACAAAAAAATATCGAGGTCTACTCTGACTTTTACCAAGAAAAAAGGACTCATTTTCAAGTTGCACATCAGGAAGAAAGAGACCATATCCGGATTGCGACACCATCAGAGATTTGGAAGAACTTTCAATTCAACTAGGAAATTATTCGAATTAATAAATTTCTTTTTAGATAATTTATTTTTTCACCTTCCTCATAGGGTAGAGACTTTGACTTCTATCGGAGGAAGTAAATATTAGGAAGTTTTTCTTAGGGATGATGAGCCAATCATGACTTGCCTTAAGCTGGCTGTTCGTTCCGGTACAACAAAAACGGGAAAATTGATGTACGGTGTGGGTAAAAAACAATAAAGGTTTTAATTTTTATAAGAAAATTTTACGCTCGACAGATTTAGTTCTTTTGAATTGCTGCGTTTTCATGTCATTTCGAGGTGGAAAAATCGCCTTGCTATCTTAGAAAAACACAAAAAATTCTAAAACTGTAGAAAAAATGCCTAAAAAAGTCGAAAAGTATCGAATATCGACTTTTGATACGTCCATCTTGGTCGTGAAGATGTCATAGTAAGGTAATACTAGTAGAGGCATATGA
This sequence comes from Aspidiotus rigidus, assembly GCA_035079385.1. Classification (NCBI taxonomy): domain Eukaryota; kingdom Metazoa; phylum Arthropoda; class Insecta; order Hemiptera; family Diaspididae; genus Aspidiotus; species Aspidiotus rigidus. The sequence continues at coordinate 1,897,012 of JAVHKY010000035.1, forward strand.
CGTCATACTAGAAGTATGTTGGGCTGAATACCTGAGCCTTGTTTTAGTCCAGTATATGAGAGGATAACTTATAAAGTAGTAGAGGTCACATTTTTTCCAAAACCCGAGATTGAAACCTAGTACATTGTATAGGCCTGTTTGTCTTTTCTTCTTTGGTTCCTAATCCCAGACTTGTCGGTAAGGCAAGTATTTGGATCGCGGAATACCACATGTTTTTCATAGTCACTGCAGGAAGCGGGTTTGTACAAGTGTTTCTCACCCAAGGAACTGCGCCTAACAATGGCCTCTCGGGACGAGGACGAAAGTGAATTGTATGTTCCTAGTCTGGTTGTGTATGTGGTTCATCTTCTTCTGTAGCCCTGAGAACTGCGCCTAACAGTGGCCTCCCGGAACTAGGACGAAGGTGAACTGATACGTTCTAAGTACGGTTCAGTAGGGAGGTACACTCTATGTGAAGGCCAGGATAATGAAAGTAGCGAAAGTCGAAATTTGTCAAGTTCCTGAAGTAGGTCAAGTTCACTGATGAGATCATCAAACGAGACGAGAAACTGTGACGGTTTTCCCTTTTCTAAGATGGTTTTAGCATATAAAAAATACCGTATGTTTGGCCTAGCGAAAGCCAACATTTTTTCAGGCCATTATTGTGAATCGAAGCCATTGATGACACAAAAAACCCTTTCCCAGAAAACCGCAACGGTTTTTCCAAGAGCATATAAAATATGCTAAAAGAAATCAAAATATCAGTAATAAAATTGCTCTTCACTCATTAGCTACTGGCAGGCTTCAGCAGAATTGCTGAATCCAACGCCTGGCTCTGGGTCTGGTTGGCCTAAAAGCCGATCAAAATATGGCTCCTATCGCTATTTTAGTCTTTAGTTGCTTTAGCTCATCACCACTGGTTTAGTTTAAACTCTATAGAGAAAGAGAGCCCGTCCACTTACAGAAATTCCTAAACGGAAAGAACATGGTGAAGTTTCAAGGTCCAACTCTTACAGAAGGAAAATATCCATGGACTTGTGAACATGATTACCCGAAAAATCCTCAGACTTTCCTTAGTTGGTAGTTGATCAGGAGATATTTGAGAGAAAATGGGGGAATTTGATATCCAGGGGCAGAGACCAAGGTCAATGTGCCCTAGTGCCCTTCGAGTGTTGCTTCAAAAAAGTTTTCGAAATCTCACTACAGAAAGAGGCTGTCCCCGTATAGATCGTGATATCATGTAGGGATTTGAAAAACTGTTTCGCTTAAATTCCAGGATTTTAAGCTCCAAATCTTGGAGAGAGAAAATCTTCATAGACCTGTTTAATGTGATTACCCGAAAAATTCAAACTTACGTTTGTTGGATAAAAATCTATGGTCGACCAGGGGATGTATGGGGGAATTCCAAGTCTATTACAGGGTAAAAATGAAGGTCATATTGTCACTCGCACGCTTGAAATTTCCTTTACTCGAAAACTACCATCAATATCAATGAAATGGCGTTTCACTAGACACATCTTCAATTAATTGAATGGTCAAAAATAGCTTCTAATATTCAATATCTATTACCCGTATCTGAATATCCAACTAAGCCTAGTTATATTAAGAAATGTTTTAAAAAAAAAATTTGCAGAAGCTAACTTTTTTTTTCCTTCATTCATTAGGTTTCGATTAGTTTATAACCCATAATCGTGTTGACGTAATCATAAGTTAATTTGAAATCGTGACAACGAACACGAGAGCAGAATTTTATAATGATACGTTTTGCTTCGGGTTATAAAAGAGATTAAGAAATAATATTTCTCGCACAAATTTAACTCATCAAAAGCACCGTAAGGCAGATACGTTTCAAGGCGTCAAGTTCGGAGCTAATTTTTTTTTTTAAATCTGATCTTTCCTTCTCTTTCTCTCTCCGTATATTTTTTTTCCTCATCTTCTATGGATGAAACCTGAATATCGTAATACGAGTTTCAAATTAGAATTGTCCAACTTTCGTCTTGTATTTTTCGTCTGTTATACTTTCCAAGCTCAAAAATCCTGACACCGCAGGAGACCTTATAAAGGGAAGCTAACTTTGCTATCCTGATTAGACAAACTGGGTAGAGCTGAAAAATAGAGCTTCTATAGATCTCTGTCGTCTTCTTCATTTTCAACCCTCAAAGAAGCACCTGGGCATTCTTTTGATTTAAAAAAAACGTAAGTGACTTTCTGCCACAGTAATTGGGGGCTAAAAATTTTTTCTAGTTCACCTTCTCAAGTCTAGAGCTCGAGGGTCGACATTTTCTGCAAATGCCTTTCCCCATAGATCTAGTGATCAAAGGTGGAGGTTTCTCCAAGTCTCAAGGTCGTCTCTGAATCAAACGGTGGACGTTTTCCGAAGAAAAAACCTACTGAACAGGTTTTTTTCATAGCGATAGCGACGTGAACAATTTTCACTCGAAACTGTTCCTCAAGAATTTACAATATGAACAAGGCCAGGTTAGAAGCTAACGAGAGGATCTTCCTGAAATTGATGTATTCAATTTTTGAGATTACAAATTTCCGAAATGAATTCCTAGATAGTGGATGAAGAAGGGAGGTGCATAGCGGATGAGGAAGGAAGGACATTGAGTAATATACGGAGGAACAGATTCACAGCTGTCAACTTCAGATTAGCGCGAGAAGGTACGTTACAGCCCGAGGTAGCCCACGGCTAATAAATCGTTTATTTCCCATTCGGCTCAACTTACTCCGCATACTATTAACTCGACCCAGGTTCGAAGGCAATATGATTTCAAACAAAACTAGGAAGGAGTCACTTTCAAAATTGTTTTCCGTATAGTATTTCAATCATTAAACACTTTAACCACCTCGCCACAATTAATCTAAACTACTTCTTGCAGAATAAAATCTCAGTGAAAGATTCTGAAATGTTGACCATTCTATACCTGCGTCCAGTTTCTCGAAACTTTTTAGAGTACAAGAACACGCGTGATCTTTCCTTGACCACCTTATGACTTTAGAATCGCCTGAACAAAAAACGTCGCGCTGGGTGTATTTTGTAAATATATTTGCGCCAGCATTGCGAAGTGTGTGTTGAGAGTTAAACGACATTTCATCTGGTGAGACGCAGTAGTAACCTACAATACAAGACAATATTATTGCTCGTGATTTTTTACGCGAGTTAATTACGAGCAAAGTACGGTAACTGGCGTAACAGTAGCGGATGAAATTAAATCGTCCGATTTTATGAGGTAAAATTAAGACACGAGTGTTGAAAAGTCTCTCATACTGCATGTACCCTATAGCTTGTACAAGTACCTTCTCGGGCTGCCATATGGTGACCGTTATAGAACCTTATCCTGCATCTCTTAAATACGGTGACCGCCTGGTACGAACTGCGGACACGTCGATCGACTTGTGGGTTCCCATAAATCACTTCATTGCTCACGATTTCGTAGTATGAAAATGTACTCTTTTTAAGAAAGGAAAAACCGGTTTCACTATCATAATGCTTCAAAATTTTTTTTCTTTCTTCCCCCTTTCTTCTTCGTTTTGTAATCTTCTTTCGCATTCTCTTTCGTTTGTTCTGCATTCGTCTTCTTCTATTTGGTTTCCCTCTCCCAACTGCGTCTCATTTAATGACTTACTTAGAAAAAGTATAGCCTTAAAATTTTGTTGGACGAGAATTTCGCGCTTGAGAGTGGTGTAAAAATATAATTATTTTTTTAGCCGAGGGAATAAAATTCGCAGAGTTTCTCGAATTATGTAATTGGTGGTGGTGCTCCGCAAGTACAATCCAGTTTCAAGAGGGTAATCATCTTGCTAATTAGACCACGATATTTGAGATGATGGTTGGAGATGCGTAATAAAATGCATAATCAAAATATATTACGGCGCAAGTCGTCCGCTCGGAAGACGGAGTCCGTAACGTTCGGAATATTTTTTCAGGCGACAACTTATGCAATTTATCGAACATCGCCTGTTTGATTTAGTCTTTCTGGCAGAATAAAGGAGAAAACGAAACTTGGTCGTTGGTACCTGAAACTTGATAAATACCAATAGAAAAAAGTTTGTCCGCAAATTGAGTGATGCGATGTAAACAACTACGCCAAAACGTCCTTAGATGAGGATACAGTAGAGAGGAGTATTGATTTACATTGTATCAGAGATGTGATGTATCAATTTTAGTATTCCAGTAGTTGAGCTGATGATAAGAATACAATTATTGAAAGTGGGGAGAGTACAAATGACTTGAGTGAAAACTTCTGGGGATAAGCCGTGGAATGAGGTTGGCTTGTTCCCTAAATTATTTGTTCAATAACGTAAATTTGAAGAAGGAATAAGAAATCATGTACTTTTTGTAGAGCTCAGTAGTTGAAAGTTGGAGTTGAATTTCTTCCTCGATGGTGAAGTGCGTTTGATAGAATTTTCCTAGAACGCTGAGTAAAATGAAATAATGCTTCAAAATTGATACTTAGAATTGAAGAGGGAAGGAGAAGGAAACTTTCATAAAAATATCGGTTTTGTCAGCATGCAGGGTGTATTACTAGAGCATAAGAATAGGATGATGATGTCTTTGGATAAGTAGGGTTGCAATAAGTCAGGGACGGATCCTGGAGGTAATTTTGGGAGGGGACATGGCATTTCAGCGGGGAACCCCTTTATCTGTTTTGTTGGAGGAGGTATCCTCAGAAAACAAGCGCGAGCGCGTTTACGTCAGACTTTTGTGACGTCACCATTTTCGAAAAGTGTCCTTGATGATGATGAGAGTAGAGGGACTTGGAAAAATTTCGACCTTTCGTGGACTTGAATTATTTTTACCGCTGGAACTTGGGAGGGAGGGAGGGAGGGAGGGGGGGTGTTAGAGTTCCATTATTTTTCTGATTTGGATGTTTTGCTGGACACCACATGGCGCACGGCCCAAATCTCTTCTCCCCCCTAGAATAGGTTCCCCGTTACAACGTTGACTTCCGAGCTAGGGATTGTGACATCATCAGGTTGTGACGTCAGAGGGACTGACTTATGACGTCATCAGATTGTGCGAGGGATTTGGAAAAATTTCGACGCTAGAGCTATAAGGAGCCACAAGCGACAGGAGGGGCAATTGCAAAATTTCTAACTCTCGATCAAACCTAATGCGTCACTCATAAGACCAGCTGTTTCCCACGGAACTGCCATGTTGGCATGTTTTCCGCTACCATTGCGGAGTTTGCAATGCCATCTAAATCATTTTAGTAAAGAAACTTGTGAATCAACAGTCGATCATTTTTGAAGAGGGAAGTGTACTCAAGTTCTCCAATCCTCCTGTGGGTCAAATGATATGGGCCAAACAGCTTCCTGAAAACTCAAGCAGCATCTTATTATGAGGATTCAGGGTGTCTACTGAAGGGAAATTCTGAAAATACTTGACTTTTACTTGATCTTTTTTCAAAGTAAGCGAGTCAACAAGAAGCCAGAAAAAGAAAGAAAAAGTCAAATTGGCTTAAAATTTGGTTTTCTTATTTTTACTTTTTTCAAAAATTTTTTGTCATTTTTATCATTTTTACTTGACCGTTATTGAATATACTTGAGTTTTACTTGTTCACTTGACCTTTCATCAAATACTTGACTTTTACTTGATTTACTTGACCAGTAGACACCCTGTTAAGAGATACGATCCTCTAAATTACGACTCGGCATAGCGCAGTTTGAGAAATGCCTTGATTGCCAGATACCTTTTGTATATTTCCTTTTAATTTGATGGAGAGGGAGGACTTGATTATTGGCACAAGTCTTTAGGTGCGTTACAGAATAGGAAGAGACAAATTCCAATGATATTAGAGTCTAAATACGGAGACAGATCGAGAAGGAAATTCTAGAAGGAAACTCAATTCAAATTTTTTCAGAACAAAAGTCGTTCTTCTTCAATCTCCGTAGGGCGAAGGAGGGAAAACTTCGTCGATTCCTACTTCCTTTCTTTGGATCGGTCCTTAATAATGTTTTCTACGCATATGATCCCTTCTAGTCTTAGGTGGATTTGGACTTGAAAGAAATTCAAATTTCGAGAGAAGAGTATTGAAGCTTTGAATCATCGTGACTGAGGAAAGATCCGGATCGGCTTTTGAAAAAAGAAGAAAAAAGAGGTCTGTAGCTTTTGAACTTCAGGCTTAACGTATTAATTACGGACCAGTAAAACCCATGAACTCCAGTGTCCAGTCCATAAGGGTGACAAGGGGCGCGGCGATCGCACCTGGCCCTCAATCGGTATTTATGTTCGTATTTCTGGAGCGGATCCACGGAGGCTCTTCAAAAACATCAAAATTAAACAAAAAAAAGTGGTAAATAATACCGAGAATAGGGTCAAGTGTTTGAATCCCCTCCCTCCTGGACCCTCCTCTGTCGTTGAAACTACTAGAGAGGTTTATGAGTCGTTCCCTTCAACTTTCGAGTCATGCGAAATGTTAGATGGCTGCGTAGCGTTCTCTTTTCTCTTGAGTCTCTTATAGTACTCAGCCCTCCGATATATTACTTATACCTTGCTTGACGGATTTTCGAAATCAAAAATTACCATTTAGACGAATTGACAGGATAGATGGGAGCCATTATATATCACTCGAACTTCAGAGAAAAATGAGTGACTGTGAAAAAAAGAGAATAAAAAACAGAGGAAATAGTGGAACATTTTTTAGTGAACATTCAACGAATGAAATCAAAATAAATATTCACTGTTGAATTTATCATTCGATCTAATAGTCATAATGGTCTTCATCTCAGTCCTAGGCTGATTGCAACTGTACGAATAATCAAATGATTCTTTTACTTTTGAAACGAAGTCTCGATTAAGATCAATTTTGCATCGCCAAGACATCGTCATCTCTCTGTTCTCCTCCCTTTCGTTCAATTTTCAACCCATATTTTTGCAATCAATAATCAATTTTCCTTCTTAATTCTACATTAATCATAAAATTAATACATAAAATATATAATATTTGTTGCGAAGATAGTTTCCGGCAAGTTAAACTCGTATGTATAAGAAAAATGCGACAGAAATCCGCAGGACCGTTAATTGACGATTTTAAAGCACCGAGGTACTTCCAATTTTCTTATCTTTTTATTGTTTCTAGGAGTAACTTCTCAAAAAAAATTCTATTCGTTTGAGCACAGAAGAATAAGTCGTGCTTTTCATAAGAATTTGAATGTTTAGCGACCAAAACAGCTCAAAATATTCTAAAAACTATACGCTATCCATGTTGCAAAACTTTCTAATCTATATATACGCTCACACAACATGAGATTTTTGTTCAAAAAAGAAATTCCTCTTCAATTAATTAACAGAAATAAAATAATTTTCGGCAAATTATCGTTAATATTCTTCACTCGATATTACGAATAATCATTAAACAAAAAAAAAAAAAAAATCTTACCTCCAAAAGATACGAAGTAGATCTGTATTTTTTACAACGTCTGTTTGACCAAATCATAGTTCTTCTTCCTTGCTCATTTTCTTTCGAAATAAATTAAAATTTTACAAAATGCATTCCACTCGATAAACTCGCGCCACAATTTCTGAAGAAGCAACGAAAACAATTCGACACTATAACACCTATTTTGGTTTTTGAAGGTCGTTGAATCAAACGTGAACAAATTTCCAATCAATTAAAAAAAAAAAAAAACAATGAGAGAAAAAAAAGCGAACGTAGAAAAGAAACTATCGATACGTGGTTGTTTCGAAAAAAAGCGCGTACGTTAAAAAATTTGAAAATAAAAAAACTCCCAATCGACGAGAAGAAGAAAATAGCGCGCGAGACACGCACGTAACGAAAATACAACTGGTTTCGAGCATTTTATCAGTGAACTTGAGGAACATAATATGCGCTTGGAGAATGAATACAATGTTCCCGGAGCACGTGTGCCGAACGGCGAAGGGTCCGGTTCGGAAACTTGTTGGTCGGCTACCGTTTTAATAATAATGTAAATCCTCCCGGTGGTTTCCTCGTCTTCTTCTTCTTCTTCTTCTTCTTCTTTCACGTATCCCTTCTCTCGTAAATCCGTAATAGACGAAATAATACTCTGTAATAGTTTTCTTTAATTCTGAATAGACTTAATAACACTTCTGCTATTCTTTTTTTTTTTTTTTTTTTTTTCCAGTCAACAAATTAAAAAGAAAATAAAAGGCTTGTACGTGTAGTACATAGGGATTAGCAGAAAAGTAAACGCTCGTGCTGAGTTTTTCGAGAGGAAGACCTTCATACAGATTAGACACACACTGATGTTTGGCGCACAGCGAGACTAAATCGTATAGGTATGAATCTACCTTACTGTGAACATCACACCTTGAGGCAATCTTCCTAGTTTCTAAACCCGTTAGCCAAATTTAATCCGCACCCAGCCAGGGTGTTGATATTATAAAAAATGTCGAATTAGCGCCCCCCATTGAACCTCTTGCTATGTTCAATCATCTATTGTGAATATCAATTCTCTTAGGGAAAATATTTGGAAATCCCAGATGTGACTATCGATATCACACTCTGATTTTTGTAAGTCCCTCTTTTACGAGGATTTAGACCAAAAATCATCCCTCGATGTCGTCACTCTCTCTTGCACGTACTTTCCTCGTCTTTAGGGATTTTGAAAGACGTTCGGTCCTGATGGTGTCATGCCCTCGTGTTTGTAATTTTTCTGTCTCTCCTCTGTATTTCACTGATGATGTCGCACCCTTTTTCAACTACATAGTACTTTTTCTCGACAATGAATTGAGCAAGCTTGAACCTACTGAGCCTGAAGACTGCGGATAACTTCAGAGTTAGAAGAATCTCCTCGGCAAAACCTCTCTTCTTGGCAACCACCAAGCTGCAGTGCCCCCAGGCCTAGACACTTTAGCGCCCACACACATATACCACACACGACTTAGAAGTAAGCCGCTGTCGGAGTCTTTCTTATTTTTGTTTCTTCAAGTCCCAATGCTTCCTCTTCTTCCTGCAGGGTGTGGTCCGTACGTGGGTGGAGTAGGCCATAGCAATGTTCTGCGTTTGTCTATACCCTTCTATGTCCATCCTCTTCTTCTGCGAATGTAGACACCTCGGAACTTATATAGCATGGTAGCTACTCGAAGCATGAGGTATAATCTCCAAAAATGGGGCAACGCGGAAGACAGTCTGAGCGATTGCGACCAGGTACATGGACACCTCTTCGAGTGCCCAGTATTTGGAAACTTCGACGCGGCTAAAATAGCCCAGGATATAGATAGGGAGACCATTAGGTTTTTACAGCACTGGACAGAAGGTCGACCGGATACGATATAATAATACTCGGAGCATGCGTTTCATCGACCCCAATCTCGCGCAGAGAGGAACTACGCCTGACACTAGTCCATCATCCCGCCCTCGATTGCAGTGCAAATACGTTGCCTACTCAACTTCCTCTAACTTCTTACGAAGGTGGGGCTGTTTCAACAAGACAATAAATCAAACAAGCTTGAATTTAGGAAGTCTCAACCTCGAGAGTCTTGGCTTAAAATTCCCTTCTGGGCCTTGCTCATATAAATTGTAGCCTAGACGAATTTGGTTCGGAACTCCCTAGTTGGAGCTTAACCTTTCTCTGCACTCACTTCTACAGAGACTCATACCTCTACATTTCTTCAGGTCCTCCACCACTCTGTAAACTGGATCAGAAATTAAAACTTATTCTAGTCCCTGAAGCGGGTCAAGGCCATTAATAACGTCACAAAGGTGGGACGCGGAACTCGAAATTAATCTACATATGGAGCTTCAGCTCAAAATTCCTCTCCGGGGATAGACTTAAAACTCTACTCTAGCCTAAGACTTTGTAATTGCGGCCTGGCTTATAGGTTTTTCTAGCTTGAATTTTTCTCACTTCTATAGAGGTTCCGAGTTCAAAATTGTCCCTCAATTTAGGGATTTATAGCTCGGACATCAAAGCTCAAAATATTTTTAAGTTCCTGATTATGATCGAGGTGATCTATGACGTCACAAAGGTCGGAGGCGAACGTTTTCTGGAGATACTCCCCCTCAAAGCTTGACATATGAACTTCTATAAGAAAGGTTCACTGCTCCGATGGGTTCTAGCTAAACTTTCTAGTCATCACTATCACACTGAACCCTTTTCTCCGGCATCTTTCACATACCCACTCACATGAGCTTCACTTTTCATGGCTCTTCACTACACTTTGACTCCCGCTCACTTGCTGCTTTCCTTTCCGCGATTCATCGTCCCATACTTCCATTAACCTAGAGAAAGAGGTCAACATTTGTGACCTGCGATGAGAAAAGGATGCTCATTGCCCAATGACACAAACACCATTTCTCTCTGATTAGATGTCCGATCAGAGAGAAATGGTGTTCCTGAGCCAATGGGCAATGAGCATCCTTTTCTCATCGCAGGTCACATTTATTGTTGAAAAAATAAAATTTCTGTGGAAATTTAAAAGTTTTTACTCTGTCTTTTTCTCTATCGCCTATACATCAGTGAAAGCGTTCGCCTCTCCTTCTTGGGTCAGATTTCTTACTGGATCGCAAAAATTCTCAACCTTTGACTACAGAGGGGACTAGTAGTATCGGCGCGTGAAGGAGGCCAGTCAAATCACCGAATCATTTGCAAGGAAGCGTTCGTTTTCTCTGCTTGCCTTGCCACCAACCGCTACTTCCGACGCAGAACGCTAGCAGTCCATACCCTCTATAGTCAAAAGCCTCAACGCTACTTTCTATCTTCTACACACCAAGGATTCCCCCCCCCGCCCCCTCCCGTCCTCAAGAAAACTGAAGTCCTCGAGATAACGTGCGGTGAGTGCCAATTTACTAATATTGGACAAAAGATGGTCTCCATTCGACAGCGTCCAGAAGAGAATTCGTCGGCCCAGAGACAAAAGGTTGTAACTCCCAAAATTAGTCGTTTCGAGTTGATGATGGTTTCTAGTTCTCGTGAGAATAAGAAAATGATGTATAATTCGCTAATTATACGAAAAATAACGATTCATTTTTCATAATTATTGTAACTCCATTTCGTACCATAGGAAGTTGTGTAAAATTATCATTTTCTGAGGTACGACATTTTGACTCTAGGCCGACGAATTTGAATGTTTTCAAAAAAATTGGGTTATGGCAGCTCCCGAAGCCATCCATACCTTCTACAGTCTAAGGCCTCAACGCTTCTTCCTATCCTGTACACACCAAGGATACACCCCTCCCCCTCCTGAAGAAGACTGAAGCCCATAATTTGGACAGTTTTCATGAGGTGACTCATGGTGAGTGCTAATCTACTTACGGGCTATTGGACAAACGATGTGCTCCATTTGACAGCGTTCAGAAGAGCATTTTGATATTTTCCAAGAAAAAAAAAAAAAGTACTTTTAAAACAGTGGGTCACTGGCATCCATACCCTCTGTAGTCAAAGACCTCAACATTGCTTTTCATTCTGTACATACCAAGGATCCCCCCTCCCCTCCTGGAGAAGACTGAAGTCCATAAGATGACGTACGGTGAATACTAATCCACTTACGGGCTCTTGAACAAACGATGAGCTCAAGAAAAGCATTTGGATATTTTACAAAAAAAAAGATGCCTAAAAATAACGGGTTACTTCGTCAACCGTCTCTAGCCAGCTCCCAAAGGCATCCATACCCTCTATAGTCGAAGGCCTCAACGCAGCTTCCCATCTTGTGCACACCAAGGATTGACCCCCTTTCATGCTGATGAAGACAGAAATCTTTAAGATGACGTACGGTGAATGCAAATCCATTTACGGGCCCTGTTGGACAAACGATGAGCTCCATGTGACAGCGCCCAGAAGGTCATTTGGATATTTTCCCCCCAAAAAAATATGCCTAAAAACAACAGGTCACTGCGTCAACCGTCTCTAGCCATCTCTCAAAGGTATCCTTACCCTGTATAGTCTGAGGCCTCGTACACACCAAGGATCCACCCCCTCCTCCTGAAGAAGACTGAAGTCCATAAGATGACGCGCGATGAGCGCCAATTCTCGCATTGAGCTCCATCAACAACGTCCGGACGAACATTTGTCGCTTTCCAAAAGAAATTAATCTCGATTATGGAAACGTGAGTTCAATTTCTTGATTATTTCTTATCTTGAACTATTTACCTAATGACCTTTGCTCCTAGTGTTTATTAATTTCGGTAGTTTTGCTACCAACAGAGTGACGTCAATGTCGAAAATTCATTAATTTTTCCCTTCCTTCATGTAGCTGAAGACTTGAAATTCTTGCTCGCATGAAAGTCAAACTTATGTAGTTTGAGATTTAGGTCAGTCTTTAAAAATTTTTTCGAGTTTTCCGAATGAGATAACACGGCCCTGATGAAAACACGCCACGAGGTCAGCTGTCTCCCTTCTTTGTTCTTCAGTCGAAACTATCCGAAGTCTCTCTGATGATGTCACGCCCTCCTCCTTCTATAGGGATTTCAACCAAACATTTTCTCAAGTTCTTACATAAGGTTAGGTTTCTAGCGAATATGTATGAGAACGCTTTATCGTTCTCACGAATTAAATTTTCATGGTGGTGGCGTCGCATCGGCACTCGCAGTCAAAGTTGCGAGTACATAAGCTACCGAGCTCTACTATGCTGGTTGGTGCTTATCGATTTTGCTGTATAGTAGCCGGATAGTTAAGTGTCAAGATTTTCGATAGATATGATAGTGAGTCCACCTCTGAACTGGACAAGTTCGCTTGACGAACCTCTGAGTCTTACATATGGATGAGAGTTTAGGCCCTGCATAACTAATGTCGAGTCTCTCTACGGTCATAAAGCCCCTTTTCTGTCCCAGAGTTTCTTAGGACATCAGCAGATTCGAGCGCAGATCTTACGGTCGGAGGAGCTAACCACTCTGGCGCCAGGATGGTCCACATAAGTATGTTCTCGGAATAGGGATCTCTTGGATGAGATTATCCTCGTTTTCCTTACATAATTACTGCGTTCGTTATAAGAACAAGGAGTCATGGCTCTGGGCTGCGAGATTCTATCAACCGTAGTTTTCTTCTTTCATAGGCTAGAGCAACGCAAGAAATTAGTTTTACCGCGCTGGAACTTAGCTCGATCAAAAAAGCGAAAGAATGATCCGAAAGAAGAAAGTGAATAGAAAAAAAAAAGGTCGAGATGAAATCTTCCTCTGCAACAATCTCATTCAGTGCCACGCTTACGTTATCTAACAAGAGACCGCTCCGCGAAGGATCGAGTTCCTATATTGCATTATTATTGTTACAAATAGATCCACGCGTAAAGTCGAACTACCGTGCTACACCTGTAGCGGTAATAACGACGACCTCGGTGTCCTGCTTTTTTTTCTTCCTCCTCTTCTTTCCACATGCTAATAAATGGCACTTCGGTATTTACTATGCGCAAATACAACAAATAAAAGATCAAGAGGATCCGACGATGGAGCTGCTGCCGCATCTGGTGTCGCGCGTCCAGTACGACGAGCTAATCGGTATGGGATCCGTATATTCGCTATTCCACGCCTGAAATTTGATGAAGTGAACGCGAAAATTATTACACGCAATTGGTACGAGTGAATAATAAAAAAAAAAAAAAAGTCCTCTTATACGTGCAAAGCACCGAACTAAGACAATGCTACCGTATTGCCGCGGCGTTTGTTTTTACGCAGACAAGACGAGCGGACGCAGGCCAGAGGAAGAGTGGAAGGAGGTGGCGATACACGGCTCCAAAATAATCGTCTTTCTCTCTCTCGCTCTGCTCCGCACCACCGCGCGCAGTGTAAGCGTCCTCTTTAAATTTACAAAACACACCTTTTATGATTAACTGCTACCTATGTGTTTGTGTGCATTAAATCTCTTAAATTCCAGTAATTGAGAGAAGCAGTTTACGTGTAGACCACCCATGTTGAAAATAAAGACCACCCAACACGAACAAGGACCACACACTTTGATCGGCTTTAAAACATTCATGCCGGATTAGAAGAGATGTCAACTACGCTTCTTCTACGTATCTTCCTCTCGTCGCGTCTCTACGTCTGTAGATTATCGCATATCGAGAACGCTGATTATGATAACAGAAGATAAAATTATTCACAGTTATTTGACAAATGTTCTATTGCCGAAATGCAAGAACGTCGCTTGACACGGTCTAATCTGCGTTTTTTTTCTCCTCCTTTCCACCGCACTCCTTCTTCCCGGGCGGTGTGAGCGCGCGATGTGGCGCGAACGTAAAACCGGCGAGTATTTCATGGCTCTCTCGTCTCTATAGCTGGCAAAGAACGAAAAGCGTATAAGGATTTGTGCGCTCGTCAAATGTCGCTTCAGTAAATTAAGACGTTATTGTGTAGGGGGAAAAAAAGAAGAATAAAAAAAGAAAGGTGTTCGGCGTTCGGTTAGACCGTGTGGGAGAATCTGATTGAAGATCAAATCGAAATCATTCTCCGCTAAATAAACAGATATCGGTTACCGACTGTGCGTTTGAATAAACGTGGGAAGTTCGAAACGAACGTCGGGATACGCGTGAAAGAAACGTATACCGGACGAGGGAAGCAAAAGGACAGGGAGAGACCAAAATGTGGAAACAATTATCGATGTACGAGGAGTGGTGACTTTGAGAAAGAAATGAAAATGAGACGTAACACCGAGCTCTGTGATAGCCTTCTTTCTTTTGCAGACATAGTCACAGCTACACGTATTGTACGTTTCCCATCCTTCATTATTACTTCTGCAGCCAGAAATCAATCATATTGACATTTTAATTTTCGTATAAGATTTGAAATAAGAACGTTAATCCTGTAATCGCGCAACTCACGAGTAAACTTGTTATTTTCAGCTCCCCCCTGAAGCCAGTCAATTTTCAGCGCATATACGAGTACTTAATTCATCCGTTTAGGTCCTCTGCTTCCCTCCTTCTGATGTTCACGAAGTCCAAAGGTTAGAACTCGGCTACGTAGGTGGTCACAAGCAAGATCAACTCAACAGCTAGGCATTTTGCGGTTTGTTGTTTTGGGTTTTTGATTATAGTCAGAGGTTTTGACATAAGTTGGAGGAAACAGCGCCCTCTCGGAGCGCTTTCGGTGAAGCAAATATCATTTAGCGAGACAAAAAAGCGACTAAACCAACGATGGCTAAAAACAAGAATATCCGAGAAAATCAGGACAGAACTAGCGTGTCATCACAATGTGAACCATACTCGTGAACCAGTTCAATTTGAGTCCCGGTAGCGGAAATAGTTGAAATTTGTATACAAATTGAGTCCTGGTAAAGGGTGACGGATGGCCGAGTTGAGTCCCACACGCGCGGCCCTCGTTTTAAATATAGCACGAGTTGAGTCCCACGGCTGAAGAGACGGTTCCTTGCGACCTGTTTCTTTCTGTATTGAGAGCTAGCTAAACTACTTCACTCAGTTGTTCAAATTACGTTCCTTTGGCCTACTGCTTATTAACTAATAAAAGCGCTGCTACATATGAGGCAGCATTCCGACATATAATTGCGGAGATGATCGACCTCGGACACACCTGGGAGCCGGCGAAAATTGCTGTTAATTTCGAATCCTTTCTACACAAAGTAGCTGCCGAAATGTGGCCAAATGCTACTTTGCAGGGTTGCCGTTTCCACCTGGGACGAAATTGGGGTTGTGCAATCCAGAAAAACTCGCCGACTGATGAATGCAAAGATGAGGATAGTGAAATAGGGTAATTCATAAAATTGTTTTTCGCACTATCTAATCTTCATCCTCACGCGACGTGCTGCAGTGCTTCACGGACGACCTTATGGCGATACAACCAGTTGATACACGAGTGCAGAAGTTCGTAGATTACGTATTCAACATCAACATGTGCCCTGATGAGAGTACATTTCTTCCTCATATGAGGGGCAAATACTCCTCTTAGATATCGAATCGTTTCACTAGCATTTGAATGCATCATTTTACTCGATCCATCCAAACATTTTCGTACTACTTGACATACTGCAGGAAGCACAGTACAATGCAAACACAAAAATTATCGATATTCCAAATAGTTCAGTTGAAGACACAAGAAAAGGCAAACTGTGCAATTGGGGTGCAAGTTCTACTTTTGACGGAAATGTCTCAGGTTTGGTGTCAAAAATAACATACTAAAAGTTTAGACCCCTCAATTCATGGCTCGCGGAGCTGTGTCACGTTCTTGCCACCTAAAATCAATTTTTTCCAATATCTCGAGTTCTGTTGGGCCTAGAGAACAATTTTTCATACAAAAAATGTTGCTCGTGAAATTTCCTACAAGGTAGACTATTTCATTGTTCTGCGATCCATCTATTTTTCCAACACCATCTGATCCATATTCATCTTCAGTGTTCCCATCTTCCTTTCCAGAACTCTCAACTTTAAAGGTTGTTGCAAGGCTCGTTACTTAATTTAATCAAGGGAAAAAATTAGTCTACTCGATCTAAACCTAGCCCAAAGGCATGAATAATGTTAAACTCTAGCTTCCCCATTCCAATTTTTGGTCCGGAACCGGGCTGAATCGTTTGTGCTACGTTGTGCCGTTGAAATTTTTGTTTGTGCTCGTCTCCTTTCCCTCCCTATGTACATGCAACCCTCTTACCGTTCCGATTTTAGGCCTTGAAACGGGCTGAATCGTTTGTGCTGGATTGTGCTGTCGAAATTTAATTTTGTCCTTATCTCCTTCCCCGTGAACCGCTGGGGGAGCTGTAGTCATGCAAGAGCAAATTTGGAAAAGAAAGGGGGTTTCGGAACCAATATAGATGGCATCTTTTGTGCTGGATTGTGTCGTTGAGTTTTAGGTTTGTGCTAGTTTCCTTCTCCCTCAACCGTTGGGAAGAGTTGTGGACATATGCCCTCTAATTCGATTTGTGGTGCGAAAACGGGCGTTCATTACTTTGACAGCCTCTCTTCAAACATGGCTGTGTAACTTTCCATTGGAGCCGTTGATAAAATTGCGTGTATTTTCATTGTATGAGTTAAAAACCCCACGAGTAATAGCAAAACCATCTTTTTTATACGAGGGAAAACTTGTGGTGGTGGTGGCAACCGCACCGCTCTGAGCGAGAAACGTTTTGCCTTTAGAAACTTATTCAGAATCCGGAGGGATCACAGACGCAGCACCTTTATCCGCACCAGTGATTACAAGGTTGTTGAAAAACACCTTTTGTTTCAGCGATAGAATGGCCACATTGTACCAATTAAATAACGTAGGGATCTCTGAGAAGAGGTCCTCCAAAATACGTTTGATCTTCGGTAGATTAAGGCTAGAGATATTCCCAACACCAGCCGCAATATCCACCGCCACTCATATTTTTAATTTCCTAAGGTCTCGGCTTCCCTATTGACTTTTAGTCCAGTCGGCGAAGACACAAAAGGAGGCAAACTGTGCAATTCGGGTGCAAGTTCTACTTTTGACGGAAATGTCTCAGGTTTGGTGACAGAAATAACATATCAAAAGTTTAGACCCCCGACTGCATGGCTTGCGGAGCTGTGGCACGTTCTTGCCACCTAAAATCAATTTTTTGTCAATATCTCGAGTTCTGTTCGGCCTAGAGAACAATTTTTCATACAAAAAATGTTGCTCGCGAAATTTCTTACAAGAAGGACTATTTCATTGTTAGCCTAAGTCCAATCTTTAGCCTAGAAAGTTCATTTTTAAGCAGGCGAATATTTCATTTTTCACAAATTTTTTGAAGTTTTCATTGCCTAATACGCTCAACATTCATTTAACTACGCTGCCGAGCAAAACCTACCAGGATAAGAGCCTGTGTTTGTAACATTCGACCAGTCACTTTATATTAAGGCTCGCGATATTGTTGCCCAAAATGCGTCACTGAGTCGAATAATTCTGAGATTACGTGACTTTCATGAGTTCATGACTTTCTTAAACAGTTGCGGCACTGGCTTAAAAGAAGGTTTATCGTTAGTTCATGCTCCTAATTTAATAGAAATTATGCTGCATAGCCATGCATATTCTCGCGCTTTAAGAGCTCATTCTAATCTTCACTTTGTTCTGTACAAATTGTTATTCAAGAATTCTGAACTGGAGCCAGAGGAACTTGAAGCTTTACATGAATTCTCTCGTGTATTTCCAGACAACTCGTCGACCTTGGAAGAAATAGACAGAAATGATGGTTTGTTATCATTAAAGAAGGGAATGAACGAATTTGTAGTCGAACAAGCAAAAACAGTAAAACTGCCCAACTTTGGATCCAATATCTTCATTGGTGAACATGATGAAAAATTTCATTCAAACGGAGAGGAGTGGAGATTGGGAGTTACATCTAGCCTGCGTCAGAAATATGCTACTGTATTTTCATGCAACTGGTCGTCATCATTATGCAAAATGATCTCACTTATATTTACAAGATATGCTGTGTTCCATGACAGTGGTAGTGCAAAAGGAGAAATTACAGCTGCCGCTTGTAAATATATGCTACAATTATATGGCGCCAAAAAAATGAGAAGTCGTTGGAAAATCACCGTCATATCAGCTTTCTTGAAAACGCGATGAAAAATTCTCTGTATCTGGCATCTCTCCCACCAACCTTTGATGCGGTCAGTCACCATGCCTTTCGGTGTTTCCACCAGATGCACAAATGGACAGGAAATAATTTCTCGCCGATATGATGGGGTTGGCATTTGGAAAACGGAGATCTTCTGCCTACCCAGATGAATTCAGCCCCTGATCCTGATGAATTGCTGAAGTGGATGTATGGGACAGCCTTGCCTAAACGCTGAAGGGTACAAAGTGGACCACAGGATAGACTCTATTCTGCTGGACGACGATGATGACGGTGATTTTCCTTCGGACTCAGACGATGATATGCCAGCTGCAAATGACAACGACTCAGGCGATGATATAACGATTGATTGGGTTGATGACTACTCTGATGATGTTCAGGAGTCGTAAAAGCAATGAAGACCCCCCCCCCCCTAACCTATAAGACCTTAGTAAGTCGGCGGGCTAACTGGGTTCGGACAATCGCTCCTGTCAACAACATACTCCTTTAGTTGGACAGGTAGGGCATGTGAAGGAGGGGTATACAGGTGATGATATCAACACATTTCATTCATGATTCAAGTTGTAAATACCACTATAGGTATTGTAAATACCGGTACACGTATTGTAATAATATTACATATAGGGACTACATTGCCCCCTAAATTTTTCTCGAATCTCCAGCTATACATGATAGCTCGAGAGTTGAAATTTTTCCAAGTCTATCTTCTATCGTATATGGCTCGAGAGTCGAAATTTTTTTAACTCCCCCTCCTATCATATATAGCGCTATAGTCGAAATTTTTCCAACTCCCCTCCTATCATACATAGCGCGATAGTCGACATTTTTCCAAGTCCCTCTCCTATCATATATAGCTCCAGAGTTGAAATTTTTCCTTGTTTTTTGCTGGACGGCACACGGCAAATTTCTCAAAAAGCCCCCCATAAAACAGGTTCCCTGTTAAAACTTGCACCCGAATTGCACAGACGATGTCCTTATCGACTGGACTAAAATGGAAACAAAGAAGGCAACCCATCCAGATCGGTATCATACATAGGAAAGTACACAAACAAGGTTTTGAAGGCGTCCAATGGCTGTGATGTGAATGTGGGTATCCATAATAACCGACCCATGGTGAAGGGAATCAGCACCGACCACACGGAAGAAAAGGACAAGGAAAGCTTGAGCGGAGTGTACAAGCTCAGTTGTGCGCAGTGTAAGGACATCTACATTGGTCAGACTGAGAGAAAGTTTGAGATCAGGAAAAAGGAGCACAAAAAGACAAGGAAGAAAGAAGATGGCACGTCACTGTTTGGTAAACACTGTAATGAAGAACACCACAATAGAGAGGGTATATTTGAAATAATACAGTCATGTAGAAAATCGCACAAAAAGAAGAAAACTCTGGGAGCAAATGGAGATTGCAAAAGCAAAGAGGAAGAAAGTCAGCCGCTTGAACAATGTAATAACGTTTGTTCGCAAAAAATTATTCGGCCTGGTGATGGACACAAGAAGAAGAACAGAACCAACCAATAAGACGGCAGGAAACCAGGTAGCCAATAGAAACGCAGTATTTAGGTAAATAGAGTGAACCAATCACAACCCAGCATTGCTATAGCCAATTAGATCACGGTGTTATACTATATGATTAAGGCCTAGTTCTCCAGTTGCGATACAACTGATGATGGGATGACACCCAAAAGTACTCTTGTAAAATCAACTAATAAAGTAGAATTGTACACTTGAAAAACTTTTTCAATACTAGTTTTCTACTTACACCTTACTCACTTACTATGAGTTCCAATAATACAAACAAGGTATGATGGGATTGGAGACGCGAACTAATTTCTTTGTTGCTGGAAGCTTCAGAAGATATGCGCTGCTATTTATAGGGTCTTACAGCTGATACTACCCTTGTAAGTGAAAACATCAAAATTATCAACGTGGGTGGCATTGCTGATTGTTCTCATTTATGAAATCCATAATTTTCTTATCGTTCTTTACGCTCTTTTACAACGACTGTATTCTCCTTATCAGCTTCCGTTATTATTGAATTCTCGTTTGTGACTTTTTTCTTGGATGTCTTCTAGGTTGATCTCAATTTTGGACTCGAAACCTGGATTGGACTAGGCTGCTTTGTAGACAATGTCTGCGTTGGAACCGATAGAAACCGCTAAATCCGCGACCAGATCATCAATCGCCCCTTCAACTTTCAACGGAAGTGTGTTGCATTTCAAGCCCTTGTTCAACAACTGAACTAGAAAATTGAAGTGATGAATTCGAAAGAAAATGGTAATCCTCTTCTACAAATTTTGATTCATTGTCTTAAAAAACTACGTCAATGAAGCCTTCGATTTTCTTGCTACAAAAAAAACGTAGATTATTTAGACATCCCTTTATTTTACGAGCTAGGTACTTAACAACTCGACAGGTCATTAGCTCGAAAAGAAATAATGAGATTATAGATTTGTAGTATCAGGTGGTTCAGGAAGTTTGAAGTGTGGGGGTTCCTGAGCTTTCGGAAAGAGCAAAAGGGGCTTGAGAGGAGACAGAAAATGAATGTCTGATGTTTACAAGAGACCGGCAAATGTTCAGTTTGGCAGTATTGGTATGAGAGACGAGCAGAGAGTCACAATGCGCTGAACGATAAGATTGGAAGAGTAGGTGTTTTGTATGGCTTGTAGAAAGAGTCAGAGAGGAAGACGAATTTACATGGTCGTGGGGGTCGAGTGAGGTAAATAGGGCAGGAATAGGTCGCAGATAGTTCAGAAGAATATGAGGAGGTCGAGTTTTTCATACGAAACTGTGAGACTTCACCATGAAGGCGTGGCCAGTTTTGGAGCTCGATTTGAATTCATCTGTAGAGTCCAAGTTGTGAGGGGGGGGGGGAGTCATTAGCAATTATGTCTTTAATGTGTCTTATGTAGATTATGTTGGGTGATTTTGGTAGGCTGGCCAGGTCCGAGCGAATGAGAGGTGATGAGGATCTCAATGGAAGGGTGGATGAGAAGATGAGGAGAAGGGGCTGAAATTTGCGATGGGGATCTAGATGAGATTGTAATGAAAGGAGTAGAGAATTTTGCAGAAGGAGAGAGGGGAGGAAGGTAGAGAGAGGGGAAAAATTGCCTCAGCGCATAGGCTAAGCGTAGGGCTGGTGCGCAAGGCACCAAGGGCGAGTACACCAAAATCTTTCTCTCCGGAACATTTTTGATATATTTCCTCTGCTGACATCTTTCAATAAGTCCCTCTGTCTTAAATTTGTTTGAGACACTTTCGAGTCAAGATATAATGACTCAGTGGCCCGTGGAAATCTTCATGCGCCCCCGAAATGTGGCTGAGTTCACAACTTTGTTACATACACCCTTTTCAAAAACTACAAAGGTTACTTATAACGTGTTGGCCTCGCCTGCTGAAATCCCTCTCGTCTAGATATCGAAGAACAAATAACTATCCTCTTCAAAAATAAGATGTAGGATGAAACGATCGAAAGTAAGCCACGCTCTTTGCGATTTGTAAATTTATTGGTCATGAATCGAGTTTTATCGACAGATGTACTCAGTCGCTTCACTTTTTTTTTCTCCACCTCCTCCGGGTGCATTTAAAATTGTCAATAGTCTCATTAAGGCTCACATGAGTTCTTTCTGAATGATAATAACTAGACAGACTAGAGTTAACCACCCTCTTGTAAAGGACAAACAAGAGCGTAAACTTTCCGAACTGCCTCCATGAGACTAGTCTCATAACTTCGACTTAGCCTACTCTTTTCCGTACATCGTCGTTCACGAAGAGGTAAATAATTATAACGCTCGCACAGCTCGTCGAATGAAGGAGGAAAGAAAAAATTACGAGTGCTCGAGGTTCGAATCTATTTGACGGACCGTCGCGGTATCATTGATGTCATCGAGAGGAAAAATTTACTTTAATCTATTTATCACGCGGGCGTAACGACGAGAATTAACAGCGTGACGAGCAGAAAAACTAAAGCCCTTTTCTCATCAACGGACGATTTTGGTCGATCTACATCGATCTCATTTCCGACCGCATCCACCTCTTGATTTGTGCGTTGATGGCTCCAGCAAAATTAACCGCAACTTGTGTCATTTCCAATTTCTAAATCTCATCCGTCCGAACTGGAAAAAATCAAATGAGCCGACTGCTATTTCAAAACTGTCACTCTCAAGGAACCGGTGATCGATATACTGAATCTAATCTTGATGGCGAGTGTAGCCACAGTGACGAGACTTGATGGAAACGAAATCGATCGTTTCTCCAGGCTTATACATTTCTACTACCTGCCTTCGGAGACGGACTGTGCCATGAGGAAGTGACCGTTGCAAAGGGGCGGACGTTTTTCACGAATTTGATTAAACAGGTATTTGTACAGGAAGTTTGCGAATCGATTTGAATTAAATTGGTGGCTGGAGAGCTCCTTCAGCAATTTTTCTGTTGTCCTTTGCACAAGTTTAATTGGACTAATTTTTGGACTGTTTTTGTGGAAGGGGGGACTTGGTTATCAAAAATTATATCATTTTTCGTGCTAAATTTTACTTGTCCGACTTCTTCTGCGCTGTCGAAACATCAGAAAAGTAGGCTAAATTAACTATTCTTAAGGAATGTACATATCTGGTAAGTTTGCGCGCGGCATAGTGTACGAAACAATAACGACCACAAATCAACGGCCCCGTACAACAAAGCTCGTTTAGTTTTTTACGTAGGCTTCATTCATTTCGGAATTTAACCAACAAATTACATATATAGTCATGTCTTTGGACATATGGTGTCCACGTAAAGAATTAATTCCATTCCGATCGAATTTTTTTCTTTAAATTCCCACGCTGTAACATTGGTCACTTAATCCTCGAGGTACGCAAAGATTCTAAGTAAATTTTCCAATTAAGATGTTAGACGTAGGAAGCGACTATAGAGGTAATATTATCCGGCCGAGTAGGTTTCGACGAGCTTTTCGTCCGCTCTGTAGAGTAATTTTCAAAGCACTTCACAAAAATGGGTTTCACTTGACATTTATATGTTTTCCCTTTCAATTCAGAAACTGGCTTACGCGGGCGAATTTAAGGATTATTTCAAATTCTTCGATCATCTATACTTCATTGAGACCGAATTCCTCGTTCAAATTATGACTTTCGATTACCGTTTAGAGTTATTTGTCTACCAGACGAGTTGTAGGCTGCACATTTTAAAGAATTCCGAAGGTTGCGATATTACTATCATTCCGAGAAGGGAGAAGAATATTACAAATGGTTACAAATAAAAAAGCACGTGAAATTCAGTTTAGGAATAAATATTTTGTCCAGACTTTTTAGGACAGGTTCTGTATGCAGCTTTTACTGGCAGTATACGTTTGCGCGAATACACCTTTAAAAGGGTCTGATTGCGCAAATATGAATTGCACGTTTGCGCAAACTTTTTACCGTGCCCAAATCATCTCACCATAGCACAGCCTTTCTCAACCATGCAACAAAGCTCGTCTTTTTCAATACATTCTTCACGTCACGAAGAGATAGTTGTAACTCGACTACAAATTGGCCACACTCACTTAACCTACCCCTTCCTACTCCTTGGACTCTCTGCCCCTCTCTCATGGAATACTGCCAAACTGAAAATTTGTCCGTGTCACAGTTTTTCACCTGGCCTTCTCTTGTAAACATCAGATATTCACTTTCTGTCTCCTCTCGAGTCCCTTTTGCTCTTCCCGAAAATTCAGGAACCATAGCTAACACTTCAAACTTCTTACGATCCACCTGATACCGATCTGGATGGGTCCCCTTTCTTGTTTCCATTTTCCTAAAGACTCCATCCATCACACCTCCATGGTAACCATTGGCTTCTGCGATCTGCTTTACTATCTCAATTTCTTTCCTCTTCTCTCTGTTGTTCTTGAGGACAGAAATTGTACGATAGCAGAAGTTCTGGATTATTGATAAGAGAATACGTCCGGCACTGCCGTCCAAAATTTGAAGGAGGAGTCAAATAAATAGACGATTGAGACGATAGTTACGACTATCATGTAGTAACCCTTGATAATGATAGTCGTAACTATCGAAACGTCGGGTATTTAATTAATAAGTAAATTCAATCATTTATTTATTTGACTCTTCCTTCAAATTTTGGACGGTAGTGCCGGACATATTCTCTTGTCAATGATTTATATTCCGTCCGGACAAATTGATTCTTAAATGAAGTTCTGTATATAATCGCTAACTTGTGCCTGGGGCGGTGGTAGGAGTCATTCAGGATGGTGGTGTCTGTGTGCGTCGACTTCCTGTAGATTTTCTATTTTATCCTGTTGTTCACCAGTGTGAATGTAAGGTTCAAATAGTCGATGGTCTCATTGCCTTTCTCCACTGTGAATTTGATGCTCTCATGCATCGCATTCATTTCCGAAAGAAATAGGTCCACCTGTCTATCAGTGCCTGACCACACAATTAGGATTATCATCTACATAGCTGGCCCAGTCCTCAAATTAAATATAGGTATCAAATTATTTCCAATTAATGGAATAACGGCAATAAAATTAGTAATAACTATTCTTGCTCAATCAGATATTTATCTTCAAACAAATGAATAACCAAGAAAAGAAATTATTATAAACTAGCGGTTGGCGACGCGCCTGACCGCTAGCTGTGTGTTGAGTAGATATCTGTGTTTTATAGGTATCTGTATCTTGTAGGTATGTGTGTTTTGTAGGTATCTTGGAATTCAGATGAATTTTTAAAAAAGAAACAGTGGAAAGAGTTTTGCAAAATTCACAACTATTCAGTTCAAAAATAAGAAAATAGACACCAAAAACTGCGACTGTACTTATAAAATATCAAAGTTCCGAGTCGCACAAAAATAAAATCACCAAATTAAATTTTTTACACACTAATTCACTTGAGAGCTGACTTGACGCGTGAAGCCTGTATCGCAGCAGAATACAGACAAATCCATTGACATTTTGCCAGTCCTAAGAAAACACACGGACAACAGGTAAAAAAAAGGGTCATTTCCGCTAGCCCATACGCAGTGCGCACCGTGTCTAGACATTGGTTCTTGTATGAGATACCGGATGTAAAATCCTTTATGTAGGTGTTTTTAAAACTGTGAATAAAATAACTTACTTAGTATGGAAGTACAGCGAGTACTGTAGTCACAAAATTTCCTCCTAAAAATCTAGAACCGGGCTCATTCGAAAGGAAATTACAGGGGCTACAATTTTTGTTCTCTTCAATTTTTCATAAAAATGAGTTATACTCGAGTTATCACAATAATTCAATTTTCGAAACTGCGCCACTCCGCGTAGGTCTAACCTACAGCGCAAAGCAGTTTCAGTACTCAATAATGCCCGTTTTTCCTAATTTTGTCGCCCCCTACTCCACCTTCAGGGAGTCAAAACATCGAAATGTATTTAAGAACCTGACCCAGAAAAAACGAAATTTTTCAAAAAAAATTCCAGGTCGATAGGTGAAGGCGTTTGAAAGTTATGGACGAACATACAGACAGACAAACGTTTTATTTTATATATTAGATATTAGATAGACCAGAATATCATATTTTGGTATTCATGAAATTTTTTTATCAATCTCTGTAGTATATGTAAAAATATTACGATAAAAATTATTGATGTCGATGGAAAAAACGAAATATTCAACCATAACTTAAATTGTAAAAAATTATACATGAATTGATAAAATAATACATCAGTTGAATATGAAAAACAATTTATTGAAATAAAAAATCCAATACAAACTTGAATTTATATAATTATTATAATCAATGATCCAATATTTCATATAATATTTAGATTTGTAGATGTTTTAATTAAAAATATTTTCATGAAATTTTTCAAATTCAATTTTTGAATTAAAATTTATATTTTTAATATCAATATAAATTTTTTTCAAAATATTATATAACAAAATTTTTTATATAATACCTATAAGTATAAATAATATTAAATTAATTAAAATTATCATTTCCAATAAGTAAATATTTAGTTTTTTTATTTCAATATAAAATGAATAATTTATTATTAAAATTGTAATACTAAAAATTATTCTTACAATCTGAATTAATAAAATTATTGAAGTAATTCATTTTCAAATAAAAAAATTATTAATATTGTTCTGAAAATGATTATTATACCTGAAGAAATAATTATTAGATTAGAAAAATTTATAATACTAATAAATGAAATAATTAATAAGTTTATTTTTATAATTAATAATTATTAAATGATGTACACAATTATTAATATTATTTAATTAAATTTAAATAATTTTTTTTGGTTAAAATAATTTTAATAATTAAAATTGAATTGGTTATCAATTTAAATTTATTAATATAGAATGTTTTATTTTGATGAATTCAATTTATTATTTATAATTATAGTCTTAATAATCAGAATGTCAATTTTTTTTATTATAATTATATTTATTTGAATAATAATAATTATTCATATTTATTTTGTAATAATTATATTAATTTCTAGATTAAATTTTATAATAATAATTTTTTGATGAGATTTATCAAGTTTAATATCTTTTTTATCAATTATTTATTATAATAATTATATTATTATAAAAACAAGAATTTTAGTCATATTATTTAATGAACTAAATGATCGAGTTTTTAAACTCGCTGTCCTTCATTATCTTGTTTTTCATATCATTCGTGAATATCTCCGTTAGTATTGGTGACAGCGGTGATCCAATTGTGAGTCCCCTTTTCTGACTGCAGAACTTGTTATTGAAGTGGCAGTAGTTTTGTCTCAATATCTCTTTCTCTATGTTGGCGTACTTCGGCCCATCGGAGTTCCCATGGTATATGTTGTTTTTGAGGAGGGTGAGAAGTTCTTCATTTGGTAAGGTACCAAACATGTTTGCCAGATCAAAGGATACCAGCTTGTCTTTGCTCTTGATTTCCAACTTGTCCAGTTGCTCAATCAGCTCTCCGTTGTTTCAGACGCTTTGTCTGGGTGCAAACTGGTAGTTTTCTTTCAGGAATGTGCCTATGATCTGCGTTATCTCGTACCATAGTAAATTGGATGCTGTTACCCAGGGGTTTCATCGGACGGTTTGCTTTGTGGAGTTTTACAAACCCCTTGTATTTTGATGCTACCGGGTTCATATCGAGCGTCCTTCCATTGCTAGGTACATTGTTCCGTTTCAACGCAGTGTTTAGGTCATCTTGATATGTCAGCTCTTGGTATTCATTTTCTGCGATGTACAACTCCACTTTTTGGGTGTAGTCTTCCTTTTGCATTAGCACTACCGTGTTGCCTTTGTCCACCTTTGTCACAATCAGGTTGTTCTGTCGGATCTTCTCTTGTAGATTTGTCACCTTCCTATGCATTAATTGCATCCTGTCATTATATTCTTCTTGACGTCCAACAGCACTTTCCCAATTTGGTTCGGGCTTCTGGTCTCACCTTGTATTCCATGGTTTGGATTACTTGTTTGCAGCTAATGGCCATATTTCGCTTTGTGGGGTTTTACAAGCCCCCCGAGTCTTGGTGCTGTCGGTTTATTTCGACACCAAGTAATATCTTGGCCAAATTTCCAAATATATTGTTCAAGGCCAGCTCTGATTTTACTCCTCCATACTCGGTACACAATTCTGGGTAGTTTTTCACCAGTATATCTTAGCTGTATTCAAGCCAAGTATTCTACAAGTTAGGCCAGATAGCTGACGGGCTCACTCGCTCTGCTCGTTCGCGCACCCAACCCGCTCTTACTAGGCTAAGCATATACACTACAGACCCCTAAGAGCATAAGATCGCTAGTCCACCATCTACGCTATGTCAAATTTCAGCACATCGAGATAATTTATCCCACCAGATGTCGCAGAGTAGCATTCAATGTATTCTTATGAGGGAAAAAAATTCACGGATTCACTAGTCGTTAAACGCACCTGAAAGGAAATTTCACGCGGAATAAATTCACATCTCTTCATTTTCTTGAAGAACTAAATATTTACAGAGGAAAATGAGTTTGAGTGTCAACTCTCCATAAGAGCCTGAGTTGAAGTGCTGAAGGTTGACCGCAGAGATCATGCTTGCGGCAGAACCAACGAACTATTGAAGTTAGCGATCTTGTGTTTCCAGAGGTCTGTAGGATATACTGACGGAAGACAAAAGAAGAGAAAATCTATGACGTTATAGAGTAGAAAGTTTGCGATGACATCCGACAGCCTTTCGGCTTTCATCGCATTGTAGGATAGGAATAGTCTTAATTTATTCTGAGGACTCGAAAAAATGTTGAGTTCCGGCCGAAGCTATACCTGTGTGCATATGAGATTGGGTGTGACGTCATCAAAGAAGACGGATATTTATATGATTTTCGACTAGCGGCTGTTGGCGCTAAGACTATCTGTTTTTTCTTCTTATCAATCTTCAAATAAAATGTTGCATTCATTATGAAAAATTAGGACCTCCTGCTTCGAGAATATGTAAAAATTGTGGACTGCTATACGTTGTTGTTGTTATAAATATACCGAGGAGAAATAATTAGAAAAATCTTCAATATCTTTAAAATTCTTACCCATAAAACAGGTTCTCCGTACTTCTTGGTTGATGTACCTCTGAGAAAACCGTCTCTGCAATAGCAACGGAAAAAGCAAATTACGAGAACTTTTTTTTTTTTTTTTTTCTAATCGCACTCGACAAAAACTATCTGTTAGTAAAATATGGCGCCTGTTCTTCCATAACATGATCCATAATTTGTAATTACGACCTTTTTCTACATTTGATGTGTTTTGTGAGTCATGACTCGCGACTTTGGGTACCTTTTGAATTGAGTACACGTCTCCGGACATAAAATAGGTACTCCGTATGAGATGATACCGTTCGGCGAAATATGTGGCGCTTTCATTCCACAAAAGCGGAGCGAAAAAAAAAAATTTCAATCGCGATTAACTCGAGTAGGTAGATCCGTTCCTCGGAGTAAATAATTTTCAGCCATAATATTAAAATATTCTCTTGGTTCTTTCTGAAAACATTAAATTAAACGAAGGAAATGTTTACGACTCCGACATTCCCTCATTTAACGCTTACCTACTACCTTATTTATAGCGTTGTATAGCGTCTCCCTCGAAGTTGCACTATAAACCCTGGCGACAAATAATATAGACGAATAATATTTTACCCGAGTGAATTTATTTGCGACCAAATCGACATGTCCGCTGTCGATTCTAATTGTGTGCTTTTTACTCGCCAGCAAATCCACATCAAGGTACAGCGGAATGTATTCCAATGCGGCTTTCATTCGTCCTGTACGTATGTATAATAATTAGGCCTACATGAGCTTACGGAGGTTCTCGGTACTCAAAATCGATGGTACCGGGATCGAGGCACGTACGACACGCAGTTTATCTGAGAGTGTCTGACGTACCAAGAAAGGAAATTTGAAACTCGAATATATCATTCGGACATTTTTATAATGACATCAGCAATACAACTGAAAATGATTCCACCAAAATATCTAAGTTACACTCGATTTCTTTCTTTCTTTCTTTTTTTTTTTCAATTTGATTAGAACGCGTGTGGTCTCCTAAACAGAAGAGAAGAAGAAGAAGAAAGAAGGATTTATCTATGGTTACACCAGCGAGCGTTGTCTCACAGTTTTCATTCTTTCTAACGTTGGTTAATTGTGCGGCAGTTTTTATTTTATTACATAATACGATAAGTTACAAAAAATAATATCGATTGTTAATCGTTCGTCTTGAGCTAGAGAATGACATTACTGGTGAGCACGTGTAGTATTTCACGCACGAGTCTGATAAAATACAAAAAAGGCTTGGGAGTCGTATATGTAGACAATACGAATTCAATTTTTGACCAGCGACAGGCCAAGGTGCTCGTCACGCACACAGGCTCCGTCCTCTCGAAGACTATCCCGAGGAAAATCTTCCCTTGTATTCAAATACTCTACACTCACTGTATATGTACAGTATTCATATCCCTAAAAAAAAAGTACCTCATATAACCATTCGAACCGCCTACTGAAATTATTAATCGTATATTACATTTACGTCGCGTCTATAATAAATTTTGAAGCGTCTCACGAGTGACCCACCTACTACTTTTAAGTTTTTTTCTCTTCTTCTCTTATTGACGATTAAAAAGAACAGATAAGTTGGGACCACCCACGATGAAATCGGTGCACCATATAGTGGCGCGCTGTAATTATTCACTTTACATGAAAATTACTGACATTTAATTTGTACGGAAGTATCCTGAGTATCATAATACTGCAGACTATATAATATAGGTTCTCGGTCCAAGAAGAATAGAGAGGGGCAATACATTAGTAAAGAAGAAAAAAAAAGAAAACAGTTATTGAGTTGTAATTATTATAATTCTTCTCCTCGTATACGTATGCAAGCATACATGTTAGATCGTTTCGATAGTACACTGTAGTCTACCCCTCCATCACTGATTATATCTTGATATTCTAATCGTAAGTAGCCGTACAACTTTTTTAATATTTCATTTACGTCCTCTTTTTCCATTCATAGAATGTGCAAATGTACTGAGGTTGATCATACGTCCACCAAAGCGGACTTTAAAGAAAGAGTCTTTCTTCATTCTGAAGAAGCAAACCACATTTACTACGCACCATTTTCCCCAAATTAAACATCAAGAGGGCGGTAAAACAAAGAAATTTGTAACTCGTAATTTTTCCTGACAAAAAATTATCATTATTTGAAATTTTTTTTTTTTTTCAATAATTTCATTCAACCAAAAAAAAAAATACATAATTATAAAAAAAAATAAAAAAGAAATTATACATAATTTATAAATGTAAAAAAAGAAAAAAAGGCGAAGACAATACTACTCCGACATAGCAATCTGTTGTGAGGACTGCAGCCGAGTTTGACTTTTAGTATGATTTCAGCAAAATTTTCAAAAAAATATGAAAAAAAAGGTTGGAAAGAGGATGGCTACTGGGCCTTACCTCGAAGAAAAAATGGAAAAATTGATTTGAATTCAAATGTTGATGGAAGGAGGTAGGTCAGAAATAAATTTGAAAACGTGCGAGAAAATTGAAGGATTTTTGGATGATAGGAGGTCGGCGGCTCTGAGAGGGGTAGAAAATTGTAGATTGATGGCTTCTGAGTATGATATTTGTCTAATGTTGGATATTTCAGAACATTCGAAAAGATGATGATTGGTGTCACCTTTAGAAGGATTGTCTGGATGAAAGGAACATACATCAGATTCGGAAAGATTTAAATGTTTTAGGTGAGCGGGGAGTCAATTGTGTCCAAAACAAAGACGGCTGAGTTTAACTATAAGGGAGCGGGGAATGTCGTTAAAAAGTTTAAACCAAGGGAATGTCGGAAGTAGAGGTTGAACAAGGCAATAATTAGATTACTGATTATTGACGGATTTGGAGTAGGATATTGTCCAGTCATCTCGTGTGGAGCATCGAATGAGAGAAAATAGTTCTGACATAGGAAACAGATTTGATGAGACTGGTGATGAGCGGGCTGATTTAGCTAAAACATCTGCTATTTCATCGTTGAATATTCCTGCACGACTGGGAATCCAGAGAAAATTAATCTTCATGGGGGTGAGAGAATTGATCAATTGGGTGATTGATAAAGCTAAGGATGAATTAACCCGCGAAGGGATGGAAGAAATGGATTGGAGAGCGGAGAGAGAATCAGATATTATGAGAAAATGTCCTGTTTGGGGGTTCTGCTTTATCTAGGAAAGGGCTTGTAATATTGCCATTTGTTCCGCATGAAAAATAGATGTGAAGTTTGGTAGAAATAAAGCGCAATGAAGCTTAGTTGAGGGGATCCAAAAGGCTACACCCACTTCCTGATGACCTTTGGAACCGTCAATAAGAATAGTGCACGATGGGGAAGATGTTCTTGCGTGTATAGCTGAAAGAGTTCTTGAAAATCTGAACCAGAAGTTGGTGCATTTCGTGTTGAAAGGAAAAGGCAGATAGATGATAAGACAGAATTGAAACGATGAGGTTTTGAAAGCGAAAAATGAGGGTAGCTTAAGCGCAACACCCACGCATGTCCACTCACACAAATGATGAAGTTCCAAAAACTCTGTGATAGTGCTCTTCAATACCAACATAAACTTGGTGCATGTAAGAGTCCATCATCCTGATTGGGTCTCTTGCTGTGACGTGGAATCTTGTATTTACCACCTTCCAGGTTGGTATAGAACAGCTCTTGGAGCGTTATTTTTTTCAAAGTGGACATACACGGGTATTGCGCTTACGACTTGACTCCCAGGCACTTTGTTGTCCCTAAGACCCAACTCGAAATTCTTCTGCTTTCCACGGGGAAGAGAGTCAAAACAAACCCCACACAGAAAATGTTAAACAAATGATTAACTCACTCCATGTCCATAATTCCATACTTAGGGCTGTAATGATATAAATCTTTTCCAGATGCTCGGCAATAGTCATATCTCACTTGATTACAATTTACTCCAAATATTACCATTCGTCGTCACCATTAGCCTTGAATCTCTCGCTCTGTAATTAGAAGAAGCAAAGAAATTAGCAGAAGTCGATGAGAATAAGGAACGCTACTGAATTGGTCAGACCGTAGTATTGCGAGTATGACTTACCTTTGATAGCAATATCTACAACCGGTGGAATCATCAAAGCACAGCGCTACCTAATATTTTTCCTTCTTTGCTGCTTTAAATTCTTACCAAAGGCTGGAGAAGTTTCAATGACGCTGAAAAAACCTCTAGAAATTACATTAGTTTTGTTTTTTGTTTTTTTTTTCTTTAAGCGGATTATTGAAAAATATCCGTAGGCATGGGTGAATTTGAATGTAAAAATAATCGTATCATAAGCAACTTTATTATGGCATAAGTAAACTGCAACATCAATTTTAATTTTATAGCTCTTATCTAGTTTTCAATTATCATTATGGTATTTATGTAATAATCATTAATTTTATGACTCTTATTATCATCATAATTCTAAAACACATGCCCGCGATTCCAGGGTGGCATTCTTAATTTACTTGGTTAACTATCATTACTACCATAATCATCATTATCAGGATACAAATAATTAGTATTCTTTAAATGTGTTGTATTTGTATTGACCCTAATTGTACTCTGTTGGAAAATATTTTAAAAATATTAAAAGGAAGAATGTTTTGTTTTTAAATAATACGGATCATACATTTTTCAGTACAATGGAATTTTTCTTTTTTTCTCTCTTCTTTTTAAATGTCGATGCGTGATAAATAGATAGGTATTTAAGGTGGAAAATTATAAATTCCCACAACTAACTCTACATGGTAACCAACTTACAAAAAGTGAAAAAAGGAATAAAATTTGATGTAAAAGTAATTTTAAAACACTAGATTCAAGTTACTCGACGTTTTGCTGTAAAAACACTTCTAAGATATCTTCTTCATTCATTTGTAACGAGGAGGGCGTGTCGGTTTCATTGATAATTTTACCGTCGACTGCGAAACGTACCGTAGCAATTGTTAGACCCTGCGGCAGAAAAAAATCGCCGATGAAATACAAGTGCGCGATTAAGTCCGGTCTGGAGCCGCTCATCTATTTTTAAACGACTGTAGAATTAAAAGTATATACAATAGGTACATAACCAAGTAATAACATCTCTTTTGAATTACCCTGAAGAGTACGAATTTTAAATAGTAGAATAGCAAAAGACGATCTTGTTCCCCTCTATCATGCTCAACCATTTAGATCAAAACTTTGTCTTGAACATTAATTTGAACAATTGAAAAATTTGAAATCTCAGCGCTCACAATTGCGTTAAGATTCCTTCACTGGTTCACTAAGAACAAGCTCTGCCCTAGGTACATCAATGATATAAATAATAATAAAACAAGCGATAAATTTCATGTCAAACCTTCTTCAAACATGTATCCGTTATTAGATTTATATACTTGACAATGATAGAAATAAATTCAGTTGGAAAAAGGTCCTCTCACTTCTCGTTTCTTCTTCCGCCAATTTTTGAAATCTGTAGATAGGTACTGTATAAACAATTGACTTTTAATAGTCAATCATTGTCGCATAAGTATTTTTCTTCAGCTCACACATTACACAATCAAGATAATATCCTTTTTAACATATCCACCAGGTATTCAAACTTTCAACCAGGTGAAATGATGAGTAACGATTTGTAAAAATTTTTCTCTTCGGGTAAGATTATTGTCGAGCCTTAAGAGCCAGTGTGCAAAGTTCACTGTATATAATTACCGAGGAATAAGGTGAGGAAAACTTTACACCTACCACTCTTAAGCAGTATGCTTTTTTGAGTATCAACAGAGGACAACCCCTTTCGATTTTAAAGCGAACGATAGCATTATCGGGGCTCAATACATTCACGTGTATGTACTCTGGAATGTTTTGAAAAATTTGACTACATCTGAAGTTGGAATTCGAGCCAGTCATGTCCATCTGTTCTGGAGGTGGCGTATCATTTTCCTCTATGAGTTCAGATACGTGGCCTGAAGCCACGTTTGAAGTTCCATCTACATGCTCTAATGTTAGATCTATAGACGTAGTCATCTTATTTTCACGCTCTGATTTTCGCTTGTGGACTACTTCAATGATATCGTCGTTATCCATTTGTAGGGAGGATACCGTGTCCTCTTCATTAATGACTTCACCATCAAATTTGAAGAGTACTTCGGCTTTTGCTAGGCCCTGTTGAAGAAGAACCAACTTAATGCATAAGATATAAAGTGAGAACAAGCGTCACTAAAAGCAAATAATCACCAGTGTGTGACACCATGCATCCATCAATTTTCCCAAAATGACGGATTTTTTTATCCGGAATAGGACAATTTCATCATACTCATTCAATACTTTTAGACTGATACAATCGTTTTTCTGCGACTAAAGGAAAGAAAAAGAAACAAAGAAAAAACAAAAAATAAGACATTAAAGCTGAGTAGGATAATTTGAATTTGATCATCGCGCGCACCAATATATAGTTAATACAAATCTTAACTTAATTCACCTATTCTTTTGATGGTTGGCTGATTGAGATAAAATCTTTCAAACTAAATGACTGGCCCAATTTTTAGCTATTTTAAATTTTTTTCCCCTTTGTATTCATATTGTATTTGAAGTAAAACCTGGGTCATTTGATTTGTTTCATTTCTAAAGCTAACTCTCAAAAATCTTCTTGAGACTGATTTCTCATTTCTTGTTCTAACCATTTTCATAAATTTTGGACAAAATATTTAGATATACAAAGTATGTAATTAAATTGTATAGTTCTAGTCCGGGAGTATTTCATTAACTCATTGGTATGGGATTTTACTAAGTGCTGCACTCATACAAATAAGACAAAATATATTTCCCCAATACAGTTGATATTACATAAAAACGCATATTGAAGAGTTGATTCATAAATAATTTTCATACTATACTAATTAGGCTGTATAAAACTTTCAACTACCCGCTGTATTTTGATTATTTTAATTTATTTTAAAAGCAGCTGGTATACTTCAGGCATTGGTAATCTCAGATAGAGTTATAAAATTTCAATTATTGTGAATTAATTACCATATTGGTTTCTGTTTCCACCTGAGGTTTTGAACCATTGCTCATAACTGATCGATGATGTATATTGAGAAATTGCGACCCAGAAGGAGCACTGTAAAGAATTTTCATCTTGAATAAGCACATAACAATTCATAGGAAAGATTATGAGAGGAACTAGGCTATATTGTATTACCTTATTCCATTCCTAGATGATGAATTTAGTCTTGTCTGTTTTTTCAAACTCTGAAAGCACAAAAAGAAGCTTTTATCGGATGTTAAAAAGAACAAGAACATCTCAATTAAGTATTATATATCTGAACTCCAAAGTTGGTAGTTTTCTCAGCAAGATAAGATACACAATTTAGAGATCGCATTAAATTAAATATGATTCATCTCTTGTTCATCAAACATCGTCAATAAGATATAGGCCTATCATACAATAATAACAAAAGCGCAATAGGACATTTTGCTTGTACCTAAGTAGCAGTTTTTGTTCAAATCTAGATTGAAGAATCCTATAACTAGTCAACCCATTATTTTGATGAGATGATAAGCCTTATGAGCCCTCAAGGATATGCTCTACCTTTGATGAAATGGTAACTTGGAATACCTCTCAGGAGTTTAACATTGCACAGAACACCATGAAACTTCGGAGATTTATTGTTCAAGGTTACAGAAATACCGCTAATTAGTTTCATGTGGTGAATATTGTAAATTGAAAATTGATTTTTTGCCCGCTAAGGTCCCTTTTCCCATCCTCAGTCGCAAATCTCCAAAGTTTCATCGCATTCTATGCAATATTAGACTCCTGAGAGGTATTCCAAGTCACCATTTCTCAAAGGTAGAGCATACCCCTTAAAAGTAATCACTGATCAATTACAATGGGATCGATTAAGTATGAATTATAATTAGAAGAATGAAAATACAAACCAGTTTCCTCTTCTTCGTCTTTTCATCTTCAATTAGTTTTTTAGCTCGCATTTTTGAATCATTATAAAATGAGGAATTACAAATCCAAGAACCGAGCAATCGCAGGGTGAATGATGACGTGGATGATATGATAGAAATGAAAAATACCTAGATAAGGTTCATGTTTATGGCCTTGGCCTTGGCCACGGCCACAACACCGTTATCGAGACGTTTCGGTAGCGTGCGTGCAATAAGGTGTCACCATTTTGCACTCATGCAGTCATGCGTCCTCTATTCTCGGTTCTGACTTCTGACCGTACGGTTTTGACCACGTTTTGACTTTATTAATCTAAAATTATTATAATAACAGGATCATTAAAAAAGAAAAAAAGATTATCGGATTCGCAAATAAAATCAAGGAAGGCGCTCTCTACATTTTTTGTAATGGTTATTTGCGAAAGCTTGGTAAAAAGAAATGATGATGATCTTGAAAAATTCATCCGAGATATTTGAAATTATATTCACTCGACAGGAAATTAAGAGGACTGCAATTTTTGTTCCATACATTTTTGAGAAAAAATAATATTTTGAAAAGGTACAGTCGATTTTCTTAACGTACTGTCTTTATGGTGAAAAATGCCATGATCATTGATCACCTTCTCGACATGGACAACAGCGCCGCTACAGATCGCTTTATATGCGAATACCTAAGTACCTGTCGCTGCCTTCATTCATGCAGCCAAACACAGACACTAGAATATGACCGTCGCAGTTTTTGTCTTGATTCGAAGCACTTTAAAATTAAACGGACATTTTCAATGCATTTCGATCGAAAATTTGATTTGACGATAAAGGAAAAGACCCACTGAAGATCCATCCCAGAGGTTCTGAAAGAAACTAAGTCAGACGAAATGCCTTGCGATGTTTTTCAATTTTTCATTTACCGTAAGTTCGTTTTACTTATGTCATTTTTAACTTTTCCTTTAGATATTTCTTCTTTTTTCTCTCTATCAAGTATGAGTCTCTACACTAGGGGGACAAAGATATTAATTACCAAAACTCTGTTAAAAATCACGAGCGGGAAACCAAAGTAATCTATAATTATAATAAAATAAAAATAAATATGCATCTACGAAGACGGTTTTAAAATTTATTTATTCATTTATTTTAGCGAGCTGTATTTGTATCGGGAACATTTTCAATAAAATAATAATGATGAAAATTGATGGCACACAATAATATTCAATAGTAGTCCAAGTTCCACCGTTTCGAAATGATCTTTTCTTTCCGCTCAACTAGAACTAAGAGTGTCCAACTTCCTTGAATATAATCGTTGAAATTAAAATTTCATACGCGCCGTTTAGTTATAGGTATCGATATAAATTTACGATAATAAGAAGCAATGAGAATAAAATAAAAGGAAGCAGGAAAAAATCTTTCTGGAAATTTGAATTGAGAAACATCCTAAAAATTTGTTCGATTTCTGAAAACTACCAAGGTGAAAAAAGGTTCAAAGCTATTGAGAATGAGAACAATCTCTATACCTATTAAATATTTCCATTGTATCATCTGATCAGCGATCTCATTGCCAACCTCATTGATATTTTCTAACGATAGGCTCTCGCGAGACGCGAAATACTCTCTATGCTGAAATTTTCTGTCAGTTATCATCTTCTTCACCATTCACAACATCATGCAACTGAAAAATTCAATTGTTTCACCGTTTCCATCTAAATTGCATCTGTAGGTGCTAAAAAATATGTGATCTCGAGCGACGAAACGTTCTTACAAAAAAAAAAAACAAATTCGATTTCTCATTTTATTATTTTGTATATGTACAGATAACAAACCACTCAATGGATTGCTAAAAAAAATCAATAGCTAAACAGTTCGCACGAGATTTTCTGCGCATTTTAAAGCCGCAACGAATTGAATAAACTCGGTTTTGGTATCGAACATAGACACGCGTATCCTTTTACGGGCGATGATAAAATACAAATAAAATAAAATAAAATGATAACTTTACATTACAAACATAAATGAGATAAACTTCCAAGTACCCAGTACGTCCATGAAAGAAAGAAAAAAAAAAAAAACCCGAGCCCGTTTTCACAGGTCTTAAATTGTAGTTACAACACACAAAAATATTCTAATGACATGGAATCAATAATGCTGTACACTTTGGCCTCGTCAAGCACGAACAGGACGCTTAGATATGACAAATAAATCGACCGAAAAAAAAAAAAAAAAAAAAAAAGACTTTACATAATTCAGACAAGAGATCCTCCAGTTTGTTGTTGATATACTTCAATGGTATCGCCTTCGTCCATCTCTAGTGACAGAGGGGTGTCATTTTCGTTAATAGCTTGACCATCGAACCTGAAACGAACTGTCGCCATTGCTAAACCCTAATACAGAAAAATTTTACAAATTAATCGTGCTTCGAGTGAGATTGGACTTCTATTACTGGGTGAAAATCGATTTCAAATACCGCAAATACTTACAACTCTTTCACAGTACGCATTCATCAGTTTCTTCAGCGGTGTATGCTTCTTAATTTTGAATTGAACTATAGCATTGTCTTGACCCAATACTTTCAAATTGATGTGTTCGACTTCCTGAAAACAGAGTTGATTAAGAAGTTACAACAATCGTGATAAGAGTAGCGGCTGTTTGTGGCGGCAACAGTTTTCACGAATCAGGCTGGTGACAGCTCAGAGCGATAAGATTAAATGAAGTGAACAGGTATTGCAGTCTCAGGTCCAACGTACGAAGTTCTATTTAATAGTGTTTTTTCTTCATCACGCGAAGACAAAAGCCGACAAATCAGAAAACAAGCTAAAATACAAACCTTCCCCTTATTTTCAGCCATCAGAAGTGTGTGATTTGTGGATCAAAAGAAAGGAAATTCTGCAGAATTGTTCTTGATGCCGATATCGCCAGTTACTTCGTTGTATTATTTTAATTACCGCACATTAGTCTTCTACTGAGTTTCACAGCAAATACTTCAAAAAGCAGTCTTCACTTTTCAGGTAGAATGGATAACAGTGCGACGGGTTCTCATTCTGGTTCTGGACGGCTTGTTGATGAATTTTTTGGGGATTCACTATTCAGAATTTTTCTGAACGATTACAATGCTCTCTACATCAAATTTACAATGAACCGAGTTCTGTAAAACTCGGCCAAGCGACAAATCATCGTTCCATAGAATTAGGTCTATCGAACGACTGTAAGAGATCCTTTCCTCCAAACTGTTGACTGGACGCTTGGCCAGCTTTTACAGAATTCTGTTTGATGATATAAGGATGGTGCATCTTTTTTCATTATAATGGATGAATTCTTTTCCATTCAAATTTAAGGTAAACTTACATAACTAACCGAAGTCTAATGAGTAATGACTAGCCTAATGAGGGATAAGAAAAAGAAGCGAGCCAGAAATGGAAAGTAGAATGAATTCATCATTATAGAAAAATCCATTTCTCCAAAACATTCACTGTTGTTGTTTATGTCTCCCCTTTCCCTCCTCCTAGCGTGTGATGGTGTGATAGCGCGTTCAAGGACTCCTCGCGTTCATGCCTCATGGATGATTCACAACTTCTCATTCGTGTCACAGACAATTCAAATATTATGTCAAAGACTTTTCCCCATGAACCACTACTCCACTAGCCATCCTACCATCGGGTTCTTCGAACATTATTTTTGTCAAAAACATGTTTGTGACTCGAATGTAAGAATACCACCTATGCTCTGTCCGCAAATAGAATGGGTCGCGTAAACAAACCCGCGAACCGCTTCCTCGCATCGTAATCAATTTTTTATGCATGAAAGCGGGTCGCGGGTTTGTTGACGTGACCCATTCTATTTGCGGACAGAGTATAATGATAATCGTTGGTTGGACGTTGGAATGTTGGAAGTTGTTATCTGCTTAGTGACTATAAATCCTATCTCGTGTGAACAATTTGATAGTACGATTATGTACACGGAAATCTCTGAAATCGAAGAAGGCTGATCAAGAATCAAAATAATCATCCCGAGCCATTACGTCGCCAATTGTCATCATTATGTTTGATAGATCTGTTATCAATCGGCATTAATATTTTGTCGAATTTATTGTTAATTTGCAGGAGTGTTTAATTGTTCTCTCCCGAGCTCTTCGTTTCAATCTAAGACGCAAATCCAGCCACATCCAGGTCAGTTCAACTGATAAAAACCAACTCTTATAAATATTTATCGTATCTTTAGTGCTTGGAAGATGAGACAAAGTCTAGAATAACAAAATTGTGACATTGGGACGGAGGCTGTACATGTTATGACTCTTGCGTAACACACACTGTTAAACTCATATAACTTTTTTTTTTTTGTATTCCAGATGACGCGTAAAAGAAGAAAAAATTCAGAAATTTGCGATCAGGTCTACTCTTTGAAAATTTTTCAATTCAGTAAAGTAGACGGTGGAGATAAAAGACCGGTGCCTCGCAGCGGACATCGGATCGAATGCACTAATTCGGGTTTGTACGCGATCGGTGGTTACAATCCTGACCCTCAGTACGAATTGTTTCACGAAGTATGGCGATTCGATTTTTTTGCAAACATCTGGGAGAAACTCGAAACGGAAAATTTACCCGTCGAATTGGCTTCTTGTTACACCGTCGTATCGGGACGTTTATTATTTCTTCAAGGTGGTACAGGTGTACCATTTGGTTCAAATTTGAACGATTCATTACACATTTGCAATCTGCCCAAAACTGGCACGAAGATCACATTCAAAGAGTTGGAAGCAACCACTTACGTTCGCCCACCTCCGCGTTATGGCCATAGTATGGCT
The DNA here is from genome assembly GCA_035079385.1 of Aspidiotus rigidus. Taxonomy (NCBI): domain Eukaryota; kingdom Metazoa; phylum Arthropoda; class Insecta; order Hemiptera; family Diaspididae; genus Aspidiotus; species Aspidiotus rigidus. The sequence goes on from JAVHKY010000035.1 coordinate 1,938,660, forward strand.
TTGAGTGGCAACTATCTGTACGTCGTTGGAGGAACTACCGGACATACGTATTCATTAGACGTGTATTCATTCAATCTAGTAACTCGTGAATGGACGAAGTTGTACGATACTAATTATGAAACAAATAATCCTCTTCCAAGATATCGGCACGAATTGATCTGTTATAAGAATCGACTGTACGTATTCGGAGGTGGTACTCAGGGCCTTTCGTTCACCTTGAAGGTGAGATATGATACTATGTAATTTTATTTCTAATATACAAAAAACGGTACACAAAAACGGATCTCTAGATTAGAAATCAAGGTTATGTAGTGAAGCGAGCTTCCGTTTGTGTTCATCGGAAAAAAGGCTACAAGCTTTTTCACCTCGACTGCCTTGAGATTTGAAGAAATTTGGTGTAGGGTACGATGGCTAAGTCGTGGGATACTACGTTCTTTTTTTTTTGTGATTTATTCTCTAATAGAGGAATTTTCTTGACTTGTGAGGATACGAAGGTCGAGTCGACGAATAACAGATTTCATTTCATTAGAAGCAGTTGAATAACGATATCATGTGGATTTGATGAGACACGTTCGAAGGCGAGATTGTCACGGAAAAATTTTCATGCATTGAAAGCCGAAATATATACATAGATGGTATGTGAGCTTTGAACGAAGTGAGAATAAATGATGAAATTGAAATCTAGGTAGAATAAATGATTTACTCGTACTAGCTGCTTCAGTGGAAGAAAAAATGAATTTTAACCTTTTTTGGTTCTAGAAAAAGATGTAAAACCAGACGAGAGTTTGCATCACGATAAATACACGAATAAATTGGATAGTCAAATATTTTTGGATAAAGTAAATTTCGGAAAACTGTTTTCCAATAAACTAGGATTGTTAATTATAATGAGATTCAACAATCGTAGCGTAATAGCTTCGTTTCTCGATCAGAAAGACAGTTCTAACTAAACGTTGACTGAATCTCAAAGTTTTACTTAAAGGGTGTTCATTATTCTATATTTTTCAAAAAAATGTTTTAGCGCGGTGCATAATTGACAGCGTCTACAGCTAACGGATCTACTCTACTTTGTGCAAGTTCTGATGGCGATAAGAAAGCTGTATGCTTACTCTTTCGCTTTGAGAACCGTGTGCTATTATACCTTATGATTGTATTAGCGATCACAAGGTAGCTATCAAATTTACTGTTGTTGATAGTCTCCGCGAGATACTGCTCCTCACCTATGGCTGGAAGATTCTTGTGTCCAATAAAACTTCCTGCAGTTGGCTCCTCGTAAGAAAAGGGACCATTCGGATAAAAGAATGTTATACTATTAACGCTTCGACGATTCCGCTTCTGCTCCATATCTTGCAAATATTTCGCCGTACTTTCGTGTTTTTCATCCACAGCATCTTTGGCTGGTGTGTTACCGAACTTATCTACCGCCCCCAAATTGGCTCCGTGCTCGACGAGAAATTGGCACGTGGCGAGGTTGCCGCGGAAGGCGGCGCTGTGTAAAGGACTCCTTTGCTGATCATCTACAATGTTTACGTCAGCATGCTTCTCATTGACCAAATATTCTATGAGAGGCAACCTATTATACCTTGTGGCTATGTATAGAACAGTGTAGTTTTGTTGATTCGTCCAGTTAATGTCAATCGGTACCTTCCTTTCATCGAGGAGATATTTTGGAACGGTAACATCTCCATACATTGCAGACACGTACAACACGTTTTCGTTTTTATGATTGACTACGGTAACATCGGCTTTTCTGTCTTCTACCATGTATTTAAATACATTCATGTAAGGCTTTTCTGCGGCTGTGAACAGAGGCGGTTCGCCCTGATTATTGAGGACGTTGACATCGCCTTGTTTCTCCTCGACTAGATATTTCAAGATTTCTAATTTCCCTTCTTCCGCAGCGTGATGAATGGGGGTGTTACCAAAATAGCGATTGTTTCTACGGTGTATGTCCCAATTTTGCTGCTCAACTAAGTACTTGACTGTATCCAAGACACCAAGTTCAATTGTACGTTGAATTATGTTGTTGCCAAACATATCGCCGCTCAGGAGCCGAGAATCATCCATTTCTAGGACGTATTTGAGCATTGGAAAATTATTGTTCATCGCCGCTATCAGCGCCACCGATTTTTCTTCTTCATTTGTTTGTATTAGAACAACTGGTCTCTTATCGATAAAGTACTTCACCGCTTCTAGATCGTTTTTCTCCGCCGCCTCGAACACATTCCTCCACTTCGGTTGATAATCCATGTTCTTGCTGGAAGAACTGGTACACGTCCTCGCGAACAATACAGAATTCGGTTACGGGCATACAATGAAAAAGCTTATCTTCTTTGCTTCACTTTATCAAGAATTCAAAGTTTGTCGATAAGACACGAAGGACAAATAGAATGAAATTTTTCTCTTCTCCCTACTCTTTTTTTTTCTCTTCGCAGTTACATTCCAATATTATACGTTTCGAAGTCGTTATTATCGATGAACGATGGGTGGCCCAGATGTGGGTAAATTGGAAGCTACTCCGAGACCGAAGGTAGATATTTTTGATGCGTGTGTTTGGAATGATCAAGAAGCGGTTGTAAGATTCGTCGATGAGAAAGGTGTCCCAGCGAACGTGACCAATTCACTTAGTCAAACTGCAGCTCACGTAGCAGCCGCGCATCGTTGTATGGGTATTCTCGACTATCTACTGAATAAAGATCCTTCGCTTGTTTTCGCTACCGACAAATGGGGTCAGACTGCTCTTCATGTGGCGATGCAGAAAGGCTATACGGATGTAGTAGAGTATCTAGTGGACAAGCGCAATGCGGACATCTACCAACAGATTGAAGGCCGTTTCAACAACACTGCTGTTCATTTGGCTGCTGAGGAATGCCGTATGGAAATAATGATATACTTTATAGACCAACGACGTGCCGACATTAACGTTCGCAATGGCTTGGGTGAACCGCCAATTTTTTCTGCTGCTACCAGCGGTCATCGTGATATGGTTCAATACCTATTGGACAAAGGTGCTAATGTTACTATGGTCGATAAAGACGACAATAATATATTGTTCGCGTCGGCGAAGGGAGGTGACCTGACAGTGCCTAAATATTTACTTGACGTGAAGAAAATGCCGTTCAATATGGACTGGAGGAATAATTTTGGAGAGACTGTCCTACACATCGCGGTTAAACATAATCAACTAAAGATTTTGAGATATTTTGTCGAAAGGAAACCCATCGATATTGATATCTTCGATAATTTGGATAGGACGGCCGTTTACCTCGCAACTGAAATGGGTAATTTAGAACTGGTCAAGTACCTTGTCGAACATGGCGCCAACTATAAGCTGAACGATGTGGAAGCGAGAATTCCGGTGGAAATAGCCACAGATCCGCAGGTGAAGGAGTATTTGCAGAGTTTGAAGCAGCGACGTCGCCGAAACGTTGTCAGCCCTTATATTGTAGAACAAGCGAGTCCGGCGAATTCTGAAACGTCCGCGAAACTTCTGAGTAGTCATCAACTCGACCTAAGTCGACGTGTGGACGAGCAAAGTTTTCATATCACGGATGCTCTCATGTTGATGGATGTCGGTTTCAGATACTTCGTTCACTCTAGGAGTGGAGGCAAGAAGTATGAATCGTTGGCGCCCTCGGAGACAATTATGAGGGATCGTATAGACCCGATTGCTATAAGTGCCATTGACGCTAGAAATGTTTTCCATGAATAAAGCATCTTACTCTTGGTGGGAAACTCTTTAGTTTGTCTTCATTATGATTTCTTGACGAGAATCTTGATATTGATAACGGTTAATCTCTTGAGGTTCGTCGATTCCTTCCATCCTTCTAGTCGAGTGTCAAAACTTGTTCTTGAGGTTCGTCGGTTCTTTCTATCTTTCTAGTCGAGTATCCAAACCGTCAAACAGGTCTGTCTTAAAGGGAGGACAAGAGCTCAGTCGTTCTTTGACTTGAGCTCCCTGAATTTGAAATTTAATTTCATTGAGACACAAAATTGCGAAAAAATAGCCTTTCGCGGTGGTATTTTCCATAATTTGTTGGTTTTTGTGAGTGTAATATTGTGAAATTTAGATTTATTCTTGTGTGACGAATCTCATAATTGCCGTTAATTTTCATCGACCCTCCTTCCGTTGAAAAAATTCTCGTGATGCACAGTGAGTTCAAAAATGGACAATTTCTACAACTCCAATATTTTTCAATTTTTGCAAAAGTCACTGAAGTGATGGCCGAGAGTTTTCTCGTAATAATAAATAGAAAATAATTATTTCTCGGTACAAATTGGAAATTTCTATTCTATGAAATTAAATCAAGTTCATAATTTTACAAAGACGATGACTCTTCTAACTATCTGTGACTGACTTTCTAGCATATTGACCCGAGACCAAAGTGTAAGAGATGGGCGATCAACATTAGAATCACATTTTCCCCTACCGTTGAATAATTGAGACCCGTTTATAACACATTTGTTTATTCAATGTTTGCAGGAATTACCAACGTTCAATCTGAAGACAAACCAGTGGGAGATTTTGAAAACCGTAGGTTATATTAAAAATGTCGACGAAGAATTTCCAGCCAATAGAAAGTGCCATGGTTGCGTTCAAAATCCTAGCCTTCCTTCACTCGTCTACGTAAATGGAGGATGCGGAACTGATGAAACAATGCGAGACACCTGGCAAATAAATCTGGACACGTTGAGATGGACGTGTGTAAAATCAATGGAGCTTCCTCACGGAGTGCATTTCCACTCGGTGGCCGTCTCCCCCATCGGTCGCATGTTTGTATTCGGTGGTATTACCGACGAGCATCATCCGCCTAATCGAACTGCCAATCTGTATTCAGCCTGGATCAATATCCCGTCCTTAACGGAAGTCTGTTGGGAGGCGTTACACCACTACTTTCGTAACGGGATGCTTCCACGACCCGAAAGCATCAGGGGTCTTGGACTGCCCAAGAAATTTGAAGACAGGCTCATAGCGAGCGGAATATTTTCAGACTCCAATCATAACAGCGATAGTGATATTGAATAATGAAAGACATCCAGAAGGAAAGAAAAAAAAATAATAACAGTTTAATCAGAACTGTACAGAAAAAGATGTTGACACGTCGTTGAATGAAAATCGTAAAATATTACGCGCAATATAGAATACAACGTTTCGGTATGTTAATGCTAAAATGGCGTTTTAAAACTAACAGTTTACAAGAATAAAGAGTCAGTCTCATCGGATGCAAAATAGTATAGATAATTTAAATAGATACACTTCTAGGTTTCACTTTCCTTTTTTTTTTCTTTTCGACCACAATTTATTTTATAAGTAAAAAAGATTCGACAATTGAAGAAGACAACGCATTTTCTCCTGCATTTGCCTTTTTTTTTTTTTTTTATTATTGTCTTCTCATACCACCGTCTAGTATCTTCAAAGCTGCTTCTATCCGCCCGGATTCTCTAACTTCAGTTGCTTTCTTACGCCTTACTTGATTTCTTTCTTCACTTTTCTAATTTGGAATGCAGGTTCCAACTATTTGTGACATATCGCGATTGTTAACTACGCTATTTTTTCTTGAATCCGAAAGCGACGTTCTGAAACAATGAAATATCGCGCGTCAGTCATGAATTTAAGTCAAAATTATTATTATTGAATGATATTTTCGAGAACTATAATCGTTTTGTTTCTTTTGTATTCCTTTTCATTTACCGATGTAAATAGACATGTTAATTAATTGTAATGAAAGATGATTATACTGCATGTTATTTTGGACCTGATTTTTTTCTTGTGCGTGAGAGATGATTCGGTCGATTTGAATGATCGATGGCTTTTTTTGGCGAAAAAACTTCCTTCCTGACTTGAACAGCAGAATATTGGTATTTGCAACTCTATGTTACTCTTTGGAGTGTCCATATTATTATGTTCAGTGGTAATTTGAAAAATTGTATGAATTCAATTTACAGCTGATTGAAAACCCCAAGTTTCAAATCATGTCTACCTACTGTATTTTTGGAATATGTGAACAACGGAAATATGAAAGGACCTCATCCCCATGAGCACACTAATAACATTAATTTTTGTCGTTCTCCAAAGATGGTAACTTTTAAGAGGTAGATCAATAACTGAAATGCGATAGCTTGGATGACCAATTGAACCTCTAGGTGATAAATTATAGGTAGGCTATAGCCAAGAGAGTTGAAAATCTACAATTTTTGATCGAACCATAATAAAGGTTGTTCAAAAAACATTTTTTTATAATAATAATTTGGGCCGGCCATCCGCTAGGATTGTCACCTACGTGCACAATTTGTTCACCAAAAATGGTATTTTTGCCAAATTTGAAAACGGCAGCCGAACTATGGTGGTATTTGAGGGAAAAATGAAAAAGTTGGCACAACATTTGAATAAAGCGAAATAGAAGGTTTTGTCATCTCGTCTAATTTGTAGTACTTTTATTTTTAAACACTTTTGATGGGATGTCGGGTAGCCAAATCCGCTTCCTTCAAGGGTTATTTCAATTTTTTTCATTTGTCTCTCAAAAATTGCCATAGTTCAGTTCCCATTTTCAATCTCTCCCTGCTGGGTAGAAATCACGGTATAAGATGAAGAGGTAATGACACAACGCTAAAATCGTGTCCGCAGTTTTGAAGTTGTACGTACAAACTTCCGCTAGGTTTGCAGCGAACACTCGGGCTGTTTCCCTGTTCCTTCTACACCCCACCTGCGCCGAGACGTTACCGTTGGTACCCTAGTATTGATGAAATTTCCAAGGATTATAAAAAATCCAAGAATTACTCAGAAGGGTGATTCTTTCAAAATTTTATAGAGTAGATTAAATGGTATTTTTATGCCAAATATGAAATGCATCGGCTGATTCCTGATCCTGCAATAAATTTTTGAAAGTAGCGGCGTTCCCATAAGACTCTGTACATTACCCATCACTTTCATCACGAGCGCTGCGCTCGGGATGTTCAGAACTACTTCAAAATCACGGACAGCGTTTACCACAGTCAGAATACGTTCGTGTCACTACCTCTTCATCTTATACCGTGGTAGAAATGCAGCGCGATGGTAGCGCTGTCCGGCTAAATTCACATGCAAAATCTGTAGTTAACATTTTGCTCATTAACATGGATTTGATCAAAGGATAGGGACGGGCAGCAACAGCAAAATCTTAATTAGCTACTGTTATACGATATGATCACTGGAAAATCATTCTATTATGAGTAAATGTAACTGCAAGGTTTTGATATTTGTGATCCATCCGTAGTGCTCAAGAGAAATAACAAACGTTTTCTCATAATAAATGGACTCTGCCATAAACAAAATACATAATATGAATTTCATCAGTTGTAAGAATTTACTTGCAATTATCAATCAGAAACCAGAGATACATTTTCAAAATACTAAGGAACTTCCAGATTCTAAATAATAACCTATTTTTGATTCCTTACCAATTTTTCAATTTTGAACAATTAAATTGCTCTCCGGTGTATTCTTATAGAAATTGATTGAATGCTCTTTTAATGGGTTCAAATTGAGTGTTTGTTTATAATCATTTTGGTTAAGCTATATGTAAAGAATAATTCTCATTGTATTGATTAAAATTGGCATCATATTAAGAAAGTTTAAATTCCTACAGATAAAATTCTGTTTTTTGAGAAAAAAACAAAAAAGTGAATTCTTCTCATAATTTGGACTGGGCATATTGTAGGTGCGTCTGCGTCGATTGAAGACATATTGATAAGCGGAGTAATGACAACACAATCATAGGTAAGTATTACGGGGATTTTCAAGTTTTCTTTGAATTACCTCAAAACGGAACAATTTTGAAGAAAGAACACTCAGAACCAAGTTGAAAAAGCGTAAAATTTCCTATGAGATGATCTGATTTTCAATTAAATCGGAGCAATTTTTTCTTTCCCATAAGAATTACATTGACGAAATTGTTGGCAATAGCGACACCTACAATATGCCGAGTCCAAATAAGTATCAGTAAAACCATGGTACAAGGGGTGTAAAACTTTCACCAGTAAGTTGTTTTGAATATGTTATTATTTTTTTGAAACAACAGGGCTTTGACAATGTTTACAATTTTCCTATCAGTCTGCAGGATGGCGTAGTTTTTGCGTTAGTGTTCGTGAGAAGGGGTTTGTTTGTGTTGTTCCATGTTAGGTACACTTGCGCCAGATGTACGCCATCCTGCAAACTGGTAGAGAAAAATGTAAACATTGTAAAAGCCCTATAAATCAGGTACAGAGACGGATACTTGCATACTGTAATGAACGTACTCGGTAGGCCTAGGCCTAACAGCTTTTGAGTAGGTATAGGTACTGCTTGTCTTCATTTGATTCTAAGAGTATTTTCAACTATGAATTCAAATCTGTTTTCTGTTTTCACCAACAGGTCGCGTTTTTGAGTAATCACGCAAGGTCATGAAAAATCGCCATATTTTTAGGACATCATATTGAATGATAATTTGATGAACTTGTACTTGAAAGTCTCGCTTTAATCTTCCTATATCACCATCAAAAGTTGAGAAAGACAAGGAATTCTTCAAATGAATAATTTGTAATCTTGCAGAACATTGTGTTTTGATACTGTTACCACAATTATGGTTCCAGAAAATTACAAATTACTTAAATTCAAAGGATATTGAATCTTTCTTAACTTTTGATTTGTGATAAAGGAAGATTCAAGCTAGATTTTCATGTACAAATACTCATGGAATCAATTGAAGACAAGCAGTATACTCTATAGCTGTTTAGTAGTATTATTGATAAAAATACTCATGTTTCTGCCTATATATGATTGAATACACTAAAGAATAGGAAATTTGTCTAAGAAATACTTTGAGCGCTATGTTACAACTTTCTTGTTGATGTTTCCTTTCCTACTTATGCAATCTTTACAGTACTAGCTCATTTCCAACAAAGTTTCTACTTAGCATTTGCCAGATTCTTATCATGCTAAGGGTAATGAACAAAATTTCTATTATATGTAAACTGAAATGACGTTGTCATACCTCAGTTTTGCAGAGTGAAAGGTATTGCTTTTGAGATGAGAAGTGATAACAAAGGAAGCGGAATTAAATGTAGGACATTATCACCCTCTGCAAGAAGAACAGGGCGATAATGTGAGTTTCTTGTTGTTTAGATAGAGTTTGCTCGCTATTTGAAAAGAATCCAAAAGTTCTGATTTTCTAATTTGTTCACTTAGCCTATAATAAAAAGCATATTATGAAACTAGGAGCATTTCAATACACAAAATCAACTTGTACATTTGCTTCACTTGTTATTGCTTGTTTTGCAAATCTTCGCACTTGTCAATAATATTGCGCACCTTATGCAGCTAGTTGTATAACACCCTCTATATCTTCGCATTTCCACTTTAAATTCATTGTAAACAAGTCTGCCGTACAAAGTTGAATTGACGTATATGCGAAAACAACGATCACGGAAAAGTATCAAAAAGAATATACAAATGTATTTGAAAGATATTAAGATCGCATAAGTTGCTCATTCATAGCAATTTTCAACGCAGAATTTGATGATTACATATAATAATTTTCTTCGATGAGTGCTCGATCTTCAGATACGGTACATTTTTCACCTCGCGATGGATATACGTCCAAAAAAGGGATGTATATGCACTGATATGCAATCGACTGTGATAGTAGTGGTGTGTGAATACGAAGCTTCGTTACCAACACACATACAGCCCATTGATCCGAACGCCTCGTCTCGGTGATCGTTGTTTTCGCATATACGTCAATTCAACTTTGTACGGCAGAAGTGGGCCTTGTCATTGTGACATCACTAACTGATAACAGTACTAACTGATAACAGTAAGTGATCATAGGCAAAAGTACTTGTATTTGTCATTGATATGAGCCGATCAATATTCTGCAATAGTAGGTATCGTTATTAATACTACTATGTTGCTCAAAACATTATCAATTCCCATAAGAATACATAGGAAATGTTTTGATAATTTTTATTAATAATCTTTCAAAATTGTGAACTAAATAAGGAATTTAACGCTGGGGGATCTGGAAGGCTGAAACCCTAAGTTGCCGACACCGATAATTCATTAATGTTCGCTACAGATTTTCACATTTTGATTCGTGAGTTTTTACAAGTCGTATGAAGCGAGTCAACAATTTAGGATATCAGACTATCATTTTTTACCACAAATTTTGAAAGAATGATAAAAAAAAAAAAAAATGAAAAAGAATCGCAGGGAAAGACCATCTATCCTAACCCGTAACTCAAGCATTACATTGAGACGCAAGAACCATTGCAAGCGGAATTTTTATCAACGTACCTATTTAATAGTAGATGACTGCGAACTAAATGTCCTTCGGTAAGTGCAGCCATCAATGAAAGTTCCCCAGCTACGACAGTGCCGCATACGATTCGCGCCAAAGTTTTAGCATTATCTGCCGGTCTGTCATTATTTGCACCTGAAATGTTTCGTGTACAATAATTACTATTCGACAATTCAATCCCCTCAATAACTTGACACACGATTGACAAATTTTCAAACCTTTTACGCCTAGCATATCGAGACAGGAAGATTGCGCCGGTAATGTCGTACCGCCACCAACTGTACCGACTTCGATGGACGGCATAGTGCACGAGATATAGAGATCTTTTCCTTCCGGTCCCCACGTTTCCATCACGGTCATACAGTTGCTGCTGCATATATTCTGAGCTGGATCCTAAAACACAACAAAAGGAGATATTTGAGTTGATACGAGGTACAAGTAAATTGATTGGAATCGTAGTCGGCCAGACGGTTCTGCTGAAATTTTGTACCTAACCTAACCTCACAGGACTCACGCCCTGAAGGTGATTTCAGAATAAGTGGTGGAGGCTGTTCGAGAGAAGCGGATTCTAAAGAGGTATCTATAAAAATTTTCCAAGTCCCAATCTTACGTGTCTTAGGTAGCTACTTGACTTCCAGAACAAGGAGCAGAGGTTCAACTAGCCTACGCATCAGGATGAGCTTTTAGCCTAGGCGGTCATACATCTGGAAAATGTGGTAGGGCTACATGTGAAGATCTATCTTGGAATCGCTTTCATTTTTCCAGTGACTACCATCAAACGATTTGACGTATCTACATTTCATAGTGTCCTCAAAGCTGATTTTACCTGTCCAGTAGCGATATAAACTGCAGTGACGATATTCGCAGCGTGCGCGTTATATCCTCCTATCGTAACGGCAACTGCTGAGCCCATGATGTTTTTACTTATATTCGTCTCGACCATAGCTTTAGCGTTTGTCTTCAGTACTTTTTCGACAATACGTTGAGGTATAATGGTTTCACAGACGACGCCTTTACCTCGGCCTTCTTGCCTACAAAAACGTACAAAAATGTTAAACATTTTGTTAGAAAAAAAACCTATTCTCAGGCTGCGTTATGTGCGCTTACCAATTAAGGGCTGATGATTTCTTATCCGTACAATAATTACCGCTAATGCTAATGATTTCCATGTCGTTGAACTTGCTTTTGATGAAATTCAACGCTTTTTCCGTACCCTGTAAAATGATGGAAACCGTTTCACGTCCATTCTACGCTATATCCGAGGATAACAATTCGTTTCACTTTCTCACCTTAGAGATCATATTCATACCCATGGCATCACCGGTAGTGGCGGTAAACCTGATGTACAAACATCTGGCCACCGGTTTCACAGTAACTGTTTGCAATCGAGCGAACCGACTCGTTTCGTCGAATTGCATCTTGATTAGTTCAAAGTTTTCCGCTTGATCGATCCACATTTTGACCTCACTGAAACGCGAAGGGAATTAATTCTAAGCAAGAAGATGAGAGTGGGACGACAGAAATCAACTTACTGCGCTTTCACGATTGACGGAAACCGTACAACCGGTCCACGGGTCATACCGTCGAAGTAAACGCAACTGGTTACTCCACCAGCTTCGGTTATGGCTCGACAACCGCGATTAGCACTCGCCACCAGACATCCTTCGGTAGTGGCCATCGGCACCCAATACATTTTATTGTCGAGAAGCAGAGGGCCGCAAACGCCCACCGGTACAGGAATATAGCCCACGACGTTCTCGCAACACACACCCATAACCTATAATAAGAAATGAAATCATCGTCCTGTCCTTCGAAACAATAAAATTTTCTTCTATTTTTAAAACGTAAATGTGCAGGAGGAAGTGTCACGGGTCAGTTTTGTCGCGGATCTCGTCGCGTCTTCGTGGCAAGGTCGTGCACACAGTACGCGCGTCACATTCGACGTCCGACACGTCAATTAACTTCGTGCGACACATTCGGATCGCTTATTGTTATTCTCGCGCGCACGTACCTTGGTATAGTCGTAATGACGATACGGCAAATTTTTCAACGCATCTCGGAAATTTCCCGTTTCTCCGACCAGTATACGGCGGATACCGACGCCTCGTACCGGATCCTTTACCTTCTTCTCCAATTCGTGCGCCCGTATCACCTTGCTGTCGACCAGATTGCATATTTCACGGTCGGTCAATTCGTCCGCCGAATGCTATGCGTACAAAAAAAAAAAAAACAAAAAATAAGGAATAACAAATTAGACAACGAAAAGAAATTGATTTACGTTCGACCAATTTATAATCATTTTATTGTATTACGCGACTTTTGCGTCACCTACTACGTCTACGATGACATTGTAGGAGAATGAATGAAAATATAATGTGTATTATTAGCAGTAAAAATGTGCAAATTATCGAACCGTCATTCTTCTCGACAAATTTAGCGTCCTGACACGGATACAATGTTATCTGTGCGAAATGCATTCATTAGAATATATTACTCGTATTACCCCCGATCATTGCTTCGATTTCCGTCTCATTCACAAAAAGGTTCTACATTTCGTTATCTATATCTGTGCTACTAGGCAACTTTCACGTTTTTTTATAGTTTCATTCATGAAATTTTTTACTTACGTCAAAATGACGAACATGCTTTTTAAACTGCTGACAAAATGGTTAAGTAATACATCTTGCGTAGAAGACTGCGAATATATAATGAGATATGTGACCTATGTAGGCAAAAAAATATTTAACCTACTTTGTATTCTTTGTTCCTCTCAAATTGTCCTAGTCTTGAGACATTATCATCTCCGCGTGAATCTCGAAAATTTTAGTGACTTCCCAGATCCGCTTTCATACATTTGCCCTTTGCCAAGACTGTAGGAGAACGATTTTTCAAGAACTTTGAGAATGCTTTTTTTCGGCATTAGGGAGGGGGAGAACCCGTTTTTCCGAGTGTTCGTCCAAACATCGAAATATTTGACACTAGGGAGATGAATTCAGAGTCACCAGGAGATTAAATTGATGGTGGTGTTGAAAATATAAATGAATGATTTTTTTTTTTTTTTATTTTACGGGTCTACCCTTTCCGTTTTTCACACATAAAAAAAGTTTGTTCTTTCCTGTCTCAAAATTGCGATTGATTCGTCTCCCTCTTCCCCTCAAATATTTTACTGCATTATCAGAATTCTTGACATGTTTCATGTCTTTCCTCTACGCCCAACCTAATTTAGAATTTCAGGAAAAAATTTGAAATCCCCCCCCCCCCCCGTCTCTTTATCAAAGATTGCGACACCTTTTTGATTTTGCGAGACCCCCGCCCACATTGAGGGTGGCTATAGTCTTTGGGCCGTAGCGAAAAGTGGTATGATTTTGCGGGACAAAGCGCCATTTGGAAGATTGTTAGACTGTAGGCTCATTCTGGCCCCCAAAAACCAAGATGGACAATTCAGAAGAGTAGCTATTCAACATGGCGGCAATTTAAAGATGGCGGATTCAGGTTTTACAACATCTCCTATATCTCGGGTCTGGATAAACCAATGTTGATTTTATTTCTCAATGAGAGCTACAACTCTCGTTCTTACATATTTCTGCCTAATACCTATTCTGAAGGCGCAAGTTCATCATTTCTTATATATTCCAAGTTCCACTACCATATAATGTGGCTCATAACTTTTGCGGAGTGCCACTAATGCAATAAATACCTATTATAAAAGTTTTTCGTGAATAATTTAGCTTTCATAAAAATGAAAAATTCGGGTATAGAACTCAAATTGTTGGAGATGATGGACACAATTCGGTGTTCAATATACGATCTACCAAACATTAAACATACGATGTCGCAGACATATTTCTATGCGTAAACTGCGTATATTGTAAGGTAGACAAGCGCGAGGATTTGTTCGAGATCGAGAACATACTTGTTGATATCAACTTCCAACAAACGCCACCAGACACACATAAGACATTACAAATAATGTATTATTTATACTTCTACATTTGCACTTCATGATACACAAAGATTATCGTCGTATTCTTTCTATGTCACAGGATGTATTTTCTTTGTAGCAATTTAATTTTCGCACCAAGTTAGGGCTCCTGCTGGTCCAAAAAGTTGTTGTGGTTTCAAACTTTGTGTTTGCAGTCTAACTACCTTAGTTATGATCGTCCGCGATGAAGGCTAGCTAAAATGTGAGACGGATCGTACGCTTTGCCCTCGCATTACGTTACGAATCTCTATGTCCATCTCCTAACCAGACCGTTTTAACTTACCCTAATTCAGCATTGCCCACCGAAAAACGAGCCTTATCAATTTGAATTAGTTCGGAGCGAGTAAGAATTTGGAAGATCGAAGCTATAAAAATTTACAAGGGGTAGGAGGGTGTCAGATTTTCATACGGAGACTTCTACGTAAATAGTAAAGGCAGAGTTAAACAAGGAATTTAGGGAATCTGTTTTACGGGATGAATTTGGTTTCGATATTGAGAATTGAATTCAAAATCAGAGTCCTGAGAAGTCTGAGTTTTTTCGAGTCCTATATACAGAATTTTTACTGGTCTCACTTCTTTGATGGTTTTAATTTTTTCAGAGCTTCCTTCCTGCATATAAATTTTTCCTGGTCCTCGAGTTCTCATATACAGCACGATGCTCGGAATTCTTTCAAGTCTCACTTCTGATATCAAAAAAGTGAGAAAACGGGAAAAAATTGACCTCAATGCCTAATTTACGCCGGATGGTAGACACCAAATTTTTCAAAAACGACGGATTCCGTAACAAATTTAAACGAGGAACGCAGAGAACTTGTTTTGGTTTTTTAATGAAAATTCAAATTGAAATATTGAAGATTCTCAAGTTTTCCTGAACCTTTCGTATCATGGAATATAAAGCCTAAAAGTAGGAATTTTGCTAAATCCTTTCCTTCCTGTCACATATTATGGCTCGAGAGTCGAAATTTTTCCAAGTCCAATCTGAGATATCTTGTGATAGGAGGAGGACTCGAACCATTTTTGTTTGTTTTAGTTGGGAATCACACGACGCACGGCAAATTTTTCGAAATAACCCCCCATAGAACAAGTTCCCAGTTTAAAAAAAGACTTATTTTTTGAAAAAAAAAACGAGGGATATAATAACAATGTATGACCTCTATTCCCTCTTTCTAAGCCATTCGAGACTACAATTCTTTGAACCCTATCGTTCAGCGCATTCTCATTTTCCTGCCCACCTTATAACATCTTCTCTACCTTCGATTGCCTTCCTCTAGATTTCTGGTTATATCGGTTCCTCTCCCGGCCTAAAACTTAGAATCTTTCTATCGTTCTCTAATCATCTCATAATGGTACAACCTTTCATGCTTTCAAGCCTACAATAAACTTCGTCTAATTCAAAACTCCTTGATCCCCTAGTTCTCTTCAATTCGTTCCTCACGCCAGAATACTCATCGTATGACCAAGAATTGGGCACACCCGTCCAACTCTTCATATTCCTTGAACTCTCTGCTCCACTCTCATGCCAATCACAAAATTCACAAAACACAAAGGTTACTAGAGTCGTAATTTAAAAATTTATTAAGCGAGCGCTTTCGGATAAATATCGATCAACGTGCAAGAAGAATTATTATAATTATTATTAAAATAATTGAATTTTTAAGTGAAAAAATTAATATCAACGTTGAAGAAATAATTATTATTCTTGAAGAAATAATTATTAAATTGGAGAAGTTAAATAAAACAATTAATAAATATTTATTTTTATAATTAATAGTTATTCAATGATGTACAAGATCATTTTTTATTTAATTTAAATTTCTTAAATTTTTTAATTATTAATAAAAGTTTTAGCAATATGTTTTTTATTATAATAGTTATATAAGTATAAAAATAAAAATTTTAGTTACATCATTTAATCGATTCAGAGATATTTTAATTCTATTGATAATTTTTTATTTTTTTACTTTCACTAAAAATAATTATTTAGGTATTGTTGAATTTTGAATATGAAATTGATTATTTATTTATATTTTGTTTTCTTATAAAAAGATCTCAATTCCCGTTAAATTTATGATTAACTAAAGCAATAATTGCTTTTTTACCTACTTCATCTTTAGTTCATTCATCAACTCTAGTTACAGTTGGAATTTATTAAATTTAATTTTTCGATATTTAAATTTCTTGAATTTAAAATGAATCGAGTATTATTTAATAATTAGAATTTTATACAATAGAATTTTAATATTATTTATTTTTGATAAAAAAATTAATAGCTTTATCAACAATGAATAATTCAAGTTTATTAATTTTTTTTTTATTAATTAATATGTATAATATTATATAAGTTATCAATAATATTTTAATGTATTGGATTAATGATTTAGAATAATTATGATTGTCAGAATATTCGAATACTGTAATAATATTAATTAAATTAGATTTTTTTAGTATTTATTTAATAATAATAAGTCTTTGTGTTTTGTGAATTTTGTGATTTATGTGTCGTAACATGGAACAAAGAACTCATGCCAATATTGCTATTGTTCCGGGAGGAGGAAAAATTCTACGCCCTCATGTAATCGGGGACTGAGGAAAATATTTTTATTTCCTTTATTTTAGTCTTCGTTTTTTCTCTTTCCCCACTTTTTAGGTATTACTGGAAGTAAAACTTGGAAAAATTTCGACTATCGAGCTATACAGGAGTGGAGACTGGAAAAAATTCCAACCATCACAGGAGTTGAACCTCAGGATAATTTAGACTTTTTGGAAATTCAATTATATCAATATCGGAACTAAATTCGTACCCTACATTCACTTCGTTAAGGAAACAGTCGCTCTTCCCAAATCCTCACACCCTCCTCTCATCAACGGTTCAATGACTGAAATTGTTTGAACTTTCTCTACCAATAAGGAAATACGTAGCTGAAAAATCTGTAATTTTCAAAGTTCTTAAAGTGAGTTCGAAGTCTACACGCTTTTCGGAACCACAGTCTAGCCTTTTTCCTTCATACATAGCTCAATAATACGGAGGCGGATTGAACTCAGTGAAAATTCTCCCCTCACCTCCAGAAAACCTAAAAAAAATAAGACGAAGAAATGAGGAAAAAAAGTAAATTTAGAGAAAAGTGAGAAAGCTGTTTCTTTTTTACTTTTTTCTGGTCAAATATCAAGAAAAAAAGGTCAATTTTCCCTATCAAAAACATCCGTCAACTTTCAACCATTGGCAATGGTTGTTGAATTTTTCAAGTCCCCTCCAGATATATGGAACTCGGAATTTGAAGTTTTTCAGTGTCCTTGTTTCCTCGGAACCACATTTTAATCCCCTTCTACGGGCACAATTTTCGAATGTTCCCCCCTTCTTTCGGAATATAATATGATTTCATAATCAGAATTTTTCCAGGTCCTCTTCGCTTCGTATTGATCGTTCAAAGTTCGGAATTTTCCTACGACCCCATCTCCTCTATCTCATACACATATATGAGAAGTCAGCATTTCTTCAAGCCTCTTCTTTCTATATTCAAGTTTAAATTAAAATTAAGAAATGAATTTTTTTTTACCCTCGCCAATAATTTTTCAAAGTCAGCGCAAATGAAGTTCATCACTATCATCGTAGTTAGCGTAAGTTGCTCCCTCATAATGAATTTTTTTTTTTTTTACGAGCATTGAAGCAACACAACAGGCTATTAGCTATTATAAACTAAAAAGAGAATTTCGTTCGCGAGTGCAAGATTTTACGAGCTGAGTAAACAGGATGAAAATACGAAATCAAAGTTCTTGATTCATAAAATGAATGAACCCGACTAGAGGAGACTCTGCAATGCAGCGAATGCATCTACCTGCACGCTTTCGTAAAACACAAAACTTTCACGCACAGCAACAGGTAATCAATACTATCATTCTTTACACGCACCTTCACGATTCTTCCTGTCAGTCATTAGTCATTACGGGTAGGCTGTTCTAATAGCGCACTGCACCTAAAACGGCAGACTCATTGATAATGTCGTGAGAATATTGTGTAAACGAGTTAAGCTCTCTAGCTTAAGGAAAGAGGATTGTTTTCTCTCGCAGAAGCTTCAAATGTTTGGAACGATGACATCCAAAGAAAAGAGGATTCAAGGAAAAAAGGATACTCGAAACTTCACTGACTGGAAGAGACGATTTAAGAACGAATAGAAAAAAACATACAAACATTTTGCTCGTTTTTAGAAGAAGCTACGACATAGAACCTCTTTGAAGGTGGAGCCGGTGAAAAGGTTTTTCAAAGGTAGTAAATTCCATACCTAAAATTTTCCAAGTGTATTTTAATGCTGTTCAGGTTTGCCAACTGATGACTGTTTTTGCACTGTTTGCCGTTTAGCACGAGAGAGACGTAAGTTCTTGCCCCATTGAAAAAAAATTGTCGTTTCATGAACTTTTTCCTCCATAAATAAGTGCACCAGCTACGAACTCGACTGGTTCTGAAATTTTCATGCTACCAGTGGTAGAGATGGTCAAAAGCCCCCCAAAAAATGTCGAAAGCCCGCGTTCTGGAAGGTGAAGGGGGGGAGGGTTCTCAGCATCCAAATAATAAAATAGGGTACACACCTGTTCCATATAGATGCTCTTACACTTCTCTACTGACCGGACGGACACATGATCTTCGGAATTTGCTTCGTACTCGTCGGCGTACGAAATATCAGTCTGCGCGTATGCTTCGCCGCGGTCGAGATTTTCGACAAAACAATTTTGAACGTCGTCGAGTTCATCCGTTTGCGTAGTCGCACTCGAAACCAAATAGACGCGTTCTTTCACCACCTCATCTGAATCTTTGTTCTCAGTTTGACAAGATTGATGATCCACTTGAACGCCTGCATCGAAAAACGATACTCGAAGTAGTAAAATTCAAACGCTAATAAATTCACCAACAACAGTGATCACTTACCGAACGATCGACGGGTTTGTAGAACTTGGTCGTCGAATTCTTCTTTCGTGTCGAAGAATACGTACTTCAAAGCCAGGCCAATGATCAACACTACGATCGATTCGGTGCTCATGGTTAACAGTCTACAAACGCGAACGAAAGATAGGCATTTCTTAGCGAGAGGGTTGGAACCACGTAGATAAATATAGTGGAGCAATAACTCACCTCATAAAATAATTTTGAAAATCAGAAGTGTCCGTATCGTTCTTAACGACATTACCCATCATCGGACTGCCTGGTATCGCCGGGAATATTTTACTCGTTTCATTGCTGTCCATAGTATTCAACGACCAATGACTACTGCAAAAAAGAGAACCGAACGTGCAAATATATGAAGCGCAATTTTTATTAAATATTGCATCAGGTTCCTAATAAAAATAATTAATTTACCCCTCGAATATTATATAACAGTTACGATGTCTTTCTAACATTTTTAATACATTTTCTGCCAACACGTCGCGCGAGCAGACAACATAAAATGCGTTATGTTATTACATCATTTTAAAGACGCGCGAAAATTTCAGCACGTGAGGCACTCGCACACATGTTCTTATCGACTTCGTATAAATTAAGATCGATTATCGTGTCGCAGAATTCGCTAAGTATAATATCGTAAAAATAGGGATCAAAAAAAAATCCTATAAAGAAAACGCGAATGACTCCGGCGTGTAAACGCATCCGAATTCAATTAACATCGCTCATAAACTGAAAACCAACGTCACTCGAATTCGAATTCTTATTACTCGCGAAACTCTTTTTCCGCGTAATATATAACGCATTTAATTCATTCTCATTACCCGGTCTATGTTTTCGTTTTTAATTAAGAAATATCGTTAATATCTATTAGCATAAATTACGCGAAGACGAGAACCGCGCGGCCGCGTCTCCGTCGGCCTTTCGTCAATTGTCCACCGCGACGACTGCAATATAAAATCATACCCTTTTCTGTCTTCACGCAGGATCAGGATCGAAATCGACGAGAATTATTGACCGCAGCAAAAATCGGCGCCAAAACCAAAGACGAATCGAACTTAGGATACGTTACAAATATTTAGAATGAAAGCGAAATAAAATCTGACGCTTTTTTGCCTAATCGACAACTCACATCTGACAACAACATCATTCCGATTGTGATTGTTAATTCGCACTCGAACGTAAGCAATATATAAATAGTGTCGGAGCGAGGGAAATTTACATGACAAAGCTCGACGGCGGAGACGATATAGGTATCCAAAAAGGAGTGTAAAAAAAAAAGAAAATTTATCCCGCCACTCTATGCATGTATATACACGTCTCCGTACCGGATAACATTCGTAAAGAAGCTTCCATATTTTCGAAACTGTCCTAACACAACATTAAACCAACAGGTCAACTGCCCTACACAAGAAGTGATACGATTATATAAATGAACTTGATGCGACCTTTTCAACCGCTTCTCACATTTTCATGGATACTGGAGCCTGAAGTATTCGTATGCAAAACAAGAGAGACAATAACTTCAAGGTGTTTATCAGATCAAATTTTCGACTTTTTCGTTCCACCTGTACACAAACCGACGACGTTCAGAGTGACGACCCCTTGCCGTATTTACTTTTCATAGTTCGAATCCTTCTCAATATTGGAATAGGAAACTCATCGCTGCAGTGAAATCTAACGATCAAAGTTAACGATTTCTCTTTAGATTTTATCTGAGGAAGATGATTCTGTAGAAATTCATTAGGTACAAGTTCGAGAAACAAGGTGTACTCATCAATTGCTCGAGAAATCCGCATCTCTTGTCATCTCGATCTTTGCTTCCACTACAACTTCTGTCGTTCGAAGGATTCAGTCTAGACGGATAGCGTCGAAAATTGGATTTTTTCACAAAATCCATTGCGACGGTTTCACGTCAAACTTTCTAAGTCTGAACGAAAACTCCGAAATACTCCAAAGCAGTTTTCAACAAGCAATAATCGCACCTCAGCTGGGCCTCATAGGTTATTACGTTTACTCTGAATCATGATGTTGAGTTTTTCTATTAACGAGGACCCTTCAATCCTTGGCGGCTGGAACTCAATTTGAACAATTTGCGCATTTTCAAGATAAACATGGACGGAATCGTTTGTGCTAGGTCTGTTCTGGTCCCTTGGCCCTACAATAGTTCTTCTCTTGCACTCACGGAAAGAAATCAGCTTCAACCACATAGTTCAGTCGATAAAGACATCGACCGTGCAATTCGGGTGCAAGTTCTATTATTGACGGAAATGTTTCAGGTTTGGTATCAGAAATAACATACTATAAGTCAAGACCCCTCACTGCATAGGTGGCGGAGCTGTAGCACGTTCTTGCCCCTGTCAATATCTCGAGTTCTGTTAGGTCTAGAGAACAATTTTTCATACAAAAAATGTTTCTCGTGAAATTGCATACAAGATAGAGTGATTCATTGTTAGCCTAAGTCCAACCGTTAGCCTAGAAGGTTTATTTAAGTAGGCGAATATTTCATTTTTCACAAATTTTTTGAAATTTCCATTGCCTAATATGTAGAAAACGCGCTCAACATTTATTCTGCTTGCCAGATAACCTATATGAACATATTTCCGCCTTTTTTACGGTACCCCAGTCCACACGTTCGTGGTGGGGGCAATGTAGTCCATACATGTACATAATATTATTACAATACGTAAACTGGTATTTACAACTTGAATTATGAATGAAATGTGTTGATATCATCACCGGTATACCCCTCCTTCCCATACCTTATCTGTCCTACTAGAGGAGTTCGTTGTTGACAGGAGCGGTTGTCCGAGCCCATTTAGCCCGCCGACTTACTGAGGTCTTATAGGTTAGGAGGAGTCTTCATTGCTTTTACGACTCCTGAACATCATCAGAGTCCGGTCGTCATCAGCCTTCCTCTGAGTCGTCGTCATTTGGAGCTGGCATATTATCGTCTGAGTCCGGAGGAAAGTCACCGTTATCATCCTCGTTCAGTAGAATGGAGTCTATCATGTGGTCCACTTTGTGCCCTCCAGCGTTTAGGCAAGGCAGTCCCATACATCCGCTTCAGCAGTTCACCAGGGGCAGGGGCTGCATTCATCTGGGTAGGCGGAAGATCTCCGTTTTCCAAATGCCAACCCCATCCTATCGGCGAGAAATCATTTCCTTTCCATTTCTGCACCTGGTGGAAACACCGAAGGCATGGTGACTGACCACATCAATGGTTGGCGGGACAGATGCCAGATAGAGAGAATTTTTCTTCGCGCTTCCAAGGAAGCTGACATGATGGTGTTTTTCCAACGACTTCTCATTTTTTGGCGCCATATAGCATATATTTTTACAAGCGGCAGCTGTAATTTCTCCTTTTGTACTATCACTGTCATGGAACACAGCATATCTTGTAAATATAAGTGAGAGCATTTTGTATAATGATGACGATCAGTTGCCTGAACATACGGCAGCATATTAGATGTAACTCCCAATCTCCACTCCTCTCCGCTTGAGTAAAATTTTTCATTATGTTCACCAATGAAGATATTGGATCCAGATTTGGGCACTTTTACTTTTTTTTGCTTGTTCGGCTACAAATTCGTTCATTCCCTTCTTTAATGATGACAAACCATCATTTCTGTCTATTTCTTCTAAGGTCGACGAGTTGTCTGGAAATCCACCTGAGAGTTCATGCAAAGCTTCAAGTTCCTCTGGCTCCAGTTCAAAATTCTTGAATAACAATTTGTACGAACAAAATGAAGATGACCTCTTAAAGCGCGAGAATATGCAAGGCCACACAGCATAATTTCTCCTGAATTGGGAGTATCCTATACCTAATAAAGCACAGTTTGTTTACAAACCGTCGAACGTGGTGTCTGTCCACGGTATAAGATGAAGAGGTAATGACACAACGCTAAAATCGTGTCCGCAGTTTTGAAGTTGTACGTACAAACTTCCGCTAGGTTTGCAGCGAACACTCGGGCTGTTTCCCTGTTCCTTCTACACCCCACCTGCGCCGAGACATTACCGTTGGTACCCTAGTATTGATGAAATTTCCAAGGATTATAAAAAATCCAAGAATTTACTTGGAAGGGTGATTCTTTCAAAATTTTATAGAGTAGATTAAATGGTATTTTTATGCCAAATATGAAATGCATCGGCTGATTCCTGATCCTGCAATATTAACAGGGAACCTGTTTTATGGGGGGCTATTTGAGAAATCTGCCGTCCGCCGTGCGCCGTGCGCCGTCCAGCGAAAAACTTAGAAAAATTTCGACCCTCGAGCCATATATGATAGGAGAGGGACTTAGAAAAATTTCGACTCTCGAGCTATATATGATAGGAGGGGGACTTAGAAAAATATCGACTCTCGAGCCATATATGATAGGAGGGGGACTTAGAAAAATTTCGACTCTCGAGCTATAGATGATAGGAGGGGAACTTGGAAAAATTTCGACTCTCGAGCTATATATGATAGAAGGGGGACTTAGAAAAAATTTCGAATCTCGAGCTATAGATGATAGGAGGGGAACTTAGAAAAATTTCGACTCTCGAGCTATATATGATAGGAGGGGGACTTGAAAAAATTTCGACTCTCGAGCCATATATGATAGGAGAGGGACTTAGAAAAATTTCGACTGTCGAGCTATATATGATCTAGGCTTCCTTGAATTTTCAATACCAAATCTCATTCGAATCATAAAACAGGTTCCCTGCGTTCCTCGTTTAACTTCGTTAAGGAAGCCGTCATTTTTTTGAAAGTAGCGGCGTTCCCATAAGACTCTGTACATTACCCATCACTTTCATCACGAGCGCTGCGCTCGGAATGTTCAGAACTACTTCAAAATCACGGACAGCGTTTACCACAGTCAGAATACGTTCGTGTCACTACCAAAGTCATATAGAAAAACCAAGTTAGTTCACGACGCATTTAACCAACGTTATTCTTTACACATGAAGTTAATTGATCGCGGTAGGCGCGCATGGTGCATAGATGTCCAGTTTTCACACAGCGCATATGGACAATTTTCAAATTTTATTGATTTACTCGAAAAATATTGATTTTTACGCAGATGTCCAGTTTTCACACAGCGCATATGGACAATTTTCAAATTTTATTGATTTACTCGAAAAATATTGATTTTTACGCAAAGTTGAAGAGAAGTAAACTTAATCCTCTTGTAATTTTCTATCGATTGATGTGAAGAAAAAAATTTTATCACAAAAGAATTTGAAACCACCCACGTCTGATAGAAAATTACAAGAGGAATAATTTTTGTTCTCTTCAACTTTTATGAAAGTTGATAGTTTTGGAAATAACGGGAAAAATTAAACATCAGCCCATAAGAGCCTATAGTGAAGTAGGACATCAGTAATATGCTAACGCTGTTGCACAGCGGAAGACCTGTGAACGTAGTGCGTGAACGCGTGAACTAACTTGGTTTTTCTATATGACTTTAGTCACTACCTCTTCATCTTATACCGTGTGTCTGTCGGTGGCCACCGGGGTGCGCTCACTCGGTCCTGCGTGTCGACAGCAAGGGTGCTATCGACTATCATTCAGCACAACATCGATACGTTGAATATTTTCAGAAAATTTTTATTATTATCAAAATTCATATGACTGTCATTATTATCATTCTGTTATTTTGTGTTCAAAACTTCGAAATTGAAAGAGGACTGAACTGAACAACTGAGAAACAATTGACATTCATTTTTCAGCCAGAATAACGAAACAAAATTGAAAATTGTTCGATAGGATAGTGTTGGAAGACATAAAAGGGTATCATTGATTTGTGATCGCATCTAGCTTCGGTTTTTCGTATACTGGTATTATATGAAATTTGGAACAAAATAGGATCAGCGAGAAGTTGAAATTCTAATTTCCTAAGAAAACCAATACGAAATGAACGGCCAGGTTTTGTGTTTTCTGTTGTGGATGAAGTCTATCGGATGAGAAGATCAATAAGCGCAAGTGAACTATTACTCATTAACAGGAGAAAGAGGTTGAAAATAGTAAGTACGGTAGGTTGATGTGTTCTTGATCGATTGTAGAAATAGAATCGTGATTCGAATTATGAATACAGAACGTGATTCTCGATCGCATGAAGTGATACCTACTCTTACTTATTTATCAATCCAAGTATCCGATACTGGTAGATGAATTTTCCTTATCATTAGACTATTTTGTAGGTCCTATATTTTAGTCCGCAAGGACTTGAATTCTCGAAATCGAAGGAAAAACTAGCCTGTGAGATTTATTTCACAAATCGCGGAACAACATTAGAAAATGTTCGATAATATCGTAAGAGGTAGATATTTTAATCGACAGTACTGATGATACTTGATCGCATATAGCTTCTGCTTTTTGTGAATTATGAAATTTCAAATTATTTTGTAGGTTCTTACGTTTTGGTTCTCAAGAACTCGAATGCTCTAAATCAAAAGAGAAGCGCAATGAGATTTAATCCACAAATTCCGAAAGTAAATAGAAAAATATCATCTGAATAGTAGGAGTAGTTTGATGTGTTTTTGATCAATTGCGATGAGTTTTTGATCAATTGCGTAAATACAATATGTAGAATCGTGATTCGAATTATGAATACAGAACGTGATCTTTGATTGTTTGAAATGATATCTAGGTACGCTTAATTAATTTACTTATCAATATCAATCGAAGTATCCAGTTCCAGTAGGATTTTATTATCAGAGAAAGTGGTTAGATGTGGCTGTCCTGATATTTAGTGATGTTTTAACAGGCAACCTGTTCTATAGGGGGCTTTTTGAGAATCTTGCCGTCCGCTGTCCAACAAAAAACTTGGAAAAATTTGGACTATCGAGCCATATATGATACGAGAGGGACTTGGAAAACTTTTGACTCTCGAGCCATATATGATAGGAATTTATTTAAGTCCCCCTTCTATCATATATAGCTCAAGAGTCAAAATTTTAACAGGGATCCTGTTCTATGAGTGGCTTTTTGAGAAATTTGCCTTCCGCCGTCCAACAAAAAACTTGGAAAAGTTTTGACTATCGAGCTATATATGATAGGAGAGGGACTTGGAAAAATTTCGACTTCCGAGCTGTATGTGATAGGAATTTTTTTAAGTCCCACACCTATCATACATAGTTTGAGATTCGAGAAAAATGTTGACTCTCAAACTATATTATACTAGGCTTATAATAGGTCTAGGCCATCTTTATACATACTACTTTATCTAGGTC
Source organism: Aspidiotus rigidus (assembly GCA_035079385.1). Lineage (NCBI taxonomy): Eukaryota > Metazoa > Arthropoda > Insecta > Hemiptera > Diaspididae > Aspidiotus > Aspidiotus rigidus. The sequence goes on from JAVHKY010000035.1 coordinate 1,965,100, forward strand.
TAAGCTCCCTTGAATTCTCAATACCAAATCCCATATGACTCATATTGAAGAAATTCTGAAAAATATAAGACTATGATGGTCAGAAACCCACACCTTGGTCTTGACAGAGCTAGGACAAAATTCGCCTTTACCCATGCCAGCGGGCTGTTTGTTGGTTGAGTTTGGAATTGCGTATGTGTGTGTGTGTCTACTGGTGGGGACAGTGAACTAGATGGCAAGTGGGAATACATATTTGACTATTGAAAGCTCAAACGTTATGAGCTCTCATGAAATATAAAAATCTGCTCTGTCGCGTAGGTAGTAGGTATCTTTCAGCAAGTGATAGTCCGTCGGCGGCGGGCTCTTTGCGAGCGCGAAGCGCGAGTCTGTCCTGACAAAACTAATAAACAAACCAGCGAGCGCAAAGCGCGAGCCTGTCTGGCGCCGCAGGCCTAGCCGCCAGGCGCGCCGCAAGCGGCTAGTTGGGAGTATAAACTAACGATAAACCTTTTTTTAAGCCGGTGCCTACGATAATATGACCACAACTGTTTAAGAATGTCATGCGAACTCATGAAAGCCACCTAATCTCAGAATTACACGATTCAGCGACGCATTTTGGGCAACAATACCGCGAGCCTTAATATAATGTGGCTAGTCGAATGTTACAGACACAGGCTCTCCTGGTGAGTTATGCTCTACAGCGCAGTCAAATGAATGTTGAGCGTATTAGGCAATAAGAACTTCGAAAAATCTGTGAAAAATGAAATATTCGCCTACTTAAATGAACTTTCTAGGTTAACGGTTGGACTTAGGCTAACAATGAAATAGTCTACCTTGTAGGAAATTTCACTTGCAACTTTTTTTGTATAAAAAATTGTTCTCTAGGCCTAACAGAACTCGAGATATTGACGAAGAATTAATTTTAGGGGCAAAAACGTGCCACGGCTCCGCGAGTCATGCATTGAGGGATCTAAACTTTCAGTATATTATCTCTGACACCAATCCTGAGACATTTCCGTCAAAAGTAGAACTTGCACCCGAATTGCGCAGTTTGCCTTCTTTTGTGTCTTCATCGACTGGACTAACAGTCAATAGGGAAGCCGAGATCTTGGGAAATTGAACGTATGAGTGGCGGTGGATATTGCGGCTGGTGTTGGGAACGTCTCTAGCCTTAATCTACCGGAGGTCAAACGTATTTTGGATGACCTCTTCTCAGGGATCCCTAAGTTACTTGGTTGGTACAATGTGGTCAAGGTGTTTTTCAACAACCTTGTAATCACTGGTGCGGATAAAGGTGCTGCGTCTGTGATCCCTCCGGATTCTGAATAAGTTTCTAAAGACAAGACCTTCCTCGCTCAGAACCACCACCATAAGTTTTCACTCCTATGAAGAAGATAGTTTTGCCATTACTCGTGGGGTTCATACAATGAAAATGTACGCAATTATATCAACGGCTCCAATGAAGTGTTACACAGCCATGCTTGAAGAGAGGCTGCCAAAGTAATGAACAGCCCGTTTTCGCACCAGAAATCGAATTAGAGGGCATATGTCCACAACTCTTCCTAACGGTTGGGGGAGAAGGAAACCAGGACAAACCTAAAACTCAACGGCACAATCCAGCACAAAAGATTCCATCTATATTGGTTCCGAAACCCTTTTCATTTTCCAAATTTGCTCTTGCATGACTACAGCTCCCCCAGCGGTTCACGGGGAAGGAGATAAGGACAAAAGAAAATTTCGACGGCACAATCCAGCACAAACGATTCAGCCCGTTTCAAGGCCTAAAATCGGAACGGTAAGAGGGTTGCATGTCCACAGGAAGGGAAAGGAGACCAACACAAACGAAAATTTCAACGGCACAACGTAGCACCAACGTAGCACAAACGATTCAGGCCGGTTCCGGACCAAAAATTGGAATGGGGAAGCTAGGGTTTGACATTATTCATGCCTTTGGGCTGGGTTTAGATCGTTCTTTCGCATTCTCACTCAATTTACCGCCGCACTATGAGCGAAAAGTAAAGGGGGGAGGGCGTGAAGTGAGGATTCTCGCAGTCTTCAGAGAATCAGGAAAATTTCGAGCTCTGAACTTTGGACCTCCGTAGTCCAGTACGCAGTTAACAGCTTACAGTAAGCTAAAGGTCGGCAACTATTTTCCATTTGAGCCACTTCCTGATTTTTGTTAAGTATCTTGAGCTACTTGGGAAACATGGTAGTAAGACAATTAGGAGATATAAGTAGCTTGCGAGCTACGGGTTGCCGACCACTGAATCAAACTCTGATATTTTGATGACGTCCTGGTGGACTCGTATTGCAAAGCTATCAATATAAATAAGGGAATCGGGGACTAGTATATACCGTACACCAAGTTACAGAATTAGTTGGCCTAGTTCAACCTTCAAATAAGGTCATCGATGACGCCCATTTACAGAGAAGAGACCGCCCGTAACCATGTATGACCCTGGTAATGTCATATTGAGTCAAGGAATCAACCAAATTCACTTCTTCGCGTCGGAAAGAGAGGTTCCAAGGACACCAAGAGATAAGAAATTTTTCAATAGATCGGAGCGTGTGGAGGATAGGAGGGCCAGAAATCATGCCAGGAGGAGAGGATGAGTAATAGGATTGTCGAGGGGGGGGGAGAGAAGGGATCAGTCACAGAAGGTGGACGCAAGAACTGCTTTGCGGCAAGGTCCACTGCTTTATGTTCTTCAAAGTCGATGTGTCCCGGTTAGAAGTATTGAAAACTGGACTTGTTTTCTTATACGACCATAGTTGTATGGCATTAGACTCTCGTGAAAGATGACACCTCTTGATTTTCAATAAGGAACCTGTTTCATGGGGCATTATTTCGAAAAAAATCTGCGGTGTCAACCCCCCCCCCCCCCGCACTCCACCGGCTGGCAACCTAATTAGGAAGACTTCGAAAATTCTGATTTACGAGCAGTATATGATTGGAGAGGGACTTGAATCGAAACATGTTTCATGACTCTGGTCTGCCCTCCAACATACTCTATACTCGATTTGGAGGCCAAATGGCTTTACATACAACGTTTTCGACTAATACTAGGCTAAGAAAAGGGGCGAACAAGCAAAGGTCCAACATACAGTGTATCATTTACTTTTCATATATAGCTTAGTAGATATGAAACATGATCCTAATTTAGTTGGCTCAGCCAGAACATTTTTTTTTTTGTTTCCAAGTCCTCCTCCTATCATGTACAGCTCGGAAGTCGGAATTCCTGCACTCCTCCTTCAACCCACTCTATACATTCCAAAAATCGAAGACGATTACTCCACTTTACGAAGCGATCATCGGATTATAAATATATTTTCTACACAGCATTCAATATTGATATTTAAATCTTCCAAGTTTTTCTCATCAATCTATTTTTCTAAATATTCCTTCCAGTACTTAGCCTATATCACTGTCGGTTGAAATACCACCTAACGATGTATAAATTTCAACTCGATTAATCATCAGTTCGGCTGTTGTTTGTCTCACATTTCCACTCGAAATTGGCCACATTTCAGCAGAAATCTCACCTTTTTATTTTCGTATATTCCAAGAGAATGAACGCAGAAGTACGATAACTTTTTTCACTTCGAGCCGGTGTGTAGCTTAATTACGTATGCACATAAAAACCTGACCGACAATTGCGCTGAAGTAATCGCGGCGAAATCGTGTTAGATAATCGCGTCTACTTGAGGAAGCAGATACTACTACTACTACCACTACTGCTCGTCAAATGGCGCGCGTGTATTCATTGAAAAAAACCTAATCCATGATTTTTGAACATCGTACGTACAAATACGAGTCATAATATACTCGCACAACCTCTTCTGACGTAATTGTCGTCGATTTTTCATCAACGATTTTCGTAGACGCGGTCGCTTCCATTGTAATTTTTGAAAAATTTTCAATCATTTTCGACTCGTGATCACGACGACGGATTCTGCGAACGAGGAATGCGACGAACGCAACAACAAACGTGAGTTCCGTTGGCTGTGTCAGCTTCACGTGTGCGTCAAGCTCGAGTGCTGCACGCATCAACATCTTCAGCGTTTCTTTGGCTGTCTCATCTTGCGCGAGAAAAGTTTACACTTTTCGTTCGTGCTGCATGGACTTACGGTTCTAGGTACGGTTCAATAGCCTTTGGCCGCGTATGACCTTGTTCGAAGATATCAGGAAATACGAGTGCTTATGGGAAGTCCGGCAATCTTATCCCCACCTTTCCGGTTCCACCGGTGCACCAAGAATATTTTGTTAATTTATTACGCGTCAAACGTCACCATTTTCCGCAGTAACGTCGGCACTTTTTTTGTCGTTTGTTGATTATGCGACCGGACAACTGCCTACTAGTGTTCGCATCACCAACAAGAGTCGTTCAAATTCGTACGTACGTAACGGAATTGTACCGTTCGGAGACATCCACCGCTTATTAATATGTATGGCTCGTATTTCATAGTTTCTCACTCTCGAAAGGGCTCAACTTGTAATCGCTTACACTCAATACAAAAATGCTTTTCTTCAATTAAAATCCAGCGTCGAAGGGATGTTTCTAAAATTCACCTGATAGATGAAAAATTGTGTCGTTGAGTATCATCTACAATTCGGACAGGGCTACTGTTACAAATTGACTCACCCGATTTTCCAGTTGACCTTGAGTCGTGGAAACTGTTGAAACTGAAATCAACATTTGTAGGTGATAGACCAGCTAGCTACTACCCCTAGCGCAAATTTCGGTGTCACATTTCTGACCCTGAGGCAAAACTGCAAAGTTGCGATTATACATGAAAATGAAAGTGATTTCGTTACATAGTAGTATTCTGAGTCATTCTTTGAGATAAGGTACAAAACGATCGGTGGTATCGGTAGAGCTAATAATGCGAAACGAGGTCTTCAAATTTGCTTGCATCATCAACGATATCAAGAAATATGCATTTGAAATAAGGATGAATGAGAATTACGAATTTATTGCTAGAAGCGTAAACGAAATTCGAAAGATAATTCAAATATTCCGGAGATATCATCACAAATCTGGATTTGCGGACTTGTCGTACTCAAGTGAAGTAGAGAGAAGGCGAATAGCAGATATCGAGGGGAAGTTGTATTCATTTCCCAGTCAGCTGATCTTTTCCCCTTCATCCAATACTACTCTAGTTTGAAGTTCGAGTTCTTGATCCAGATCCACAACTGCAGAACTTTCCTCTCCATACAGGTATTCGTTTGTTTCGGTTCAGTGAACCGAAGGTACTCCAGGAGCTCGTGTTCTAAAGTATTTCAGTCAAAACCGTAGGAGCAGTTGGTATTTGTGATACTTGTGCTCTGTGTCCAGTTATAATGGAAGTGCTCCACAATCTAAATGGAGTCATATATTCACTGTTGGGGGCAGGAAATGAGTCCATTTGCTCTTCTCGCTGATTTTCTACTCCTGCTATTGATGAAGAGAGTCTTCTCTCCATAGTTCCCGAACTTCAGGTTGGGAGATAGGGTTTCCATCGTTGTCTAGTTGGCCGTCGACGAAGTTGATCTTGGTCAGGTAACCTGAGGTTTCTCCAAGCTGAAGCAGCCAGGAAACTGATTGCTCGATCAAGTGGAGCCTAAAGTGACCGAGACAGCCAAACGCAATTCCAGATTGACTGGCACAGTTCAATAAATATTTTTAGGGAAAACGGTAAATTTCTGGACTGCATTTTTCGGGTAGTTGACCATAGAGATAGCGGTTGAACATAATGGAAGTACAAGGGATATGATCAGCAGAAAATATGATACAGTAGAGCACTCGATAGCTCATTCGATTGCACCCTAATCATCAGTTCGATCGGGGAGGGTGACATGGACCTACACATCTTCCTTGACTGACAATCATCTAATCAGAAGACTTACCGAAAAGAGGAGCACAAACGGCCTCGGGTGTTGGAGATCACTACTGAGGTAGACTGTAAGAAAGAGGGAAAATCTGTTTTCGAGCTCATCAAGTGCTTCCGAACCACATACAGGCCAATTTTAATGAACCTTAAACACGAAGAAGCACATCAGCATCGCATTTATCGTGATCATTTTTGACCTTGTATTGCGATACGAATGGGGCCTTCAAATATAAGATTCGATGATGCGACGCTGGTGCCTCTACCGCTTTGCAAAGTCTGGATTTCGTACTTCTATAACACTTTTTCTGGAAATTTCGTTGTTTGTTTTGAAAGTTACCACGACAAAGACGTTTTTATTAGTCTTTTTTTTTTTTTTTTTCACAAACGAAATGGGACTTGAATCGCAAGTGACACTTTGTGGTTTTTACGCATCAATTTGCTCTTTCATCTACATCTCTTTCAGCCTAAGAGAGTCGATAAAAGTGATATAGCACGGGCTCCGAATCAATCATCTGAACCCAAGACTTGACTCGCTCAATGTAGTTGCCAAACGATACCGTACGCAGATATTTGTCACTTCCGAGAAAAACATTGAAGTATGGGTGTGTCTTTCTTTTCTTGCCAATACATTATACTGATCCTGTGAATGAGAGGTGTCCTCTTTGTCTTCTTCCTCTTAAACTACAGACGAAGGAGTTTGAAAAAGACATAGAAATAGCTTCGTAGAATGGGGAGTACGGTGAATTCACTGGGGAGAAATACGGTTCGTTAACCACGGGCCACCGCGAGCTCAAACGTACCTTCTGCCGCTAGCTTGAGAAGCGTAACGTTGAATATTTTCCCGCATTTCCTAGTGAGCTCGAGTGCATTCCACCTTGGGAGGGGGAAATTAAATTTTTTTTGGCGAGCAGCAAAACTCAATTTTGTAGGGAAGGAAATGTTGTTTTCAACACATATATAATTTTTTGAGCCTGGAAAAAGTTCCATAAGCTCACGAGGAAACGCGGTAACAGATTTGAAAATATTTTCCTCGGTGCATTTGTCATTTACTTACAAAGCTGACCTCAGTCTGGATAGTTGTCACGAAGGCGGTGAGAGGATTTAGGTAGTTTGGAGTGGACTCTTTTTCTTGGATGAACTTTGAAGAAGGATACTTGAACGTCATATTGTTTTGGTGCAGTGGTAGGAGAAAATGCTCTGCATACGGATACCAACAAAGGGAGAGAGGAAAGGTTTGCCTGGAAAATTTCGCTAGATTTGATAGATTACAGAATGAGAAAGTGGAACGGGTTAGGGAGCGTCCATAAATTACGTGAGGCAATTTTTGTGATTTTCGACCCCCCCTTGGTGAGATATCGTGAGATTTGCTTTGACTCCCCTCTTATCTCGCGTGAGATTTCCCAAAATGGGTATTTTCGCTAAAAAATACGCTTGTCTGTTCTTAATGGCGTTTACAGAATGTATTTGAGTGAGAAAAAAAATTACGTGAGACTTGGCTGGACCCCCTCCCCCTAAGAAAAAAAAATGCCCTACGTAATTTATGGACACCCCCTCAAGTATCTGAAGTGAGCGATAGTAAAAGTGCAGATTTTCATAGGTCTTTGTATCATTTTAGTATGTTGGCGTACGTGACAGCTTCGTTGGAAGAAAGATCAAAGCAGAGCTGCCAATCTTCAGAATATCTTGAGGAAGGATGATTGTGGAAGTCGCGTAATTGAGTAGTGAATACTATTCCACAGACAAGAGAAGTCGTCTACAAATCAATCGAAGGCACAATATTTTAGAGGAAGGGAAGGAGGAAGGGTTTGCAAAAAACTCTTGCCACATTTAACAGCTGGCGAACGAGGAAGAGAAACGCGGCAAGTTTGGGGGAAGGGAGGTGGTGAATGCGTCTATGTTCGAAGATTTCTTTGACAGGCGTCGTGAACGGTACTGAAGTGATTGGGAAAATTATTAAAACAGCTGCCCAGTGGCGCATTCCAAGTCCCACGACTTGTAATTCGAACTCGAAAATGAAGGGAGACCATTTTCTGAACTACCCACTCCTTGAGAAAGTACACCAGGCGAAAAGACTATTTCTCAAAAGTATCGACAAATATATTTCTCTTTATATACTATAAATTGATTCTTATATGAGACTTTCATCTGCCCCTCCCTTCAGAAGAGCCAGTATCACATAGACAAAGATGATGACTGAACTTGATGTCCTTTTACCATATTTAGTTTAATTGAAGTGGGGTAAGACTATCAAAGGCTATCGTCGTTAATGTTCCTTCAATGGTACCAAAGCAGGAGCTAATGTCTCAAACTTCTGAGAAATTTGAAGCAGGGGTGGGGGAAAGGATACGTTGAATTTGCGCTTGTCCAAGAGATAGATAAGCTCGTTCTTGCCATCAGAAGTTTAAAGGATGACAAAACGTTCGAATCTTCACTCAATATATTATCCATACCTTGATCTGATTATTATCTGGGTCTCAAGGCTCATACATCATCGTTACTTCCGTCTCTCTTCACTACTACTTCTACGATTCTGTTTAAAAATCACATAATTGGCAGCAGTTTCTAAGCACGCACGTTTCAAAATTCTGACGGTTGCAATTTTTTTACGACGACCATGAACTTTTTAGATGCGAGAGAATTCACGAAACGCGCAATAAATTTTGCGCACATAGTCTTCGTTCTTACCTTTGGGCGTGAACTATGATCATGCCGACCGACATCATCACTTTGACTTTCTGCACAACCGGATTCGGATTGTTGTCTTTGCTATAAAGTAATTCGACTAGAGGAGACTTCGGTTTCAGTCCCATTCCCTTCTCGTACGACCCGCACGTACCGCATCTCGATAGCTATAAAAACGGACAAAAAGTATTTGATAATAATTGCTAAGAATTTGCTTGAGGAAATTTTCTAACCAATTTCACCGTACCTCGAGTATTAGCGATAGACAGGCCGGATAGAAGGTCATAAATATGAAATAATTAACGAGAAATGAGAAGCATGCGAACCAGCATAACGTTTCCAATCGTTTTACACCTGTAAAATCGTCGAATATGTGATAAGAAAATTGGAAAAAATTTCTTATAATAATCTTTACTATTATAATTAGGTTTGCGCCGATAAGCGACGCAGCGCGACAGAAGGATAATATTTTCATTCTGTTTATTTACACCCAATTTCCTTTTCAAAACCTTGAAAAACCATTCATCAGACTCTGCCGCTTTGCACGCTTAATCGCTACGTCGAATACTCGTCACTTTTTTCCCATTCCGGCGACCTATTACGCGCACGATGTTGTTTCTCTTTCGCTGTACCTCTTTCTCGAGACCACATTTCATATGTACAAAACAGTTCCACTCATTATCATTTACGGTAATCACACTGTATAAATACATGAAAAGAGAGAGATTGCGGCCAGCCGTATCGAAGACCAGGCATTATTCGAATTACTACATTGCTTCCAAATTAATATATAAGAACTCGGCTACAACGATTGGAAAAAAAAAAAAGAACAGAGATGCAGGAATTCGATTACATAATCGACGAGCATTCGCATCCGGAATACCGGTATGACCAGGTTCATAATATGGATGTTACGTGAAAGAACGGGTTTAATATCGATATTATCGAGAGAGAGAGAGAGAGAAACGTAAGAAACGGAGAAAAATTAATTTTACACACACAGGTTTTCATACATATCCAAAAATACGTCGATAACGTGCAGCGTAGTAAAAACAAAAGCTACACCAACTGACCACTCACCCGATAAGGTACCAACGCTTATGACTAGAGTGCCGACGATCGTGTCCAAAGTCATTGTCGGTCCCAGCAACGCCATTCCTCTGGCAATATTATTATTCAATTCTTTCTGATTCGTCGAACTTAGAGCGAATTGTGCTAATACGGAGGCTTTCGAAAGGTCAAGAACCAGCACGAAGAAGAATAATGCGTCTCTGAAACACGAACGAGAGATTATGAAATTAAAATGCGAAGTAAAAAGATTCCGGCGCGAGTTTCGAATATTACTACAAGTTTTGGCTTCCATTCATCTTTCATGAAACAGAAAAACTTGAATGAATTTTGAAAGAAGCTCGCGGATGATCAATCGGATATAGATAACTTCATGAATAATCTCACAAAAGACTTCATAGAGTTGAGCACATCGATTGTATTTTCACTGCACGGTGTCTACCACAATTGAATTATGACCTCTTAAAACTTTTGAGTCATTTTTCTCGTTTCTATTGGGGATATTTCAGTTTCTTCTTCCTTTTTTTCTGAAATATTCTAAAGTTTAGATAACCTACAACGCAGAAAAATGACTCTTAGATGACTTGAATGACCAATAGACACCTTACTTTCTGGAAAATGAACGACGATAGTTTTTCCACTGACAAGTGAAAATATTAATAGGTACCCACTTTCTAGTCAATTGAAAACTTTCGGAACAGCTTGGGTCGGGTATTTTCCAAAAGAGAGTCGTAAGTCCAAGGAAATTTTACAATTCAACTTTTCGACGTGTACAATTAAAAAAAATAATAATTCCCCGACTTGAGATTATATTTGAAAAAAAAAAATCATCAATTAAAAATTCCTACTAGTTCGCTAATTTTTGAAGGATGTAAAAAAATATCAAGAGAGGCGACGCGAAAAATTTTCAAAAATAATCGAAACAAGAATCCAACAAAGGGTATAGCCGGGTATGGGGGTGAATCGGCCTCGGAGCCAAATTTCATACTTGACATTGTGAGAATATTTCTTAATATAAAAAAGCATTTTTGGCCAAGTTTCAGATTTTTAGCCTCATAATATCACGACATATGGAAAAAAATGTATTTATTCTTACAAAATTCATAATATCTTGGACAATTTTTATCCAATTTTCAAGTACTTTACCAATATGGGCAGGTATTTTTAACGCGCTCATTATAGTAATTTTTTCATGATTTTTGCATCAGTATTCTTTGTGGAAACAATTTTTTACGTACATTTTAACGTTCGTTCTCGCGTCCTTACGGAGGTACAATTCTAAAAAAATATACGTGATGTACCGAAACCGTATCTACTCAGAAAAAAAATTGTATTTTTCCTAGGAGGGGGGGGGGGAACAACCCTAAAAATCGATCTTTTTGAGTGGGGCAATACGCTGTGCACCTCTTTAAGGACGCGAGTGCGAACCTTAAAATGAACGTAAAAAATGTTTCCACAAAAAATACTGATGAAATTAGAAGCCATTGCAGACGTTGCAATGGCAGCGGGGAACCCGCAATTCCTTAACTCGACCTCTCAGGAGGTGTGGAACTGAGTTGATAATCTTGTCATATAATTCAAATCGAAATTATCATTCTACATTCCCTCCTATCATATATAGCTCGAGAGTCGAAATTCTTCCAAGTCCCCCTTCTATCATATATAGCTCGGAAGTCACAATTCTTCCAAGTCCCCCTCCTATCATATATATCTCAAGACTTGAAATTCTTCTAAGTCCCCCTTCTATCATATATAGCTCAAGACTCGAAATTCTTCTAAGTCCCCCTCCTATCATATATAGCTCGAGTCTCAAAATTTTTCCAAGTTTTTGGTTGGACGGCGGACGGTAGCTCGAAAGTCAAAATTCTTCCAAGTCCCCCCCCCCCCTATTATATATAGCTCGAGACTTGAAATTCTTCTAAGTCCCCCTCCTATCATATATAGCTCGAGACTTGAAATTCTTCTAAGTCCCCCTCCTATCATATATAGCTCGAGTCTCAAAATTTTTCCAAGTTTTTGGTTGGACGGCGGACGGTAGCTCGAAAGTCAAAATTCTTCCAAGTCCCCCCCCCCCCTATTATATATAGCTCGAGACTTGAAATTCTTCTAAGTCCCCCTCCTATCATATATAGCTCGAGACTTGAAATTCTTCCAAGTCCCCCTCCTATCATATATAGCTCGAGACTCGAAATTCTTCTAAGTCCCCCTCCTATCATATATAGCTCGAGTCTCAAAATTTTTCTAAGTTTTTGGTTGGACGGCGGACGGTAGCTCGAAAGTCAAAATTCTTCCAAGTCCCCCCCCCCTATTATATATAGCTCGAGACTTGAAATTCTTCTAAGTCCCCCTCCTATCATATATAGCTCGAGACTCGAAATTCTTCTAAGTCCCGTAACCTAACCTAACCTGCGGACGCGGACGTTTTCTGAGGATGTAATCTCCTAACAAAATGGATAGCGGGTTCCCCGCTAAAAAAATCTTGAAAAAATTACTATAATTTGCGCGTTAAAAATACCTGCCCATATTGGTAAAGTACTTGAAAATCGAATAAAAATTGCCCAAGATGTGAATTTTGTAAGAATAAATCCATTTTTTCCCTATATATCGTGATATTATTAGGCTAAAAAGGTGAAACTTGGCGAAAAATTCTTTTTTATATTGAGAAATCATCTCCCAATGCTAAATATGAAATTTGGCTCCGGGGCCGATTCACCCCCAAACTCGGCTATACCCTTTTGTCCAAAGGATTTTGATCTTGGACGATCTTGCCTCCTACCTTTTCCTACATATTTTATAACTACACTAAGCTCCAACTTGAATCTTTATTAGCGATCAAAGTGCCTTTATCAAATATACATAAAGGCTTCTTTTTGTACCAGAGCCGAATACTTTCAAAGTTTCGCATTAATAATCTCAAAACATTCACTTTCCCCATCCCTCTTTTCATTTTCTGCTTCCAAAATCAAATGACACGCTCCAGAATAAGACACCTCAAGTCAGAATAACTTTCTTCAGCGCTATCTGTATCCTGAGAAAGAAACTCATTCTCTTATTTCAGGATATAGCCGGGTGGTACATCTAGACTCCAACTTTGATTGCATTAATTGACAACTCTATAAATGATAACAACACTGTTACCCAATTGAGGAAATCAAAATTGCATATTTTAACCAGAAGTGGTAACAATACCCATAAAAAACGTTTGACTATGGCAGCGCGACTATTATGAAGTTTATTTGTGAATAATATATAAAATAACATTTATTACCCCCTTATCCATTTCTGATTTCAAAATCAAATCATATGCTCTGGAATAAGGTACCTTGAGTCAGAATAACTTCCTCTAGCGCTATCTGTATCCTTAGTGAGAAACTTATTTTTCTAATTTCAGGGTGGTGCATCTAGACTCCAACTTCAATTGCATTAATTTCGGCCGGGCATCCGCTAGAATCGCTAATTACGCGCATGGTTCATTCACCTAAAGTGGTATTTTAACCAAAATTGAAAACGGGGAGCTGAACTATGGCAGTATACAAGAGAAAAATGAAAAACTTGAAACAACTCTCAAATGAAGAGGATTTAAAGATTTTGTCATCTCATCTAATTTGTAGAATTTTCATTTGTGAACATCTTTTATGGGATGTCCGGAAAGCCAAATCTGCTTCATTCCAGTGTTATTTTGATTTTTTCATTTTTGCCCCATTTACCGCCATAGTTTAGCTCCCGCAATTCCTCCCCGCTCGGTGAAAATTCAGCGCGACGCTAGCGCTATCCAGACCAAATTAAATGATAACAATACTGTTACCCTATTGAGGAGATCAAATTTGCATATTTCAACCTAAAGGGGTAACAATTCCCAAATAAAACGTTTGACAATGGCAGCGTGACTATTATGAAGTTTATTTGTGAAAATGTAAAATTGTTTAATACCCCTTTTCCTATTTCTGGTTTTAAAATCAAATCATGCGCTCTGATATAAGGTACCTTGAATCAGAATAACTTTCTTAAGCGCTATCCCTATCCTGACTGAGAAATTAGGATGTAGCTGGGTGGTGCATCTGGACTTGAACTTGAATTGCAGGAATTGGCAATCCTATCAATGACATTAACATTGTTATCACTTTGAAGTGATTAAATTTGCATCTCACAAAGCAATAACAATGTTCACATAAAACTTTTGACAGTGATAAGGCCACCCCTATGATTACAGGTCAGATTTCTCGATAAAATACCAAAAATGTAGAATATAAATTTCAAACAAATCATTTTTACCCAAAATTGCCCATCAATTTGTCTAAAATGCATCAATATTTACACAAAATTATATACAAAAAAGTCATTATTTCATAAATACTAAATAATGCAGAAAATCAAGGTTTTAGAACCAAAAATGGAACTATAAATACTATCAATCTATATTTTTTTTTCAATATCTCTCCCCGTATCTTCAACTAAAAAATTGAATCATGAGTTTCAGTGTAAGGTATCTAGAGTGAGGATAACTTTCTTCAGTGCTATCTATATCTTATGGGAGGAACTTGTTCTCAAATTCCAGAATACAGCTGGGTGGTGCATTTGGAGTCTGAATTCTCAATACCAAACCAATTTGACCCATAGAATAGTTTCCTTGTGACCCTTGTTTAACTTTGTTAAGGAAGCCGGCATTTTTGTCAATATCAACCATCAACAAACTTATTTTACAATTTCAAAATACAGTGGGGTGGTGCATTTGGATTTCAACCTGAATCACAGGAATTGGCAATTGTGTCAAAGAGTCAATGATAACAATACTGTTATCACTTTGAGGAGATTGAATGTGCATTTTCACCCCAAAGCAATAGCAATTCGTACATGAAATTTTTCACAAAGGCAGACCCACATGAAATTTGAGCCTAGATTATATAAAATATTTTTTCCAACATACCGCCCTTCATGTTTGGCTTTAAAATATGAATCATGAACTTCAGAATAAGGTATCTTGAGTCAAAATAACTTTATCTCAGCGAAGGAACTAGTTTTCTAATTTCAGGATACAGGGGGTGGTGCATCAGTACTTGAACTTGAATTGTAGGAATTAGCAACTTTGTGGATGATAACTATACACTGTTATCACTTTACAGTGATTGAGTTTGCTCATTTGCCTCCAGGTGATAACAATCCTCACATGAAACGTTTGACAATGAAAGCGTTACCTCTATATAAGATCTGAGCCCAGATACATGGCGTTGTTCAACATCTCTTCCTCCATTTCTGGTTCAAAATCAGAATGAGGCACCTCAAGTCCAAACAACTTTTTGTCGGTCAGCGGCGTAGATAAAATTTTACAAAGGAGGGGGGGCGGGGTAAAGAAATATTCTGTCCCAGGTAAAGTTACCACAAAAAAAGTTTCTTAGTACAAGAAAGTGATAAAATTGGCTCAGAGACAAAAAGAGCAATCCCCCCCCCCCATCGCACTGTCTTCAGCGCTATTTGTATCTCGAGGGCAGAACTCGTTCTCTAATTTCAGGATTAATCTGGGTAATGCATTAGGACTTGTTAATTTGTAGGGGTTTGCAGCTCTGTCGATGGTAACCACTTTGGAATGATTAAATTTGCATGTTTCACCCAAGAGTGATAGGAATTTCCATACAGAATGCTTGACGACGACAGCGCTACAGCCAAGGGGAGTTTAGAGCCCAGATAATCCATTTCCTCAATATACGCTAAACTTGTTGTGGAGAAACGGTCGCGAAATCAATATTTTAGTATTTAAACACACTTACTTGAGGATGGAGACGTCTGTACCGAAAAATTTCAACACCGTCGAACTGAAAACGAAACTCGAAAACACCGTGAGTAAGCTCGCGATACCTACAATACAAAATACATTTTTTTTAAATTAGTCGGGGTAATACCATAATTCTCGAGGGTGGTGACATATTAATTCATTCTACCAGACATAGTAAAGTACGTCTCGTCTAGAGAGTTTCATTCTTTTTACGGTACAATCAAGGACGCGTCAGTGAAAAACCTAATAAATATTTTAATTAACGACGACAACCCAAGGGAATAATATCGGATATATATGCGTGTTAAAATTTTCACACTCCGAAGCAGCGCATTTCACAAGCATAATTTGTATATCAAAGTTATACGGCTTATAGGTGAGACGAGGTACGTAACTTTTTCGAAAATCTCTCCCACCATGTACAAAAGCTTTTAACTAAAAGTTACAAATTCGGTTTACAAAAAAAATATATTTTCTGTTTTCGTGCAAAAGAGTAGGAGAAGAACAATATTTTTCGCAGAGGTCTCTTTTAATATTCACCGAGCTCATTAACCAAAAGCGATTTGCAACATTTTCACAAGACTTGAAAAGAGGAATTCGATGTAACCGAGAAAGCCAAACACGTGGGAAAAGCCATGAAGAAGAATATGAAGAAAATTGCCGACTGAAGGCGCAGAAGAAATTGTATAACAGAGGCAAGCGAAAAAATCAACTTGAAATTATAAACAATTCTTTGAAAAATTCAGCACGGCGTAATTTTCAAGAAATGTTCATCAGGTCAGTTTTCTTTCCAATTTAATGAGTTCTTTGATCATCCGACATAACGAGATAAAGGAGATGAATCTTTACAGGATTAAAGGTATTCTAGAATAGTATAGCTCAACAACATGAAACTTCTCGTTCAAGCTCATTAAAGTGAACCATATGAAGTAAACTTTACCGCATGATCCTAGCCTAGATGATTTGAAATACAGTGTCAGCTTGGGCGGACTTCAGTAACTTCCTACTAATCTCAAATCGTTAACGCGCAACAAGACTAGTCTAATTAGCCATTGACAAAATATCTGGATGGAAATCTGACCGTGTATTTCGATTTTTAGACAAGTAATCAGTCATGGTAGTATTCCAAAACAGATACCATGACCTAGGTCTCTTCCTTCTTTGCGTCTACGCATAACATAACAATTACCATCCAACCCTTTGCCAAGTTTTTCGGTCTTACTTTCAACTCAAAAACCTTCTGGACCACCCCATCAAAATCTCAAGAGAAAAGGGGACGTTTATAAATTACGTTAGGTATTTGGGGAGGGGGAGGGGTCCAGCCAAGTCTCACCAAAACTCACGTGAGGGGGAGGGGGTGCCGACAAATCTCACGTAATTTTTTTCTCACACAAATACATTCTAAATATTGCTTAACTGGCTTAAATTTAATGAAAACTAGTCCTTTTTGAATAGGTATTTCAATGAGATCAAGAAAATTACTTTTTTTTTTAATAAATAAACGTATTTAAAGCAAAAATACACATTCTGGAAAATCTCACGCGAGATAAGAGGGGGGAGGGGGTCAAGGAAAATCCCACGATATCTCACCAAGGGGGGAGGGGGTCTAAAAATCACCTCACGTAATTTTTGGACGCCCTCAAAGTGCCTAAATGCCTTCAAATATCGATATCACACCCTCGTAACGCGGCTGTTGACGCAAACTCCTCTTCCAGCTCTACAATAGGTAATTCGTTCCCAACTTGATTACGGTTCCAACGAAACAACCTAGAAATTGCTGGACTCAATTCAATATGCCGAGCTTCGACTGGCCCTTGGCGCACTACGAAGAAGCCCTCCACCCTGAAGGAGTTTCTCTTTTCCGGTATCGCGGTTAACTTCTAGCCTCCACAGGCCAATACTTGAATCATCCATGTCTGTCGTTTCAATCCTATCTAGGCACACCTTAAACTTGGGCCCCTACTTCCTAGTTTTTCATATTATACTTTCCCGTGGTTAACTCTTGTCTCGGACATCTGTTTCGATCTTACTGGAATTCCTAAAAGAGGTGACTTCGTAAACAAACATACCTACTCTGCTACACGGAGAACCAGATGGGTCGTCTTCATTCAGGGTTTGAGGAACTCGACGCCGTGACCCGTCACTCAGTTCATCTTCTATGACTGATCCCTTTCCCTTGTACGACCTCGAATCCTATTACTGCTTCCTCATCCTATGATTTCTGGTCTTCCTCATCCTCTCTTGAAAAGATCCAATTCCTTGGTCTACTTCAAACCGCCCTTCCTAATGAGAAAAAATCATACTGACTCGTCTCACCCGCTTTTTTCTCCTCCCACCCCTCCCCCCGGGTACCCCAAATCCTATTACATCTGTCCAATCCTCTTTATCCTCCAATAAGCTGCGATCTATTGAAAAATTTCCAATTCTTTGGTCCATATGAAATTGCACTTCCCGATGCGAAGCTTGACTTAATGTAACATCGCCAAGGCCATATATGTACGCGGATGTATGGCAGTCTCTTCTCTAAAGAGGAGGGTCAATGATGACGCCATTAAGAGTTGCACCCGCGAAAAAGTCATCCCAATCTGTCTTAGCCATTGTTTTCTCTAGGTGCGCCATGACAAATCTGCAACCCTGATGATCCATTTGTTCAACACTTTATCTCTTGCTCAGCTCTCAGAAATATCCGGCTTCGCCATTCTCCCTCCCTGCCTCCAAAGCGAACTTTCTTTCCGATAATCATGATGAGAAAGTCACAGCCTGACGAACAGAGAGCGTGCTCACGCGATGGTCTCTCATTCTTTCTCATATCACTCACGCCTGCGCGTCTCTATCCACTTATCAATACGCAAAACGTTCTACAACATTCTTGGCTCCCTGTGTAAAACATCCCCAATATGATTACCTGCGCTCCCTATCCACGAACGTGAGTAAATCGCTCGATTTCGGATCAGCAAGAGAATGAGTGCATAAGGCAATCATCACAACCACGCTAAATTGCCTGAGGTAAACGTTAAACGTAGTACATAATTATAGA
This sequence comes from Aspidiotus rigidus, assembly GCA_035079385.1. Taxonomy (NCBI): domain Eukaryota; kingdom Metazoa; phylum Arthropoda; class Insecta; order Hemiptera; family Diaspididae; genus Aspidiotus; species Aspidiotus rigidus. Next base: position 1,983,504 of record JAVHKY010000035.1, read on the forward strand.
TTTTATGATAATCATTCGTGTAAGGCGTGTTTATTTAGACGCTCCAAGACCCACGCTCGCAGTAATACCTTTACGACAATCCTTGACAATTAAAACCGCTGATTTCGCTATTTTCGTTGTTTTTTTTTCACTCCCAGACCATCCGATTGATAAATAACCTTTTGTCTCAATTTACCAGAAACGTCACAGAGAATGGACGACACATCGTACTACGATTGAAGTGATATTGAATTTTTCAATTAGAAGTAATAAACGCGTTCACTTAAAGCCCTAATACGTTCACTGTCATCGCAGCAATAAACCGTTCTATACTCTTTAATAACTGCATGCCCTTTTCAACTATTAACCTTCGTCTCGACAACCTCGAACAGTAAAATATACTTTTTTTTTTTTTTTTCGCAATAAGTACCGGTATACACGTGAATGACGTGTCCCGCATATACAATTCTCAAATAATTCAATTTTTTTGTAGGGCGTCGACCCTGAATCACAATAATTCAAATTGTTGATAATTTTTCGTCTTTCTAGATGAAATTTCGTGAAGGCGCGCGACGATCAAATATCGTACCTGTACACGGGAGAGGACGTTGAATTTCATCCTTCTTGAAGATCAAAAGACATTATTCTTGACATGTTTTCATGGAATGCGACTGAGATGTGAACGTTGTAAAATCTATTAAAATACGCGTTCATATGTAAATTCGAGGTATGAAAACGAAGGGACCTTGAATATAATGGAAAATAAAATTTTTTGAATAGAGCAATTTTTTTCTATCGTTTACATTTTTCCTAACTTGTTGCATATAAAAATTCATTTCATACCATAGAGAATTTAACGATTATGTGCACAACATAATCGACTATTGTGGATTTTGATGATTGATTGTATGAGACTGAATGTATCAAGAGGAAATACGATTTTGAGTACATCGAAGTACTCAAAATGGGTTCAAATTTTAAATGAGAAGACGAGTTTAACACCATTCAACGAACTACTTTTTTCCTCTCAACCAGAAAAAATGATACAATAGTCGAGTTGATATTCAAGGAAATTCGTAAAATGTTGTAACGGTATATCTGTTCTACGTATTTCGTGAAATAACGGGTCATGATGTAAGGTTTTAAGTTCTATTAGTACCGCTCTGTTCGCCAGGAGCATCCTTTATAAGCCAAAAATGTATCTGTGATATTTTAACAGGGAACCCGTTTTATTGGGTATCGGGGTATAAATTGAAGAAAAATAACGCGGCAAAACAAGGGACACGGACAAAAATGTAGATTGTGACCTCACAAGGCTGACCTATGACGTTATCAAATTGTGACGTCACAGACCCTGTCTTTGGAGCTATATATAATAGGAGGGGAACTTGAAAAAAAAAACTGATCTATGACTTCATCAGATCGAGACGTTACAAGGCTGTCCTAAGACGTCATCGAACGGTTACGTCACAAACCTCGCCTCCGAGCTATATATGATAGGAGGGCAAGGATGGGAAGTTATTTGGAAGTTGGAAGTTATTCGATAAATGCGCTCAGGAAGTGGAAGCTGGAAGTTGGAAGTCGCAACGTGAGGAGTTGGAAGTTCAAGTCAATAGCATATCTCAATCTTTTTTTTTTTTTTTTTTTTGCACCACTGCATATTTTTTGGAAGTTGGAAGTTATTCGATAGAAGCGCTCAAGAAGTGGAAGCTGCAACGCGAGAAGTTGGAAGTGGAAGTCAGAAAAAAAAATTGGAAGTGGAAGTTTTATCCATCGACTTTGCATCCTTGTAGGAGGGGGACTCAGAAAAAGAAACTGATCCATGACGTCATCAGATTGTGACGTCACAGGCTCCGAGGCCCTGCCCTCAAGCTATATATTATAGACTGTGTCGTCACAGGCCTCGTCCCCAAACTATATAGCTATGATAGGAGGGGAATTTGGAAAAAAATGACTCTATGACGTGGTCAAGTTGTGACGTCGCAAGGCTGACTTATGACGTCATCAAACATTGACACCACAGGCCCCTTCCTCAAACGAGTCGGTATTATTTCACGTCACATTGGGAGGGAAGTTGATTCCGCGAGTCTTCGAAGTTCTTGCATTCGCACGCTCGCGTTGCGCGGTATTGCGTCTTGTATTCATGCTTTGGACTGTGGGTCTGTGTGGACTTCGAATATTTTCCAAAATGTTTTACTCGAAAAAAAGACGAAGTACAAAAATATTTTTGGACTTGAAAATTTTTTCGAAATATTTTCCTCAAAAAAACGACCAAAGTACCAAAATATGTTTGGACTCCAAAAATTCTTTGAGATATTCTACTTGAAAAAACGATCAAGTCCGAGAATATTATTGGACTTCAAATATTTTTCACGATATTTCGCTCAAAAAATCAAGGTAATTCACTTGAAAAACAGACAAAGTACCAGACTTATAGTTATAATATTTTCCTGGATGATTTCTCAAAAAAAGACAGAGTCCGAGAATAATACTGGACTTGGAATATTTTTTGAGGTATTTGACTCGAGAAAACAAAGTATAAGAATATTTTTGGACTTCTTACAATATTTTCTGAGATATAACTGACCGTTTTTTCGAGTAAAATATCTCAAAACAATTTTCCAAGTCCAAAAATATTCTTTTACTTGGGTTGTTTTTTGGAGTAAAATATTTCAAAAAATATTCCAAATACAAAATTATTCTCAAACGGAAAATATTCCAAGTCCAAAAATATTCTTGTATTTCGTCGTTTTCTCGAGTTAAATACCCCAAGACAAATTTTAAGTCCAGTATTATTCTCGGACTCTGTCATTTTTTTGAGTAACTCATCCAGGAAAATATTCCAAGTCTAATAATATTCTGGTTTCTGGTACTTCGTCTTTTTTTCAAGTGAATTACCTTGAAAAATAATATTTCTTGAGTGAAATAATATCTTGAAAAATATTCGAAGTCCAATAATATTCTCGGACTTGGTCGTTTTTTCAAGAAGAGTATCTCAAAGAATTTTTGAAGTCCAAACATACTCGTATTTTGGCACTTCGGTCTTTCTTTTGAGTAAAACATTTTGGAAAATATTCAAAGTCCACACGGACCCACAGTCCAAAGCATGAATACAGGACGCAATATCGCGCAACGCGAGCGTGCGAACGCAAGAACTTCGAAGACTCGCGGAATCAACTTCCCTCCCAATGTGGCGTGAAATACCGACTCGTCTTCCACGACCTATATATGATAGACTGTGACGCCACAGACCCCCCCCCCAGCATGATGGGAGGGGAATTTAGAGAAAAAAATAATCCACGACGTCATCAGATTGTGACGTCACTTGTGACCTATGATGTCATCAAACTGTGACTTCACACTCCCCTCCCCCAAGCTATATATGATAGGAGGGGGACTTCTAAAAATTTTCGACCTCTGAGCTATGTCCGATAGGAGGTCGACCTCCAAACGACCTTGAGGTTGCCGGCCGGCTGGACGACAGATATTTTCTCCGAGAAACCCTCGATAAAACAGGTTCCCTGTTAAAATTTCGACCTCAAAGATATAGGTGATAGGAGGGACCTTGAAAAAATTTCGACTTTTAAGTTATGGTGGGAGAAGGACTCGGGAAAAAAATTCGAATATCGAGCTGTATTTGATATGGGAAACTTGGAAAAATAAGAACTTTTCAGCTTAAGCTCCCAAGGTCGTAAGGAACAAATTTTAATATTTATTTAGAAAACGACGGCTTCCTTAACGAAGTTAAACAAGGAATGCAGGGAACCTCGGGATTTGGTATTGAGAATTTAAGCAAGACTATACCTAGTATAAAACTAGTCTGAAGGAGACTAGACCTACTATAAAACTAGGAGACAAATCTTTACTCTCGTGCTATGTATGATAGGAGAGGGACTTGAAAAAATATCATTCTCCAAGCTATAAACAATAGGATTCGAGATTTTTCTAAGTTTTTCGCCGGACGGCGCACACCAAATTTCTCAAAAAAAAAAACCATAGAACAGGTTCCCTGTTGAAAAAAATAAACAAAGAAACCTCCATAAAACAGGTTCCACGTTCGCCTCAATTAACACAGTTAATGAAGGCAATCTCGAGCAGCCGATGAAGTCGGCTGCGAATTTTTTCCTGTATCGAGAGATCAACCTTTGGAGGATCTTTAGAAGATGATTAACAAAGTCAATTTCTAATTCTCGAGAAAATTCATTCACGCACTTTCCACTTATTCCCAGTTTACAGCGTAATTGGAGCAGGGCAATTGGAAATGTCCGCATACAATAAATTCTTGTCGGGTTCTGGTTTATCGGATCTGTACATTATCTTATCTTTTCTATTGTTTTGTGAGAACAATGCTATGCTGTATCGACATAAATACTCCTATTACCAAAGGTAACTAACAATGTCTAGAGATGCAACGCATGAATTGATTCCATTGACCCATAACTAAGTAGACTGAAAGATTGTTTTGATAGATTTAGAAGTGTAAAGTTATGGTCGAACAAGGTGATTGTAGCGAGTACAGCTCGAGACGATTTTTATTTTTAAATCACTAGGCCGGTGCGAGTAATTCATCGTATTTCTGGTTCATCTCATATCAAAGGTGAGCTCTAAGAGGGGAATAGGAGAGAGAATCCTCCCCTTGACTTCTACATTTCCCTTAGAAAGCTTCTTTTCTCCAAATCTTTCGTTAAAACTATTTGTTTCTTCGAACTTCTCGAAATTGCGCACATGAAGGACGAGGCAATCGAAAGGACGGCGTGGATGGTGGGAGCATCTTTTAGGTCGATTAAAATCAATTTACGTGAGAAGGTAACTCGTACACTAGAAATTCGGTTTTCTCAGGTTTTTCGCAAAATGGCTTCGTTCTCGACTTATTTTGAGATAACTTGATCAATATTCAGATGGAAGAATCACACCGATCTCCTCCCTACAAAGCCATGCTGGTGCGACGGAATTAAATTCTTTGTCTGAGGATTGAACTCGCTGAACAGCACAGATTCAAAAATTTTAGCAGGGACACATATGATCGAGATAGGTCTAAGGTTGCAAATTTCCTAAAAATTATTAGACTTTTGGAAATTTTAATTTTGAATAAATTATTGAATTTTGGAAGCGTCCTTCTAAAGAGCTTTCTGTTCGAAGCTTTTGGTCCACGACCGACTTGAGAATGAGAAACACCATTAAACGACACTCGATAGTTTATTATTTCTTTTCTGTACATTTTCCCTAACGTACCTACTCTTTCTCGAAAAGTTTCCACCTCCCTTCGAGTTCCTATTTGCCTGAAGGACGACGAAAATTTACTAGAAATAATTACTCCCTTTCCTCTGTCCATAGAAAAGGTTCCATGTTAAAACGGATTAGAGACAGGGGGTGAGGGAAGAAAGAATGAAAAACTGGTGCATCAGTGAAAAAATTGTTCCTCCTCCTTTTTCAGCCTCTGGCTCCGAAGGGGCGAGAGGGGCAAGGTCTCTCGATGGAATAAGTATTTGATAGACGAGAAAACTATGGACGGCTGAAGAGTTATATTAACAGGGAACCTGTTTTATGGGGGGCTATTTGAGAAATCTGCCGTGCGCCGTCCGCCGTCCGCCGTCCGCCGTGCGCCGTCCAGCGAAAAACTTAGAAAAATTTCGACCCTCGAGCCATATATGATAGGAGAGGGACTTGGAAAAATTTCGACTCTCGAGCTATATATGATAGAAGGGGGACTTAGAAAAATTTCGACTCTCGAGCTATAGATGATAGGAGGGGAACTTAGAAAAATTTCGACTCTCGAGCTATATATGATAGAAGGGGGACTTAGAAAAATTCCGAATCTCGAGCTATAGATGATAGGAGGGGAACTTAGAAAAATTTCGACTCTCGAGCTATATATGATAGAAGGGGGACTTAGAAAAATTTCGACTCTCGAGCCATATATGATAGGAGAGGGACTTAGAAAAATTTCGACTCTCGAGCTATATATGATAGAAGGGGGACTTAGAAAAAATTTCGAATCTCGAGCTATAGATGATAGGAGGGGAACTTAGAAAAATTTCGACTCTCGAGCTATATATGATAGAAGGGGGACTTAGAAAAATTTCGACTCTCGAGCCATATATGATAGGAGAGGGACTTAGAAAGATTTCGACTCTCGAGCTATATATGATAGAAGGGGGACTTGGAAAAAATTTCGAATCTCGAGCTATAGATGATAGGAGGGGAACTTAGAAAAATTTCGACTCTCGAGCTATATATGATAGGAGGGGGACTTGAAAAAATTTCGACTCTCGAGCTATATATGATAGAAGGGGGACTTAGAACAATTTCGACTCTCGAGCTATATATGATAGAAGGGGGACTTAGAAAAAATTTCGAATCTCGAGCTATAGATGATAGGAGGGGAACTTAGAAAAATTTCGACTGTCGAGCTATATATGATCTAGGCTTCCTTGAATTTTCAATACCAAATCTCATTCGAATCATAAAACAGGTTCCCTGCGTTCCTCGTTTAACTTCGTTAAGGAAGCCGTCATTTTCTAAGGGAATGTATGAAGAGATTGAAAATAGTGAGAAAGAAAATAATTTTTCTTTGACAAATTTTCTCCTATTTTCTTTTTTTTTTTTTTGAGCGAGGAAACAGATTTTCTGCGAGCGCCCCTGGTTTTGTTCTATTCCTCTTGATATGTAAATTTACCCGATGTCAGACAAGACATCAAAAGCAGCCAGGCATAATAATTATTCCTATTCCATTATTGTTGTCTGTATTCCAAATTCCAAGATTCATCAAAATGTTCACCTTTCTACACCGCGATAAATGATGCTTGACCATCAGATCTTGAAGTACTTCCAATTTGGGGGGGGGGGGAAGAATTAAAATCTTATCTGCGTTTGTACCTTTCCTATTTATTAAGCAGAATGAATGATTCTTCTACTCGTAAAATCTTATCAACTTCGTTGAGTGTAGCTTCAGTATTGTTTCAAATTCGTGAAAAATAATGTAAGTGAGACGAAAACTGAAACGGTCATGCTCTGAAACATAAATTGGTTTGAAATTCTTTCGCAACCTGTAATCATTCATCTTTCTATCTTCGTTTTTAATAATGCGTATACAAAACTTTCTTTTGAGTTCATTCAGTTTTAATTTTACAGATGATAAATTTTCAGTCAGATTAATTCTTTCAATTGGAATCGGTGCTATTGGCCGAGTTTTCCGCGATCTAATACGGCGTGCACTAGCCGTGAATCAAAAAATATTTGCATTGACTTTTAAGCCCTCATAATCTTGAACCAAGACCACTTAAGAGCCGATAAACGATCGTAATTCATGGCAAAATTCGAAAATCAAACGGAATGTCTAAAGCTGGAAAATGTACTCTCAGGTTTCTTTCAGTTTATTCATATAATGGACACTTCCGCATCCTGTACTCCCTTAACCTTGAAATGAAATCTTACTTGTAAAGAAAGCATTCTATGATTTAAAAACAGAAAAAACGAGAATGCAACGAACTCAATCGAAATCAAAATAGTTTTATTTCACTATGATGAAATGATTTTCAAGTCTACGTTCTATGGCTTATTCGTGACATTATAATTTTCATTACCAATAAAAATGATAAAACGGTCATGCACTTGATAAATGAAGATCTACTAGACGAGTGTAAATTGATCGCATGTAATAATTGACCTTTCACTGCACTCGGAAACTCCTAATGTAAGAAAAATAATTAAAAAGTATTGCATCGAAATGTTTCGTACGCCTATAATGAGTAATCCTTCGAAGTCACAAGAGCCATAAAAATTTATTAGCGTCTAGATGACTCTCAATAGATCTTCAGTGTTGCGTTTCAAAATCCTTTCAGACTCGAAAACTCTGCGAAAAGATTTTCCATGCTTCTAGGTCTATCCATTTCGAGAAGAACAAAATGCGAGGTGTCTTTCAGAGACCTGTAAAAATATAAGTCGCCTTCAAAAATTTTCGGTATTTCATTTTCGGACGATTCGGTCATCAGGAGTTACTGAGGTAATCCCATACAGGTAGAGAGCGTGTTCGAAGTAGAACAAATTTTGGCTAAAGAGGAACTTACGAAATTTTGGTGATAAGTTAAATACACAAGTGGTATGGCTTAAAAAAAAAAGTATGCACTGAGACAAGAGAATAGTCTTGGAGACTAGAAAAAAAGTGTTAAACTTAAGACAGCCCTGGCCGCCTTTTTTTTGTGTCAATTTGATCAGTTTTTCCAGTTATTTTAACTGTAAAATCTAGTCATAGTGAATAAAAATAGATGACAGGTCTTAGGTTGACACTTTTTTTCTAATCACCAAGACTATTCTGGGTCCATTTCAACGGCCCCTCCAAATTGGATTTTGGGGTCAGCAGTGTTTGAAAATGATTGTTCTCAATTTGTTCTAAATGTTCTTCATAGTTTTGGAATTTGTCCCCACCACCACGTCCTTGTACTTGAAGAACAAGTTTGGGGGGCTACAAAAATGGTAGCTCCCAAGTTGGATTTTGGGGTCAGAAATGTTTGGGTATGATTGTTCTTAATTTGTTCTAAATGTTCTTCATAGTTTTGGAATTTGTTCCCACCCCCTTGTCCTTGTATTTGAAGAATAAGTTTGGGAGGGGCTATAGGAATGGGAGCCCTCAGTTAGATTTTAGGGTCAGAGATGTTTGGTAATAATTGTTCTCAATTTGTTCTAAATGTTCTTCATGGTTTCAGAATTTGTTCCATCTTTATTCATCCACAAACTGTATTTTTAAATTTGGGGGAAGCAAGGTTAAAGAAAAATGAAGTGTCATTTCCCTCCAAATTCATATTTTTTTACTGGAAATCATGCTTTCAAGATATCGTATCCCAAATGTTCCTTACGGTTGTGGATAATTTCAACACCATATACGCCCTGAGTCTGATGATTTGAGTGCGTAAAGAACAATGAAATAATAGTTATACAATACAAATGATATCGTTCTTAAAATACAGTAATATTCAGAAAGTATAATAAATGAGTGATAATTTCATTCTTTTCTTCATGAAGATCTACTTTATCACACACCTACTCTTCGACTTTCTTCAAGTCTTCTGACCCGTAAAATATAAAGAAACTGGGGAGGGGAGATATGGTCTAAAGAGAATCTTGTGGATAAGTATAGTATTCTGTTTTCCATTTTATAGCTGTTCCTGTTCTACTTTTTGCACAATAAAAACACTCTTATTGTATTCATGTTCTATCAGCAAATTATCTATGTCCTATTAGGTATAGAAATATTTTCAAATGTTGGACTTGTAAAATCTGTCATTTTTGATCGTCTCCCACAGATGAAAATATTACGAAGTCCAAGAATTGAAAATGAACAATTTTACAAGTCCAAGAAGTATGAAAATATTTCAATGTCCCACAATTTGAAAATAATTTCACGTCCAACAGTTGAAAATATTTCAAAGTCCAGCACTTGAAAATATTTTAAAGTCCAACAGTTGGAAATATTTCCAAGTTCAAGAATCGAAAATGAAAAATTTTACAAGTCCGAGAAGTACGAAAATATTTCGAAGTCCCGCGGCATCACACTTACTCCGAGTATGCCATCCCGCACTCGCCGCTCGTTGTACTCGGAGAAGAAGTCTTTCGACGAATCACATGATATTTCAAATCTCGCTATATGTATAACTATTATTTCATTGTTCCCTACTTTGGGCCGCACTCAAATCATCAGACTCAGATCGTTCATGGTGATAAAATTATCCACACCCGTAAGGAACATTTGGGATATCTTGAAAGCATGATTTCCAGTAAAAAAATATGAATTTGGAGGGAAATGACACTTCATTTTTCTTTAACCTTGCTTCCCCCAAATTTAAAAATACAGTTTGTGGATGAATAAAGATGGAACAAATTCTGAAACCATGAAGAACATTTAGAACAAATTGAGAACAATTATTACCAAACATCTCTGACCCTAAAATCTAACTGAGGGCTACCATTCCTATAGCCCCTCCCAAACTTATTCTTCAAATACAAGGACAAGGGGGTGGGAACAAATTCCAAAACTATGAAGAACATTTAGAACAAATTAAGAATAATCATACCCAAACATTTCTGACCCCAAAATCCAACTTGGGAGCTACCATTTTTGTAGCCCCCCAAACTTGTTCTTCAAGTACAAGGACGTGGTGGTGGGGACAAATTCCAAAACTATGAAGAACATTCAGAACAAATTGAGAACAATCATTTTTAAACATTCCTGACCCCAAAATCCAACTTGGGGGGGGGGGCCGTTGAGATTGACCTGACTAGGCTCTCCTCTCAGTGTGGGAACGGTGGGACTAGATTGACGGTCGACTTTTGAGTATTATACTTGGTAGTATTTACATCAAAGAAATTGCTATTTCCTCAAACATCGATCGTTTTTGGATTTCAAAATCGAATTTGAAAATTTTTCTGCAAAATAGTCCATGTAAAAGACTTCACGAGAAGCAAATGAAGAAAGCTGCAAGTTCTCATCTTTTTTCCAAGAAGAACTAGTTGTACAGGGGGTCCTTTAAAAATTTTTACCGTCCATCATCCGTGTGAAATTCTCCATCTTTTTCCCTTGTCAACCGAGGAATCCGTTATCTGTTAACAAGGATACGTCTCTTATAGACTATGTTAAGGTGGTGGTGATGATGATGTCACAAAAGTGTACCTCAACTTTAGGGGTAATGACGGTTGCAAGGTTAAGGGTGATCATGTCGCAAGTTGATGACGTCATTAAGGTTAGGGTTGATGACATCACGAAGATGTCCATGGAATTTCCCGGCTGACGAACTTTTTGGCTGACTCTGTTGTAAAGGTTGGATGGATACTAGAGCCCTCTCCTTAAAAACTTGTTTTTTGTATCTCTCGTTTCATTACCAAAACTTTTCCCATAATCAGTGAGCCTCAAACTCTCTAATAATCAAGTCTGACTGTAAGAAGGAGAACGATTTGTACTTTTCTGTCATTCTCATTGAGAAGGTGAACGATGCGAAAGGCAACAAATAAAATAACTGAGAAAGAATGAACCATATCTTATAGTAGTGAATTGTGGATCGGTGAGCTAGATTTTATTCTCCACCTCGAAAAGCCGAATACCTTCCTAAATTTTTTCTCGTTGTTCACCGAAGAGGTTAACGCTACTGTATTATACGGGCCAAGGTTGTATGCTGGACGCTGATCAGCGGCTCAGTGACGATATAGCTGCGAGACAGATGCGTGAACGTGCTTGTGAACATTCGCGCTAAGACCAGTCACGGGCTCGGGTGGTGGTGGAGTTGTAAAATACCACATAGACTAGTGTACTCCTAAGTATACAAATGCAGTACCTGATATTACGTGCGCGTTACCGTTTGTAAAAAATTATGCGTTCGCTATCCAGCCAGACGGTGAATCGCGAATCAGTATTGTAAATACAGCGTGTATGCATTTCTATTGTGTTCGCTACGTGAGATGACGCGCGGACGAGAGTACCCTTTGGGCACTGTTAGGAAAAGTTGGGACTTTCTTTTCGAATGATTCATTCAGTTAATGATCTGCTGCGATCTATCAACCTTAGAATGGGAAGTCTGTAGGCGACTGTCGACGTCATGGCAATCGTATCTCTTCAAAAATGCTACGTAATGTGAGAGTGTACCTGTAGTATATTATGCTGATGTGAATTCTTGAAGAAACTGATATTGTTTTTGTTGGATTAACAAACAAGAGGATGGAAATCACTCATTCCGGTGAAATAATTTAAAACATTAGTCGCCATAGATCTTCATAAGTAGGGTGTGGAATGTCTGTAAGAGAATTTCAAGTAAAGAACTGGAGATTAATGACTCAGCGGAGACAGCTAGAGAACTATCGCAGAACTTTCATAATCAGTATTTTTAATGATTTTCTTTTACATTTCTCATGTTATGTGAACTCCTGATTGAACTTAGCGCCTGAGTCAACCAGATCAATGAAGTTCCCAAGTCTTCCTCCTGATTTCCAAATTTTTCCAAATCCCTCCGAGGCTCGAAATTCTTTCAAGTTTCAAGTCTCAAGGTTAAAGAGATAGGAAAAACGAAGAACCTAGGGACCATCGTTTCCAATCATTGATCATGCCTGAACTTCTTTTTTCGTTCTATGTGTTTGAAATTTTTAAAAGTCCTAAAAGTTATTTTTCTGTGAGTAATTTTCGTAATTTTTCTCGAAATCACGCCCTGATTTTTGTAAGTCCCTCCTCCACAAAGTCACACTCTCCTGCTTGTAGTTACCTTGTCTTCGGGCGTTTTATGTCAAATCCGTCCCTTGAAACTCCTCCAATTTCCTCATCTACCTCCTGTTAACCACCGAAGTACATTGATGACCTCATTTTTAACAGGAAACCTGTTTTATCGGGAGATTTTTTGGAAAAAAATGTGTGCCGTTCGCCGTCCTGCCGGCCGGTAAAGCTCGGAGCTCGAAAATTATTTTCCAAGTCCCCTCCTATCAAATATAGCTTGGGGACGGGGCCTATGACCTCACAGTGACGTCATAGGTTAGCCTTGTGACGTCACAATCTACATGTTTCCGATCCCTCGTACCCCATGAAACAGGTTTTTCCAATTTCCAAGTCCCAGTATTGAGACCTAAAATTTTCTAAGTTGTTCTCCTATCATATACAGCTCCAAAGACCAAGCCTGTGACGTCGCAATTTGATGACGTCATGGGTTATCCTGGGCTAAAAATTTAGCCTAGATATGCGCCTCAACTTAATGTAGGTCTACAAATCTTTTTCAAAACGAATACTACTCTCTACAAATACGTATGATACGACAGGTTATAAAACTTCTTCTTTCTCGATACCATAAGTGAAAAAAACGAACCGGAATGAAGGAAAACGTCATGAACAATTGGATACTCTCAAAGCCAACCTGAAGTACGGTTCGCCATCAAGTGGAGAAGTATGCCAACAAAGAGAGCGCCAGCTCAGATCAGCGTTGCCATGGCCAGCAATCGAAACAAGGAATATTTGATCAACCTTTCCGCACAAAAATTTTTGAAAAAAGAAAACGCATTGTTAGGCAAGCTGAAGGTGACGCGGATCTTCTGATAGTGCAGAATGCCATTGACATTGCATTTGCGGGGGGTCGAGTCGTGCTTGTTGATGGTATTAGTCGCAAACACTCCTCCCTCGTGCGACGACAATATGATTTTCATGAAACCATCCAGGAGGAACACTCCATCAAAGAAATTAGCGAGATAAAACCTCATCTTGAAAAAAATAAATTATTTGCGCAAGCGATCAGTGGGTGTGATTCCACATCAGCGATTTATAAAACAGGTGAAACGTCCTGTATCAATGTCCTACAAAAAGAGGTGCTTTCAAGTGTTGTGGACACATTTAACAATACGAGAAACTCGAAAAATAAGATTTTTAAAGCTGGCTGCCAATTTATCCTCGCTCTATTTGGTGCTAAGAAGAAAGATGAATGTCTTCACCATTGTCGACGTAAATGTTTCGTTACAAGCGTGCCCAAAAGCTCTTGTACCTAGCTTTCCTTCCACCCACTCCAAAGGCGGTTCGCCAACATAAATATCGAGCGTACCATCACATACGAAAATGGAGAGGCCATTCGAAGTCAGCCTTGAAGTATGGATGGCGCATTGAAGAAGAACTCTTTACAGCAATACCAACAACTGCTCCACCTGGCCCAGACAACATCCTTTTAGTCTCATGCGATTGCGCAAAAGGTTGTTCAAGTACTTGTGGTTCCCGGATGCCGATAATTATCGACCTTTTTTTCCATAGAAAATAAAAGAAGGCTGCATATAAATTCTTCCCACTTCATTTTTTTCTTTTTTTTCAAAGATTGAAATGTTCGGGCCTACGCGCCAACTGTCTTGGCGTTTCATGTTTAAATGCTGCACCCACAACTGTCAATGATGAATGGGCAGACGAATAGTCAGCCTCTGACTCTCGACGGTTTTTATTTTTAGTCTTGTTCAATGTACGTGGAGAGGGGGATTGTTTTTTTCACTCATGGCATCAAAAAAGAAGAAGTTTTATAATCTCTAGTCATAGAATTTATCGTACCTATTCGTTTTGGAAAAGATTTGTAGACCTAGGCCTACATTAGTTTTAAGGCGCATATCTGGGTTAATTATAATGGTTCATGTTATATGAAATTCTACGAGAAAACTTTTTTATATCAACACATTTTTTTGTACAAGTCGATAATTTCGAGTTATCGACGAAAACATGATGATTGACAACGAATTTTCGAAAATAGCGCTCATTCAGCAACTTAGTCCAAAGTTGGGTTGGGAATAGTTGATTTTATGTGAAATTCAACAAGGAATAATTTTTGTAACTTGGAATTTTTGCTTACGATGCGTAGTTTTCGAGAAATTGAAGAAAAACGAAATTTGGGAGGCTAAAACGTGCCACAGAAAATTTTTCCATCCACTTTGAGGATGGGGTTTCTTTTTTGGTTGTTTCTGACATTATTCCTGACACATTCCAGCAAACTTCTGCTTTCTACCAAGATTGTCTTTTTTGAGCGTCTAATTCGCTTATTAGTCCAGTCGATGAAGACACGAAAGAAGGCAAACTATGCAATTCGGGTGCAAGTTCTACTTTTGACGGAAATGTCTCAGGGTTGGTATCAGAAATAACATACCAAAAATTAGACCCCTCACTGCATGGCTCGCGGAGCTGTGGCACTTTCTTACCCCTAAAATCAATTTTTTGTCAATATCTCGAGTTCTGTTAGGTCTAGAGAATAATTTTTCATACAAAAAATATTGCGCGTGAAATTTTTCACAAGATAGACCATGTCATTGTTGGCCTATGTCCAACTGTTAGCCTAGAAAGTTCATTTAAGTAAGCGAATATTTCATTTTTCACAAATTTTTTGAAGTTTTTATGCCTAATACGTCATCATTCATTTTATGAGAAGTCGTTGGAAGAACACCGTCATGTCAGCTTTCTTGGAAGCGCGATGAAAAATTTTTTCTATCTGGCATCTCTCCCGCCAACCGTTGATGCTGTCAGTCACCATGCCTTCGGTGTTTTCACCAGGTGCAGAAACGGAAAGGAAATAATTTCTCGCCGATAGAATGAGGTTGGCCTTTGGAAAACGGAGATCTTCTGTCTACCCAGATGAATGCAACCCCAGCCCCTGGTGAATTGCTGAAGAGGATGTATGGGCAACCGTTGATGCGGTCAGTCACCATGCCTTTGGTGTTTCCACCGGTGCAGAAACGGAAAGGAGATAATTTTTCACCGATAGGATGGGGTCGGCATTTGGAAAACGGAGATCTTCTGCCCACCCAGATGAATGCAGCCCCTGCCCCTGGTGAACTGCTGAAGCGGATGTATGGGACCGTCTTGCCTGAACGCTGGAGTGCATTAAGTGGACTACACGATAGACTCCATTCTACTGAAAGAGAATGATGACGGCGAGTTTCCTCCAGACTCAGATGATGATATGCCAGCTGCAAATGACAGCGACTCAGACGATAATACAACAATTGATGAGGCTGATGACGACTCTCTATGATGTTCAGGAGTCGTGAAAGCAAAGAAGACCCCTTCTACCTATAAGATCTCAGTAAGTCGGCGGATTAACTGGGGTCGGACAACCGCTCCTGTCAACAACGAGCTCCTCTAGTAGGACAGATGGGGCATGAGAAGGAGGGGTATACAGGTGATGATATCAACACATTTCATTCATAATTCAAGTTGTAAATACTACTATAAATACCAGCACACGTATTGTAATAATATTACATCTAGGGACTACATTGCCCCCCCCCCACGTACGTGTGGACTGGGGTACCGTAAAAAAGGCGGAAGTATGTTCATATAGGTTATCTGGCAAGCAGAATAAATGTTGAGCGCGTTTTCTACATATCAGGCAATGGAAACTTAAACGAATTTGTGAAAAATGAAATATTCCCCTACTTAAATGAACTTTCTAGGGTAACGGTTGGACTTAGGCTAGCAATGAAATAGTCTATCTTGTAGGAAATTTCACGAGCAACATTTTTTGTATGAAAAATTTTTCTCTAGGCCTAACAGAGCTCGAGATATTGACGAAAAATGATCTCAGGGGGAAAGAACGTGCCACAGCTCGCGAGTCATGCAGTGAGGGGTCTAAACTTTTAGTATGTTATCAGACATTTCCGTCAAAAGTAGAACTTGCACCTGAATTGCACAGACGATGTCTTTATCGACTGGACTATACACTAGATTTATTTAAAATTTTTCACTGGTTATAGTTGCAGTTGCTGAAACCGGATTGCTCGGAAGACTTTCAGGATTTTCTAAAAGTTCTCCAATTGGTTTCCACTTTCTCTAAAAAATGACCATTTGGAGCGCCATACGAGCAAGATTTTGTTACCCTCGAAGTTCAAGGTTTCATTTCGGTGGAAGATTTCTGCTCTCGAATATGAACGCACCGAACAAAATTTTTTGAAACGCATTCAGAATATTTGGCATCAGATAAGTTTCACAGAATAAATCATTCTGAGACGTGTAATCATTTTAATGATGGTGCGTAAAACGCAAACGGATTCCATTCACGTTAACACTTACCCAGAATATAATTAGACCCCAACTTGCGCAATTTACGAAACTGGTAATAAGTGTACAGTACCGCTACACATCTGATTATTGTCATGAAAATTACATCTACCGCGTTCGTTTCCTGCAAAATATACGAATCGTTTGAGTGAGAAGTATCCTATAAACCCATCACATGAAATTATGTCCTCCATGAATATTTGCATATTAGTACGTACTTCTCCTGTAACGACACGATCGGAACAACCTCGCGAATACGACGGTCCAAACATCCAAGTGCTGTCCACAAATAGGGTAGTAACCGTCACAGCGACTACAATGACGATTACTTCCCATTGATAGTAGGCACATAAGCGGCCGTGCCTCTCGAACAAATTTGCCCACATTTTGTAATCTGCAACCAAATTCCACAATAGAAAATAAATACAAAACCACCGGCTAAATATACAAATACTTAAAAAGTAATGACCACATTGCGCAAGAACGCTAGGTTTTAATTAATTTTCTTCACGTATTATCCGCACAATATCATAAGAGTACTATACCACAGCCTAATGATAGAAATTATGCATTCTGCGCTCGCAAGCTAACTGACATTATATGAGTTGGAAGACGATTTTCGAGCAGTACGATTAAGGCGAAAGTTTTACGCAATCGAGAAGTATTTACTTTGATTTCAAATTCTATCGATTTGCAGCAATACATTCCATAAACTCGACAGAAATCGAGTTAACCATTTTATTTTCACTGAAAAGTGGGAATCAATAATATTGTCTTGGAGACATTTTCTCTCTTCGATGAATGGGAAGTAGAAAAAAAAAAAATCGACGAGTAACAAGAAGACGATATTCCAAAAAGGAAAGCATAATTAGAGCCGTATAGAGGAGAGGAGAGGCCCAGGAAAAGTCGGACTTCCAAAAATTAATCAAAAGAGTACCCTGGTGAGTCCCGGTCATCCCTACGATGATTTTAGAGATTTTTTTGTTGGAAAGGGAGCGCTCTTGTGAGGCAGGGAGAAAAAATGGTTGAGCAACAGAGGAAGTTTCAGGATTACAGTATAGGCATAGTAAAAAGAGAAATGAGTGGTTGAGACGACTGACGAGTATTTCCTATTCTGAGGCAGGTTAGGATGACTTCATCTCGACCGGAAGGGCGGTTTCAAATGAACCGTGCAATTTGAGATCCTTCAAAGCACCGCGACTCATCGGAAGATAAGAAGGACTAGAAAGCATACCAGGAAGAGAGGATAAGGCGGCAGTGATAGGATTTGAGGGAGAGGAATCAGTTACTGATGGTAAATGCAGAACTGCTTTGTGGCAAGGACCTCTGCGTCACGTTCCTCAAGGTCGTTGTGTTTCGCTATCCATAGGATTAAAGAAATAGAGGATGAGGAAGGACCTAAAGAGTCTACAAGGGTGAGATTGGTAGGATAAAAGTTTGGATAGCAAGTAAGGATGAGAGAGAATCATTCAAATAGTAAAAGGAATTTGCGAGAAGGTAAATTTTGATGGAAATTAAGGATGCATACTCGTAGACAAGATATAAAAGTCCATTTTCATGGCATTGCGTATCCCGAACTTAATTTTGCTTCCAATCAATCTAATTGTTCTTGGTCTGCCAGCCCTCCTTAATAAGGCTAGCAGACCACTCGACCGCATTCTCGCTCAATTTATCGTCGTCCAGTTAGCGAAGAGGAGACGGGTCATAAAGTCAGGATTCTGTGTGACGACAGCATTGATGAACTTGACACAATTTAGAGGCTTAGAAAAATTTCGAGCTCTGAACTCTTACGGAAAAGAGGTCAGAAGGGGCAGATTTTTTTAGACACATCTGGTCCAGTGAACAATATTATAGGCTAGTAACCTTTTGGTGGCGTTGTGGGTAGGTGTGAACTTAAGACACGGAGTAGTTCAAAACATTCTGGCCTAGTATATATCGTATACTAGGCCACTATAGTTCAGTCTTCTATAATGACGTCATCAATGATTCTCCTATATATAGAAGAGACCGTCAGCGTTCATGTGCGGCCTTCGTACAACTCTGATCATCCTTTGGGAACTTGGATTATTGTAGAGCTTCCAAGCTCAAGATCGATTGGTTACTTTCGTTTCCTCACGTACACTGCTTGGCTGAGTCAAAGATAATGTGAATAGAACGGAGTCTTCAAAAGTACGCGCCACCAAACGTTAGAGGAGGGGTGTCACATAGACGTGTAAAGAATATTCTAATTTCGTAACCTCACCAATTAATGAAAGACCAAAATAACAAGCAAGGAATAAATAATAGGAGGTGTATTTTGAAAGGTAAAAGAAAAAGTAAAATTCGGAAAAGATTTGGAGAACATCAAAGGTTAGAAACCGTAGAAGAATGGAAAAAGAAAAATTAAAATTTTGAAAAAGCAAAAGGTCAAACAATAAAATAAAAAACTAGAATTTTAGAACGAATAAAGAAAGTCAGAAAAGGCCGGAATCAGATGAAATATCATGTAAAATTCTTTGTTTTGGAACGAGTTATCCTTCAGGAAAGACGAATTAATTTATATTATTGGATTTTATACCATAAATTGAATCAAAACCCGAATATTCACGAGGACATTAACTCGTATAATTTTATTTTAACATGGAACCTGTTTTCTAAGTCCCCCTCCTATTATATATAGCTCGAGAATCAAAATTCTTTCAAGTCCCGCTCCTATCATTGATATAGAGCTCGAGATTCGAGAAAAAATTAGACTCTCAAACTATATTATACTAGGCCTATAGTTAGAGCTTAGTATGAGTTTAATTTACTGTATTTTGAGCAAAAAGGCTACCCACGAGCTCAGGCCCCTAGTTTAAGTCTAGTATAAGGGCCTAGTATATAAAGCGTTTGTCTGAATCGGCCTACTTTAATTGTAGTACATAGAATTTGCTTCTTCTCTTCAGATGTTGCCTCATACTGGGCTTCCTCTCTTAATCTGTGGAAGCCTAGACCTAGTATAAAATTAGTATGCATAAAACTGAGAGGAGGGGACCCAGGTGTAGTATAGAATACAAGTAGTTTACTGCATAGAACGAAGAGAGGTCTAGGCTCAGCCAACACGGAAATTTCAGAATTAGAGGTACGTTTCAGCTGAGACTCACCCTTAATATAAGTTATAGTATAAAATTAGTATACTTCATAAACGGTAGCCCAAGCCTAGTATAAAGTCGATATTAGTACAAAATACTGCACGAAACGGAGGAGGGGAAGGCAGGCCAACTCTCTTCAGTCGAAAATTCTCCAAATCCATCAATGGGAAAAGGTTGTGGGCCAACTCTTAAATGTCCGACCTAGGTTAGGGTTCTCGTAATGTTTAACCACAAAATTGAAGAACGAATTAACTCTATTCTGATTCAAATCAACTTAGAAAAGTTTGTACAACACAATTGGACGCGTGAAAAGTCACGACACGATAGGAAATTACTTTTCAACAAAGTGTAGGTATAAAGTTACAAACTGATTACCAGCCCATAATAATCATCAAATTTCGTAATGTAAAAGCCTTACATAACGAAATTTAATTATTATTCGTTGTCACGGAAAAATCAAATTTACATAATAATCAAAAAAGAAAGACTAGAGACCTTCTGTGAAAAACTATCAAAATTTTAAAATGTATGACCCTGAAGAAAGAATTTTCAAGATCTCTCGATTTCAAGAACATTTAAAAGACACACAAATATTTGAAAATTTTCAAAGAACCTTGAATGTCTCAAGAAGTGCTTTTGATCAGTGGCTCAGCTAGCGGAGAAAAGGGTGGAGGGTCCCTACTTCTTCTAAGATTTTCTTGGCAGAGCAACATTGACCAAATATGTACAGCACATCAAAGTAGAACTGATTGGTTTATTGTCAAGTACCAAAATTGAATAAATGACGTTTGCAGTACGCTCCAATCGAATTTAACGGTGTGTGAAGCTATTGATAACCACTTTACAATAAACTGCCATAGTTTAGATCATTGAGAAAAATGGGAGAATTTTCAAACGCCTTGAAAGTTCCAGAAAATGTTCTGTATCAGCGACGTAGCCAGAGAAGAAAAAGGTGGAGCTAAGCT
The DNA here is from genome assembly GCA_035079385.1 of Aspidiotus rigidus. Taxonomy (NCBI): domain Eukaryota; kingdom Metazoa; phylum Arthropoda; class Insecta; order Hemiptera; family Diaspididae; genus Aspidiotus; species Aspidiotus rigidus. Next base: position 2,004,092 of record JAVHKY010000035.1, read on the forward strand.
CTCCTAGAATTTCTTTTGGCAAGACTAGACTCCCCAAGTACGTATAACATCTTATTTTTGAGTTAATTAACTCAGTTTGAAAACCTGCCAAGTACCAAAATTAAAAAAATGACATTTGCCGTGCGCTCCAAGTATTGTTGAAGCTGAGGAATTTGATGGTGTGCGCGCCAAATAAAAAATCCCCTAAAAATAAACTATCATTTTTGTAAATTTTGACCTTTGTTTTGTGTCGCTCCATAATTCAATCCTACTCACGCCCGCGCTACGCCACACTTCTTTGGAGGAACATTGAAATATCTTTGCAGCCTCTATATTGAACTACCTTTCAACGACATTTAATCACCATTGAAAATCTATCCACCAATTTCAAGATACCAACAATTTAAGCATTGTGATGTTCACTTGAACTGGATCACCCAATTGGTTGATTTTAACGACTAGCATGCGTTCGGGCGTTAGATAGGCCTATTGGATAGAATCGAATTCAGAGCTTCCGCACAGTTTTGAAAAAGATACATGACAATGATGCATAATGAATTTTTCCCCTTTTCATACGGAAAGTAAATGGGAAAAGTTTCAATGACTTTCCCAATTTTATTTTATTTTTTTCAATATTATGGAATAAAAATTGTGCTTCTCCAAGATTTATGATCAGATCGATTTAAAGACTACAGTCGAACTTGGCATTGATATAATTGACTTCCTGTTAAACGTTGGAAAGGCACCAGAACTTTGTTGTTCCTAAACATGTATCGAAGTTCACTTCATATTCGACGGTAAGACCTTTGGGTAAATTTTCGGCAATCACTTACAACGGGTCGGTCGAAAGTGAACTAAACGAAGACAATTGCAACAAGAGACATACTGAGAAAAAAAGAAAGAAAGAAAAAAAAAAAGCTTTCCCTCTCTGTCGAAACATCAATAACAAATAAAACAAAAGCTATCCTGAGACAAGTGCTGGGTTCAATAGTTCGTCGTTATTTGACCGTATTTATTCAGATACTCGTTAGCAAAAACGTTTGTCACTTTCTAAATTAATGCTGACAGGTAAATAGTGTAACGTCGCGCAATGTGCATTCGTGTACTACACGCACACGTTTTGTTTTCCACGTCACCAAATGGGCCCCACGACTATTTTGATGATTTTAGACGATCGATAGATATGCGAATACACGATCGAAAAAACGAAAGAAAAGAATTTGTTTTGCGTAAATACTTCTTACCGGAGGAATAAGAAAAAGAAAAGAGCGAAAAAACAAAAAAACGCTTAAATAACGTATTATTCTTTTAAAGTCGGTTCACTACAATTTTCGTCACGTAATTTAACTCAGTAAAAAAAAAAAAAAAACGATATGCGATTACACGATCATGTATGGAAAATTCATTTGAACGCAAATTTTCACGACCAATAACGCGCGCAACAAATACCGGCTACTTCGCGCGAAAATCGTCCATTCCCATAATATTGCATCAGAATGCAAATTGTACGCGCGCCCAGAGGTCACGCACCAATTTTATATCATAATAACTATCATAGAATTATCTATACGTTGTCGCTGAGGTACGTCACGAAAATAGTACCGAGCATGAACATCGGTAAAGCAAGTATTGTCATAGATTTACAATTTTATTTTGGGAAAATTATGGCTTCGGAGGTACTTTGAAGGGGTTGCGAGACTCGAGATTGTGCTGACCGCATGGTAATGTGATTTCCCGTTCAAAACTCGGAAAATATTTCGACTCACGAATTTCTTATCGAAGTGCCCCCGTCATTACCATTTTTAAGGCTAGAAGACAATATGTAACGGCGAGACCATCTTCGTCAACATTAGTAACTATGGCACAATTTTTTTCCTTAACGAGCTTCGGAGCTACACTAAGGCTATTGGCTCGACATTATAACCAGTAAGATAAGATACGTGTAAAAGAGGTATTATCTTCATAAAGTAGTGGTACGACATATAAAATCAGAAAGGAGGCTATTGGCTGTAAAGTGATAAAAACATGTTCCGAGTTCGATTTAGATATCGAACCCTTCGTGATCCAACAGCGAAGTTATTTTTTAGAGCTTCTTCAGAGAGCGACTCTCGACTGTTGGGTTTTCTTTTCGATAGTGAGGGCAGGATAAGGAAGCGAGAGGGAGTGGGTGATACATGTATGGCCAATTATTAATCCCCTCGAGTTCCTGATGGAGGATGACCAAGGCGTGGAGATGTTTGTTGGGTGTCTGTGATTTTTTCGGAGGGTTTTCTATGACAAGTAGTTCTTTAGGTCTAGCAAACTCTACAGGTATTCGTCACGCTGATTTCGAATATTTCCTCCTAATTTTTCAGCACATCTCAGCTATGAGAAAGGATTCTGTTTAGTATTACTATCGAATCATTTCTAGTTCTCAAACCCAAGTTATTGAGTACTCTGAAGAAGTATGGGTAGATATCCCGGTGTCTGAACGGCCACGTCATGGACGATAGAGGAAGGAACGTACGACCACACTACATATAACTTCACGATACGCCTTGTCCAGAGGGTAAATGAAGAAACTTCAGCAAATACCGACTCCCATAAGACCACATTGGGAGCAATGAACTTTCAAAATGAGAAATAATTTAGAGACCAGAAAACTTTCTGGCCCCTACAGCCCAGTGCCCGAATCTTCTCATGTTTTCAAATGCTCTCATAATTCATCCCTTGTGTCACTTCAATTCCATCTGGGTACTAATTTCGAACTCGAGTCCGTACTTTTTCATATTTTCAACCACTCTTACTTGGTTAACCTCCATCTCTGAGATCCGTCTTGATTATAGATACCTAAAAGAGACAATATGACAAACGCTACGTATAACGTGTGTAAAAATCTGGTACCCAAAAAATATGGAGCTAATTTATCGCACCAGGTGTCGCAGAGTCGCATTCAATGTATTCTTATGGGAGAAAAAATTTTCATCAATTTACTCAATTTGAATACATACGGAGAAAGATGAGTTTGAGTGTTAAATCCTCATAAGAGCCCATGTTCAATTGGGCCGAATTACTTTTGGCGGTTTTCGTACCTGCGGCGGAACACCGTAACTCTATCCGTGCGTTATCTTGTTCTTCTAGATATCTCTAGTCTTCATTTTACTTAAAATTCCTGAAACAATTGACTTTATACACAAATTCTGTGTATAGCTTGGAAGTCAACAGTTTCCGAAATTCCACACTAATTATGTATTATGGCTTGACAGTGGAAATTTTGTCAAGTCCCTCAGCTGTCATATAATATGGCTCGAAAGTCGACATTTTTCTGGAAAGGGACTTGCAGAAATTTCTGTGACGTCACGACCTGATGACGTCCCAGGATCGAGTCCATTTACTATCATGTTCTCAACATGGCTTAGAAGTCGAAATATTTTCAAGGCAAATGCTCTGCTTCCATGTTCACTGCCCAACTCATCGCTATATTCACCCGCTTCTCTCCTCCTCAAGAGTTCTTTACACTATCTCACTCTCTCCCATCCTCACTTGATATCAAAGACATTCATATACACTCGTACAGTTCTTCCTCGTCATTCATTCCTTTCTTATGGACGCTGTTTCATATAGACCTCAAGGAACACGATGCGGTTGGCCTTACCGCAAAACAGTTACTGCGCTCACCTTCCATAACTGATCCTTCCCCCTTCCCCTCGACGTATCTCAAATCTTATCACACCTGCCCAATCCTTTTTATCCTCGGATAAGCTGCGATCTATTAAAAAATTTCTCCCAACGTGAAGCTTGACTCAATATAAAATCGCCAAGGCCTTACGTGGATGTGGATATATCGGAGTCTCTTTTCTGAAGAAGATGGTCATTGATGACGTCATTAAAAGGTTGAAATCAGCGAACTTATTCTTGAGCCGTGAAAAAGTCTTAGTCACTCTTTTCTCTAGGTGCACCCCTCACCCCCTTCATGCCTATATTGCAAGGCTGACGATCTGTCTGTGCAACACTTCTTCTCTTACCTAGCTCTCGAAAACATCTGGCTTCATCATTCTGTCCCATCCTGCATCGCGAACTCTCTCTCATTTAATTAATTACGTCAATTGATGCGAATGGGAAATGTTTTATGGAGGATGTTTTGATTTCTATAATTAATTAGAATCAGTTTCCAAGTTTCCTGATGGAGCTCGATGATCGAAAAATCCCTCGAAGGCCTAAAGCTGAATCTCCAAGGGCCTCGAATAGGTCTGAAGATATCAAAACATCTTCCCAAATAGCTTCATCTTCCTTAAAATTACAACCCCTGTTACATAGCTCGAAAGTGAAAATCTTTCCAAACCCCCCATAGCTCGATCTTGGAATTTCTTTTTGGCCTCTCTCCCCTCACTCTTTTCCTTCCTCCTAAGTATATAGCTAGGATATCAAAATTATTCAAAGCCTCTAAAGTAAGTCAGAGAGCTCCAAGGTACTTCACCGAATACCATTTTCCCGGAAGATACCCCCTCCCTCCCTTGCTGCGATCGAAGGTCGGAATCGTTCTAAAATAATTCAACTTCTACCCAATTTGAATAAAATTGTTTCACTCACTCCATTAGAAAATCAGGATTGCTTCACCATCATTTAATTATTGATATCCATCACTAATATTGAAACTCGATAAACTAGTCAAAAGTCCAGAATCTTTCAACTTCTTCCAAAAGTTATCGATTAATATTCAAACCATTGTTCCAGGACTAGAAGAAAAGAAGGCGGCCATGTTGTGCTTCTCCTCGATGTGAGGATAAGACTCAATAGAATCTGTCATCTAAATATTTCATTCATGAAGTAACTCCTGAATCTTCATTGACTGACATACAAGCTGGTACCCCTCATGTTTTGAGAGACAGAATTTGGCCTGTTCCCGGTTCCACAACGACAGAAGCTTGTGAGCACGTCCAATCCAGAAATTTCTGTCAAGTTGCCCTCTCCTGGCTATTCTGGACACCTCTCCGTAGCAAGTACTGCGTACTTGCGACAGCCTCTTGTATGACGTTTTTGTGCCTTCAAACTGGAACATTTTCAATCAAGTCCAAATATAGAGCGATATTTGTTTCAGCGCTGGTGGCTGAGCGGTCAAATCCCTACTTCCATATTCCCAATCCAAAAGTTTTTGCCAGAAGTGTATCTTCTTTTCGAGAGGGGGGGGGGGGGGGAAGCCCTTGATGATTTTATTTTCGCTTTAATATCGATTAGATTCCCTTTCTAGACCACAGATGACATGAAACCTCAAAATTTGGATGCCAATGGTCGCGACGAACCTGCACAACTTGGAAACCGAAATTTTTCCAAATCCCCTTCCTATTATATATTTCTAAGTACTCCTCTAACCATGTATAGCTCAGAAGTCAAAATTTTTCCAAATCCCAATCCTATCGTACATAGACAGGAAGGCGAGAATTTTTCAAGTTCCTCTCCCATCATCGTACAATGCTGGCGAGTCAAAACTGTCCCAAGCTCCGTAACCTAACCTAACCCAATTTGGTTAATGACGTCATCAAAGTGGGACGCGCTCGAGTTCGCGGAAATTTTCTGAAAATGCCTCCCAACAAAAAAGACGGCGGTCGTTAAGCAGTGGATTTTAGCTTTCCATTCGGTGCAATTGAAGATGGATGTACTTTGTTTGACATTCAGAAGTCCCTACATTCAAGCAATCGATTATTCAACTGTTGGTAATTACTGCAGAATATAAAATAGTTCTGAATGAAAGTCCACTTCTCTCTTGAAGGACTTTATTTTGTTTTATTTTCCCCAATTTGAATCAATACTTGAAGAAGTACAAGCGAAGAGCAAATTGTCAGTAAAAATGAGTTCGTCTTCATGTTAACATCGCTGTGCTACGGGGATCAAAGAACCGAGACGGTAATACTTGAGCGATTCAGTAAACGTCTGCATGATCTGTTTTTAAAATTCGAAATACTCGTAGATTCTCGACAACCAATATGACACTGACACTGCACGAGCAGAACTCATTCAGGCTTTGCCGTGCCCAAAGTCCAGTTAAAATGAGGTTATATTTTTACCAGAAACATGTCATGGTTAAACGAGTACCTACGTTATAGTAATAACTTTGACCTAGAGTCAACTAAACAGCATTTTTCCCTCCTCCGGATAACCAGACTTGATTATTTTACTAAATATACGTATATAAAATAAATTTAAAAAAAAAAGAAAAAAAGACGCGAAAAATACAGATTATCTCTAGAAACAAGCGAAAATTTTCAAATTACTTTCGTATTGTTCGCCGAAATAGATGCGAAAGAATGACCGCTTCGTATAAAAAAAGAGAAAAAAAAACTACATTGTCGTCGCAAAGAATTGTAATGTTTTACTGCAAGGTTAACAACTTTTTGCCAAGTTCCAGATAAACATGTATGTATTTCGTCCGCGATAAGATATCATCGACAAATATTCGGTATTGTGTAGAACGCCAGGAGCTGGCGATTTTGATTAAATTTATTAAAAAAAAAAATGACCCTGCTCCTCAAGGCAATAACCTGTCAGAAAACGCCCCCACCTGTAGAATAACTGTAACCTTTGCACTCGAAAAAGTTGATAGAATGAATTTATCGATGCTCGATGAGAATTTCAAAATAATAATAATGATATTCGCATGATCCACAGCTCAAAATCACAATTCGAAAATATTCTTAGCTAAAACGACGTACAAAGAATTTTCTATTAAATATTTATCACAAACTCTTACCGTCTTTTAGTACAGCGGCAAACCGTAAATGTTTGACGAAAAATTACTACTAATGATAGAAGCATGAACGTTGGTATACTGAGCATTCATACCAAAACAAAATTTTTAAGATGAGAAGCCTCTCGAAATTTGCCATAGGGAGTGCAGGGAGGAAATTTTTGAGTTACCATCCCCCTTTGTGAAATAAGGATGAGCAATGTTAGTGTTCTTGGGGTCGATTTTATATATTTTGACTCTCCTGAATACAAATATGTTATTACTCGTATTTCCAGATCCGACCGTGAGAAGTGCTCCAAATTTCAAATCAAAAATCCCAATTTTTGTGAAAAATACGTAAAAAATGTGGTTCTCTGTGTGTAGATCAGAACGATCGTTCAGAATTAAATTTTCAATATGGTATTCGAGTAGCACAAATCAAGTATGATATATGAACGTGTATTTGAGCTTTGTACGTGCCCATAGTAAGGAGTAGGAAATGACGAAAAGTGCTGAATTTTGAGAAATTTTCACGTTTTTTACTCGCTTTTTGAATATTTCGATCTCTGTATGGGCTGAGAGGAATTTTGAAGCATGCAGAACTGTAGATAAGGGGACTTCGGACCTCCACGAAAAAAAGTATAGGATGATTAAATCCTCTCCTCCCCCTCAGTGAGCATTGAGAGCCACGATTTTGTTGAATATATAGGATTTTCGCCTATTTTAAATGTTCAGTAATAAAATGATTCGAAATCGGTCGCCCGGCAAGCGAAAGGTCTCGGGTTCGGATCCCGACGAGGTGACCAAATTTTTCGCTTGTATTCTCATCTACTAACTACCCCCCTCCTGATTCGAAATTTTATTTACCATTTTCCAGAGGCCGATTCAGGAAAGAATTCTTGGGGCTAAAATTTCAACTTTTTCTATCGAGAAAAAAGTTGACTTTTCGTTTTACTGACATCTTTCTTTTGAATTTTGACTCTCGTATTACTTAGGGATACTAGAAGGTATTCAAATTCACTCCCTTCCCTTTGCATAAATACACCCATACCTCACCCCCCCCCGTAGATTCGAAAACTTTCATCCTTGCGAGTTTGAGGTGTCGTTTCAGCATAAAATGAACTTTCTGAATACAAATAAAATAGCGTTTGTCAAGTAAAGTATGGTTTGTCAACGTCTTGAAAAGTATCTACTTCAACACGCGATAAACTCGTGGACAACTCGGGTATTCGTGGATTACGCATGCGTGTAAGGTAGAGGAACTTCTGTTCTCCCTCAACCAAGTCTTTCACATAACTGAAAACTTTTCTGAGAAACCCGTTTCCCACTTTTTCACTCTAGAAGCAAATGGAGAACGTCAATTATATATTTATAGATTATCCCTGTTTATATTTGTATAATATGTGGAAAGTTAGGAAAAAAAGTTGGTAACACTGCGATCTTTTCACGCGTTTTGAGGCTGTGATACCACTAGTTTTTTCCTCGGAAAAGGAAAACCTACTATCTGGAAAATGGTTTCAATTTCCCGAAGTTATAATCTTCTGTGGATGTCAAAACCCCCCAAAAAAGTAATTTCACCGCATATCGCTTCATTATTGGAGAGATTCATCATAATTTGTTACTGTCGTACATGTGAAGAAACCAATGTAAATGAGGTTCGTAAAATGTATTCACTATCGGTCTGACCAGAATGGAAAACTCAACTCCTACTCATGATGCTTTCCTCTTACACGTCCTTCGAAGCACATACCAGAGTGGCTTCCTTTGGGGAACACTCGAAAATGAAATCAAGCTTCCCAAAATTGACGACTGGGGATGGAACTGGGACCTGTATGGAGAAAAATTGGCGAATTTCGGAGACTTTACGAGAGTTCATTTCCTATCAGTGCCATCAAGGACGTTTGACAAATAGGTGTTGTTGCACAAAAAACAATCAGTACTGACACTATGTAAAATTTGCCATGGAAATTGTAGCAATTCTGAAACCGGAATTTAAGACCGTTTTAGTTACGTCGAATTCTCCTGCTGTTCATAAATCAAGTACGTTTCAACTTACTTCCTTGTATTATTTTGTGTAATATTATGTAAAATTAGTCAACAAATGAACGTTAAAATTTTTCTGACATTAGAAGAGAGAGGAGGATACCGCGTGTTGAAGTAGATAATTTTCAAGACGTTGACAAACCATATTCATTCAATACTTACATGACAAACGCTATTTGATTTGTATTCAGAAAGTTCATTTTATGCTGAAACGACATCTCAAACTCGCAAGGATGAAAGTTTTCGAATCTACGGGGGGGGGGGGGAGGGAGGGAGGTATGGGTGTATTTATGCAAAGGGAAGGGAGTGAATTTGAAAACCTTCTAGTATCCAAAAGTAATACGAGAGTCGAAATCCAAAAGAAAGATGTCAGTGAACAGAAAAGTCAAGTTTTATCTCGATAGAAAAAGTTGAAATTTTAGCCCCAAGAATTCTTTCCTGAATCGGCCTCTGGAAAATGGTGAATAAAATTTCGCCTCATTTTATTACTGAATCTTTAAAATAGGTCATCTTGGTTAACACAATGATATTATACTAAATATATTTAAATCTACCTCAATAACACAGATGTACAAAATATGTACCGAAAAACCTATAAATTCAATGAAATTATAGCTCTCTGAATACTCGCTGAGGGGGAGGAGAGCATTTAATCATTTTATACTTTTTTTCGTGGAGGTCTGAAGTCCCCTTATCTATAGTTCTGCATGGTTCAAAATTCCTCTCAGCCCATACAGAGATCAAAATATTCAAAAAACGCGAGTAAAAAAGTGAACATTTCTCAAAATTTAGCACTTTTCGTCATCTCCTATTCCTTACTATGGGCACGCACAAAGCTCGAATACACGTTCATATATCATATTTGATCTGTGCTACTCGAATATCATATTGAAAAGAACGATCGTTCCGATCTACAGACAGAAAACCACATGTTTTACGTATTTTTCACAAAAATCGGGATTTTTGATTTGAAATTTGGGGCACTTCTCGCGGTCGGATCTGGGAAGTGATAACATATTTGTATTCAGAAGAGTCAAAATTATATAAAATCGACCCCAAGAACACTAACATTGCTCACCCTTATTTTTTAATGGGGAATATTAAACAGCACGAAATAAAAAAGATGTTTGAACGAAAAACAGAAGCACGAGAAAAGAATGGAAAATGTCGAATCGATATAAGTCTCTGTCGAAATTCTTCAGGGAGGATGGAAAGTGGCGCACTTTTGACGACTTCAAAACCCAAAGGTTTTGCATTAGGATCTTAATGATTAATCGCAATGATTTAAATAAATCAACGTGTACATGCCCTCCATTTTCGAAAAGCTTGCATTGCAAGCATACTGTAGGCATATGCATACGCTTGAAATTACTCACCGCTCCTTTGAAAGCGAAGGCGATACCATTGGGCCAGAAACGAAAGCAAGAAAGACCGAGCAAAGCAAAACGTGCGCTGCTAATTCAATAATCAGCGAAGCATCGTTCACAATTTTTAACTTTTGGAACATTATCTCATTTTATTTTATTTCGTTTTTATTTTTTTATTTTTCGGTCAAATCCCTATTTTTTCGTGATTTTCTTATTTTTTTGTTTGATGTATTTTTTTTATATTAATGTATTTTTTTTTATATTCACGTTGATTTTTTTTCGTGAATGGATTAATTATCGCTCAAAGTGATTATTTTTTCGTGATTTTAGACTTTTCTTTTCGTGCCGAAAAATTACACCCTTTTTTAAAGGGGGATGGTACCTCAAAAATTTCCCTATGACAAATTTCGAAGGGCTCCCCATCTCAAAAATTTTGTTTTGGCATGAATGCTCAGTATACAAACTTTCAGGCTTCTATCATTAATAGCAGTTTGCCACTCTACTATTTAAATTGTGTAGACGTATGACAACCGAAAGTAATAATTTGCAAGGCGTCAACTTGAATATAACCATGTGATAAAATCTTGTCGCGAGAACAAGAGAAAATGTTCAAATACAAAGGAAGAAATAATTTTACAAGATGTCAGCCCAAAAATAAAATTTTTTAGAAAAGAACACGAGCTTCTTCCGTTTTATTACGTAATATGCATTAACAGACGCATATTTCTGACCAACTCACTCCTTCGATAATTATACACGTATATACAGATGGTGTCGTACTGCGAAGAAAAATTTTAAAATTAGAATGACTCATTTTATAAAGTTGAAAAATTAAACTTTAGTAATACATATACCGCTAGGCTAATGCTCATCACTTTTGATAGAATACTTTCTTTCTTACAACGCCAAAAAGCTCTTCAAAAATGTCTATAATTTTTACCCGAAGTAAAACTCTTCTGACGAACATCAGGGACACATTTCAATCGTTACAGAAGGTACATACTTAAAGGATGTTGATTCGTACGGAGATTATGAAAGCGAGAGGTCACGAGTTCAATTCCACTCAGGCCAGGTTTTCTTTTCCTTCCTTATTCACAAAAGGTACCCTGAAACCGAGGATTCAACTACGAATCCAAACAATAATCGATAAATCGATTTCCAGACATCTTTACCAGACTGGTATCTACATAAGTGGTGCACTTGACAGAATCTAAAGATGTCCTGGGGTTTTCTGATATTTGAAGTAACCTGAAGACATCACCAGTTTCATCAAACCACTAGAAAGAGGAAATAATGAGTTCAAGTAGATCCGCGTCCACACGCGTGAAAGACCTGCATTACCTTACTAATCTATAAATCGAATTCCTCTTGACGTCCCATAATACGTAATTGATAGCAAAAGTACACGTTTTTTTTTTGGAATAACGAACGTATTGACTCCCACCAAATTAAAACACGAGTGCAAAGATCATATTTATAAATAATTCAAAAGCTATACGAGTTGCAAGAATCTCTTCAACTAAGAATATTTATACGTAGATCTATTAAATTATTTTTCGTTGGCGCGTCGATTGTTTTGATCACGTGATATAATGATGAACGTAGATACAATGTAGTGAGACGATCATCGACCGAAAGGTATGTAAACAGTTACTACTTAGGTAAATTTAATCTTCATCACTTGTTTACACCAGTTTTGTACCTTATTATTTGAGTTACTCAAAATTTATCGGGGAAAATAGAGGTCCCCTCTTCAATCATCCGGGAGAAAGTATGAGAAAAACGATTTTCTACTTATGTGCGAGAGATGAAATAATGTCTCATAGCTTACGCTGCGCTTAGGTGTGTTAGTGCCTACCGGGCAGTATCAGTATCGAGGGACGCTCTTCGCGTATCAGCATGTACACCGTCAATTGATCTGCTGGTAGAAGAGCGGGCAGCGGTGTTCGAGACAAAGAAGACGAGGACCACCCAATAAGCTTTCAGAGTTAAGCAGCAGGTAAAGAGCGAGTGGACCCGCATGCTACTACATGATTTTGACGATTGAATTTTCATCTCACACAAATAATGAATGACCGCGGGTACTTCAACAAGTAACTACAAAGAATTGGAAGGAGTGAGAAGCGAAGTCGTGTTCACACTGTGATCAGGAGTGGGATGATGGACCATAGCGAGGTGTACGGATGAGGAGAGGCGAGCTAAAACGGTCTTTCATGTATGCTAAGAATATCGGAGACATCGAACCATGTATCTACATTTTCCCAAAATGAACGTGGAATGAGAGCGGCAGATGTAGAGTCACTTGTGGGTCCTCTCATCCACGTGTACCATCTCTCATACTACTGCTGATGCTGCACCATCAGCACCACCATTCACCAAGCGAACAAAAAAGCAAGAACAAACAAGAACAAAATCACTTCCAACAGAAGAAGAAGCGGAGGAGGAAGAAGTTTTGCTTGAAAGGTCGGAGTCGCGAGATGCTGCAAAGGGGTACATACGGGCGTGTCCATGGACCTGAATTTCACATTCGGCGCTAGGACAGATCTCTGTAGTATCCTTATTTGACAAATGGCACAGCATTCGGAACTCGAGAAGAAAACCACTCTCCATGCGAGCCCTCAAGACTATTGACGCTATGCCCAAAAGGGGATTTGTTGGGAACATATCGAGCTACCATTCCAAAGGCAATTTTCTTTCACTATATTTTCGTCACGTTCCAAAAGAAAATAAGATAATTAATCAAACTAGCCTGATGGAGGAAGTGTGGGTTGGAATACTAGCTGATATATTGGAAAAATTGATCAAAGTATAGGAAAGGAAGGAGGCTGACGGACATACAATTGTAAATTCCGAAATAAAAGGTAGGGTAGTGATGTTAAAATTTTTCTTAGTTCCAAGTTTATGATCATACGGATGTAGGGAGGCCCGGAGGCAAATTCTAAAATGAGTTCAAAAATACAATGGAAAAGAACTTGGAAGCTCAACAGGGAAAGAGTGTAACGTCATCAGAGGTACATGAAAAGCTTCAAACTAAAGAGATTACGAGACGAGTGACCTAAATGAAGTCGTCATATCTGAAGTATCTGAAATGATTGGCCCAAATCACCGCAAATGAAGAATGTGACGTCAACAACGGACTTGAAAAAATTTCGACTAAACCTAAAGAGATAACGTGGGAGATATAGTTGACCTGAAAGAGTTCCAGACATCAGACGAACGGATCAGAGCGCGGCGACATCGGAAGATCTGACTGAAGGACGAAGGAGGAAGAGAGCTGACCTTTGAGTCTAAGTGAGATGGAGATAGATAGCTAATATTTGTAGTGAATAGGTTAAAGAATCGGTATCGAACGAATAACCAACAAATCAGCAAAAAATTAATAACAGTCAATAGTCAATAGTAAATGGAAATAAAATGGAAAACCAAATTGAGAAGGAAAAATCTTGCATACATCTATCAGTCGCCCTCTGCCATCGACTCTCGTTTACAAAATATGTAGATTGAAGCAAAGGAATCGTTAATTTAAACATCAAAATATGATTCTGCGAAGAAGTTCAATTGTCGCCTATTGAATGACAAACTCTCGACAAAGGATGAAAAAAAAAAAAAAAAATACGGGGAAAAAATCTAAAAGCCTCTTCCGTCTCCTCTTCCCTTAAAACTCACGGGTTCTTTAACGGAGTTGAATGATAGGTGACAGGAAACCTGTTTTATGGGGTACGAGGGATCTGAAAAATGTGGATTGTAACGTCATGAGGTTGACCTATGACGTCATCATATTGTGACAGGCCCCGCTCCAAGCTATATATGATAGGAAGGGGACTTGAAAAATTTTCGAGCTCCGAGCTTTGCCGGCGGGCAGGGAACGTTTTTTCCGAAAAAAACCTTCGAAAAACAGGTTCCCTATTGATAGGAAAGCTTCCTTAACAATATGAAACGAGGAATGCAGGGGACCTGTTCTAAGAGTAGAAAAATAAATCATGATATGACCCGCATTAGGATGGACTCTTCAAGTAACCAGACACCTACTGGCTTGGCCCCTTCAATGAGCCAGATATACAATGCTTCAACCATCATACTTCCCCCACCTGTCATATTATATTACTGGTCGCGAGTTGAAATTTTTCTAAGGCCACCTCCTATCAAATATAGCTCGAGAGTGGAAATTGTTCCAAGTTTTTGGCCGGACGGCACACGGCAAATTTTTCAAAAATTCCCCCATTGAACAGGTTCCCTGTTAAAATTTTGATCCTCGAGCTATACATAATAGGAGACGGACATGAAAAATTTATTTCTCAAAAATCCCCCATAAAACAGATCCCCTGTTAGAAAATTTTGACTCTTGAGCTATGTATGGTAGGAGGGTAACTTGAAAAAACGACGGCTTCCTTAACGAAGTTGAACGAGGAACGCAGGGAACCTGTTTTATGAGTCAAATGGGATATGGTATTGAAAATTCAAGGAAGCCTAGACCTAGATAAAGGTAGTATAAAGAAGGCCTAGACCTACTCTAAGCCTAGTGTAATATAAGTTTGAGAGTCTAAATTTTTCTCGAATCTCCAGATATATATAAGAGCTCAAGAGTCGAAATTTTTCCAAGTCCTCCTCCTATCATATATGGCTCGAGAGTCGAAATTTTTCTAAGTCCCTCTCCTATCATATATGGCTCGAGAGTCGAAATTTTTCCAAGTTTTTCGCTGGACGGCGGACGGCGCACGGCAAATTTCTCAAAAAGCCGCCCATAAAACAGGTTCCCTGTTAAAAAACTCACGGGTTCTTTAACAAATTTAAACGAGGGTTGGCATAGAATCTGTTTTATGGGGCACGTAGGAACTGAAAAATGTATGAAGTCACTGGATTGTGACGTCATAAACCTGACCTATGACGTCATCAAATTGTGACGTTACAGGCTTTGAATTTGGAGCTACATATAGTAGGAAAAGTACTTGAAAATATTTCGTCCTCCGAGCTATATATGATAGGAGTTCGACCACTAAACGACCTTAAGGTTACCGGCCAGCTGAACGGCGAATATTTTTTCCGAACCACCCCCGCCCTCGCACATAAAACAGGTTCTTTGTTAAATCACACGGGTTCTTTAAGGGAGTTGAACGAGGCGTCGCAGGGAACCCCGTTTTATAGGGGATCTATGACATAATCAGATTGTGAAGTCACAAGGCTGACCTAGTGACGTCACAGACCAGGACTTTGGAGCTATATGTGATAGAAGGTGGAGCTGTAAAAATTTCGACTTCCAAGCTGTATACATATATGATAGGAGGGGGCTTGAAAAAATGTTGATCTCCAAGATGATAGAAAAGAGACAGAAAAATGTTGACTGATAGAAGGTCGACCTCCAAACGACCTTTTGAGGTTGCCGGCCGGCCGATCGGCTGGACGGCGGACGTTTTTTCCGAAGAACCCCCGATAAAACAAGTTCCCTGGTAAAAGTTTGACTCTCGAGCTATACTTGATAGAACGAAAACTTATACAAATGTCGACTCTCGAGCCATAATATATAATAGGAGAGGGACTTGGAGGGAAATTTTTACTTTCAAGCTATAATATATGATAGGAAGGAAAGGGACTTCGAAAAATTCTTACTTTCAGGCTACATACACCAAGATAAGAGGAACTCAGGAAAATTTGAGAATCTTCAAAATTTCGATTGAATTCTCAATACCAAAACCAATTCAATCCATAAAACAGGTTCCTTGCGTTCCTCGTTTAACTTCGTTAAGCAAGTCGTAATTATATCAGGGTGTCCACAGAGGCATATATTTGAAATTTACCGACTTTTTAGAATTTTTCAACATTACCCCAGGAATTAATACATAATTTTTTCCCCCTATTTTATCGACAAGCACTGCATCGTATGTTCCCCATTTCTGAATATTTTGAATTTTTTCGAAGCTACTTCAGGATTTTAGAGACTATTTTCGTAGTTCCTAACTTTCCTACAAAATCAGCTACACACACTCGCTAGAACTCGTTGCAAAAACTATCGAGTTCCCGTTGAAGGCGTTCACCTTTGAAGAGTTTATAAACGTCTCAATAATCACCAAGTATTGTGTACAGATAAGTGAACAGTTTTATTTTAAAATCAAAACACATCGTCGTGTGTCGTCACGATAATAACAAGAGAGAAAATCCGTTGTCATCATCGCCAACACTAGTAGACTAACCCAAACACAGAACAAATGACCTACAAAAACTCGCACACATTATCACTACCTTGCTATTCGAGAAGTCCAGCTAATTACTCTTTGCGTAATAACAATTTCGTGAAATACGTCGAAAGGACGATGAGCAGACAGAATGCGCTAATAATCGCAAGAAACGATCATGAAGAACGGATCACGTGAATCATTCGCTGAAGAAATTGGGCGGAAGACCAGACTGTAGCGCATTAAGAGCCGGTAGCGCAAACAAATTGCACCTATTATTGGTTGGAGGTCCATTAAAATTTATGAACGGCATTCCAAAACACTGTAAACAAGTTGTGTGAACGAGTAAACCTGTGAATACCACTGTTGCAAAATTAGAAGACACCCGGCGTATCATCTCTACCTCGCGGTCAAAAAGAACGTTGACTTACTTCCCGACGCCACGTAATATTGGCGAAGATGCCAACGGCTTTCACCAAGTCTGACATAATCGTTATCGTCCGTGCATGTACAGAAAGGCGAATGAAAATTAAGAAAAATAAATCAACCCTCTATATGATTATACTATTCTTCAGACAAGACCTATTATTTTTCTATTTTCAGGCGACTTTTTAATATGGCTCGTGGGTGAACAACACGACACAGTCTTTATCTTATTGTAGGCAAAAATTTGAAAAGTTTTGGCAATCTTTCAATTTAACTGTGGGAGCGTTCTCCCTACATTAAGGCGATAAAATGATGAGTTTATGCTCGCGAAAAACTCATTACGACGAAAATGAAGACAATTAAAAACAATCTGCCTAATATCGAACTAACATCTAATCAAGGCTCGTATTCTTTGTAAAGACCGACAATCGGCAATTGTATGAAATATTCAAAATCAAGCAGAGAAGGAGAGGAGGGAAAAAAAAGAATCTGGATGTAGTGACTCGATTTTTTACCATACAAGCTTTTCAACCCCTCAAGGGGGGGGGGGGGTTATAACTAAAATTGAACTTGGAAATATGGACTACAGTAAGATAAAATAGAGTCAATGACCGGATCGGAATTGTTACGTAAACCTAATGTAAGAGAGAGGGACAGGGGTATCTTGTTGCCTGTTCTGAACTAAGCAAAGAGACGATACAATAATAGAACGGAATTGAGACGTTGGACACCAAGAATAAATCTTCAAATTCTAATTACCTGCACTGACGGTGGCTGGTTGGTTCTTTACATCATAAGCGATTCCTGTAAAATTAAAAATGGTTGAGCACTACTCCCATCGCTGAAAATAATCTAATCTAAAATTAATGACGAGCAGAACCCTCGAAAACTGCAGTGAGAGTATTGGTGAGCGAACAGTGCTCAGATATATCACAAGAAGACTCTACCACCAAAGCATCTCTCTTTTTTTAATCCATTCTCTGCACAAGTCCGATCCAATGCAGGATCCTAGGCTGAGGTTGGCCAGCCTCTACCAACGATTTGTGAGCCAGACTCCCGCCACTATACACGTGGTTGACCCACACTATCGACTACCATCTACTAGTAGTGTCTTATCTAATCCCAAAACGTCCACCATTGTCTACCAAATACGATATGTTCAACCATGCGTACTTTCAGTTTCACACTTCGATTCCATAACAAGACAAAGTACTGCCTCAGTCAGCGATAACCTGACCACTTGGACTCCTACAACCTGTAAATGGACTAAGAAAAATCCAATCACACCCGCCTCGATGGGCTGACCAGTCCTCCGGTCACTATAACCTCCTCAACGGGACACCGACTCTTCCCTAACTAGTCAGCCCACAATAATTAATCAACTTATGCTTTCTATAATTCAGTAGTAACTATGAATATAACTATATCGTACCCTACTCGTAAGTAAATCAAAGTAATATAACGATAGAAGAATGGTGCTGAATGAATTGGGATGTGGATGCAAGAAAACTAACAGTGAAGATTAAGAAGTGGGTATTGGAGGAAGGGTCTGCCATTTTGCGATTGACAGCACATTGGGGCGCAGTATTCCAGTTGAAAGAAAATCGGGCTTTTGAAAGATTGGAGAAGTTCACGATTACAGCCAGTGCAGAGCGAAGTTTATAACAAATTTCCGAGTGAATATTCATGAGTTATTGTGTGAACTTTTTCCGAGCGGATTTAGCATTTTTATTAACATATCAATATACGAGTATCAAGTTCGATTTCAGCTAAATTTCAAGGGTGAGAAAATCAATTTAAAATAGTTCGAAAAAAGAAATTAAGAATTCAATGAAAAATCAAATTGAGTCGTGTGAAAAGTTTTCCTATTTTCGGTTCTTTATTTCGTCATTGTCAATTTTATACCAATTCAATAGATACAAAATTTTCTCACGCAGATCTCATGATTTCAAAGTCTAATCTATTCACTCAAGACTGGAAAAATTAAGGATTGACTGGAATCGGAATAAATCAAAAGATTTCAGAAAAACGGGGTTTGGCTATCAGCTCAACATTTCCTATGAGTTTTCCGCATGTAAAATAGGACACGAGTACAATGTGAATACCGGTTCGAGTTGTTGGCTCCACAGTTTCAAGGCAGCAAACTGTCGCGTCGATAGAATACGAAGTCTGACTCAATGTTGAGGATGCCCAATAGAACGCGTAGGAGGAAAGATAAATAGTCAATTGCCTGAGACAGTCGCGACTAAGAGACGAGGTTTAGGGGCACATAAGAATCATAGAAAAAATTCTTCAACGTGCGACAAATACAATTTTTTAGACATCCAAACATACTTTTTCCTTGATCAGATCCAAGGTCTTACACAAGTATTCCTTCTCGCGTTTTCTTCGCGGAAGTATTACGTATTATAGCGTGCTCCTTGGGTGTTCTCAAAATCACCCGGAAGCCAACCCTATACCTTCAAAAACGTGGGATTCTCTGCCGGACTTGAGAAGAGCGAGGGGCAAAACAAATTCCGTCTTCAAATCGATAAAAATTCATCAAAAAGTCGGAAAAACTTTTTACATTGCCCTTCATTTTTCTCCGCTTGGTGAACCATATCGACTAAAAATTCGCTTCTTTCAAAGTCTTGGACTAAATTGTGTCCATATATGTTGAAACCAAGTCGATATGGGGTCGACAAATGTCGAATCCATTTAGACTGATTTGCCCCGACGATTTCAGCTCGACTTCTTCAAATGTTTTATGGGCCCAAAATGACTACCCCTACTTCTCTGAATTTTCTTATCGGACTGTTTTTCGTCAATTTCAAGTCAATTTTTAGTTTTCTGGGAATGTATACTTGTCGATTATATCGACGTCGATTTGGAGTCGATGTCGTCACGTTTAGCGACTTCATTATACTTGCAAACAGAAGGTGTAAACATAATCGTACGATGAGGATCATTGAGAATCTTAAAGCGAGTTGTAAAATCAAAAAACAAGACATCACGCGATCGTTGAACCACAGATCAAGAAATCTGACAGGGCGAAATCGGTCTATCAAGCGCTTGAACTCGGTCCACCGTTGTTAAACGTCCCTTAATTACGCTTGACCACCCGGTAAACAATTTGTTTTCCCTCTAAAGCTTTGAACAAAATGGGAAAAACTACCCCTCTGATCCCCCATTTGAAGCATTGTTGATCCCATTGTTCCCATTTTTTCCCAGTTGAAGCCTTTTGGACTCCCAGTTCGAAGGGTTTCAACAGGGACAAACCCGCAACCCCTCGGATCTCCGGGCTTCTTTGGGAAAACTACCCATTTAATTCCCATTTGAAGCCTTCCTCCTTTTAGATCCATGAAGCCCTTTGCATTCGGGGGCTTCAAGTGGGAACAACGTTTAATGGGCAGGTAGTAGGACCCAAGAAGTCACTAGGCTCATAACTAGCGATTTTTCTAGGTGCGGCAAGGTCGAAGTAGGGATGAAATTATATACGATGAATCATAGGCTGTAGTCTTTGAATAATTTTTTTCATAAATAAGCTTCGCCGATATTTTCTAGGGGGCAAAAAAAGTTAAAGGGAGGCATTGCTCCATTTACCCGGCCGTAGTTACGGGTCTGGAAGTCATTAAAATATGGTACCGGAAGTAGACTCAATTTTGACGTTCACGATGAAGCGATGGTCATTAAAGAGCGGCCAATTGGCCCATCTGTGACTCTCTACGGACCCATTATCCGTCGGAAGAAGGCAGGTCGTACTTCAATTTATCAAAATGGGTCGAGTTTCGTCTTCATGCGGTGCTAATGCGATCCTAGTCTCAGAGAGAAAACTTGAACGGCCCTTCTTCCAAAGTATTCAAATTGATCTGGCGATTTCTCGAAAATAAATTGTAATTCTTTCTTTCACTAGCAACAATTAAGTATTACGAAATTTACTTCGTCATATTTTTTCTACACGTCTATTAATGGTTATCTCTTATCTCCAAACGCCCGCCGTTTCCTGCGCGAGCGTTTACTGCACGTTATTTATTTGGCAATACTCCTACGAATTTTAGATTTTACGTACACTCTTACAGAAGACTAATTATTTATACTAAAATTCTATTTCAATTTTTAAGCTATCATTAACTTACTCTCACAATGAGTGCGAGGAAAAAAGAAAGTGGGCCTCAGTACGAGCGGAAAAAGAAGAAAAGGAGCTGCAGGCACATAACCAAGGGGGAGCCAGGCCCCCCTAATCAAAAGCACAATATTAATAAAGCAAAGAATCATTACTATGCCCACTCAATTTTCATAGAAGCCCCTCTAAGAAATGAACTCTGGTTACGGATCTGACGGGAAAAATGATGCCGATGACGGTTAGCTATTTTCTCACATAACCAAGGGGCAGCCAGCCCCCCCCCCTAGTCAAAAGCACAATATTAATAAAGCAAAGAATCATTACTATGCCCACTCAATTTTCATAGAAGCCCCTCTAAGAAATGGACTCTGGTTACGGATCTGACGGGAAAAATGATGCCGATGACGGTTAGATATTTTCTACTTCAGTAAATTCCTTTCTTTCTCATCTTTTTTTACGAGAAAAAAATAGAATTTTCAAAGCCTAATGGGTGGCAAAAGCTCGAATCCGCTGCTGATGAATAGTCTTTCGATTGTCTACATCGAATTACAGCACGTGGGACAAAATTAATTTTCCACCGACGAATATCAGGGGGAAAATAAATCAAAATTTCACATCCGATTCAAAGTAAAAAGTAATTAACGTAACTCACTTGGTAAAGAAGACGCTTTGATAAGATCGCCTCAAACGTTGGTGAATGAAACTTTCTAAAGTTTTTCGACTTCTGAATGAGCCTTAGACCGCAACGATCTCAACGAACTTACGCAATAATTTGACTAGCTTATCGCCAAATTTCACGTTCTACTGTAGCTTACTATCGTTCAATTCATTGCTCCTCCTCCTCTTTCTTCCCCTTCATCAGCTCCAACAGCTGGTGACCTCTTGCGTGCGTTCTGCGTGCGTTCATCGTATAAAACATTGTAAGCTCGAAGACGATAAGCGATGAATAAGACGGACTTTTCGTGGGTGCGTGGAGGATAGGCAGAAAACACTCACTATTTAATTATAAATTTATTCTCGTTCAACATAATAAAATCAAGAGAAGGGAAATGAGGAGTAAAAAATTAAAATAAAGTAGAAAAATGAATTTTGAATGTGGGTCACGACAAAGGTCTGATTTATGATGATCGAACGGAAGAAACTTTACCACCTCTTGAACGAAACCAGGTCGTCAACCGAGTTCCCTGAGTTCTGTTCGACTCATTCTATCACTCATCGACCGCCCCCTGTCTTCTCTCGAACCTCAATCTTCTAAACAAACTTGGATCGGATCTGGAAGCACTGGATCGCGAGCTGGAAACGCTACAGTTACCGAGTCGATTTCTACCCGGTAACTAGAGTATGTGACCTTTCATACCTGAAGGATCGCATCCTCAAATTTGAAAAATCTAGCATCTACAATCTTACATGCTCCTGCGGTGACAGGTGGCCAGCGTGGACGAGCCTTTACCAAGCGGCTCAAGGAACGCAAGCGAGACTATACTCGACTCACCACTAAGCCTACCTCCCAATCTGATCCTGAGTCAGCTATGGCTCATCACTGTGGGAAGACTGGTCACCCATACAATGATGTGGTACTAACACTTCTCCACCTCTCCGAAAAAGGCCACCGAATGAATAAAGTACACCCTCCGAACTCATCTAAACAGCAGACTTGAGAATTTAACCCTCTTGAATGACATGACCGCCGAGATTTTCAATCTTCATTCGATTACTCACTTTACTTTTATCCAGTTTCTAAGTTGTCTAGTTTGTTCCTGTCTCCTACTTCCTCCGTTGTTCTCTGTACCGGTTCTAAACTTCAGCACACCAGAAGATGTTCGGCGTCGTCGTACGAAATCGGTCTTGCTAAATTTCTCGTGTTACCTTTTTCATGACCCACATTCAAAATTCATTCTTCTACTTTAATTTAATTTTTTACTCCAAACTATTCAACGTTCATTTTCCTTCTCTTGATTTTATTAAATTCAACGAGAATAAATTTTGTACATACTTATGAGTACGTGAGGGTTTTCTGCCTCCCCTCATCACGACAAGTGATGCCGTACATAGATTCTCAGAACTTGGGTTTAGAATCCAAACTTCAGCATCTCTTAATATTATTAGGAAGCAGAGAATGACTGATTTTCAATTCAAACTCGAGCAGCCTACTTCGTTAGCTGCTCGAGGTTGCCCCCTCATATTAACTGCGTTATGAGGATTTCTTTGTTTAATTTTTCAGTTTCCCCTCCTATCATATAGGTCGACATTTTTCCAAGTCCTACTTTTGCCGGTCGTTGCCTGTCATTTTTCTTCGAATTACTCTCTTCCCTCCTCTCCCCCTCCCCATAAAAACGGCACTTCGAATAGCTTTCTCCCTAAACCCGTAGAAATGGATGAAAAAAGTCATGTTCACTAGCGAAAGAGATAGTGGGGAAGCGGGAGGTGGTGAAGTACAGAATAGCGCAGCCTAGTCTTTCGAATAACGTCATCGATGACCTTGAACCAATTTAGGGGCTTGGAAAAATTTTGCCCTAGGAAAAATTATTTCAGACCTTCTGGATCGAGTGTACAATATTACAGCAAACCCTCTAATAACTCGGCCAATGACTTAGGAACCGTTTGCGTCCATGTAGCAAAGCAGTTCACACACTAGGCACGAAGTTGGCACATAGACTATTTCAGAGCTTTTCAAGTTCTTAGAATCAGTTGGCTTACAATTTACGAGGGATAAATATTGCTGTGTTTGACGCGAGAAGTTGTTCCAAAACTGAAGAATTGATGAAGACATTTTTTGGGGTCATTAATACAGGTCGAATGGCTTGAAACTCTTGGGTATTAACAGGACCAAGCTTTTCTAGGCTTAGTCCTCGAAATACAACCTTCCCATGTTGGAAAAAGTTTCGTAACTTTTGCTCTTCCTGTCAATTTCAACAGGACTCCGAAGCGGATATGCAATTTCAGAGGAATACCTCAGCGAACTTACCGCTATTATTCAGCTGTCTTTCTCTTCTCATCCGCTTCTCTCTGCCCCACAAATGCCTTACATACTTTATCTCATTCTCTCTAATGCTTACTTGCGATCCAACTCGTCCTATCGTCCAAAGAATCTGAGAAACTCGTTAACTTCTTCTTCTAACTCCACCTCTTTTTCATGGATATCGTACACAAATTATCATCAAAATCGCCAAAGGCAAAGAGCGAGTTCGCCCAAACAATATGAACACATTTGCACTCATTTTCAACGTACTTGACGTTACCCCTATTGAGGGTGAATCCTTTTTAGAATACTTGGTGGAAAATTACGTTCGGGATGACTCGAAGTTTGAGCAGCTGCTCCAGTGGAGAGTGCCAACTCCCATTATAACGGAATCTTCCAGACTTCAAGTTCCCACTCGGTTGTCAATGCGCTTCTCAGTCTCCAAGTCTCCATCGACTTAGTACTCAATTCCACAAGGAGAGGACGCCTAAATCCGTGAGCCAACGAAAATAAAACCCGTCGTAAAGCGCTACAAGAAGCCTATATAATATGTTTCTCAACCTTTCTTACATTGTGGAATATTTTTCCACAATACGATACTCCCGCGATACAGCATTTCCAAAATTCCAAATTCTATCCAAAATTTATCTGATTTTTGACCTTTTCATGTCTTCACTAATCTTCTCTCTCTCTAATTTCAGGATTTGTGGCCATACAAAGTGACCAATGAGGGCCAAGCCCGAGAAACAGGATCTTTTGACCTTCGGCTGGGACTCGAGAAAATCTTGAGTTCTGCCACCAGTGTATAAGCAAAAGGGCCTAGATGTTTCTTGCATTTACTGGGAAACTTCTTAGGTTCTCCTAATTCCAAAATTTGTAGGAAATTATGAAATACGATCTGAATCTTTGGCCATGTTGCGGGTTTTTTAAACATTCAGTGCAGGTCTGTACTCCAGTTTAATTGAAATTGACATTATCCAAAAACTGGAAGACATCGGTCAGGCGGTGCTTACGATCAGGATCGGCAATTTTTTTCTAGTTCAGGTTAATTTATGTTTCTGATCAAAATCTCGTGACACACCGGTTGAGAAACACCGCATTAAAAGATCGCCAATCGCTTTGCTAGATGCGAAAAACTCATCCTGACCCGTCTCAGAATAGGTCATACCCACCGCACCCACGCGTTCCTCTTTTTACGCCTCTCACTCCCTTGATGTCAATACGGCAATGCTGATTATCTAGCCGTTCAACACTTCTTATCTTGCACGGCTCTCAAAAACATCCGATTTTACCATTCTGTCTCTTCTTCTCGAACCATGGGAAAGTCATTAGCACAAAGGATCAGCTCCGATTGACCTATTTCTACAACTTCATCAATGCATATTCATCCCCTTCCAGGCCTATGAACCTAAGCGTAGTTGCGAAGCTCCTTAGTTTAATAGAAATAATAGAGAAAAAAAAAACAACAAAATTAATTTACTTTCTTCACATGATTCAGTCCTGAATGAAGTTCACAATTATCTACCTTGTTTCAAAAGTCATTTCTGTGCTCTAGATGAATGCTTTTATTTTAAAGCCCACGTTTCTATGACCATTCATCCCATTCTTTCAGAACCCGACATCAGTCCTTTTCGAATTCATACGCTACTGAAACTATAGAACCGCATTCTACAATCAATAGCACACAATTCTTTTTCCACAGACGAAGAAAGGTATTTTTATTCATTCAATGATAATCTAAAACTGAGTGTAAACTGACGACGAGAAAAAATATAAGATATTAGACGTCCACGTGTTTGAATAAAAAAATTTCCGAGATAAACGGTCGTAAGATTGTGAAATAAGACGAAGCCCGAACGAACGCGATTGCAGCTTTTGTTCAAGAAGCAAGAAGCTTCGGAATAACAAAGAATTTTCAATAATCTATAATTTTTCTCGCTAGAATGAGGATTTTTTCGCGGAAAAGCCGCATTCTTCAAAGCAGACGATTCTAGAAATGCTATCAAGTTTCTAATTCACACAGAGGAAATTTCGCTTTTCAAATCCATTCGTTAGATTGTGATCTGATTCATCCTACCTTCTCACGTTGCAAGAGAGGAGGAGGTCGATTTCTCTGACGGAGAAATTTTGGCGTCATATTTCCAAACTTATTTTACAATTATTCACGAATTTCTCGTCTCCAGGGGCGCACCGAAAGAGTGGCTAGGGCGATGATGTCCTTCCCAGGACCAAATAGAAAGAAGTATCTGCTCATTCATTCGTGAATAGCCCTCCCCAAAGAAAATTTGTGTCTCCTGCTCGACTTTACAGAGATACATTCTGGATCCAAAACCACGTTATCAATATACGTTTTCATCGGGTAGTACTTTTCACGATTGAAGTTCCTCGTGGACTGAAGGACCCTACAAAGAAGAGGAAATAGCTTCTAACGATTCAAGTTCAGCTTGTAAATGTTGAAGGAAGCTTTCTCTAAAATTGAACGATTTCATAAGTCGAGTTCGATTATCGATAAACCTTACAGGAAGGTATACTTCGATAGTACCTCGTTAGCAAACCTTACGTCTCGAGCCTTTGAATATACCTCCTTCAGTTCTTTAACGTTTCGCTAACGAATTGCTTTCAACGATACCGAATAAAACAAGGTACGAAACTATCGCGAGTTTATAGAACGAGTTCGTAATCATATAGGAAATGATGAATCAGCTTAACATCATTCTTACTTACGTAATTCCGACGAAAAAGGGGGAAGCCAAAAAATACCTCTGAACAAGATTCGCAAAATCATCACACCTGGCCTTCCAAAGTCACAAATCGTGTCTAACAATCGACACAGGTAGTGAAGGGCAAAATTTGAAACCATTGCGTAACTGATAAGACGATTGAGTTCAATTCGAGATTATGCCGCCGTCTTTTTCTTTGTTGTTCGCGTATCTTACGCGGCTGATAACCGGCAGGTCGATTTATAGTAGACCTATAGGTACAACTTCTTCCTGCGCCGTTCAGAAATCAATCAACTATACGACGTACGGATTTATACGATGAAAAATGCAGAATACTCGATCGCACGCGGATAAATTTATACAAAATTACTAATTCGATCAGTAATATACGCGCGGAATCACCGATGAGGAAATGTTTCAAACATCACTTTCTTTTTAATCACTGCCGCGGTGCATTCCAGCAAGACGTTATTTTATAACATACGACGAATAGCATCAGACAAACCAGAACTTGAGGAAAGTAAAAGTGTTCACGAGAGCATGGTAAACAACGAATTAAGAGTACATACTAACGCTCCAACACATTCTCACGACAAAACTGAAAAGAAAAGAAGAAAAAAAAAAAAAAACTCGCATACTCCACAATATCGAGTTCAACGTATTGTTGGGCCACCGGTAAGAATACTATCGATACAATCGGATCCGTCAAAATCTTTCTGATAGCAGCGGCACGAGTAAGAAAATTTATCATCTCACAATGAAAGGGGGGCGATAAAAAAGAGCAAGAATGGGTCAAACCGCACTACAATTTTTATCTTTCGTTTTCTTTGCTTCTATTGGTGTTGCGTCCAATAACGAATTAAAGTTCATAATGCGGCACTTTCATCGCCGATACATTTTTTTATTCTGGGATTTCGCGAGCGCTAATCGGGTGCGGTACTGATGGAAGAGTTCGCGAGAGGACGCTGCTATAGTACGAAGAAGATACTTACGACTTTAGAGATAACCCATCCACAAGGTGTGTTGTGATTAACAAGATCCTCACCTCACGAAAGAATATCGCAATGCTTTCTTCGCACCGTGAACAGATTTTTCGATTTCAAATACTGTATTTATCAATACGATATTGAAGCTACGAGAAAGCACGACATCAGTTACAGAACCGAAACCGAAATAGCGTTCGTAAAGTACAATAGAAATCCGGGATTCGAGAGCGTAGTACGCGCACTAATATAGACCTCTACGTACGTATTCTAATGAAACTGAGTTACTACAATATACCACTTACGAACTATCTATAGACACCAGAACTACACGTCTAATATGAAAGTCGCGATAACGCTAGTTGGTATACTGTGTCGTCGACTGTCCCTACCAAAATAATCATCCGAGCACATGACTTAAAGGTAAAGCCTATACAACATCTTTATAGGCATGATGCCTATACGAATTCTAACTACACGCGTTGATAGCCTATACGCGTATTATCATATATGCTAAATAATTATATAGTAAATCGAAAGAGAACGAGCCAAAGAGAGAGAGAGAGGAGAGAGGGGGCTGAGAAAATGTAAAGTTCACGGTCTTCAGTCAGTTTTTCCATTCCGAATTAATTATTATAAAACTACATACGTTTTCTACGTGGAATATGCAGCAGCAGTTCTGAATGGTGATCGCTTCAACGTGTTATCATCTATTTCATCTCGCTTTTCGTCTCTTGAGTAAAAATGGGCAAACAAATGAGGAAATAATGTTTAGTGAAGACAGTCAAAAAAACTTTGTGAAACCCACTCCACTTCTTGAAAGATCCCTCTTTCTTAAAGTCCTATCCCCATATCTTGAGAGTCTATATCCTCAAACTCAAAGTTTTCGAATTCCCTTTTCTAGTGTAGGCAAATAAGAAAAAAAAAAAGCATTTTGCTGGAGCAAACGTTTCTTTGCTGAAAATGGTTCAGGATGTGGGTACCTTTTTTGCAGACTAATTGCTCTATCCTGAAAACTGAATAGCTCATTTAATAAGAAATTCAACGAGGAACTACTTTTACTTGAAACTTTTCTCAATTAAATTTCAATTTTGCGAGATATATGGAAAAACTGATTTTGGTCCTCGTTTGAACGGCCTTTGCTGGCTTTGCCGGGGCACTAATTGATATAGGCTGAAAATGGAGTACGTTATTTGGTGGGAAATTCAACGAGGAACAACTTTTGTTTGAAACATTTTTCAATAAAAGTTCAATTTTGAGAGATATATGGAAAAACTGATTTTGGGACTCTTTGAACGGCCTTTGTAAAGGTACTACGAGTAATTGGTATAGGCTGAAATTTGAATACGTCATTTCGTAGGAAATTTAACGAGGAACAACTTTTGTTTGAAACATTCTCAATAAAATTTCAATTTTGTGAGATATATGGAAAAACTGATTTTGGTCCTCATTTGAACGGCCTTTGCTGGCTTTGCCGGGGCACTAATTGATATAGACTGAAAATTGAGTACCTTATTTGGTAGGAAATTCAACGAGGAACAACTTTTGTTTGAAACATTTTTCAATAAAATTCCAATTTTGCGCGATATAGGCGAAAAACTGATTTTGGGACTCTTTGAACGGCCTTTGCAAAGGAACTAATTGGTATAGGCTGAAAGTTGAATACGTTATTTGGTAGCAAAATTAACGAGGAACAACTTACACTTGAAACTTTCCCCAATAAAATTTCAATTTTGTGAGATATATGGAAAAACTGATTTTGGTCCTCTTTTGAACGGCTTTTGCTGGCTTTGCCGGGGCACTAATTGAGCTAGGCTGAAAATTGAGTACGTTATTTGGTAGCAAATTTAACGAGGAACAACTTTTGTTTGAAATATTTTTTAATAAAATTCCAATTTTGCGCGATATAGGCGAAAAACCGATTTTGGGACTCTTTCAACGGCCTTTGCAAAGGCACTCAATGGTAAAGGCTGAAAATTGAATACGTTATTTGGTAGCAAATTTAACGAGGAACAACTTTTACTTGAAACTTTTCTCAATAAAATTTCAATTTTGTGTGATATATGGAAAAACTGATTGTGGTCCTCGTTTAAACGGCCTTTGCTGGCTTTGCCGGGGTACTAATTGAGCTAGGCTGAAAATTGATTACGTTATTTGGTAGCAAATTTAACGAGGAACAATTTTTGTTTGAAACATTTTTCAGTAAAATTTCAATTTTGTGAGATATATGGAAAAACTGATTTCGGTCCTCTTTCAACGGCCTTTGCAAAGACACTAATTGGTATAGGCTGAAAGTTGAATACGTTATTTGGTAGCAAATTTAACGAGGAACAACTTTTGTTTGAAATATGTATTAATGAAATTTCAATTTTGCGCGATATAGGCGAAAAACTAATTTTTGGGGGTTCTGAACCCCCATTTAAAAAAAAGCTTCGGGGGAAAAACGCGGGATTTTTAGTATGTTGTTCAGGACCACATCCTGAACCATTTTCAGCAAAGAAACGTTTGCTCCAGCAAAATGTTTTTTTTGTTTTTCCAATATTGCTCTGCCTACATTATCCCGATCAGACAGTTCGGTACTTAATCAAAAATTGTCCATGTTCCACTCCTAATCGGGTAAAACACGAGTTTCGAAATTTTATCGGAGATCCTGTTTATGGGTAGGGGAGAATATTATTCGAGAAAAATATCCAACATCCTTCAGGAAAATCTTAGTTCTGGGGAAGGCAGAGCTCTGACTTCCGTCACAGATTTGGGAAAATAGATGCAGCAAAAAGGGCATTTGGCAAACTTTCGACCATCGAGCAATGTATATGAGGAGGGAGACTTGGAAAAATTTCAGGCTTTGGGGAGAATAAATTTTGTTCCATGGGCTCCCACTTTCTTATGACATGTTTCATATCTTTGCTCTGACCTCTCCTCTTCCCTGTCCCAATTTCAAAAATTGCGTACGCGTGTGCGCGCGTAGATGACCTTGAAACTAGTAAATAATGGCTCCGTTTGCAAACGAGCGGAGCGAGTGAGCCTCTCTCTCTCGTAAGCAAGACAGCACAAAATTCAGTATACCAAGAACGAGTGAGCCCCCTGAGCTGGAGTATATCACGCCTATATTAGTCCAAAAACTGGGCGAACGTCTCTGTGAGAAAAATTCACTAGCTAGACCACGATCTTATCACACGACATAAATATAAATGAGGTCATTAACTATAGTAGGCATGAAACATGATTGGCTCTGCCAGAAAATCTCTCTTTTATCAAATTTTACGGATCGTAAGCCTCCTCGCGGATGGTGAGCTTTAAATGCCTTATTTCTTCTTTCCTAACCTTGGACTTTCTCTAATCCTCTTCCTAATAATATAATATATAAATCTCGAAGGTAAAATATTCTCTGAGTCCATCAAATAGATAAGAAATTTCGGATGAGTCCACATAGAACAGCTCGCATCTTTTAAAATTTCGGCCTTCAAACTATGTATCTGGGTGGAAAGAGACTCGGAGAAATTCTTTTCAATCGATTACATATTTCAAGACGGGAACATAGTCAAGGTCGTCCTTCGAACTTCTAGACATGAGAGGGAGGGGGTCTACGATTCTGATCTACTTTAGGAACTTGACAAATTTTAGGCTTCAAGTTTGGAAAAATTTCGACGATTAAGCTACATCGAGAGGAGGAGTTTTGAAGAATTTACATTCACAAGGACGGATATTTTCTAAAAACTATCTTGTCGAACGCGGGAGGGCAGAAATTTTCAAATTACCCGTCACGTAAGAGATTCCCTGCTCAAATTCTGTCCATCGAACTGTGTAGGGACTGCGTAGGGAAAGGGAAGGGTGATGTTTTGTTCTGAAAGCGTCCAACTCCGATTTTCTTTGGAGGATTTCGAACTGTATACATACGAAAGAGTGGAGGGCGTGAATAAGGGCGAGGACTCTGAGCTACTCTGGAGAATTGCCAAAATTTTCGCCTTCGAACTATACATGAAAGGGATGAATAGCGGTCTCGAGAAAAGGGAGGGCTCTGATCTGATTCTTGAAGTTCAAAACATTTCGGTTCTCCAATTTATACATCGAACAGAGAACTTCAGACGATTTTGACCATTGACCTGTACATCGAGAATTGGTGGTGAAACTTGGAAAAATTCTGACCATCCTGATATATATGCATGAAGACAAGGATTTGAAGAAATTTCAGCTATGGAAGGGGAGGGTCGGAAAACTCTCGATCATCGAGGAGTGGTCTGAAAAGATTTCGACCTATCGAAATCGAAAATTCTTCAAACACGGGTTTTCTGCTCAAATTTTTACCCTTTGAACTTGCATCTTTCTCGAGAGGAAGACAAGGAAAAATTTCGATTACAGCTATAGGTATCAAAGTAGAGGAGAATGAAGTAGACTGAAATTTAATTTTTCAGTCACACAATGAGGAGACTTCTACCTGGAGGAAAACTTCGAATAATTCTCACGTTTTGCTGCTCTCTGTTCTCCAAGCAAAATACCTGGTTTCTCATAAAACTCTGTCAATAAACCCTGAATTTACCCAGAAGATCCCTCCCTGATTATGTGATTCGAAAGTAACATTTTTTTTCAGGTCTGCGTCCTAGAAAACGTACCCCGAGAATCAAATTTCTTTCAAGTCTCCTTCCTGGAATACAGTATATGCCTCGAAAGTCTTTGTCTAACTCTTCCTCTCAAAATATAATTTTAAATATCAAAATTTTTCTCAAGTCTTGTTCCTTCTATAGCTCAAGAGTCGAAATCCTCCAAAGTCCCCTTCACAATCAGTCATTTCGCAACGACTAACAGAATGTCTTTTGGCTTCATAATTTCATCACGAAAGCCTAAATTTCAAGAAAAACGTCATCCAAAAAAAAAGAAAAAGTCATAATTTCAGAATCAGACAAAAATAAAATAGTACGTTTTGTGCACTGTTGGCGTACCTTCACTGTTAGATGATTTCTAATCCTATGAATAAGGCTAAATTGATATTTATGAAAGAAAAAATGTCGAAAATTCGATTTTTTTTCGCGATGAAATACGTCCCTTCCTCATAGATCGATCAAGTAATCGCACGAATTTTTTCAATTGAAAAAAAAAAAAAGAAAATCACTACAGCTTGCAAAAAGAAATTAATAAATAAAGTTACCAAAAATTAATTTTACAGAATTCTTCTAGATCCACATTATGGTGAACACGTTCATCGCGCAATAGTAAAAAAATTTCCAGTATTTTAATAAATCCCATTTTGTCCTATATTGCAATCAAATAGAAAAATTCAAACTACATCACTTCTAATACTGAAATCTAATATAGCCTCTCAAAAGTTGATTTCAAAAAAAAAAAAAAAACCTTTGGAATTATGTTTTTTTTTTATTATTAACATTTAGATTATAAAGTTGAAGGCTATTAAAATAAACAAAATGTTTTTTTTTCCGTTATTGTCGTGTCTTGATTCTGAAAAAGATATTGATTCCATGAGAAGAATCGTTTCAATCGAAGATATTGGCATCAGTGCCAATTTAGGTATTTCACACGGATAAATTATAAATAATTTATAGTCGGTGCCGTTATCATCGATTGAAACAGAAATGTTGCCAGCTAAATAAAACTTCTCATAAATTTGTGAATAAAAAGACAAAACTACGATAATCTGGGACACGAAATTTGATGATGTCTGGCTCTTCATTCATTTCCGTAAGTAATATCTAGCAATGTTCCAAAATAATGATAGTCCAAAATCATTTTCTTTCAGTCAGGCTCGATGAGATTATCTTGTGAAGGAATAAAATTTCTTATAATTTCCAAACTGAGAATCCACGTTTGGAACACGAATCGTTAATACGAAAGCATAGGTCAACGTACACTCTCGTCTCAGTATTACTGGTAGTATGGCATAATTTGAAGGCGAAATTAGCCAGATACAATATACGTCAAGTCGAACTAAAACTAATGACCACAACGAAATTGCCAAAGTTTCCGATACGAATATGAAGTATTATTTTCGCTCATAAATTTCGAATGGCCTCGACGTTTTCAGTGCAAGAAATTCTATTTACGAGAGAGAGAGAGGATTCGAATATCCACGATCTTTTTATCACTATACGTTCATTGTTAACTCTCGAGTTTTTCAGTCCCCGAGTATCGATAAAATGGTGAGATTTTTCCGAATACTCATTGACGAGTTTTCTTCAAATCGACGGGAAAGAACAAGTTTTCAAGTTGTACGCCCACACCTGGAACTATTCACATAATTTATTGCCAAATGAACTGGCCACATGAGAGGCTGCCGCAAAAAATACTCCGATGTCGTCATATTGAAGGGTTCGAAAGTGCGCAAAGAGATAGACGAAGAGTCACGGTTCGTTACTACGACATCAGATACAAATCTATGAATATAATACCTAAGGTCTGGATAGTTGAAGACTGGGTCAAACACCGAAGTATTCAATATCCTTATCAGTATTAGGTATGATTCACTTTTTCAAACTCATAATCTAATAAAAGATGAATAGAACTTACCTTATAATAACTAGAACGGTAAAACTACGCCTGAGCTTCGAGTAGTTGAAATCTCGAAGCAGTAAACGTCAAAATACTCAGTGATATTTGTTCAAGTAAACCCTGGACTATGGAAAAGCCAAGTTCTCATTTCACGAACATAAACCAACATTATAACGAGAATATCGAACACGCAAAACTAATACTAGAATCGACGTGATCCATCGTGTAATAAATCGAAATAAAAGCCGTAGACAAAATTCGCAAAAATTATTTCAGTCTCGTCGAGCTTAACGAAATAATGAGTATTCTGTGAACTGAATTATGACCAGAAAAATAAAAAACCCGAGACAGCATAAAACGGAACCACGAAAGGACAATACGCAAGTTCAACTTTGCGTCCAAGGGTTTCCGCAGGTTTTCGCAAATATTTGCAATTTCAGTGATAATAAATTTCGCAAAGATTTTACAATCGCAATACGACATTGTATTTTTAGCTCGAATTCTCGTGATCAGAGAATTAGAAAAAATGTCACTTTCCTACGAGTACACAGAAGTACTTTTGCTCTGTTCGTGTCGGGCTACGGCGATATTCGATAATATAGTCAATACAAACTTATCACGAAAATAGTATGTCCTGCACATAATCGAAAAGTATATTTCTGTTGACTCTTCAGCATTGGAAGATTCACTCAAGCTTTTAGTACTCAGTAGAAGCGCTAACGTAGCAAAATGTAAAGATTATTCAAAGTATCCAAATTGAGAATCGAGATACGACTGTTATTTTGTACATTTTCATAATCCTTTTCTGTATTCAGTATTTTTTTGTCTGATGCTGAATAATTAATTAATCGTGAGGCAAATATCTTCAATAAAACCACCATTCAACAATATTTACTATTTCTTGATTGATGGAAAGAGGCGTTATTTAATCTGATAAATTCGTGAACAATTTGGGTTTTGTTTTCATCACCGTGGTCGTCTCATAGTACCTATATTTCATTGGCCGACGTTTCGATCCATCGCTGATCATTATCAAGGCATAACTGAAACAAGTTTCTTCTCCGATTTATTTTCTATGTACTTTTTACGCTTGTTTCAGTACTTTCAGTGATGCTTTTATAATAAAAAACGCCGGCTTTAAATAGTATAGTGCGTGGAAACAAAAGCCAGATTTTTCTTTTATTATAGCTTTCCACGTATAAAAATTATTTTTGTGGAGGGTACCGAAAAATTCATTATCGTATGATTTTAATTTTCTTTCTTGTAGCAAGAATAGGATTGTATCTAATGCCATAAATTTGTGGGTAATGAAATATTCTACATTTTCTATGAAATGTTGATCGTTAGGGGTGATCAGATTGCGTTCCCAGAAAACAAAATTAAATCATGAGACATTAGGGAAGTAATAATTCTGATCGTTGATATTTAATTTCATGAGTTGAGTACTAGGCGATGTCATGATGATGATAAATTTAAACAGACAAAATAATCTTGATGTTCACCATCTAGGAAAAAAAAAAAATGATGAATAACTTCGAAAGTCGATGGGTTTGGACTCTAGAATGAAGCTTTTCCCTGAAAGGCGAATACCTACTTCCTCGGTTTGGTAGGAAGTTATATAGATCCGTGGCTCTAATGAAAAAAAACACGAAAAAGGCTATTTTTTAAGAAAAAATAGCGAGTTTCAGAATATTGTAATGAAAAAGAACAAGGTTGAAATTCTTGTATTTTCAGATGAGACCTATTTCACAATTTTTTCTTTTTCACAACGTTGTATGGAAATTTTGTTAATTTGGAGAAAAAATAGCGGCGAATGATAGGCAACCGCCATAAAAAAGCCTTACATTTTACGAAATAGTTCACAAAATGAGATTGGAAAAAACAAAGCCTGACCTCGGAAAAATGCGCCGAAGTATTTTTCAACTTTAGAGTAGTATTCATAATTGTTCATTACGAATACTAATCGTGTTTTCAAACATCCAAAAACTCTTATCAGTAGCTTTAAGTGAAGATGAATTGGACAATCAAAAATTATTGTGTGAATTCAATGTTGTTTCGTTTCATCATTCATCGTCGTCGTCGTTGTCGCCAAAATACGGTAGGCCTTGTGGCCTGTCGTTGGGGTTGCCCCTTCGGATGAACTGGACGTTTCGCACATCTTTTTTCGTGGTCTTCCTTTGAGGAAATAAACTGCGCGTAGGTGTTTTTAAGTGCAGTATTTTTGAAAAAGAAAAACCCAAATGCAGAGTAATGAGAATCATACAATTTATCTTATTATTTATTTTTTTTTTTTCTAATAGTTTTTCCAGTATTTTCAACGGATATTGAAAAATTTGAAATTGTCTCGTTTTGAAGAAATGTAGGTTTTTTTCTAATGTATCAGGGCTGACTAAAGGCTTTAAAATTCCCTCTTTGAGTAAGTAACTCTTTTTTTTTTCTTATGAAATAAGAACTTACGGTGGCAATTTAATGTTATTACAATTAAGAAGAATTATTAATTAGAAAATTATAGTGATGTCGTAGCTTCACAGAAAAATTGACTTTTGCATTGCAAGTTCTGTTCAATGAGTGTCGGGTCAGATACTTCAAGTTAGTACTCTCATTTTGTCTTAATTTTCATATGTGGGTATGTTTTTATTTCATTATAGAAATTCATACGATCTTTCTGATAGAATCTAAAACTTTTGGCCAGCTGTACACGTACTAGAAAAATTCGAATAAATATTATTTTCAATTCCCAACCATAATCTTAACATACAGATAAAATTCTCTCAACTCTCTATCTTTATTTCCGATAAAATTCACGTGAAAAATTACAGTGGCATAATTTTTATGAATAAGTTGTCTCCACAGAATGTAGGCCTACTAAAAAATAACAGGGGAGTAAAAGAAAATTCAGGCCCTACTTCTACCAAATAACGATGTTACTTTTTCAGATCATTGCATGAATTGTTGATCGGTATAATTAGGATGCAATCGCTAAATAGCATGTACCTACTGTAACTTCGTGCGGTAAATTATATCTGAATACGTAGGAGAATTACAAGAAATCACGTATTCGCGACAGTATATGATCGAAAAACTGTAAAAGTAAGGCTGTACAATCAGCATTATAACATCTATGCAATATTTGTAATTTTTAGATTCCGTTAGTCTATTACGAGTATTTTCCAGCTCAAGGTTACTCTTTGTAGTATCCCTCCTCCAATACATAGGAACTTGAAAATTCTTTCGCTAGGTACAGCAATAAGCCGAAATAAAAAAAAATTTCTAAATCTTTCATTCTCTATGAATTAATTAGATTTTCTCCTACTATATTAGTAATTCAGATTTCTTTATCCTTCATTTAAACAGCACACTATAATGACTGCGATTTTACTCTTGTTAACGCGCACTTATAAATATTATGGCCACACCTCCTACGATGTTTTATTAATGTGATCGAAACCTATTGTTGGAATGCAGCCTACAACTACATATAGGTACGTATAATATGTTGATAAGAGGAAAACGTATGACCGGTGTTCGGTGTCGACAGCGTACAGTGTTTTATAATTATGAGAAGATTTGTATTTCAGTCTTGCGGTGGTGGAGTTATTTGTAAAATCTTCAGACGAACCCTGACATTATAATCTGTACTTCACAGCTGCAATAAAAATGATGGCCTTCGTGCAAGATATCTTGCGAGCTGACCCGGCTTTTGAAAATATTGAAAGGACAAGTTGCGAGAATGCTGATTTTCTTAGGAAATGGTTCTACGTAAGTGAATTATCACTTGGTTCGGGATGGAGTTCCTTTTTCGGTGAGCAAACCGGATTGTCGAAGTTTTAGAATTGTATTCAAAGTGAAGCTTCTCTATTCTTGCTTTTGACAAATTCTATTTTCTCAATTGCAACGTAGTGATAGAAGGTAGTACTGATCTATTTCTAATTTTCATTGATATCCTGTGTGAAATATATCTATAATAAATATCTATAATGACCTGTCTGAAGTAGGTAATCTATATTTTTTGCCCTCAAAATTATATTTGTTCTTTGTGCAGGTTTTCTACCTATCGTTTGGTGCTTCTTCCGAAGAAATCATTCGGGTATTCTACAAGAAATTAGGACACGGTCGTATGAGCAAAATAGGGCTTTTTTGTTGAAATGTTTCAAACTGGTAATTCGAAAATGGATAAAAATTGATCCTCAGCGATTAGACACCATTTTGAAGAAAACCTTTTCTTTCGCAGAAACTGTTTGCCTCTGGTTGCTTGCCATCATTAACTATATCGATTCCAAGATCAAAGAATTTTTCTCACTTTGTTTCAACTTTTTGCTAAAGTTTACATTTTTCTCCAAAATTCATCAATTATCGTGTGATATCGATTCATTTATTGAATTTTTTTCAACATTAACAGTCGTAAGTTGGGAAGTCTCTTGCTTCTACCACTATGAGTGGACGTTGGAAGTCATAAAAATTTTGGGCTTACCCGGAAAATTCTTTGTTGCATTATACATTAAGGATAGAATATTACCTCCGATAATCAAATGTGTAAAGAAATTGTTTCGACTCATCCGAGATATGTTTTTCCGTACAGATGTACGTTGTTTATTTGTCTTATGTACTTGCTCGCTCTTTTTGTATCTTTTTTACAACACTGTATGGTCCACCATCCAACTACTCGCGGAAATAATTTTTCAAAGTTTATCAGACGGTAAGACTTCCTATTCAATATCTCATCACTGGAACGACACGATAATTTACAAATTAATATAGCCTATGTACAGGCCTAGTCACCTTCTTTTTGTGATTGAGAAGATTAGGTAGGCCTGAAGACCGGTACTTCTAGTTTATACACCTCACTTCTTAGATTCTGAATATAATTCGTATCTCATGCAGAACTATGACGACAATTTTTCTTCTTTAAATCTGTATTTCCTTATAAATCTGAATCTGGTTTTATTATTCATTATTGTGAATTTGTTAAACTTCAAATGATATCTTTAGCTGCACAGTGGAGAGGAAATAAATTGTAATTTTTATTAGTCACTGCTATCATGAACAAATCGACTTTACTCGCTCATAAATTAACATTATAATAAGTATTTGAGTTGGAGTATCGATTGTTCGAATTATTTCCAATTTCGCACCCAATTTACCCTTTTTTTTTTTTTTAATATTTTGATGAGGTGATATAATTATGATACCTATTTCAATTTGTTTCTTAAACTGGAAGAAAACACATATTTTTAAATCGACCAAATTTTCTACACAATAACAAAAAAATTTGATAATTTCTCAAATTCATCATTCTAAATGAAAGATTAAAATGTATTATTTTAGTCGACTATTCGTTTGTTCACGAGTATTTGAATTCTAAGCCAAATACTTTATGTGTTTATTTGTA
This sequence comes from Aspidiotus rigidus, assembly GCA_035079385.1. Lineage (NCBI taxonomy): Eukaryota > Metazoa > Arthropoda > Insecta > Hemiptera > Diaspididae > Aspidiotus > Aspidiotus rigidus. Next base: position 2,043,425 of record JAVHKY010000035.1, read on the forward strand.
TCGGTACACTACCGGTACGTATATAAAATTATAATAATCATTTTATTGGGTAATCCCGTCATTTGTTAATTTTTGATTGTGTTACTAATGATGGCAGTATTAGGTATAATAAGTATTACTTAACTTTCGTGATATCAAGATAATAAGTATTTATCGGTACACTACTTCCGTTAATTTATTGATTCAGAAGACTTCGAGCGAATTTGTAAGAATTTTTACTTCTCAGTAAATTCTTGAAATCAAATTTCGAATTTAATTATAAATTTTATTGAGCACGTACGTATTATTTCGAGAGTACAAGTATTACAGTTTATGTACTTATATAATAAATATTTTTGTTTTTACTAAAAATTTATTGTTCAAAAACCTATACTTTTGGCAAGGGTTATAATTTTGAAACATGTGTACATTCTGCAACAATGGTTCCAGGACGATCCAAATCAAACTTTATATTTTAAAACGATGAATAATTTATAAAAATTCAAAACTTACGGAGACAAAAACAGGAGTAACTTGGGGTATCTATCAAGAGTGCAACAAATTGATTCCTCGATACCTATTAAAATTATCAAATTATTTTCGCTGATTACGCGTATTGGATCTGTGATCTTAAAAGGCGACTAGGAGATATTGATGTAATATTTTTTCAAATTTGAACAACTGATTTCTTAAAAAGTTTTTTGAAGCTGCTTTTGTTAGCCTCCTTCATAGCCTCATTGTGTTTTTTTTTTTTTTCAAATTCTAAACTTGGTTTTAAAAACATTGAAATAGTGAGAAAAAAATAACGAAGTAAATTCACTGATCGAAAATTATTTGAAACTTCTCAATTGATCCTAATTAAGTAATGAGTTCAAATTTCGATACACTGAGGCTACGTTTACATATTATGCTTGATATTCAAGAAAAAAAAAAGAAAAAAGACATCCATTAGAAATAAGAAAATTGAGTTATTCTTTTTATCAGTTCTCGAATCGATCTTATTGTTTGTCGAAAAACTCCTTAATTATATCACACATGACAAAATTCATTATTGAGCTACATAGGTATCTATCATAACATAATATTCTGATTTTTTTTTCATTTGTTCGAGTTTTGACTCAGACTCACAGCTAAATTTCGTATGTTGCTCAGACAACCTGCCGATGCTTCTTGCAGCGGATAATCTCTTGATGCAATTGTCCGCAAAAGTAACTGAGAAAAATATATCGAGTACTAAAAATGAAGTTCTCAAAATTTCATTTGAATCGTATTCCATAAATATAATCTTTCATAACATACCTTGACCACCCCACTTCGGTGTAATGTGACACAGTTGTAAGGATTAGAAGATAATCGATGCAATGCCAGAGCAGTAGCTCTTTGTACATCAATATTTTTAGACGTCATGAATGAAACTAACGGCTTCACCATTTTCAGTTTGCCGAAATGAGCGCAGTTCGATTCCCAGGTACAGCAGTTTGCTATTGCGGACGCTAAATGACCTCTCAAGGATTCATCTTGCTGAAAATTTACGAGAGGAGTTTAGAGTTATCTCATATTTGTGTTTACTAGCTGTGGGATAAATGAATCACGCACCCGGGGCACTAGTTTTGCTAAGTGGCCAATAACACCCAAGTCAGTAATAACGGCTAAATTTTCCTCGTTTTTCGCAACTTCGGCGACAGTTGCGCAAACACACGACAAAACTTTCACTTCTGTAGATTCTAGCAGACTAATCAATAATTCCAACCCTCCGGCAAAACTTCTTATCATTTCCGCAGAATCCTGAAATCCTCCTGAGTGTAGTATCATCGATGAGAAGAAGAAGCTAAATAGGTAAAGTTGTACCTCGGCATTTTGTATACACGGAACTAGAGCCCAAGCGGTGCTTGCTTGAACTCTTGTGGACGAATGCCTTAGCAAAGACCACAAAAGTCTAATACCATCATTCTGTACTATTTGCTGGATACACTCTGCATTCGTCGCGCATTTGGCCAGCACGTGCGTCACATTTTCCAAAAGATTCTCATTCCTGTAGTTCAATAGGTTGACTATGGCTGGCATACCCTCGGCTTTGAGGAGAGCTTCTTGATTGTGTGTGAATTTCACGCATTCCGATAAAGCGCCAGCCACGTTGGTGAGGACCTTGAATTCAAATACTTACGTTAGTACTATCCGTAATTCGTGAAGCTGGCGGACCTGGTCACTTTCATACGCACCTCTTCGTTTTCGTTTGTGAGAAGCTCTACTAACAAGGTAACGGTTTCTAGATCGTCCAAGCGACGAATATTTTCAACATTGCAGGAGCATTTCCACACAGCTCCGGTAACTGCTGCGAGAAGGGGTATATTTCCGCGTATTTTCTCGTTGTTGAGTAGATTAATCAGAGGGTCAAGACCACCGTACTGACGAACGAGGTTACTGGTCGTGTTATTTTCTGCACACTGAAAAATTGATAATTGTGTCATAGACTATAGGTGCACCCGAAAATATCACATCCTGCAGTCATTTTATTAACGTTTTTTAGATGACCAGAGGTTGGTCTCTGTGTACTGTATCGAGATATCTAAATAGAACTCCTTTTTGTTGAGTGACTTACCTCGAAAATTGTAAGTGCGCAATACTTTTTGATTTCGTCATTTTCATTCGTCAAAAATCGAACGATATATTCAATTATACCTTCATTCTCTAAGGCGGCTTGAAAATCATTCTGAAATCAGAGTTATTAATTTATATTTTGACAGGAAACCCGTTCTATGAGGTTTTCTCGAAAAATTTGCCTTGCGCCGTCCAACCAAAAACTTGAAAAAATTTTGACCCTCGAACTATGTATGATAGGAGGGGGGTTTGGAAAGATTTTGACTCTCGTCACAGGCTCGGACTTTGGAGCTACATATGGTAGGAAAAGCATAATTTCGACCTTCAAGGTATATTTGATAGGAGAGAGACTTGAAAAAATTTTTGACCTCCGAGCTATTATATGATGGGAGGTCGACCTCTAAACGACCTTGAGGTTGCGACCGGCTGGACGGCGGATATTTTTTCCGCCACTCCTCCCCCGATAAAACGGATTCCCTATTAAATCTCACGGATTCTTCAACGGAGTTCAACGAGGCGTGGCAGGGAACCTGTTTTATGGGGGATCAATGACGTCATCAGATTGTGACGTCACAGACCGGGACTTTGGAGCTATGTATGTGATAGAAGGTGGAGTTGCAAAAATTTCGATTTCCAAGCTATATATATGTACACAGTATATGATAGGAGGGGGCTTGAAAAAATTTTGATCTCCAAGATGATAGGAAAAGGACTTGGAAAAATGTTGACTTCCAAGCTATATATGATAGGAGATCGACTTCTAAACGACCTTTTGAAGTTGCCGACCGGCTGGACAGTGGACGTTTTTTCCGAAAAATCCCCCGATAAAACAGCTCCCCTGTTGAAATTTTGACTCTCAAGCTATATATGATAGGAGGAAGACTAGTAAAAATTTCGACTCTCGAACCATGATATGTGAAAGGAGAGGGACTTAAAAGGAAATTTTAACTTTCGAGCTACAACGTAGGATAGGAAGGAAAGGGACTTCGAAAAATTCCTACTTTCAGGCTACATGCACTATGATATAAGGGATTCAGGAGAACTTATGAATCCCGATTTGAATTGGACCCTATTTAGCCAAACCCAACCAAGCGACATGATAACAATCTAGAGAAATGTTCCTTTACTATAAGCGGAGATTCTCCTTTTCGCCAGATCGTTATCATGTCGCTTGGTTGGGTTTGGCTAAAAAGGGTTCAATTCTCAATACCAAAATCAATTCAACCCTTAGAACAGGTTCCCTGCGTTCCTCGATACGGGGCTCGGATAGTAGTAAAGGTGGAAAAAATCAGGCTGGGGGTAAGAGAGAGGTGAGTGAATATTGCGGCGAGTTTGGCTATGAATATGGATGCAAAGTTTCTCCTACAGAAAGATGAGACATTACCTCGAACAGAGACTGCATATCTAGTTCTGGTCAGTTAATCAAGAGGGAATGGATGAAAAATAGAAAGTGAGAGCCTAGATAAGTGCGTAGATAAGGTGGAAACGACAGTTGAGATAAATTACTTAGGCTCAGCGCAATTGGAAAGATTGGTAGATTTAGGTAGTGGCCTGTTGGGGAGTGAAAGAGAGCGGTAACGGAGAGCAGAGATACCCGCCTCCCACCTTAGCGTACAGGTTAAATGAAGGGCTAATGCGCAGTGCGCTAAGGGCCACTCGGAGTTTGGAAGATTGAATGGAGTCCAACGGTCTAAAAGAGTAGCGCGTGTACATTGAATAACCGTAATCAAGTTAGGAACGGATTCGACTATTTTAAGGAGTTGACGGTTACAGTCAATATGGCGCGGCGGAGGAGTGACAGGAATTCGTGAACGTTCGAAGAATTTAGGTATTTTGCTATTAGGATTTCTAGATGGGGGGTCCAGGTGGTTTGTGAGACCAAAAAACTTGGCATACGATTTGATTGAGACTCAGAGAAAAAAGATGCGGAGGACGTGAGTATCTTTTATACCATAGCTGTGTTTTCTTCTTAGAAAATCGAATAGTCTAGCTGCTCGTTGGAGGTTAGGAAGCTGATGCTGAAGTCATCCATTATTAATAATTTAGAAAAAAGTATTTATAATCCCGAATCGTTTCTTTCCAACGACCAAAGCCCTTTTTCTTCCTTTCTTGATCATCCAGTCTTCACAGCCCGCGATGGAGAAATCCCAAATGAGGTCAAACTCATTTAGACTTAGGTCATTAGCTCACTCGCCTCAGCCGCTCTTACTTCCTCTCATTTATTAATCGGTTGAGTTCCAGGAGTAATTTTTTTCAAGTCCGTAGGTCGACGGGAACGGATGTAGAAAAGCCAAAATACGTATGAGGGGAGAGAAGAGAATAAAAAGAGACCAATAAGGCGAAATGTGACCAACCTGAGTTGCACACTGCGTAATAACTCCGAGGGTAGCGATTACAATGTCTTCGTGACAACTTCGTAACAATTTGGTAAAGTATTTTATCGCGCATAATTTATGGATTTCGAGTTTATTTTTATTAGATACAGACACAGACCACAGAGCTTTGCAAGCAGCGCCGACGACGTCGATAATTTCACGTTCTTTGGCGTTCAATTCTGATATTCGGGTTTTTAACAACGTGATCGATGGTACCTCTAATAATGAAATCTGTCGAAAAATCAGCTGTCAATTAGCAATTTTGGTCAAGATTCGGAAGATAGTATTGAGACATAAGTAATCACTCTCAACTGATGCTTTTCATTTTCAAATTCACACCCCCCTCTACGTCTGTGCTTTTCCTGACTCGTTGATTCACTCTTAACAAATATTCTACTCCGGGTCTATCTCGTCCTCCGTGATGATCTCTATTACTCATATCGAACTATGGTCTCCTCTATACGAACCACTTCGAAGATTTCAAGACCTCGTCTCTACCATGAGGGTTCTCTTAATAGCTCTAGTCAGCTCTTGTTTCAGACATGGCGATTTGAGTCGTTTAGAAACAAAACCAGCTCAATCCATTTTCACATATTATGTTACAGGACACAAGAAAAAACAGGTGCGCATGCGTAGATGAGTGAATTTTTGAATCAGGGTACAGTCATGTCCTGCATAAGACCCAATCACGAGTTTCAACTAATGTCGACGAGGTGGCCTCAAGCAAGGAAAAGGAGGTGGATCGAGCTGGTTTTGAAAATTTTTTCGATTTCTTCGGTATTGTTTTAATGAAAAACCACGCGCACAGTTGCTGCTGCTTAGCTGTGACGCTGACGTCATAACCTATTAAAATCCGCGAAAAAGTCATTTTCAAAAAAAAGGGGATTGAGCTGGTTTTGTTTGTAAGCGCCTCATTTGCCGCATGCTGAACTGGTAAAGCTGGGGAAATATCAGTTGGTTTTTATTAAAGTACTTCTTGAGCCATTTCTAGTGTCTCTATACAAGGTCATTCGCTTTAGTAGCATGTGAAACGTTCTGAGTCTTTCAATTAGTGTCATCAAATTCATTAAGGATCAGCGCTGCTTATTTTCGAAAAATCAGCCCTAAATTTGAGCAATTTCGAGACCACTCTGAGAAAATAATCGGCTTAAGAACAGCCCCGAGCCTGACAAAAAGATCCCGTCGTTCGCTTGTTAGTTTTAAATTTCGAAAAATGCAACCCTCAAGGTCAAATTCAACATTTCCTCAATCAATTTGCGTTCGAAGTTTCGTAAAATTGCATGTCACTCAAAAAGCTGTCAAGGAAGTTGGGGGTGGGGGTGTCATTCAAAACAATTGGAATGCGGATTAAATGCAACCCTCAAGGTCAAATTTAGCATTGCCTCAATCAGTTCGCGTTCGAAGTTGCGTAAAATTGCACGTCACGCAAAAAACTGTCAAGGAAGGATGAGGGTGGGGCAGTAATTTAAAACAATTAGAATGCTGATTAACTATCTCGAGCCTCGCGTCGACAATTATAATAATTTACCCCATCTTTGTTTTATAAGCAAAATAATTAAGACTATTATTTTTTATAGGGTTTCTCTCTCACAGATTTTACAGTTGCACCATCTGAAGATCTCTTCATCTTTCCATGATTGTTTATGTATCAAATTTCTTAGCCACGGACGAAGTTGTGTGAAGTAAAAGTAGTTCAACACAATAGACCTGCAAGAATTTTCCATTTACCAGTTTAGGTAGTCCACCAGTTTTACGGACAATTTTACGAGTTTTCTTCACTTTGCACAGATTAGCTATGATCTCAGCGGAAAGCTTCTGAAGAGTACAAATTTTATCATCTAGAATAGTGATAATGCCAGGTATTGCTCCTAAATCAGTAATAGTTTTGGCCGTATCCTTATTGCGAGTTAATCGTTTCAAAATCATCAACGTTGCAATCTGCTCGAGAGGATGAACCCAATTACTTAATATCTGTAAACGTAGGAAGGAACTCAAATATGAATACGACTACTGTTACCTTACACTTGCGGTTATCAATTTCTAAAAGGTTAACGAGTATTTGTAAGCCGTCGGTACTCTTTATCGCTTCTTGAACGGTATCACATTCCAAATCTTCGTCTTTCAAACACGTGAGCGCGATTATTGTAGCTGTAATGTTACCTGTCTTAAATAAACAATACCTATTTTTGTATCGAACAATAATATTTCGTCATATATACACTATAGATTCGTCATCACCTCCGCTAAAATATGAGAAGCTAACAAAAACTGGTTCATGTACGACGACATCGCCTCCTTCGATTTTTGACTTTTGGATCTTAATTTCCAGAGCCTGTACTTAGACTTACCTTCAAGTACCGAATAAGTTTTTGTGCGTGCGAGAAGATGGATGCGATATCACTCGAACTTTTTTTTTCATTTTTTATTGCTATTTTGACAGACTCTTCTTCAGACGATTCACTATAGCTGGACGATTCGGGGCTGGGTGGAAACTCTCTGATTAGTACGACGTTCGCTTCGTTTACGTAATTTTTATTCCCGGAGTTGACCGACTGCCTATTGACTTCGACTTCATCCAAGTCCATCATCGTTTTTGCGTATTAATTGATCAAATATTAACGAGACAGTCTCTATTTTCGGTGTCGAGCTCATAATTACACCTTACATTCATCGCAAAAACAACATATCACGATCTTAGAAAAAAAAAAGTTCTGTGATCGCGTGTTATCGTCATTATTATACACCCACGTTTGAACAGCGCTCGTGAATGTTTATCGAATAAACACTTCGTTGCTAAGTCCATAATTCATACCTGGAAGTATCTAATTTAAAAGAAAACAAAATATTCTTATTAAAATACGCTCGATAATAATTACATTGAACAAAAATGTTTTCAGAATTTGTTGATTGAATTATAAGATTTCGGAGAAAAATTAACATGATATAGTCAAGCAATGGCATCTATGGTAATATAAGATTCTTTTTCACTCCAAAATCGGTGGAGTTCTTTTATTTCGCTTTTCAAAATGATTATGTTGGTGAAATTCATACTACAAAGATAGACGCAATTTTTTCAAATCAGTCACCGCGGCGTGCGGCGAGATGGGACGTACTTTCTGGCGCTATCGTGGGAACAAAATGCGTAGATTTTGAAAGATGGAGAGCTAATTTTAAGAGACAGAAGTCATCGAATTTAGAAGAGAAAAATGTACTTTAAAATCGTCTACCTATTTCCATTCCTGAAATACAACAAAAAAATACTTTTTTAGACGATGTTGCGAACCATCCTCCTCTGAAGCTTTTTGCCGAACGAGTAGATTCTGCAGAGTTTTAGCTCGTAACCTATTTTATGGAGTGTTATTGGGGGGGGGGGACAACCCTTTTGAAAACTTATGGTATCGAGAAAGCAGAGGCTATTTGGGAAAGAATTGTCAAAGAAAATGTACAGGAACCTCCTGACCTATTTTCGGGACTCGAACAATACTGCCCATTCAGTCTTATTCGTAGAAGGGAGGAAGGATTTGGAGAAGTTACAGCCAATGAACAACACAGTAATGGGGCGAGTGAATTTAAAAATAAGAATCAAATTTCTGTTCTTATAGGAAAAATTTTAACGAGTAGAGTCGTGTTCTTCGCTATCTTCTGGTAGAACCAAATGAATGAAGATCATATTTTATGTTTACTATAATTATTATTGTGTGTTGAGTCTCCGCTCGTTCGCCCCCAATTTCAGCCCAGTATGACTGTCTGGTGGTCAGGCATACTTCTTTTGGAAGTACAGTCCTTATTTTTAGCTGAATGTACCACCGTGAAGTCTGTACTTCCAAGTGTACTTCTTTTGAAAAAGTACAAAGTTGAAATACGTAATAACTACTGTAGCAAAAACATCGCGCGATCGACGTACCTTAACCAGCGTGTACACGTATGAAAGAACTGTAGGTATACCACCATTCATATTACATCTTGCAACTCGCACTGCAGGTTTACATGCTGGTAAGGGGACGTTACTACGACGTCATCATGAGCTTGTCTCTGTAGAAGGGATGTTAGCTGCTGTGCGGTGTCACAGGTTTTTTCAACGACTTAGCTTGAGTCCCGCCCCCTCCGTAAATCTACCCCTGCAGAATAGTGAGCTTACAAGCTCCGCTCGTTTGCTATTATTCTCATAGTAGCCCCAACAAGTCTCCACTTTTATGAATGATATTGATAGTAATATTACTAGAAATCGATACAACTGACACATCCAGTTTAATAATCATATTGAGCAAAACTCACGCGTTGGTAAACGGACTTGAACGTGGAGTATAGAGAACCTGTTTCATGGGAAAGAGGGCAACTTGGAAAAATTTCGACTTGACAAAATTTCGTTCAAGCCCCCTTCTATCATAATATCACGAAAGCCAAATTTATCAAGTCCGTCTCGTGTAGCTATAGGAAGTACAAATTTTTCCATCCTGTAGTCTCAAGTTGGTTTGAGTCGCCGGCCGGTGGACACTGGCTGGCACATTTCAAACATTTTTCGCGAAATAACGTCCCATATAACGGGCTTCCTGTCGACAAATTTTCATATGTCCTAAATTAGGTCAACGTCATTGATGACATCATGGTCAAGTCCAATTCCGTCTACAGTATGAGCCCAGTATTCTGCATCGTTTATCTCCTCTTTTCCAAGTCATTTTATTAATGTAATTGATGACGTCATAGTAACAAAATTGTGTAGCCAAATCGTGAAGGTCTTTCCAAGAATAATTCTTATAAGCATGCCACTTTGTACCTCTTCTGACACACATATGTTTTTGGGCTGGATGTCATTCAGAAATCTGTGTAACGTCACGTAACGCTTTATGCCGTTATCAATGGCCTTGAACTACCTCAGGGACTTGTAAAAAACACTCACGCAGTCGCGTGAGTAGTACACGACTTTTCTTCCCACAATACAAAAAACATTGAGAGAGTCACTCCCTCTCTTTAAATTAAATACCAATGACCTGTCAATCATGTCAAACATTTGTAGAATAAACAATAAAACTCAGTTTATAAATTCTATCACTACGATGTCACATCAACAGATAACAGAGTAAAAATACCTATAATCCAATAAGGAAACCTGAATTTTGTTATAATTTAGGCTAAGAGTCATCTAAAACCTACAAAACGTCTCCAGAAAAACCACTCCCCCTCCCCCTGTCCAAACTGCTACGAGGCTATAACAGTTGTTTCTAATAAAAAAGAGCTCTACAATCATTTTTTCCCATACCTTATTCTTAGCATATTATTAGTCTAGTATACTGTATATTAGGATGAGTGGTTCAATTCTTTATCACTTCCGATTTCTGGTATCTCTTAAAGCTATCTCGAGCTGCTATTCCTCTCGTGCACTCATAAATTGCCTTCACGCTATCATATCACCATTTTCTATGCACACTCCACCCCAAAATTCTTCATCTGGGAATCCAGCTACAACGAGATCCCGAAAAACTAAAAAAATCGATGTCGAAACGAAAGAAGCAACCAATCACCCAATAGTCAACCCCTCATTCCTTCCCTCACGCTTCAACCATTCCAAACGTATTAATCAAAATACCTCAATTTTCTAGCTAGAAAATTCGGTAAAAATATATAGCACCCAAGCCCGGTTTACTCGTTAGTCTAATCTCAAATCTCACTCAAAAAAGCCAGTCCAAATTGAAAATAATCTTTCCATCTCTTTTGACACCTCAAATCAACTATGAACCACTATTAATTATGTACCCATACATGAAAAAATGACAAATAAATCAATTATTAATTAAGAGTGAAATCACCCAGGTAGTCTCGCATCAGCACACTTGATGAAGATTAAAAAATTGTACTTAATCATTCAAACTCAAGGTTTTCACTAAAATCAGTCGAATAACAAATTAAGAAAGATAAAACGTGAACCCACATTTTGGTCCTCATCCCAACGAAATTCAAGGCAAGAGGAGGTCATTTTAGCTCGGCTGGGAATAGGCCACACTCGTCTTACTCATACTTATCTTCTCACTAATCTCGCTCCTCCATCATGCCCTCACTGTCTCCAAGAAAATTTATCAGTTGATCATTTTTTCTCATGCCCCGTCCTGCAACCCACTCGAACCTCCCTAAATATATCTTCCAATATCAATGCAGCACTAAACAACAACTCCGAAACCATCGACTCAACCCTAACTTATTTACGCACCACTCAATTCTACAACTTCATATAATTCACCAACAAATTCCGTTCGATCGCCACTCAATTCCACCAATACGTACCTAATTTAACCTAATTCAAGTAATGTTCTAAAATAAGATTGTAACGCCGAGCAAATAACCCTCGTGCAGTTTATAATGCTCGTAAAATAATAATAATAAAAAAAAAAAAAAAACTATCGAGTATGACTAAGAATAATGAAAAATAGCTAGAAAAATGAACAACTCGCCATTGCCACTATCCGTTCAAAAATAAATCTAACAAAACAAATAAAATTTGACAAAACAAAATTCAACGCTCTAGGGGCTGTGGGAAGCGAGATACAAGTGTACTAAATTTGAACGAAAAGGTTTCATCGGAAATAAAATCCAATGAACCTTTGGTAAAGAATGAACAAAGAATGAACCTGTCGAATGATGAAAGGTTCTTCACAATACACGTACTGATAATGAAAGTGGTAAACGTATAGGAAAATCCGCTTCTCCTAACGTAAGCAGCTACTCGCAGCTATTCGTAAGAAGCTACTCGTAATAGTGAAAAATTTTTCAACAAAAGTAAAAATTTCTCGAGAACTACTCATCCGATCCTCAAAAAAAATGCAGGTGCACATCTTCAAATATAATACTACAGTATGGCCGAGTTACAAAAAAATCCATCGGGTAGTTTCGGAGGAGTTCCGCGGACAAAAAGGTACTCGAAATACTGCAAAATTTCTCAACAAATTGAAAATTTCTCGAGAACTACTCATCCGATTTTCAAAAAAATTGCAGGTGCACATCTTCAGATATACTACTACAATATGGCCAAGTTACAAAAAAATCCATCGGGTAGTTTCGGAGGAGTTCCGCGGACAAAAAAATCTTATATATATATATATATATATATAAGGAAACCTGAAATTTTTTTTTATGCTAGTTGTGATCTAAGACCCCTAAAACGTCGAGAAAGTTCATTGCCCACTCCCCCTGTTGACCTTGCTACGGGTGTAATACCTCACTTTTCTAGTTAGAAAAGTCGGTAAAACGACGGCTTCCTCAAAGAAGTTAGATGAGGAATGTAGGGAACCTGTTCTATGAGTCAAATTACTTTTGGTATTGAGAATTCAAGAAAGCCTAGACCTAATATTATAAAGATAGTATAAAATAGGACGTCATCAGTGACCTTGACGCCAGAATACTGCATGGAGTGGAAGAAGAGGGTAGAAACGCTCGATGACGTCATCTGTACCCTTGACCTATTTTAGGGACGGAAATTTTTTTGAATTGACCCTGTGACGTCACGATCTGATTCAGTTTTCGCCGGACGCGGACGGTGTACAACAAATTTTTCAAAAACAAACCATAGAACAGGTTCACTGTTAATTTTCAACCTCTAGCCTTCATTTTATTGGCCTAATAATTATACAGTACACTAGCCTTATACTATACTAAGAATGGAGCGGAGCGAGTGCGCCCCGAAAACTAATCAGCTTAAAATATCGTATACTAGACTTATCCTAGGTTCATAATATGGGCCTATAATGAAGGCAAGTCTTACTTTAGCAGCCGAATATAGATTTGATATTTCGATACAATCGAGATCGATGTATCGATAAAATTAAAAGTCCCCTCCTATCATATACAGCTCGAAGGTCGAAATTTTTCCAAGTCCCTCTCCTATCATATTAGGCTCAAGAGTAGAAATTTTTCGAAGTCCCCTTCCTATCATAAATAGCTTGGACGTCGAAATTTTCTAAGTCCCACGTTTTGCCTACCAGCGCCCGGCGCCCCTCATTTTTCTTCAAATCACCCTCCCATAAAACAGGTTCCCTGTTGAAAGACGAGGGGGCAGGGAATCTGCTTTATTAAAAATATAGATTGTGATGTCACAGGCCCGGACTTTGGAGCTATACATAATGGGAGAGTAATTAGGGAAAAATTAGATGCCATTGCAGAACTGCAAGCGGGGAACCCGCTGTCCCGAGTCCCCCAAAGCCTGAAGTTTTTTCAAGTCCTGAAAATCATGACGCGATAACTTGAACGCGCTGCAATTTCAAGGAAGCCGTCGTCTTTTCAAGTCCCCCTCCTATCATATATAGCTCAGAGGTAGGAATTTTTCCAAGTCCCCCTCCCCTCTCGGTGACGTCATCAACCTCGCTCGCGCCCGCGGACGAAAATTTCCTGGAAGTACCCCCAACCAAAGGGATAGCGGGTGCCCCGCTAAAAAAATTGGATGCCATTGCAGAACTGCAATGGCAGCGGGTAACCCGCTGTCCCGAGTCCCCTAAAGCCTGAAGTTTTTCCAAGTCCTGAAAATCATGACGTGACCACTTGAACGCGCTGCAATTTCAAGGAAGCCGTCGTCTTTCCAAGTCCCTCTCCTATCATATATAGCCCGAGAGTCGAAATTTTAATAGGGAACCTGTTTAATGGGGGGCTTTTTGAGAAATTTGCCGTGCGCTGTTCGCCGTCCAGCAAAAAACTTAGAAAAAGAGGGGGACTTGGAAAAAATTTCGACTGTCGATCCATATATGAGAGGAGAGGGACTTCTTTTTCAAATCCTTTAGATTGGCCAATAAACTGAAGTATCATCACCTACTGACTTTATTGTTTAAACTTCTTTTTTTTTTTTGGTGGGGGGAGGGGTTGAGAGATTCTGAATTCTTACGTCGCATATTAGCAGTTATGTATAGTACATTGATTTTGTTTACAACCGTTTATCATAAAAACAAAAATTTTTAATTAGTCTTCTCTATGGATCATTGATATAGAGAACCGATTCATTTATTCGGATAAAAACTGAGACATCGTGTTAATAAGTTTCGAAAATAATTGCTCACAATTGAGTGTAAATGCGTAATATAATATTAGTTTGGTATCAAAAAGATTCGAAAATTTGTTTACAAAACAGTGTTTATTTGTTTAGATGGAAAATTATTAATTATTTTGGGCGTTTACCGAGAGATTTAGAAAAAAATGATATTTTTTTATTTTACTTTCAAATATATTTCTTCTACAATATTTGTCTAGCCTATAATGATTTATTATTGGATAGTCGAACATGAAAAAGAAAAAATTACGTACCTATCAGTTGATCGAGATATGTATTGATGATCACAGTAAAGTTCGTGATTACCTAATTAAACTCGCCAGAATGGCTTGAGCAATTAATATACGATCACGATGAAGTCAATCGGATGAAGAACGATACGATGCTATCGTTCGAACAGTATCGCGATATTTTTATCGGTGGCGGCCTTGTCCACATGATCCTCGCGTGAATGAGAAAAGGCAGTGACGAAAGTGAAAGTTTGTCGAATAAAATGTCTACGACATACACAGACCACAGAAAAGGATGGTAAAAAGGTATACGTGGAAGTCGTTGAACTAGAATCTGAGGGACTGTAGGAGTTTCTGAAAATTTCAAAAATGATGCGAATGAGGAGAGTGTAAAGGACCGCGAATTCGTCATAAAGTATGATTATTGAATGATTGACCGGAATTATTATGAATTACTTTTAAAAACTTGGAGCAACTTGACACGACGCGAACATATTATTCCGATGCTGCTTTACGAAGCGAAGACGAATACAGAAGTATCAAGATGAAATCTGATCTTGTAGACATAGAATGCTTCCATTAATGTGTCACCAATACTTGTAAAATATCAAACTATTTGTACTAACCAGGTAAAAAAAATTAAATTAAATATTAAAAAAATAAATTTCCTTTTTCGAATTCCAACGTAGAAAATATTTTCACACACTGCCAATGAATTCATCGAAATTAAAAGCACGTAGTGATCATAGATAAGATAGAGTTAGATTTTTCGGATACCTACGTACCTACAATAAACACAATAAATATACGACATACGTAGTAGAACAGTAGTAATCGCTACTTGTGTACCAATTAGAAATTCGTTTCAAATGAAGACGAAGTCCAAATATGAAGTCTTACCTACTATACCAAATCATCACAAGTAAGTTTGAATCTTGCGTACATCAATAATGCAGTCCCCAACCTGGTGATTCAACGAACTATTATGTTTTGAAGACACAGGATGGACCACAAAAATTTTATATCATAGGTACAGCGAACTCATTCGTAATTCTGTTATTTTATCATAGTTGGACTAGTTGGTACGGATGATTTGTTATTTCCCTCCTCGGACGAAAAACTAGAATTCGCGTTTGAAGATGGAAAAGGACGACTTCACCAAAGTAGGTACCCCATTATATTGAGATCAAGGGCTCATCTGCGAGCAATTTGCGAGCCTGTATGAAAAGTTTGGTTTGATAAAAGCTAGTTTCTAAAATAGATTTAGAAAAGCACCGTCGGATTTATTTCCTCATTATTAAAACAAATTCGACCCATAGAACAGGTTCCCTGCGATCCTTGTTCAACATCGTTAAGGAAGCCTCAATTTTTCCAAGTCCCACGTTTTGCCGGACGGCGTTCCTCCACCATAAAACAAGTTCCCTGCTAAAATTTATAGAACAAGAAAACCTGGGAAAATATTGACTCAAGAGGCACATGTAGGGACACAGTCTTGAAAGAGGCGGGAGTTGGCTGATCTAAGACCAGAGGAGACTTCGAGTCACGTACATCTTAATGAATAGATTTATACTCGTATAACTGATTGAAGAAGGGGTATATTGATAGGTTATTCTAATTTTTTTTCTTATGGAAGAATAAAATTGGGTGAGGCTTATGTGTTGGAGGGAGAGGGTTATCAGTGCTTGAGAGGGGAAGAAAGCAACATTTAGGGAAGAGCGGAGAGGTGTAAGTAGAGGGCATAAAAAGAAATGTCCTACTGTTAAAGTTTCTTCTTCGCAGTCAGGACAGGATGGGGAGCTAGAAGATCAGGGTTGATGAGTTAGGAACGTGTGATTCGGGTATGACCAGTTCTTAGACGGGTGAGCACAACCTCTTCCTGTCTAGGACTTCTAATAGAGGTGGAGCAGGGTATGGGTGTTTGTTTAATTCTGAGAAGTTTGTTAGATGCTTGATTTTTCCAAAGTGATTCCTATTTTTGAAGGATGAATGATTTTTGTGGGTGTAGTCAGTTATTTTAGCCAAGGAGGTGGCGTTATTGGCGGCTCTATCAACTGCATCATGATCAGTTAGATCAATATGACTGGGGATCCATATGAACGTGAGAGTTAAGGTTGAGTAATGTGAGGTGAATGCGTTGGATGAGGGGGTAAGTGCTATAGATGTCCATTATAGAGTGTAGAGGAGAAAGTGAGTCAGCAAGGAGAAGAAATTTTCCATTTAGAGGGAGATGAGAGAGTCGGGAAAGGCAGGAGAATATAGCCATCAATTCAGCTGTGAGTACGGGTGCAGTATTAAGTATACGGTGGGAAGTTGGGCATCCATTTAAGCAGTTTTATTCAATTTTTTAGATCCGTCTGAAAGTGAAGAGTAAATTGTGTAACCAGGATACTCTCGTATCAACTTTGATTTGAGGATTTGTGTAAACTCGAGAAGAGCGTCCAAGGGAGGGATTTCAATGAACTTTTCACTTAACCATGCAATAGACTCGCGACTACTTGATTATGCTGTACCTATAATACTCAGTTTTACTAATTATAATTTTTCGTATAGTTTCCATAGACCCAAAGGATATACCTCACGCCAATCTTTCAGTCATACTAAATTGGCTCCAGTGGACGGATGCGTTGAAGTCAAGTTTGAGAAAAATATCGAAAAATGGATCGGATCGCGAGTACGTGTACAAGTGCATGTTACCGGATGACAGTGGGAAAGCTCGAGCTGACGACATTCCTTTTCCGGAGCGAGTCGAGGAATCGATCAAACTAATCGAAGAATTCGAACGGGATATAGAGATAGAGCTTCGTAAGCCCGAAAAAGAATGGAATTATCCGGTGAAGAAGGATTCGGTGGTGCCGCATGATTCACGGAAATCTAATTAGCTTCATCAACGTCCATCAATATTTTAAGCTCACGCTGATTTTGTTCTCTGAATCGCAAATTACACGCATTATATTTTTCTCTGTGTATAGTTCTGACGACGTCAATTTTGCCCTTTTTGCCGTGATGTACAAATTTTAATATTTCATGTTATTCTATATTTTTACAAAATTTTGTCTATCACATCCGCCCCTTTCTCTGAAACGAAAATAGGTGTTTTTTCCTTTTTAAAGCCGGTATGTAATCATTCAATCTCCGCCCCCCCCCCCTCCTGGAAACCGTTCTGATCGGTGTCGTAACTCTAGCATTCTAACGAGAAGAAACATATTTGTCTACTTATTGCCTTCAAGTTTTACACACAATCACTTTGTAGTTATGTCCTGCCTCCGGAAATGCTTGGAATTTATGTTGGAATTTATGACAGTACTTTGCATCCTTAATTTTACAATATTACAGGAAAAAAGTAGACAAAAACTTTCTGCTTACGGGCAAAAAGAATGTAGTGCAGTGCAATGAATATAATTATTTAATTAGAAGGGTAGGTTGAACTACAGCAGTTAGAGGAGGGTGAGACTAGATTGGATATTATAGGGAAAGTATGCCAAAATTGTGACCATTCTTGAGAGCTTGAGAGATAGAGGAGAGAACTTGAGGCGAGCAATGAAAGTAAAGGAGTTGAGGGCATAAGAAGATGCGTTCAATTGTAAAATTTTCTTCAAGCAGGGAGGGCAAGAGAAGGAAGATAGTATGTAAGAATGTTGCATGCGTAGACTACCCTTAGACTAAAGAGGATGACTTCTCATCTGGAGCTTCTGCTAGAGACTGACATAGGAATGGGACTTTTCTTAGTAAAGAGGAGTTTGTTGTAGGGCTAACTCGTCCAGGACTTATGCCGTCGTTGTATGATGTGCGCATTACGTAAGAGGGATATGTCTGTAACTTTCGTGAAGGCAGTAGCGTTTTTAGCCGCTTTGTCAACGACATCATGTTCTGGCAGATCATATCCAGGTATTCATAGAAATATTATGTTGATCATGATAGAGTAGAGTATTGACCATATTATAATATGACTTTTTTTTTGAAAGTAGGGATTAGAGTTGTAAAGGTCTAATAGTGAGTGAAGTGAAGAGGATAATGAGTCAGTAAGAGATGGGAAATTGGTATTTCGCATTGGAATTGAATGAGATGAGAAAGACAGTCAAAACGGCTAGGCGCATCCATTTGCAGATTTAGATTTGTCCGAGGGGCAGATGGTAGGATCAGAATATTCTTGGACCATGTGAGCTGGCTGGGATTGGAGATTTGTGTGATAGGGAGTTGAATGGAAGGTTCATCGTAAGTCCAGAAAGGCGGGAGCGTGAATATAGGTTGCAATAGGTTAACTGAAAACAATTGCTCGAATTAGAAATAGATTTGTTTCTCAGGTTTTTGTGAGAAAAATTGTATTGTGGACATGGGAAGAAGTGGGAATTGAGAAACTAAGGCCAAGAAATTAGAGGACCTCAGGAGTCTACGATAAAAGAGAGGCTATTTGGCGGCTGCTGTACATAGGCTGAGTTGGGGACTTGTACGCAGTGCCGGATTAAGATGTGCTGCCACCGTGTGCAAAATTTTTTATGTCACCCAAATGAAAAAATTTCCAAAAATTTGCCGCCCTGTGCAACTGCACATTCTGCACACCTGGTAAACCCTGCACTGCATGTACGGAAATTACTCCCAGTGTTATTCTGAGAAAATGAGTTCGTATGAGATCCAGAAGTTTGAGAATTGATTTGGTAGCTAGATTGTAAACGGGTCATGGTGTGAGGGATATCAGACGCCCCGAAAATAGCGCAATTCGAATATTGGACCGCAGCCACCGGCAGAATTAGCAAAAACGGGGAAATCGACGGCGACCGCGGCCCGATGATATTATCAAGGAGATCAATAGACGTGCAACGAGGTATTGGCCAGAGCCTACAGTCGAGCGTATATAAGGAGTATCATTGGAGGATTTGACCATCAATCGTGTTCCCGAGAAACATCGCATCATCTTCCGCGTTATACAACAGCCAAAATTTGTAACGTAACGTAATTGTCAGCATAATAGTGAATGGGTAATTACGAACATTGTTTCGTTTTTATGTCATTAAAACTAATCCACAAAAGCATGAAGTTATTGGGGTTTCTCGATTTGAATATTATAACGAAGTAAGAAGCATAGTTCAAGAATTGATGAAGTTGAGCGATTCCTATTTCATATCTTCTATGATCTGTTTGAGGGGCAGGAGATTCTTTTCGGAATTCTGGTATTGATCCTAGATGAAGAAGGACAGACGAGTCGGTACGAATGATTCATTGACAAAAGAAGAAGGCAATCCTTTTCTAGAGTAGTTTTACCCAGGTATGAATCATAGAATGGTATACTCGCTTATACTATGATGGCTGAAGAAGAAGAGGAATACGACAAACGATCAAACTGACTAAGAGAGTTCTCACCCATGATATTTCCAACTTTAAGGATTTTCGAAAAGCTCCGCAAAAACATAATTTCTAATAGATGACATATTATTACTCTTTTTTTCTAATCAAACTTCTTGCATTTTTAAATGAAATTCCTCGTTTAACATCTTTTCAGAAATCGATATTAGAAAAAAAAAACCGTAATCATATTTCCACGTGTGGAATATTTTGGTCTTCGATAAACGTGGAGCGATACAATCTGTCGAGCGATGAGCGAAACCAAAAATAAAACAAAAACCTCCTTGTACATTTTCCTAAATTAGAAGCACTGATGAGAAAAATTGAAATTTCTAGTTTCAGCTGGATTTCGACGGTCATTCAATCACTCAAACTAACCACCAATACCGAAAACAAGTCCAGAACTATCAACAAAAAGTCTGTCAGAAGATGTTGAGACAAGATAAAGAAAAACAATATTTATACATTAGTACGGTACCCCAAAAACCCGGGTCAATGTGAAGTGGAATTTTATTTGAAAGTTTTTCCATGAGCTATTAGTACCTAGATTATCGAGTTTTGTAGGTATTTCACGAACTTTTATCTTCCCGTCAGGAAAATTTTTTCACCAACGTAAATTCATTCCTAATACTTTGAAATTTTTTATTGTACGAGTAAGTATGCAAGTTCAAGATATTTGGGTATCATCTAACAATATTGCTCTCTTAAATTTTTCATTTTCTTAGACGCCTTCTTTTGCCTTCGCATCTTACTGAAGGTAGAAAAAAATTGTGTATTCATCTTTACCGTTTTTCTTTTCCAAAGACTTAAAATATGCCGACCATGACCAGATTACTGTGGATAGCGTCGATCATGATGATTGTCACATTTGTTTACGCAGGATATCATCCCAAAAAAATTAGCGGTAATATTGGTACTGCAGGTACGTCGATTTGGATGATGTATTTTTTTGATTCCGGTGCGCGTTTATTCTCAGAATATTTTGTACGGAAGCTTGATTGTCGGTAAAGTTTTGGAAACGTTAGAAGTGTTCTCATTTCATCGTACTACAACAGGAACAGTAGAACTCGGAGCTCTTTTTGTTCACTGGTCGCGAGGGGGCTAAGACCTTCTGTGTTAGGGACGATTTTGAGTCCTATCTTTATTTTTAAAAGTTTTCTGACTCTAAATCATATTTTTCAAGAAACCCATCTCTTTTCGAAACCTCCTCCACCTCGGGTACTTGAGGTCAACTGCAAAAATTATCCCAAGGTCTCAAACTAGGCCTGAGCTCCCCGTCTCTCTTTGGATATTCACGGTCACCTTCACAAATTTTTAAAAGGGAATGTGTTCTACGGGAGGGTTTTCGAGAAATTCGCCGTGCACCGTCCAGTGAAAAACTTGAAAAAAATTTCGACTCTGGAGCATACATGATAGGAACTGTTAAAACTCGGGCTATAGAAGAGGACTTGCAAAAATTTCCAGTCTCGAGTACTATAATTGTGAGGTGGAATAAGAAAATAGGGTGAAGGACCAAAAATCCACAATTTCACGTTCTTTCCAAAATGGTACTGATTAGAGGGCACGTAACAAACCTCCTTCAGAGTATAAACAAAAACGCTTGACGCGAATGCCTGTTGGAATTTTCAACTCTCTGTTACGCAATTTTTTGTTTTGGTCGTTAACCCTATTTCTTGATTCCACCTCATAATGATAGCAGGGGGACTTGAAAAAATTTATACTCGCGACCCGTATATATTACGATAGAAGGGGTACTTATGGTGTTTGAAGCATTGCATACCTGTCTCATTGAAGGAGCTATCCAAATGCGGGTCTTATAATGTATTATTTGTGGCTCAGGTCGTGTTGGTTTTCTATGCCAGGTTATTTCAGGTTTAGTTGTTGTTATGTTGTCTGGTGATGGGTGTATCTTCAAAGTGCCTTCATCTTCCGAAATTTTCAAATCATCTTCCAAGAGTTTTACGTTTGTTTTTGGTGCTGGTGGTGATAGCGAAGCTCCCATAATTAGCTTTCTTTTAACTGGCGTCGCGATTTTTGGATTCTCAGGTCGTGGTTGAGTGATTGTGTCTTCAGTGGGTGGTGGTTGGTTTACAGACGAGGCGTCGTTTTTTATAAATCTCAAAGAAAGACTGAGCTCCCACTTCTTGCTGAAAGGACAGTGGGCGGTTGGTGTTCTGCTCAAAAAATCCCCCTGAGACAAGTTTACTGTACAAAAGAGATACAAATACAGAGCCATCAAAACCAAAACTTTGCCTGACCAATGTCTGCAAATCAAACTAGACATCAAATTCAAAATTGTATACCAGCGAATAATTTTTATTGATCAGATAATCTCTGTGAAAAGTTTTTTGTAGAGCCATCGTAAATGATATTAAATTGTGTCGTCAATATACTTAATGTAGTAGAAAACTTGTTTTATGGGAAGGCCATTTGAAAAAAAAAAAAGGCCGAGCGCCGTCCGGAAAAACGTGAGACTTGCAATTGTTATCCAAGCTGTGAATATCTGATTGCGGGGAACTTGAAAATATTTCGAATCTAGAGTAATATTTGATGGGAGGGGAATTGGTGATTTTCGACTTTCGGATTTTTAGACTCCAACGAAGTTCAATTTTTATTCAGAAAAAATGTGTAAACAAAAAGATTCCCATAAGGTACGCTCCTTGTTTGCCTCGATTAACACAGTTAATGAAGGCAGTCCCAAACAGCAAATGAAGTACGCTGTTTTTAGCGAGGAACCCGCTATCCCTTTTGTTGGGGGTACTCTCAGGAAATTTTCCTCCGCGAACGCGAGCGAGGTTGATGACATCACAAGGTTGATGACGTCAGGAGGTTGACGGAGAGGGGGGGGGCGAGACTTGGAAAAATGTTGACCCTCTATCCAATAGCCATATATGATAGGAAGTGGACTTAGAAACATTCCTACCTCTGAGCTATGATAGGAGGGGGACTTAGGAAAATTCCGATTTCCGAGCTATATGGTAGGAGGGGGACTCAGAAAGACGGCGACTTTCTTGAAATTGCAGCGCGTTCAAGTTGTCACGTCATGATTTTCAGGACTTGGAAAAACTTCAGGCTCTAGGGGACTCGGGACAGCAGCGGGTTCTCCGCTGCCATTGCAGATTGCAGTTCTGCAGTAGCATCTAATTTTTGTTTTTCTTTTATTAGAATCTTGCCCTCAGGACAATGCTGATGGAGAAAATTTTATTGGAAGTGATCCGATTTGCGCGAAAGCAGCAGCGGTAGTTGGCGGAGTAACGTACAATAATGGTGGGTTTGATGATTGCGAATATTTCCACATCCCTGCAGGTTCGTGTGGAAACGAAGACCTTCAAATCAACGCAGTCAAATGCTATTGCTCCAATGGCAAAATTTTGTTGGTGCAAAAAAATGGTGATAATTATAATGTTTATCATGGATAATAAATAGAGGCAAGGTTCTCATTTCATTTGTCTAACCTAAAAGATTGAATAGTTAATTGTAAAGCTTATTTTTGTACAAGCAAGTCAGACGTCAACAGTCCAAATAAATACACGATTATTGATATAAATCCATCGACTTCATTTCAATTAAAATTGCACGGAATGACGGTACGATTTATGTTAGTGATCGTACCCAGTTCATACACACATGTACTTGAATGTTGAATACAATTAAGTTGGAAGTGATTCTAGAATGAAGACGTTATTGATAAAACCTAGAATGTTGTTATATATCAAGAAGTCAAGTACATACGCGAAAAATAGTTGTAATCGAGCAAGAGTTGGGCTACCGGAATACTTATACAAGAAATTCCCAGAAACCAGAAGATATACTGGATATAAGAAAGATCCGTGTTCTATTCTAGTTTATAAGTTAGCTTGCAAGAGAACTTCTAGGTTAACTTTATCATCAATTGTATCGCTACTGAAGAACAAGGTCTTAAACGTTGGTTCTTATGGTAACACTGTGATCTTTATTTAATACCATTTCTTCAAATTCTCGGTTGTCCAGAAACTTGTTTAGATGGAAATATTGATCATAAAGTAAACCATTTGGTGACCTTCCAGTACAGTTCATTCATTTTGTTTTTAACTTTCGATCTTTCGGCTTGAATCTTGGTGCGTTTCATTGATACACTCTTCTTGGTAGCCTCACCTCGTTTCATGCATTTGCTTCTGAACTAATCCTTCGCATGGATGACTCTCAGTTTGGCCTTGGTTTTCAGGAACTTGAAAACCTCAATGATCATGTTTGGTCTGTTTTCATTGGAACTTATTTTGAGTGTGATGGAAAGACTGAATAGATTATATATTTTCTGTGGCTTAAATAGTAGATCTTCGTGTCACTCACGACCAAATGCTTGAGCTATATCCAGGAACAGGCCACAACAATATTTACGACCTTCGAGAGCTTCAATGATTTTACGGATTACGACGTGAGCTTGTTCTATATAGCGGCGTGTTAGCGTCGAAAACCGAACTGGAAGTCTGGGATTAGCTGTTTTTCTTTAATTAAGGGTAGTAGTCTCTCAAGTAGCAGTTTTTCGAAGAGTTTACTCATTACCGGCAGTAGAGACACTGGGCTATCGGCTGGTTTATTTGGTTTAGAGACTATATTCCTCAAGTCGGACGGGAAGCACTTAAATTTCAAGATGTCGTTGTAGATGATTGTGAAGTGGATTACACCTTTTTGCTGTAACTCTTTTAGCATGTGGCCTGTTGTATGTTTCTTGTGAGTTTTTGTAAATCGCTTCACCTACTCGTTTGGGTGAGAAGTATCCTGAGCTGCCGTCGCATTGACGCCTCTCGTATAGCAGAACGTCCAGGTCTGAGTGCGTATCATTAAGTTGAAAAGTACGCTGAAAATATCTGCCAAATTTTTCAGCCCTTTCTTTCGCGGTCCTCGCCCAGTTTCCGTCCTCCTTTCGAATGGGCTGAATTTGAACGTTTGGTCTTTTGATCCGTTTAGCCGCTTTACACAAGGAGTAATCCGTATTAGCAGTACCGTCGAGGTTAGGAAAGCACGTTCGAAATGTTTTATTCTTTATCTCAGCACTTTTTGAGTCATCTCTTAGGTTAGTCGGTTGAGTTTCTTTTTATCTCGTACAGCTTTAGTGTTCCGCCATAGTTTCTGAGCTCTTCTTTTTTCTGCAACCATTGCACGAATTTCCGCAGGATAAGTGACCACAGGTTGTGTTACCGGCATAAGATGGTTCGCTGCTTTGGCTGACTCTTATAGTGGTAGGGTAAATTGGCGAACTGCGTGGTCTAGATCGCTTGTAGTTCTGAATTTAGATCGTAGATTAACGCCGACATTTATAATTTCGCAGTAGGATTCCCAGTTTGTGCATGTGTTATACAACCCTGGATTGACCTTTCTATGTATGATGTGGGCGCTCACAGTTACTAGTACTGGTGAGTGATCAGACGATAAGTCATAAATGTTTTCGACTGAAAAGAAAACTGGAGTGAAAAAATCAATCGAATTCGGGCGCTTCGAGATGTCGGTAGGCCAATAAGTCGGTTCACGAGATGACGAAACTTCAGCCTGGATCGCGGTGATCGCTTCCGACCACTCTTCACCTTTAGCCGTAGGCCTCCGAGAGAGAAGCGGTCACCTAGTTGCTTAAATAGCTGTAGATAGATTTCCATCAATAGTCGATGGCGTGGGGGCAGTGAGTAGCTGCACCGGTGGACTCACCAACCACGAGACGTTTCAACTTTTTAAAGAAGAAAAGAATGTAAATCCAGCATCTGTTATGAAAATTCCGGAGGCTTCTTTGGAAAACTACTACCCCCCCTTGAATGAACCAAAATACGATTGAATACAGGAACCTACTCGCTTCTAGGAAATCATTGGACTGAAAATTTATCGAATGCTTCATCTGGTGTCAGCTCGTTTTGGATACGCATAGCTAGTATTCAGTGCTTCATAAGAACGTGCTGCAAATTTTACTTCTATTGCCGCATATGGACCAAGGGGAGGGGGCGCTGCCTCCTTCCGCTTAAAAATTGTTCATGCCTATTCCTGAAATACATATCTCAAAATTGTTTTACCTTTTTGATGGGGTGACGCAGGATCGAGCACTCCTAAAGAAAGATGCCGCACATCGAAAAAGGTTGGGAATCACTGAATTATAGGCATAATGACTGTAAATATTTTCTTTAAAAGTTTAGTTGATCTTTTCATTTCCATTTTTCTAATGAGTACTAGGAGTATTTTATGACCAAGCTGTGCCTATAATGTCTACGATTTAGTAATTAACGATAGAATATGAATTACAATCTCTTATGGAACAGTCATAATCATCAACTAATCCTCAATTTTTCTAAACAAATCATACAATTCTCATTCTTGGCACAAATAATTAGGAGGATGAACGAAAAATAGAAACAGATGAAGCACAAATTTCTCTCTTTTTTTTTCAAAGAGAATTCGTATCTTGGGTTTGTATTATGAAAAAGTATTCATGATACCGTCTATTTTGAAGAAAATGAAACAACACGCAGAAGAATTAGCTATGTTGTTTTTATAAAAATTCACTTGTATATATTTTCGTTGATAATAAATCTAGCGAAAAAAAAAAAAAAAAAAAATACATCGAGATTTTACGCTGATGACAGTTTTAATTATCTGGATAAGGAACTAATCGAGAAAGACCTATTTTTGTAGTGCATATCAACATTGACCTGAGTCAAGGTTTTTTGTTTGATGTGCGCGTGTTTTTGGAACTAGGAAACAAATAGAATGCAGAAGTTGGCATTTTTTCATGAAGTAGGTAACCGAGGGCGACTATCTACTTGATTCTACATTTGTCAAAGACGACAGCTACAGCGTTAATAATCTTCAGATGTTACGAGTACTTAACTCGAAATTATATAATGACTTGAGAAAAGATACATGCATTTGAAATACCGAGTATACAATTTAACATACAATTCAAATTGTATGCAAGAATATTTAAATCGAAAGAAAGAAAGCAACAGTAGCTGTACTCGTGTACGTACTTTAATTCTCGCTTTGGCGCATGCAAGAAGAAACATTTTCGCCAACTCCGAATGATGAGGACAGAAATAAAATCCAATACACGTGTGAGTTTTAAAATTAAATTTAAAAAGTCACTAAAAGATTAGTCAGCATATAGGTACGAGGTCGTTGAACCACGTCGACCGTCGATTTCGAGTCATAGGCAATGTCGACTCAAAATCGACTAAGATTCCACGTTAAATCTACATCTTTACCAAAGCCCATCAAAATATAGTCGGTTTTAAAGGTAAATCGATTGCATAATGACGTCGTTTTGAAGTCGAAATATCATAGACTAAGGAAACATTTTATGCAATATCATGTTGACAACATTTCGACGGCGACTCTTGAGCTACCAAAAATATGATCAATATGAGTGAAATGTGAACAATTCGTGCACCCGATGTCGACGGTAACAAATGGTCGACTACAATATTTTTATTGTTGACTTGGAATTAACTTAAAATGGAAGTCGATTTTGAGTCGAATTAGTTAGGCCGTCGACTCACTATGGGCGTCGTAATTGAGTCAACTTCTGGTCGATAAAAAATTTGAAAAAGTCGACTCGAAATCGACGTCGATTTCTAGTCGACAAAAAATTTGAATTCTGTTTAATGATGTCGACTTGATTTAGACTCCATATCGACCTGTTTGTTTCTGTAACTTTACTACTCGCACATAAGTTGTGTATTTACGGTTATACTTAATGGAGGGATTAATATACTATATGTTTGAGAAGAGAGCTTCCGGTTAACGGCCGAGCCACAAAATCGACCTCATATCGACGTCGATGTAAAAAACTTGTGTACTTTGAATCGACCTGATAACGACGTCGATTCTGAGCCATACAGTGAACCTCTTCATCAGGAATCGACTTGATAACAACGTTGATTGTGGGTCGATTTTGAGTCGGTAGAAAAATGCTTACCTCAAATCGACTTGATAACGACATCGACTTTGAGCCATGCATAGGAAACCAGCAAGTCGATTTACGGTCGACATATCCCGGAACTATTTCGACTGGAAATCGACGTCAAATTTGTGTCGATTACTTATTGAAATGATAGGTCGACGTAACATCGATTAAGAGTCGACATGGTTCAACGGGAGTTTCTAGACAAAATAAACTCGAATGATTGATTTGTTGGTTTGCACAAATTTTACATCAGGATTCATCGAATAATTAGAAATCGTTACAGGTGTACGAAAGGTAGGCTAATCTTCCTCAAATGCATACAACATATTAGTAGGGTAAGCTTTGATGGAAAAGAGAGGGGAGTGGTGGTCACTCCTTTTGCTGCTAGTGTAACAATTTAGCCTGAGAGAGGTGCCCGAATACAAATCTGAGAATGGGGTAGGAGTCGAAAACATACGGAAAAATAAATTAACCCCCCCCCCCTCCCGTAGCTAATCTGATTACTTCTTCTTTTTTCTTCTTGGAAAAATCTACTCATTGATTTCAATTTCACGCATTTCGATGTATCGGTAAAATATGATAATCAATAATAAAAGAAAAATGTTCTGGCGTAGCCAAATGAATGAAGATCATGTTTCATGTCTTTTATAAGGTAGCATACCAGTTCGTCTTTGTCATGCTTGCTTTACCTGATCTGGGAGTACCACCTTCTTGTTTCCCACATGCGAGTAAACCTCCTTCTTGGACTAGTATACGTCTACTTTGGAATATTTCAAGTTGATAGCTTTTGGAAGGCTTACTCGCTCCGCTCGTTCGCCCCTTTCTGGGTTTAGTATGATTCTACTTTCAAATATTTCAAGCTAATGGCTTTTGGGAGGCTCACTCGCTCCGCTCGTTCCCCCCTTCTGGGTTTAGTATGATTCTACCTTCGAATATTTCAAGCTGATAGCTTTTGTGTAGCGAACGAGCGGTACGTTGATATGCATTGTGCATCCTTAGTATAAAACTAGTATGAAGCTATTATAAAGCTAGAAGCTAGTCTATAAACTGGTTGGTGTGAACTCGCGGGATGAACTCGCAAAATTTCAAATTAGGGGTTAGGGCAGTATTAGGCCTAGTATAAAGGAGAGCAGACCTACTATAAACCAGGTTTATACTAGCTAAGACGTAGCCTAGTAGAGGCCTAGACTTGTTTAGGCCTAGTATAAAACAGCGTAGACCTAGTATAAATCTAGTAGTATAACTTCAGTACACTGATCTAGTACAAACTAGGCAGAGCGAACTTGTAAATTTGAATCACCCATGGGGTAGAGATTCGCACGCGCATGCGCACGCGTGGGTGAAGGGGAGGGGCACTCGCAAAATTTCAATTTGGGGTCAGGGTAGAGTAAAGACATGAAACATGTCGAAAAAGTTTGACAAATAGACGCCATGAAAGGATTTGGTGGCCAGTAATATT
This sequence comes from Aspidiotus rigidus, assembly GCA_035079385.1. Taxonomy (NCBI): domain Eukaryota; kingdom Metazoa; phylum Arthropoda; class Insecta; order Hemiptera; family Diaspididae; genus Aspidiotus; species Aspidiotus rigidus. Next base: position 2,072,346 of record JAVHKY010000035.1, read on the forward strand.
TTATAGCCAGTAATATGCAGGTCTACGCCGTCTACGCCGTATGGCGGCATTCTTCTTGCACCCAAACAAATTTTCTTCGTTTTTAATATTAAGTAAAAATTTGTTCCACTCGTAGATAATGTCTATTCTTGGGCAGATAGGATAGCTAGATGAACTGTAAAATAAGAAGGATTATTCAAAAGTGTAACTCGAATAACTTTATTGATAAAGAATCATATTCCTTAAAGGAAAAAACTCTCAGCTCACAATGTGACCCGCTCGAGATTGCCTTCATCAACTCTGTTAATTGAGGCAAACAGGGAACCTGTTTTATCAGAGTTGATTTTGTTTTCTTGTTCCTAAATACTGTTGAAACTCAAAAGAATATCACAAAAGATATTATTTTGCTTAGTAATTAATATGTTAGGTACTCATTAAAGGATGCTGCATTCTATCCATTCTTTTCAGCAACTTGAACAAATCTTCTTCCTCTTCTTCTTCAGTCTATAATATGTAGCCTAAACAATTTCAAACTCCAGCCTTCATCATAATGGGCCTAATATACTATACTAGGCCTATACTAACCAGCATTATACTAACTAGGCCCAATATACATCATGCTTAGTATACAGTATGTATTATACTATACTAACCTGAAACACCTATCATATTATATAGCTTGGAGGAAGAAATTTTTTCAAGTCCCCCTCCTATCATACGTAGCCCAGAGGTAAAAATTTTTCCAAGTCCTACGTTTTGCCTCCCGGCGCCCGGCACCCGTCATTTTTCTTCAAAATACCCTCCGATAAAACAGGTTCCCTGTTAAAAAAGAAAAAGAACTAATAACAGACCAGCATGTTTGTGAGAACATGACCACAAGACCCAAGTATCTCGACTTTTGATTCCCAGACAAGTTCATGGTGATGGTTTTTGATTTTCCCGGGTCAAAAAAGCCACACTCTAGCATTATATTGCCAATAAATTTGGCCTTATTTTGGCCAAAATTTGAGTTATCATCTTGGCTGTACGCGATCCCAATATCTCAAGTAAAGTTTGAAAATCCAATTCTGTACACCAGCACCCTCCCCCCAAAAAATTACACCCTTCTGTTTTACCTTGAAACAAAAATGATATGGGTTTTGCCGCCATCTTAGATTTGGGCCATAAGGAGGCAAAATTCGACTTGGCAACCATAAAACTCGGATTCAGCGAGTGTTTTTACTCTTACAACCAATGGTTGCCCAAATGTCTCAAGAAATGATGATGGAATAAAAAAATTAGCAATTTTCATAATTTGTCCACCAGTCACTTGCGCATCGCTTTTTCGTTCTCGTCTTCATCAAACAAATGGCTTGCGTTGTAAAAATATAATACAAATGATTTAGCGGGAGGACATTTTGACGTCAGACGATTTGGGTGGACAGATGCGATCTTGAACAGGCTATTTGTGCTTACACTAATCTTACCATGTTTCCAGTTGCGGGGACGGATTATAATGAAAAGGCGCCGCTGTAGCTTATTTCAATAATATTTGACAATTCACGCGATCAAGTCGAATTTCTGGAGACATTCCGTCAAAATGTCATTATTTTTTATAACACTTTTTTTTCTTGTGTTGGTGATCGAGAAAAATGGTGCTTACGCGGATTTAGATTTGTCGGAGAGGAGATTGCTGCCGACTTTATATCGCCACAAGATACTACAGTCCCCTCTGTATCGTTTCAAAGTAGTAAGTACAATTTTGTATTCGTCTTAAGAGGCCAAGGAAGACCAGCGGAACCTAAAATACAATATTCTTGATCTTTTCAACCGCAATCGGAGAAAAAAACTTTAGGAAGCATTTTATGTAAAATCAATTTCATTCTGTTTTTGTTTTTTCCTTACACCGTCTACTACGGAAATATCCTCGAGAGAAAAATCATGTAAAAAGTCTTTTGATTCTTCGAAAATTCAAATTTATCTGTATTAGCCCAAGATTAATTCAAAATCGTGAAAATTGAAATGGAAATTTGAGTGTAGAATTTACAAAAATCACACACAAAATTCTTTTTCTTCTGAAAGTAATCGGTTCGTAAAGTATAAAAATGAATTGAAATTCAGTATCAGGCTATTCCACAAGGGTCAGCATTTTTCAACCCAAATCGAAAGCTGAAAATTTTTCGTCATAAACTATGAATCGATTTTTTAAAAAGATGAGATGAAAAGAGGAAAAAAAAGGGTTAATCAAAATTTGACAAAAACAAAACAGAATTGTTTCATACTAATGTCATAGAGATGCTTTAATGTGAGTAGATATGACCACATATGTTCTAGCGCACTGCATTTATTAACCCGCTGCCAAAGACTATAGTTGTGAATTATCAGTAGGCTACATGCGATTGAATAAAAAATAATGCTTGGCAAGTTTTGAAAATGAACTTGTACCGGAAAACGATGTCATCTTGCCGTCGTTAACGAATGATTTCATTTTTATTTCCTTTAGTGCGATTAATAGTTCTTTCATGTTTGGTGATAGAAAATTTTTGACGGATATTCCATTCATTGAAGCGGTAGGGGAGGGGGTATTCGGGTGCAGATAAGTAATATAGAAGCATGAATGAAAATAATACTTGGAGAGGTTTGAAAATATACTCATTTTGGAAAACAAAATTATTTTCTTTTGGAAACAAAGACAATTAAGTAATATTATCATGTAGCCAATAATGAACAAAATGAAAAAAAAAAAGAAGTAGAGAAGTAGGAAAATAAGATAGGATATGCTTTCGCGCTGCGAAAGCTTTTTCATTTCATCACCTCATCGAGACTTACACGTAGTTCATAATTTATTTCCTTTACAGCTTTTCCCGACAAATCAGTCGTTATTAATGGGTTATGAAATACAAGCATATTTTTTGTCTAATACTTTATCGTAGACTCTCAAAACAATCACCTTGACCCCATTACCAGTCGAACAATACAGCATGTACTTGTTTCCGTGCTTTCATAAAATCACAAAACCTTACGATCTGTTCCTGATGAAGCTTTGATCCCTTATTTAAGATTGTAATGTTATTTTCTGCCTTGTAATGATCATTAATAGTTAATACCTTCTATAATACAAACCACGTATTCATTATTTCGCGTTTTTTAGGTCTCTCTCGCATGATGCATTGTTAAAGAGTCAGAATTTTTTCAAGCCCCGTAACCTGACTAAACTTGGGTTGATGACGTCATCAAAGTCAAACGCACTTACAAAAATGTTCTCAGAATGTGCCCCAACAAAAAAAATTGCGTGTTTGCCGCTAAAAATTGACACGCTTTACGAGACGATTAATTGAGCACACCAACGCCTTTGAACTTACTTCAAATTAGAGACGAAAAAATAAAAACATTCGCATGTTGAGTAATGGTTGTCTCATTTTTTACAATTCCAGATACCTTCCGGGAATCTAAAATCACCCAAGAATAATGATGCTCAAGATTTTGAAGCTCTACGTCAGGAGTGTCTTGAAAGTGGAAAACTGTTTGAAGACCCGGAGTTTGATGCTGTTGAATCGTCGCTTTATTTCAACAAATCGCGAGCCTCGAAATATGACGGTATCTCGTGGACTCGACCAAGCGTAAGTAAATTTACGAGATTATCTGATTGAAAATTTGTGAAATTGGATTCGATTTTAAAGAAATTTCGGCTTTTATTTAATGATAATTTACACTCAATATTTACTTATTTCTCATTGAAAACATCAGAAACAAATGTGACTATCTGTATTATTCGAACATTTGTTTTCAAATCGAAAATAGTTTGATTTAAGAGTTTCGAATTTCATTAAAGGATATTGCAAAAAATCCCAAATTTATTGTGGATGGAGCCTCACGATTTGATGTAACGCAAGGGTCAGAAGGTGAGCTACCGTACTATGTATATTTGACATGTTTTTTTTTCTTTTATGTCAACAATAATGACGTTATGTCTCGTTTGTATCATTTTAGGAGACTGTTGGTTCAACGCAGTACTTACTATGGTAGCGGCAAATGAGACACTATTCTCTCAAATTGTGCCAGCAAATCAAAGTTTCGACGAAAAATATTGCGGTATATTTCATTTTAGGTAAAATCTTACCACAAAGTTATTTTGAATTAGAGCTACATGATTGCACAATATGGCTTCCGAATACAATGGGAATGAATTAAGATTCAGATATCTGTCACGTTTTGACTGACATTCCCAAAACAGGCGACTTTATGTGCAAACACACATCGACAAAGTTTCCTACCTGCTTCGCTGCTACACACGAACGCGTCCAAATAGAGACGAGAACTGGATATGCAGTCTGCATCTCTTTTTTCCAGATGAGGAACTCGTTTTTCATAATCACCTACCTCTCCCTTCTCACCCATTTCTCTTCCCACCGCTGATTCTTTATACTGACTAACTTCCTCTCATTCTTACCAATCCTGTTGTTTGACAAATCCTCATTCTCGTACACTCGTAAGTTCATCTTCATTCTCCATCCCTCTTCTACGAATACTGGGACCAAACATGAAGCACTCGACCTTGCCGCAAAACAGTAACTTCGAACACCTTCCATGAGTGATTCTTCTCGCCTCCATCAAATCTTATTACTGCTATCTCATCCAAGTCCTGGCATTATTTCTGGTCCTCCTCATCCTCCAACAAGCTCCAATCTATAAAATGATTCCAGTTCCTATAGCTCAAGCAAAAAAGCACAATTTTACTAAGTACTTTTTGGCCGGACGCCAAATGGCTGACGACAAATTTTTCGAACTCCGCCCCCCTCCCATAGAACAGGATCCTATTAACTCCAATTCCTTGGTCTAGCTTTTTTTGTTTATCCAACAGGTGGTGCAAAGGTCAAATTTCAAATGTTTTGATATTTTAAACTAGTTCTACCATATTGTTTGTAAGTTGCTGTACATTTCTTTTCTCGCTCAAGCACACGAAATCGCTAAAATGACAGAAAAAGTCTTAAGCTTGAAATTAAAAATCATGGTATTTAAAAAGCACGAGATATCCGATTAAACAGAAAACATATTGTGGGTCATTCCTCGCCCGTGCTACCAAATATTTTAGATAATCTTCACGTTGCTTGATAATATTTTTCTCGATTTCACAGATTTATGCAAATGGGCCATTGGATAGACGTGGTAGTCGATGACAGATTACCAATACGGGGATGGGGCAATAGATTATCTTTCGCTGGTTCTTCAACGTCTAATGAATTCTGGAGCGCACTTTTGGAAAAAGCCTACGCCAAGTGATTACAAGTTTAGCTAATTCACTTTGTTTCTCTAGCGGTAGACCGTTTTGAAGACAGGGGGATGATATCGAGGGTCTGGATTCATTAAAAAACCAAATCTGAAACAGTATTTGCAATATTTCAAATTTTGCCTGACTCAACCTTCGTATTCTCTACCAACTAATTTTTTCTTTCTTCCGCCTAGGCTGGGGAAGATATGTGGAATAATAAGCAGTACTATTTATAAATTTTCAGTTACACCGACTTTATTTTTGTACAAGAACACGATATAAACACTTAACGTTTTCAGATTGTACGGATCCTATGAAGGCTTATACGACGGAGAAGATTACGAGGCCATGGAAGATTTGACCGGAGGTTTAGCAATACGATTTGTCTTCGACGAATTATTACCAGTACCGAACTTCTTCGAAGCTATGGAACTTGCTCTAGCAAAGCAGTCTTTAATCGCCGCTGATATACAAACGGTAAAATTTCTCTTCATTTTGCCCATTCCAAAGCCTGTTAACTCCAAGTAAAAGAATTTCTCATATGTTTGAATAGGGAGAAAATAAATATGATAAACTTTCCGAAAAAGGTTTAGTCAATAATCACGCGTACAGTGTGACTAGCGTCAGGTATATCAATATGACAACACCTAAAAAAACTGAAAAAGTACCGCTTGTTCGCATACGTAACCCGTGGGGTAACTATCAGGAATGGAGAGGACCTTTTAGTGATAAGTAAGTTGTCCAAGTTCTTGTACCATTGTGCAGAACAACTGAAATAATCTAATTTAACTTTCGAGTACAGCCGTCTCTGAGGATTAACTGATTTGTCTCTTTCTCTCGTCTACTACGATTCAAGTTCACACAAAGACATTCCGATTGAGAAGTTAATGGAGAGTTTGATGTCGATCTTGAGAATTCGATTCAATTTAAAGCTATGATATTTATTTTATACCAACAGCGCTCAAGAATGGAATTATGTTTCGGGGGAGACAAAAAAAGAGCTAGGACTGAAAAAAGGTGCAGATGGCGAGTTCTGGATGACGTATCATGACTTCATCCACACGTACAGTTCAGTGACTTTCTGTCTAATCGATCCAAATGTATTACCGACGAACCCAGTGGGTGAGCGTTGGGAGGTGAGCGTATTAGAAGGCAAATGGACTCGTGGAGGGAAAGCTGGAGGAAGTAACGTAGGTTAGTGATATTAGAAGGCTTCAAATATATATTTTGTAAATTCGAGTATGTTCAATTTAAATTATTTTATCCTCTCCTTTTCTGCAGATACGCTCCATGAAAACCATCAATATAGAATTAAATTAGAGGCAAATGATGATGGTCTTTGTTTCATGTACATAGCGGTGATGCAACACAGTCAACGAGCTCTGCGTAACTTCCTCCGAAGAAACTCGGACGATTATCTTCGTGTCGGATTCGTTGTCTATAAGGTAAGGAAGTATCATTTTTCGAAAAAATACCAAGCTTGGTTGATTAATCAAATTCGAACAATATTTTTTTTGCAGTTGGAGGACCACGATTCAGTACCCCATCCACTGAGTGCGGACTACATCCGTTCGCATAAATGGTACGAAACTTCCAGGATTTATTCCAATTTGCGAGAAGTATCGGCTCTTTTTCGCGTACCACGTGGTGTGTACGTTATCATTCCCACCACTCACGACCCTGATGTGGAAGGAGAATTCATTTTGAGAATAGTTACGGAGAAAACACACCATATCTTATAATAACGTAACTCTTAAAAACTCTAGAATTAATATTGATTTATAGGTAAATTGTGCGCAGTGTTGTAGAGGCCCAAGCTCATCATAAACTAATAAAAGTTCTGAAGACGAATGAAAACTTGAGATGTGATCTTATACTTTTTTTTATCGCAGCTGTCGGAAGATGGATCCCGAAGTAAGAAAGATTGGTTGGACTGAAGGTTGGTGCGTACTTGAGCCCAGTGAGGGGCGCTTGAATGGGCCAACTTGTTAGCTCAATATAAAAAAAAAACCTTCTTTGGGCTGAATTTCCTACACAACGCACTTTATGTTAGGCGAGAGGTATGACCTTTAAGCATATTAAAGTGGTGCTTGGGAGTTTTTGCGTTAGGTATGAGCTGGTTCAGATCTTTAATAAACAAGAACGGGCAGAGGAAAGGTTGCCAAAGCTAGGGACCAATACTACTTGTAAAGTCTTTCACGACCAAATCGGGCCCTTTTGTTTTTGGGAAAAGGTGACAAAAGTTAGGTCATGCTTGTAACGCGAGAGAACCTTGGACCGGCGTTGGAGAACAAAGCCCTTCTTCTTACCATTCGGATCTCTTTTATGACTGTAATGGTAGCATCAAGAAATCTAAAGATAAGTTTCTTACAAATTAATTTGTCAACGTCCACTTTTATCTGACTTTTTTCTGTTGGAAGTAGTAGACTACACTTGTGAGCCTCACACACCGACCTCGTGTGTATGACCGTGAGTCACCCTGAGTAATACGAGCTAACGTGAGATGTACTCTCGTTAGTCTTTCGATGCATGTTACAGGGTAACCGCAAGTGTTAGAATCTCTCTACCGATAAATAACGGTATGACAAGTCAACTCGACGATACCATAAACCTAAATATGATTTCTGGTTTACTACGTCTAACATATTGACTGAATTTGATGAACTACCATCGATGATGTTATTCCCAACAACAAAGTGCAGGTGCACAACTCAATATATGTATGTAAATCTTGAGAACCTCATTCTACTACAATAGTATTGAAGGAGATACGGGGACCAAAAATTTCATAAGCCTAAATATAAGTATTTATAATATGTGTGAAGATATCTTGAAATTTCTTTATGTTGAAACTGATTGAAAATTTAAAATTGAGTTCTTTCATCAAGAACATGACAAGTAAGGGAAAAACTTTTTAAAGAGTTGAAATGTGGAATCAATTCAACCTTTTTTATAATTCTTTATGTTACAATTACTCATACATAAATAAGAATATTCAGAGAAGTAATGGGAACATGCACAATAAACTTCTTAAATGTTTTTCCTACCACAGCTTGGCATATACTATCACGAAAGTTGGTTACATGCAATAAACTGTCTGACTATAAATACATATGAGGAACATCAAGTTGGTTGTATTCAAGTAATCTGCAAAATCGATCTCACGAAATTGGCAATTTTCCTGCTGACTTCACGAAAACAGCAATGGCGAGTCATCACTGTGTAAATCATTCTTGTAAAGCTACGCGCAATAGCGAGGAATTTTCCAAAAAAAATAAAAATTTTTCAAGAATTACCTCCGATCCTCAAAAAAAAATCGCAGGTGCACACCTTCAGATATCTAATATATAAAGCGGAAAGTTTGTCTGTCTGTCTGTTTGTCCTTTTATAACTCGAGAACCGCTGTACCTATCGACTTGAAATCTTCGCCACATATTCATATTATTCCAGAATAAATTTTAAATCATAAATGAAAATTTTAGCTCCCATAGAAAAAAAGTTCTTATTAAAAAGGTTAGTTATGATTTTCACTAAATTTCCATCAGAAACTAATCCACAAGAATTACGCAAAGGTCTGCACTATAGGAGGTGGATTCCTATCTTGTATTATGGAAACGCTAATGATAGCCACCAACTAGATAGACTTTGTCAGTTATTAGAATTGGAAAATTCAAGGCGCAACTATCATCATTTTGCGGTACAAATCCAGCGGCTATACAAAGTACTGTCCAAGGATGTACACTCCCCAGATGTTCGTATTAAATATATAGATAAAGCTAAAGTTGATGAGTATGTCAAATTCTTCAGCACTGATGTGAGATCAAGTGTTACAACGTTCTTAAATGCGGATTTTTAAAAAATCAAAAAAAATGACGAGTACTCGAGTTTTTGAATAGTTTTTTTCTTTTTCAAAGCTATTTATTTTTTTCTTCAGCGGAGTGTTTCAATAATTCTAATGTTGCTGAAGTAAAATTAAATCTTAATCAAGAAAGGACTTATTTTCTTTTTAGCAATCGATATTTTTTTGTTTTTTTTTTTATAAAATTATAAAGAAGACTGTTATTTAATTTTATTTATTATTGTTATAAAGAATTTCTTGTTTTAACCTATTTATCTTATGTACATAGTCACGCGTGCATCTTGATAAAAAAAAAAAATTCTGAGATTGCAGTTCCAAGATGAAGTAGTGACAGAGCTCCTGGTTGCAAAACTTATCAGTAAACGGACAAGTTCGTCTCTTTTGTTATCAGTAAACGGTCCGATCGGACCACTTCTTCATCAATGCGAGAGAAATTCATGACATCCAAGTTAGAATTTTTTGTTAGCACACAAAATACTCATCGAAGATCATCTATTTAGAAAAAATACTCGTTGATCATAAAAAAATTTATGATCTGCGAATCATTAATCTTTTTGTGCTTGAAAAGGGGAAAAATTACTCGTCGACCATCGCGGAAAAATATGAGCTTGGAAAAATTACGGATTCGTTACCGTATCGAGTTCATCGGATTTATAAGCGTATTTATTTTAGGGAATAAATAAAAAGCACGTTCAAAAAAAAACATTTGCACTTTAGGTCATTGCAGTATAGAATCGTATATTTGATCATTAATTCATGTAATGAGTCACGATAATTTTGCTACGTTAATTTCGGTCATGTGAACAATAATTTTCAGGTAATCACAGGGTAAAGTAAAACCTTCCACTTTTTGCTGAACGTATTCTTTGCAGGCAGGAACAAGTGATTTGTATTATCTCTGAAAGCTTATTCTTGAAAAAATGGAGAAAAGAGAAAAGTAGAAATATGCAGGAACTACTGGATTATTTTCACGAACGCTGGCTCCTCACCAATAACTCGTGGTACGCGGGGGCTGCTCACGGATACCCAGTTACAAACAACGGATTAGAAGGCACAAATTCCGTCATCAAACGCGAACATACAATCCGTGAACGTTTGCCTGTCGGCCAATTTCTGCGTAATGCGAATGATTTGCTTGAGAAGTGGTCTACAACGCGTAATCCCTCTTCAGAAAACTTTGTGGACTTTGCCGAGCGTCCTACTGCATCTCTAAATTTGTGGACTTCTTCATATAAGTGGGCGCTCGAAAAACAAAAAAGTTGCGCAGCACGGACAGCGGTATTATGTCAGCGCGGCAGATCAACCTCCAATTTCTTCTACCTCTTTACGTGCTTTTGAAAGCCTTTCGGGTAGATGGAAAACTTTCGATGAATTCGTCAAACAACAGTCCAGCGTCTGGATTATAACCATATGTCGGGACCACCCCGAAAACTCGTCCTGAACATGCCCTGTTTTTGTCAATCGTGCAATCTGTAAGCATTTACTTGGGATGCAAATACGCTTAAAGCTCGTAAATGCACCCGAGGAAGCGAAATTGATACCACTGGGGAGGAAGAGAAAGCGCGGTAGGCCGGCGAAATCGAGGCGAGCACTTCTTGTGCAGTAACGTAACTTTTTGCGATCGATGTACTTTTTTACCGGTTAATCAATTTCTCGTTGTTCATTATACATTTATATTGTGCGATTTATTTATTTAATAAGCAATGTTTTTCAATACAGTGTTCTACATTTCCACATGTTCAATTCATTTAATAAAAGTTTTTACCACCGATTTTATTGTTCATTTGGGTCGATAAATCATAACCTTTATTTTATCGGTTCCTGTGCTAATTTAATTGCTGAAATAGTCCCCATTGAAGCTCGGTGAGGGTACCGAAAAAGGTGAGTCAACCTTCGGACTTGAAACCGTAAAGAATGGGATGCTGGAATTTAAGGTTGAGTACCTAATGGTAAACTAAAATATGATACAGGTTTTTCGCGGTAGAATAGTAGCATTTATTAAATGTGAGCCAGAATTTTGAGCACCTAGCGCTCCGGTGCTCCGCAGCTGCTAGGATTCATGAACCAATTTTGAGTTCGTTAAAGTTCATTGAGAATGTTGAAAATCAGTTTTTGAATCGATTTTGAGTTCGTTGAAGTTCATTGAGCATGCTGAAAAAGCGTCATTTTGAGTAAAAAGATGAGAGAAGTAGCATGAAAAAGTGTGATACATCCTCACATTTATTTTCCTGCGAAAAATAAATGTGAGCTTGTATCACTCTTTTTTATGACTACTGGTGTGTTCTTTTTATTTTCTTAACGTTACCGGAAGTAAGGAAATCTTAGAATGTTTGTCTCACTGTCTGTAGAAACGTGACTGTGACTACGATGATATGTTTGTATGCCTGTTATTTGAACGCTTTTACCTATTGACGTGCAGTATTTTTTGAAAGTCTTATTTTTGTTCGGGTAAAGTTCTAGATAAATTTCAACGTTCTGACTCCTTCTGGATGGAGTAATGAGCGAAAAACTTCCGACGTAGTAAAACTTGAGTCTAATTTCAGATTCACATGTGAGAGAGAGAGAGAGAGAGAGAGAGAGAGAGAGAGAGAGAGAGAGAGAGAGAGAGAGAGAGAGAGAGAGAGAGAGAGAGAGAGAGAGAGAGAGAGAGAGAGAGAGTTCTATCCATCTATTTCCCTGATCATTGCGACTGGTAAAATATTGAATTAGTCCGTTCTTTGCTGGAATACAGCCTTTACCTGTCAAGTTAGCTCTTACCGTTGAAAACCAAATATTTACAAAACACAGATATCTACTCAACATACAACTGGCGGTCAGGTGCGCCGGAGGCGCGCCGCCAACCGCTAGTAATACTATAATTTGGCCAAGTTACAAAAAAATGCATCCAGTAATTTTAGAGGAGTTCGTGGACCCCCATAAATAAATAAATAGGCCTACCTACACATAAATATACAAGGAAACCTAAACGGACGGGTTTTGTACCTTCCCTTTCCTAGAAGAAAAGTCGGTAAAATTACATAAACGATGACTTCCTCATCCACATCAGAAGATCGGCAAACGAACCGAAGGTTTGCAAAGCAAACACTGAAGGTAAGTACCTACATTGAAGAACACAGATATAACTGGTTAAAATAAAAGGTATCCTTCGCTGTTTGCTCCGCGCTCCGTCTTTGAATAACGAAACAGTATTTCTCTTCTTCCTGTCATCTATTGGAGTGATACGGACCGCAATTTGAGATCATTTTATTTTTTCGTACTAAATTTAATTATTGAGATTAATTATATTGAGACTCACCATTGCGATAAGTTTACTTTCAAGATTTTTTAATATGCGTTCATTAGTAAAGTTTTGCATAACTCGAGCAAAATCCAGGTAGGTATAATCACTACGATGTTGATAATTTGTACATTGAAGAGTTTTCGATAGATAGGCCTATCTGTTGCGGAAGAAAAACTTTTACATCGCTTTTTGTTCTCGTCTTCAACGATCGATTTGCGTTCGTTTATTTTTCAAGATAATAAAAATGATTTAGCGACAGGATATTTGACGTCAGGCGATTTGGGTGGGCAGATGCAGACTTGCACATGCTATTCGTGCTTGCACTAATCACACGATGTTTCCAATTGCGGGGATGGATTATAAAAAGGAGTCGCTGTAGCTGGTTTCAATAATATTCGACAATTAACGCGATCAAGTCGAATTTTTGGGGACATTCCGTCAAAATGTTATTATTTTTTTATAACACTTTTTTTTCTCGTGTCGGTAATCGAGAAAATTGGTGCTCACACGGATTTAGATTTGTCGGAGAGGAGATTGCTGCCGACTTTATATCGCCACAAGACACTACAGTCCCCTCTGTATCGTTTCAAAGTAGTAAGTACAATCTTGTATTCGTCTTAAGAGGCCAAGAAAGACCAGCAGGATCACAAAATACAATATTCTTGAACTTTTCAACCGCAATTGGCAAAAAATTACTCATTACATTAGGAAGTACCAATTTCATTTAAAATCAATTTTATTCTGTTTTCGTTTTTTCCTCACACCATCTACTACGGAAATACCTATCTTTTTTTTTTTTTGAGAAAGTATTTGTTACTTTATGCATCTTCTGAATATGGAAGAAGACAAAAAAAAAACACGGTTCCTTTCTTTTCTAATTTCGACAAAAAATATGAGGATATCGTAGCTTTTGAAAGAGATAAGAAATTGAGCTTCCTCGCAAAATAGAAAATTTGAAAAACACGAAAAACTGTGTTCGTTTGGCATGAGGATGACTTTTTGAAAAATAAATATGTACAAAAGACGAATTCGGCAGTAGATTCAGAGGAAAACCCCGACCGCTCCCCACATGACCACCTCAAAAATATTTGTTGCGTTTTGTTTAAAAGAATTAACTTCTTGCGTTTTGTTGGAAACATGTCTTGTTAATATATTCCATTTTCTGGCAAATAGCAAAAAGTCCAAGTATAAATAAACAAAAAGGCAGTAAAAACTCATTAGGTAAGAGTTAAGACAGCTATAAACAGAATAAAATCAATCTTAAAGCACAAACGTTCGTTAAAAATAAATATTAATACACCTATGTAAGTCCTACTTTGTAAATCCATCCCAAGACAGTATCAATTGAAATAGTCATGTCGTCCTCTGATAGACACTCGCACTCATTAATTTCATCAGCAACAAACTCTGAGTTCTTTAATATTTGCGCCGAGAAGAATTCAGACAAGAGATTCATTGTTGGATAATTCGCGAGATAAATCATTAAAAATAATCTTTTGATTCTTCGAAAACTCAAATTTATCTGAATTTTTCTAAACCATATTTTACCACATTTTTCAATTTTTTTCTGTAAGTATACGAGTACGTACAATGTTCTTATTTTATCATTATCACCTCATTGAGACTTAGTTCATCTTTATTTCCTCTACAGTTTTTCCCGCCAAATCAGTCGCTATTGAATTATAAAATACAATATAAGTATATTTTTATCTGATGAGTCTACGAAATTTGTCCGAGCGAAAATTGATCGACAAAAAAAACACGGAAAAATGACCGTCAGAAAATTGTGATTGCTGAAATATGAACGTACAAAATTTGAACGTAGCGAAATTTAATCGGTCGAAAATTGGACATTACGAAATTTGAGTATCGGAAAAAGATATAAATTCTGGAAAATTGAAATGTTCTAAATTAGAAAATTATTTTATAATGTATAGATACCCCTCAGATGAGTCAAGAAGTAGTCATCTCTACTGTCGACGACATCCTCCTCTTCATGAAAAAAAAGCTTACGCAGCAGCGTAACCTTAACCGACTTTTCACTTAGATCATTCACTTCTTTTCCCAATCCCTAATAATAATTAAATTTCTTTGATAAATTTCATTCAATTTTTTTGTCTGGCGACAGAAAATAAAATAAAAAGAGAATACCAAATCACGCAGTATTTATAAGAAACGACGGCTTCCTCAACGAAGTTGAACGAGGAACGCAGGGGAACTGTTTTATGAGTCAAATGGGATTTGGTATTGAAAATTCAAGGAAGCCTAGACCTAGATAAAGCTAGTATATAAAGAAGGCCTAGACCTACCATAAGCCTAGTATAATATAGTTTGAGAGTCTACATTTTTCTCGAATCTCGAGCTAGGTATATATGATAGCTCGATAGTCGAAATTTTTCTAATTCCCCCTCCTATCATATATAGAGCGATAGTCGAAATTTTTCCAAGTTCTTTGCTGGACAGCAGACGGCGCACGGCAAATTTCTCAAAAAGCCCCCCTTAAAACAGGTTCCCTGTTAATATACACGGCCAATCGTTCAATCGATTGCTCACGCGCGAAATTTGATTAACATATCCGTACTCAAAAAACGTTAATTTTTTTTCAATCATATACACATATGACTGCTAATGAGAAGTTTTTACAACCAGTTCAAATAAATTGAATAAGCGAGATTCATCTCTTACGGCTCTGTACGTACTCATATTTTGAGAATTACTCAAGAATCACTCGTTCAATTGATACCAAAATTACACGGCATTAAAATCGGATACTTTTTGACGTAATGCAACAATATGAAGATATAATAAAACTGATATTTTCCGACAAACAACAATAAGAAATTGGAAGAAAATTGAGGATTACGCAAGCACTCATCCAATCTAAGAGAAAAATTTACATTTCCACCTTCAGATAATTCACTATAACTTGACCAAAATTTATGAGAATTCAACAAGTAGTTTTCGAGGAGTTGCGTGGACAAAAAAATCTTATAAATATGTGCACCTATAAATATATAATTATAAGAAACCTGAAATTTTTTTATTAGTCTCACCGTGATCTAGGACATCTAAAACGTTATCTCACTTTTCAGTCGAAAAGTCGGTAAAATCGTGTGAATAATGTGACCTTGCCTAAGATCAGTCAAGTACAAAAGCAAAGATTAAACGAAACGCATTATGGTGGTATTACGTATCATCATCCTCCTTCCTGTATACGCGTGTGACAAAATTCACACGTGTATATCATTCAGTAACAGGAACTTTCGATTTCTATTATCATATTCAACGTCCTGGGTTTATTCGAGCTTATCGAGAGTACAATTACGAGCGGGATACGAAGTTCAATTTTTTTAATACTGTAAAATTTCGTTATTGCCTAATTTCTCAAACGACTTTTTTCGTACTGATATTTTTCATGCAGACAACTTTCGTCATTGCTTAATGTCTCAAGTGGCTTTTTTTTTGTTGGTCAATTTTCGTTCGGACAAATTGCCTGACAACGTTTGTACGAGAGAGATCATTCTGCACACTTTTGAAGCATGACCACAATTTTATGGGAAAAGATCTTCCACCTGACCGGCGTCTTTCAAGCCAGGTCTCCTCGAAAAAAGTATCAATTCCTGTGGTCTCCGGAGGTGTACATCCGCCTCGACCAACACATCAAAAGCTTCATCCACGTCTTCTTCTGGCACAACCAGGCCCGGACTGGGGCCTATTTCACTCGGGGATCCCCGAGGGCCTCGGGTTTCAAAGGGCCTCCAAATTACTCGAGATAATAAGCTTGTCCTCAAAGAAAAAATTAAATTTTTAGGTATGTTATATTTCGTGTAAATGTGAGTTTTCAATCAAATTTATGATACTGCCTCAATGAGTATTCATGAGATGAACAGCTCTTTATGGACTGGACTGTTCATGGTTTGACGCGGAAAAGTTGAAAGACGTTTCAAAGTTCACTTCAATTAATGAATTTCCTGACAATACCTTTCAAAAATTGAGTGAATTAACTGGCCTAAGTCGATTACAATTACTTGATGAGTTGAAGCAGTTTGCAACTCACTATGAAAGTCTTACAAGTAATTGGAAAAAAATTCACAAAGAAAAATCAAAATTGAAGGATGAAACGAAAACAGAAGAAAATGTGGAATCTGAGTGCGAGGATGATGATGAAAGCACTTCCATCAAGCATGAGGAAAATTTCCACAGTAACGAGGAAAATTGCGCTTCCTGTCTAGGTTGCATTCTTTTAATCTTATACAATTTAACAACAATGTCTAGTCTTTTTCATAATCTATATACGCGGCAGTGAAATTTATTGTCTTATTTACCATGCACGCAAGTTCACTGTGAAAGATGTTTCCAAAACTAAAATTATTGAAAACAGCTAACCGAAATTCAATTGGCAAGAATTTGTTGGCGGTATTAATGATCATGTTTGTCGAGGCTGATTTATTGGAAGAAATAAACTTAGAAGACATCATTGATGACCTAGGAAATTCGTCAACTGAATTAAAGAGATTATTATTTTAAAATATTTGTAGAACTCTACCTACAGTTCATTTTGTTATTTTAATAAAAAATATTATTCCAGTTTCTATAATATGTATATGCTATTTCTGTCTTCCAAAATTTTGTAATGAGAATTTTCTAGACTTTATTCATTCTGTTTTCCTTAAGTAGGAGCAACAGTATTTGTATGTTGTACCTATTTATGTAATATAAGTAGGTACACATACTTTAGAATAAAATAAGGCCCTCCAGATAGAAATCCCCAAGTGCCTCAAAGTCGCCCTGGGCACAACTGCAATTGCAGCAAGGTGCCTCATTCGCAGGGTGAAGCAATCACTTCTTCTCCTGAATGCTCGCACAATAAATTACACGAGTAATAACAAGGATCTGATTAGTGTATACTCGTCGATTATTCGTCCCTACGTTATAATCTTGTTTCTTTCTGCTCGTGCTACTATATCAAAGCATCGAATAAAAGTCGAGGAGCTGATTGAAAAAGGTGAATTTCGTCGTCGGTGTCGGTGAACTCAAAAAAAGAAAGATGAACTCTCCTGTCGGCGAAAAAAAAAAAATTATCACGTGAACTTTCCCGTCAGTGATCTACATGTAGGCGTAAATTCCTTCAAAAAGACTTACTCGGTGAAAAATATTTCGGTGAACTGGTAGGATACCAATACAAACTACATATTATTTTATTATTTCGCTTTACTCCAGCCAAGAAGCAGTTGTTTTTTAGACCTCTCTCTCATCAAACATAGCGTAAGCGTCAAAATTTTTCCGTCAGACCTAACTTAGGTTGAAGACGTCATCAAAGACAAACGCGCTCACGCAAATTTCCTGAGGATGTGCCCCAACAAAAGAAATAGCAGGTTTGACTCTAAAAAGTGACATGCCGTACTAGACGATTAATTGAGTACACTAACGCTTTTGAATTTACTTCAAATTACAGATAAAAAAAGAAGAACATTCATGTTGAGTAATGGTCATATTCTACAATTCCAGATACCTTCTGGGGATCTAAAATCGCCCAAGAATAAAGAAGCTCAAGATTTTGAAGCTTTACGTCAGGAGTGTCTCCAAAGTGGAAAACTGTTTGAAGATCCGGAATTTGATGCAGTTAAATCATCGCTTTACTTCAACAAAGAGCGAGCCACACAATATGCAAATGTCTCGTGGCTTCGAGCACCCGTACTCGTAAGTACATGTACCAGATTATTTGACTGATGTATTGAGCACGTAATATTTTCATCAGACTAGCTTTTATTCTGGGATGGAATGTTGGGAAGAGCCAAGTTTTAATAGGTAGGCTATATGATTCACTTCAAAATTTGTGAAATTGGATTCAATTTTAAAGAAATTTCGGTTTGTATTTAATGATAGTTCACACTCAATATTTACTTATATCTCATTGAAAACGACAGAGAGAAATGTGACTATCTGTATTATTCGAATATTTGTTTCCAAATCGAAAATAGTTTGATTCAAGAGTTTCGAATTTCATTAAAGGGTAAACTTATGACAAATAATAATCCCACATTTATTGTGGATGGAGCCTCACGATTAGATATAGCGGGAGGAAAAGAAGGTAAGCTACTATGTATATTTTTTCCCTCCTTTATGTCAACAATTATGACTTTATCTGTCGTTCGTATCATTTTAGGAGAGTATTGGTTCACCGCAGTACTTGCCATGGTAGCGGCAAATGAGACATTACTCTCTCAAATTGTGCCAGCAGATCAAAGTTTCAACGAAAAATATTGCGGTATATTTCACTTTAGGTAAAATCTTCTCACGAAGTTATTTTGAATTAGAACTACATGATTGTACAATATAGCTTTCTAATACAATGTAAATGAATCAAGATTCACACATCTGTTTCGATTTTACTGACATTCCCAAGACGATCGACAAAATCATTTCCACAAAAGTTTCCTTCCACCTTCTCTGCTATACACGAAGCGTTCAAATAAGGACCAGAACCGCATAGGCAGTCTCCATTCAGGGTAGCATGTCTTCTTTCCATATGAGGAACTCTGCTTTCATAATCATCTGTCTCTCCCTTCTCACCCATTTCTCTCCCTATCGCTAATTCTTTATTTTGAATAACTTCCTCTCCTCCTTACCAATCCTGTTGTCTGGCATATTCTCGTACACGCGTAAGTTCTTCTTCATTCTCCATCCCATTTCAACCGATACCGAGGTCTATCGACTTCAAGAAACACGGCGTAGTTGACCTTGTCGCGAAGCAGTCACTTCGTTTACCTTCCATGAGTGATTCTGCTCACTCCCATCAAATCCCATTACTGCTCTCTCATCCGAGTCCTACCATAATTTCCGGTCCTTCTCATCCTCCAAGAAGCTCTGTCCTATTGAAATATTGGGTAAACCACTATAGAAAAGAAGCACTATCAATTTGTTCATTAGGGTAGTGTGGGACTGAATTGAGAAAACATCTATTTTCCATCCAAAATCTCCTTCTATCATATATTATGACAAACATTCACAATTTATCAATGTTCCCTTCCTTAAAGTTCATGACTTGGAGATCAAAATTATTTCAAGTTCTTCCTGTCATATATATATAAAGATAGCTCGACGGACGAGGGACGGCTAATCCCCCCCCCCCCAAAAAAAAAAAAAAAAATATGGAACACGTTTGCTGTTAAAATTTTGACCTCCGAGATATATATGATAGGGAACTTGTCTTACTATCATATAAAGAAAGATAGAAAGTAACTAACTATAGCTCTAGGGTCGAAATTTTTCAGAGTCCCCATCCTATCGTATATAGCTCGCAAGCTGAAACTTTTTCAAGTCCCCCACCTATCATATAAGGCTTAGGAGATGAAATTTTTTCAAGTCCAGAAAATGATGACGTCACAATTGAATGCGCTCGCGCTCGTTTTCTGTAAATACCCTCTCAACAAAGGAGATGGCGGATTCCTCGCTAAAAAAGTTGAACGAGGAACGCAGGGAATCTGTTCTGCGAGTCAAATTGATTTTGGTATTGAGAATTCAAGCAAGCCCAGACCTAGTATAAAGCTAGTTCGAAGGAGGCCTAGACCTACTATAAACCTAGTATGAAATAGGACGTCATCAATGACCTGGACATATTTCAGAAGGGCATTTGGAAAAACTTCAACCCCCGAGCTATATATGATAAGAGGGGGGGAATTAAAAGGCTCAAGAGTAGAAATTTTTTGAAGTTCCTCTCCTATCATATATAGTTTGAGAGTCGAAAATTTGTAAGCCTTTCTCCTATCACCTTTTCGCCGGACGGCTACGACGCATGGAAAATTTCTTAATCCCCCCCCCTCTCCACAGAAGAGGTTCCTTGTTGGAACGCACTACCAATTCGATCTCTAGAGTAGTGTGGAACTGAATTCAGAAAACACCAGTTTTCCAAATCTCCTTCTATCGTACGAGTATATTATGACAAGAATTCAAAATTTTTCAATACCCTTCCTCAATGTTCATGACTTGGAGAACAAAATTATTTCTAGTCCTTCCTATCATATATATATATATATATACACCTTGAAGGAGGGCGGACGGCTAAATTTCCAAAATAAAAAAACCCATGGAACACATTCCCAGTCAAAATTTTGACCTCCGAGATATATATGATAGGGAACTTGTCTTGTCCATTTTGGCCGGACGTCGGATGGCAGGCAGCAAATCCAATTACTTGGTCTAGCTGCGGTACTCAACTTTTTTGACCCACGATCAACTTTCAAAATTTCCAAATGTTCCGCGATCGACCAAAAAAAAAAAAAAAAAAAAAAAGAGAGGAGGAGGAGGAGGAGGAGAAGGAGGAGACATTATATGATTTATTAAAATTTGTAATACAAAAATGATAGAAATTAGAATGGCACTCGTACATTTGTTCTTGTACACTCGATTTTTAATCTTTATCAAGAATTTGAGACATTGATTTTTTTTTCTGACAATACTCGAGAACGCTGGCGATCGACCCGTTGAGGACCGCTGGTCTAGCTTATTTTTTCATCCAACAGGTGCTGCGAAGGTCAATTTTCACACATTTTGATATTTTCAACTGGTTCTACCATTTTGTTTGTGAGTTGTACATTTCTTTTCTCGTCGCTAAAATGACAGAGAAAGTCTTATAAGCATGAAATTAAAAATCACAACATTTCAATGGCACGAGAGATCCGATTGAACAGAAGATATTGTTGGTCATTCCTCGTCTGCGCTATCAAATATTTTAGAAAATCTTCACGTTATTTGACAATAATTATTTTTCTCGATTCCACAGATTTACGCAAATGGGCCGTTGGGTAGACGTGGTAGTCGATGACAGACTACCAGTACGGTTGTCGCCGGACGACACGATACGATTGTATTACACCAAGTATTCAAAGTATGATGAGTTCTGGAGTGCACTGTTGGAAAAAGCCTACGCCAAGTAATTACAAGTTTAGCTAATTAACTTTGTTTTACTAGCGGTAGACGGTTTTGAAGACAGGAGGATGATATCGAGGGCCTGGATTCATTAAAAAACCAAAATCTGAAACAGGTTTTTCAATATTTCAAATTTTGCTTTACTCAACTTTCGTATTTTCTGCCAACTATAATTTTATCTTTCTCCTGCCTAGGCTGGGGAAGATATGTGGAATAATAAGTAGTACAATTTATAAATTTCTAGTTAAACCGACTTTATTTTTGTACAAAAACACGATACAAACCCGTTACGTTTTCAGATTGTACGGATCCTATGAAGCCTTATACAACGGAGCAGAATATGAGGCTATGGAAGATTTAACCGGAGGTTTAGCGATACAGTTTATCTTCGACGAATTATTACCAGTACCGAACTTCTTCGAAGCTATGGAACTTGCTCTTGCGAAGCAGTCTTTCATCGCCGCTAATATAGTAGCGGTAAAATTTCTCTTTATTTTGTCCATTCAAAGGCTCCTTCACTCATAATAAAACAACTTCTCATTTATCATTGATAAGAGAATATGTCCGGCACTGCCGTCCAAAATTTGAAGAAACAGTCAAATGAATGATTTAATAAATTAATTAAATCAATTATTTATTTATTTATTTATTTATTTACTTGACTCTTTCATCAAATTTTGAACGGCAGTGCCGGACATATTCTCTCACCAATGATTTATATTCCGTCCGGACTAATAAATTCTTAAATAAACTTCTCATATGTTTGAATAGGGAGAAAAGGAAAAAAATAAACTTTCCGAAAAAGGTTTAGTCAATTATCACGCGTATACTGTGACTGGCGTCAGGTATGTCAATATGACAACACCTAAAAAGACTGAAAAAGTACCGCTCGTTCGCATACGCAATCCATGGGTTGACGAAAAGGAATGGAGAGGACCTTGGAGTGATGAGTAAGTTGTCCAAATTGTTGTACCATTGCGCAGAAGAACTAAAATAATCTTATTAGTATAGCCGTTTCTGTGGATTAACTGATTTGTCTCTCCTCTAACGATAAATTCTTTTCCTCTTGGGGTCATTACTTCAAGACTCACAACTGCGGTCGAAGCACTGCTTGACGAGTCACAAAAACATCCGGATTGAGAAGTTAATGGAGAGTTTCATTTCGACCTTGATTATTCGATTCAAATTAAAGCTATGATATTTATTTTACACCAACAGCGCTCAAGAATGGAAATATGTTTCGGAGGAGACAAAAAAAGAGCTAGGACTGAAAACAGGTGCAGATGGCGAGTTCTGGATGACGTATCATGACTTCATCCACACGTACAGTTCAGTGACTTTCTGTCTAATCTATCCAAATGTATTACCGACGAATCCAGTGGGTGAGCGTTGGGAGGTGAGCGTATTAGAAGGCAAATGGACTCGTGGAGGGAAAGCTGGAGGAAGTAACGTAGGTTAGTGATATTAGAAGGCTTCAAATATATATTTTTGTTAATTCGAGTATGTTCAATTTGAATTATTTTATCCTCTCCTTTTCTGCAGATACGCTCCATGAAAACCCTCAATATAGAATTAAATTAGAGGCAAATGATGATGGTCTTTGTATCATGTACATAGCGGTGATGCAACACAGTCAACGAGCTCTGCGTAACTTCCTCCGAAGAAACTCGGACGATTATCTGCGTGTCGGATTTGTTGTCTATAAGGTAAGGACGTATCATTTTTCGACAAATAACAAGCTTTGTTGATTAACCAAATTCGAACAATATTTTTTTTGCAGTTGGAGGACCACGATTCAGTACCCCATCCACTGAGTGCGGAGTACATTCGCTCGCATAAATGGTACGAAACTTCCAGGATTTATTCCAATTTGCGAGAAGTATCGGCTCGTTTCCGCGTACCACCTGGCGTGTACGTCACCATTCCCACCACTCACGACCCCGATGTGGAAGGAGAATTCATTTTGAGAATAGTCACGGAGAAAAAACACCATACTTTATAACCTAATAGGTACTTAAAAACATCAAAATTAATATTTATTTATAGGTAAATTGTGCGCATTGATGTAGAGACCCTAGCTCATCATAAACCAAGCTCTTAATAAAATTTTTATAATACATGAAGCGAAAGTGCTGCGTATAGTGTTCGTTTTTTGTAGCGAAACATGCCGTTATCAGAACCATGGCGAAAATGTTTTACCGGTGGCGAAAATCAAGTCAGTGGTGCCACTCGAAAAATTCGTAAACATTCTTTTTGAACGATAACCATTTTAAATTGTAGGCCTAAGTGTTTCTTTCACTACATGTGTTATAAAAAGTACTGTTTGTAATATTATGAAGATGAATTGAAACTTGAGACGGGTTGTCATGTTTTTTATCACAGCTGCCGGAAGGTGGATAGCAAAGTAAGAAAGATTGGATCGACTCAAAGTTAGTGCATTTTTGAGCTCATTGAGTAGTTCTTAAAAGGGCCAACTTGTTTGCTCAATATAAAACAAAGACTCTACTGAATTTTTGATTTTCTGCGTTAGGTACAGACTGGTTTCAGATGTGAGAGCTTGAGTAAACGAGATAGAACACAGAAAAGGTAGCCGACGCTAGGGACCAACACCCGCGTTTTACAACCCTACCACAGTCAAGAGGTTGTTTGTGAGACTGGAAGGACCCCATACCTGTTGATGTTTACAAGTTGGAGTGTGGGGATTGTGGAGGCTTTTATATTGGGGAGACCAGCCACCAAATGAAAGTTAGAGTAGCTGAGCACCTGAAGTCTTGGAAGAAGGGACACTTAGGGAAGTCAGATTTTGCTGATCATTTAATAAACAGTGGCCACAGCTTCCGCGAGGGATCCGAAAAGCTCCTCCGTAAGGAGAATTCCTAACGTAAGCGCATCGCCCTCGAGCATATAGAGATAATGCGTCATCTAAACACCGACGGTATCACTGTACTCAACTCGTACATTCCGGAAGATGGCCTGATCGAACTGGTTCATGATTCACACCGCGATTTCTCGTTTGGACAATCTTAATACCTTCCTCTTCTTTTCTGTTCGTCAGTTGCTTTAATTTCAGGCTTGAAGATGGTTTATTAACCGAAAGCGCTCGTTGTCTTATATTTTTCAGCGGTTTGCATTGTTATACTCTCCCTTCGGAGTATTCGTTTTTCGCGTTTAACTAAATCATAATATATTGGAAGCGATATGTAGACGACATTCTACTACTTTGGAATGGTACAAATAGAGCCGAGCGCTTCCAGTCAATAAACCATCATCGGGACTGAAATGAAAGCAACTGACAAGAACGGAGAAGAAACCTCGGATTATTAAGGTTGATCAAACGAGGGTTCATAACGTGAGTCATAGACGAGTTCAATAAAGCCATCGTTATGGACAACCGTAATTCGGAGGAACGAATCCGTTTAATTTAAAGAACACTCTATTATCCACCAGCTTGCCTCTGCCAATGGTTTACACAATCTGGACATTCATAAATTGGTGAGAAAGAAGCTTATTAAAAAAACACTTGATTCTACCACTGCCCTCCCCCGCCAATTGCATGGTCGGGAGAAGAAACAGTGGTTCCGTTTGCCCTTCCATGGTAATCTTTTTTCTAAAATTTCTAAACTTCTACAACCTCATGGCTTTCAACCGGCTTTCTACACCATTCATTCTACCTTGCCGCTCCTCTGTAATCGTAAGGATCCTATCCCTTCCCAAGACAAGAGTGGTCTCTACATTCTCCTTTGCCACAATTGCGATTCCGTTTACATAGGTGAGCTGGGTAGATAACTTCGCACTAGGTCACACGAACACCTCGATCAAAAATCATCTAATTCGCCCTTTTATAAACACCTTGCCACCCACAGGCATGTTTCATGTTGGTACTGAAAGACTTCTCCACTTGGAAGACTCTTTCCGCAGGCGCCGCGCCCTCGAAACACTTGAATCTGCCAGGCATACGAAAGCAGGTTTCAACGTCCCTAATTATTCGCAACCTAGTCATGGCGTTATTGCTTACCTTTTCCCCACTGACCCTACCTGTTTTTATTTATTTTATTTTATTGTAATTTTTTTTTATTTTATTATTATTTTAATTTTAATTTAATTTAATTTTGATGTGTTTTCTCTGTTGTGTATTTTCTGACTCATTTTATCATTTACTTTTCCTAGTTATTTCCTCGTTCTACCTCTTGATTTTAGTATTTCATTGTTTCACTTGTTCAATATTTTCTCGTTTTTTTTTTCTTGCACTCTCACCTTTCTGATGTCGCTTTATGCAGCTTCTGTACTTATTTTTCAGTTTAGTTTTCTTGCTCGTTAATAGCTCACGCCGAAAGCGCTCGCGCATCTATCTTATACAAGATTGTACTTTTAGTTTATTTCATCCCATAAATATATTACCATGAACCGTAATTATATTGAGGACAAACTATCAGTTAGGTTAAAATTATTCATACATGAATAAGAATATTCCGAGGAGTATAAATTTTCAAAGACTGCATTAAAAAAGTTAGCCCCAGAGCAAGGTAGACAGGGAGGGGGAGCAATGAACTTCTGAATATTTTTCCTACCACAGCTTGGCATAAATAATATTATAACGAAAATTGGTTACATTCAATAAGCTGTCAGACTAAAAATATGAGGAATATTAAGTCAACTCTACTTATGTAATCTGCAAAATCGATCTCACGAAATCGGCAATTTTCCTGCTGATTTCACAAAAACAGCAATTTCACGAATCCAGCGTAACGTATGTAAGGAAATCTGAATGGACGGGTGTAATACCTCTATTTCCGAATGAGAAAAATCGGTAAAATCATGACTGAACTAGCGAGTTATCACTGTGTAAATCATTCTCGTATGGAAATACGATTCTCATAGCGTAAGTAGCTACTCACAATAGTGAGGAATTTTCTAAAAAATTGAAAATTTCTCAAAAACTACTCATCCGATCCTCCAAAAAATTGCAGGTGCACACCTTCAGATATAACACTATAATATGCCCAAGTAACAAAAACATCCATCCAGTAATTTTAGGAGATCGTGAACAAAAAAATTCTATAAATAAATAAATAAATAAATAAATCAATAAATCAATAAATAAATAAATAAATGAATAAATGAATAGGCCTAAAAATAAATAATTATACGTACAAGAAAACCTGAACAGACGGGTGTAATACCTCCCTTTTTCTACGAGAAAAGTTGGTAAAATTATTCAAACAATGACTTCTTCATCCACATCAGAAGATCGGTAAATACATTAAAAGATCAAAGAAAAGAACCAAAGGATTGAAAAGCAAACACCGAAAGTTCATTGAAGAACACTAATATAACTGGTTAAAGTAATGTCATCCTTCGCTCTCTGCTCCGCGCTCCGTCTTTGAAAAATGAAACAATTTCTCTTTTTTGTTTTATGTATTGGAGTGATACTGATTGTAATCTGAGACCATTTCATTTTTTCATGCTTTTAATTATTGAGATTAATATTTTATTGAGACTCGGCATGTTTAATTTCAAGATTTTTTAATTTACGTTCGTTTATTTTTTAAAAATATAATAAAAATGATCTAGCGACAGGATATTATGACGTCAGACGATTTGGGTGGGCAGATACGATCTTGCACATGCTATTCGTGCTTCCACTTATCTCACGATGTTTCCAATTGCGGGGATGGATTATAAGAAGGAGTCGCTGTAGCTTGTTTCAATAATATTCCATAATTCACGCGATCAAGTCGAATGTCTGGAGACATTCCGGCAAAATGTCTTTATTTTTTATAACACTTTTTTTTCTCGTGTCGGTAATCGAGAAAAATGGTGCTCACACGGAATTAGATTTGTCGGAGAGGAGATTGCTGCCGACTTTATATCGCCACAAGATACTACAGTCCCCTCTGTATCGTTTTAAAGTAGTAAGTACAATTTTGTATTCGTCTTAAGAGGCCAATCAAGACAAGCGGGAGTACAAGGGAAAAAATAACTCATCACATTAGGAAATATTTCATGTAAAATCAATTGTATTCCGTTTTTGTTTTTTCCTCACACCATCTACAATGGAAATATCATTTTTTTAAATGAGAAAGTATGTATTTGAATGTGGGAGAAGACAAGGTTCTTTTTTTTTCTGATTTCGACAAAAAATATGAGGATATACTAGCTTTTGGAAGAGATAAGAAATTCAGATAAGAAATTCATTGTTGGATAATTCGCGAGAGAAATCATTCAAAAAAACTTTTGATCCTTCGAAAACTCAGATTTATCTGAATTAGCCCAAGATTAATTCAAAATTCGTGAAAATCAAAATGAAAACTTGAGGAAATTTATGTGTAGAATTCACAAAAATCACACTCGAAATTCTTTTTCTTCTGAGAGTGAATAGGTTCGTAAAGTATAGAATTGAAATACATTATTAGGTTATTCCACGATCGTCAGAATTTTTCAACCCAAATCGAAAGCTGAAAATTTTTCGTCAGAAATTATGACTCATTTTTTAAAAGTATGAGATAAAAAGAGGAAAAGAACATGGATTAACCAAAAGTTGACAAAAACGCTACTTTAATGCGGGACCTATTTTTTAGCGCACTACATTTATTTACCCGTCGCAAACGATTATTCCAGTATTTCTGACTAACTAAAGAAATTCTGAAAACTTCTAGCTTTCAGTACTGAATATTTCGGCTATTTTTAAGGCAAATATGGGTCATTTTAAACCTTTGTTTTGCTCTGTTCTTTCTTCCCTGATAGTTCAAAAATTATAAAACTTTGTATCAAATTTCTATCTTTTTTCGCTCACAAAACTACTCACAGTTTTCAAAGCTTTCTCCAGTTGTATATTTTTAGTGCGCCACTAATATTTTTTCAGTGCACCAACAGTTTCTTTCAACATTTCTAACTATCTCGAAGAGCCCAGGTACCAATTTCTCTCATTTTTCAATCAATTGTTAAAAATTCTAAGAGGAAAAGCAGGGATCAATTTCTCTTGTTTTCTCATTCAATTCTTAAAAAATCTAAAAAGTAGCATACTGAAGCACAGGAACCAATTTCTCGCATAAAAAACTCACCTTTTTTTAAAAAATATTTTACCACATTTTTCAATTTTTTTCTTCTCTCTTAATCAATGAAAGATTTTCAAAATGGACAAGGTTTTTTTTACAAATTTCAAGAATATCTTAATAATATTTTCACCTTCTGAAAATGAGAGATTCCCCCTATAGATAAGGTT
Organism: Aspidiotus rigidus; assembly: GCA_035079385.1. Lineage (NCBI taxonomy): Eukaryota > Metazoa > Arthropoda > Insecta > Hemiptera > Diaspididae > Aspidiotus > Aspidiotus rigidus. The sequence goes on from JAVHKY010000035.1 coordinate 2,100,862, forward strand.
TTTCCGTGCTGGCTTTAATTTGATTACTCTAACAGGTATTCATTACCTAACTTGAATTTGTACATGAATACAGTTAGTATACGTACGATGTTCTTATTTTATCGTTATCACCTTATTGAGAATTAGTTCATCACTTATTTACTTTACAACTTTTTCCACCGAATCAGTCGCTATTAATGAATTATAAAATATGTACAAGCAAAATGCCCGTCTTTTGGACAGAAGCCTTATATGTACCTAACCCAACAGGCCTGTAATTTATTGAAGTTCGACGATCCTCCTTTACTTGTACCACTACTCATTCTCGACTGTTTCCCTATCTATTTTTTGATCTGTGCCTCTCCTTGAAAAGCACTCTCCATGGCTTCAATATTTTCTTTGATCCTCAACGCTCATCCCGTAATTTCTCAAGTTGAGACAATGCCATGAGAAACTTTTTCAACTCACTGGATCTATAAAAATCAAATACTTCCTTACGCACACACATAGATATACTCCCACTTAACTCGGGACTCGGCACTTGTAGAACTATTCAACGCTAGCTCGTTCTATACTCTGAAAAGGAAATAACGTACCACACAATTCGAAAACACAAATGATAAATTACAATTTGAAACCAAAAATTTATTCTCATATCACCTCACGTAGACCTACATACTCGTATTTTCATGTTCCCCAAAAATTAATGCCGTCTTAAACATACCTATACTCGGCTAATTTTCAAACGCTTTCTTCAATTTAACAATTAAAATTTACGGGCGCATAAGAACTACCATTGGAAACTCAACTGGCCTTTAAACTCTGAAACATCTACAACCCTAGCGATTAAACACACTACATTACGATTACACGAATGCAATTTGTCCACCATTCATCCCCTATCGGGTTTTCCGGGTAAAAAAAGGCTAAATACTGCCCACTTCACATACTAAGTTACATCTGAACTTTGAATAAGGGTGGGGGTGGTAGGAGCTGAGAACATCGAACCACTAAAATCGCTCTACGTCTTTATAATAGAGACAAGTATATTTTTGTCCAATGAGTCCATGAAATTGGTCCGAGCGAAAATTTACCGACAGAAAATTGTGATTGCTGTAACATGAACGTAGCGAAATTTAGATTTTGCGAAATTTAATCGGGCGAAATTTGGACATTCAAAAGAAACACATTAGGTACTGCATATTTTATGGTGGTATTATCATCATCCTCCTTCCTTTACACGTGTATGATAAAATTACAGTAGTTAATACACACGAGTATATCATTCAGTAACAGGAACTTTCGATTTTTATTATCATGTTCAACGTCCTGGGTTTATTCGAGCTTATCGAGAGTATACAATATTACGAATGACATGAAGTTCAATTTTTTTTAATACTGTAAAATTTCGTTATTGTCTAATTTCTCAAACGACTTTTTTCGCGTTGATAATTTTCATGCAGAAAACTTTCGTCATTGCTCAATTTCTCAAGGGTCTTCGGATCAATTTTCTGTGTTTTTTATTCTGTTGTTCAATTTTTACTCGGACAAATTCCCTGACAATCTTTGTACGAGGGAGGTCATTTTGCACACTTTTGAAGCATGACCACAATTTCATGGGAAAAGATCTTCCACCCGACCGACGTCTTTCAAGCATGTTTCCTCGAAATACGTATCAATTCCTCTAGCCTTCGGAGATAGTACATCCGCCTCGACCACGCATCAAAAGCTTCATCCACCTCTTCTTCTGGCACAAGTACAAGAGCAGGAAGATGACTCATTCGTAGGGCGAAGAAGTCACTTCTCCTGAATGCTCGCACGATAAATTACACGAGTGATATCAAGGATCTGATTAGTGTACACTCATCGATTATTCATCCCTACGTGATAATCTTTTTATTTGATTAACAACTGTTTTTGCTTCTTCCTGCTTGTACCGGCCGGTATATCAATGCGTTAAATAAAAGTCGAACACCTGATAGAAAAAGGTGAATTTCGTCGTCGGTATCGGTGAACTCAAAAAACGAAAGATGAACTTTCCTGTCGGCGAAAACGAAACTGACAGGTTCCTGTCGGTGAAGTGTAAATTCCCTCAAAAAGACTTACTCGGTGAAAAATCTTTCGGTGAACTGGTAGGATCCCAATGATACAAAATACGTATTCATTATTTTGCTTTATTCCAACCTGGAAGCCGTTGTTTATTAGACCTCTCTCATCGTACATAGCTCAAGAGTCGAAATTTTTCCACCAGACCTAACTTAGGTTGAAGACGTCATCAAAGTCACTTGTGCTCACGCAAATTTCCTGAGAATGTGCCCCAACAAAAGAAATAGCAGGTTTGCCTCTAAAAATTGACACGCTTTACGAGACGATTAATTGAGTACACTAACGCCTTTGAATTTACTTCAAATTCGAGATAAAAAAAAGAACATTCATGTTGAGTAATGGTTGTCCCGTTTTTACATTTTCAGATACCATCTGGAAATCTAAAATCACCCGAGAGTAAAGAAGCTCAAGATTTTGAAGCCTTACGTCAGGAGTGTCTTGAAAGTGGAAAACTGTTTGAAGATCCAGAATTTGATACAGTTGAATCGTCGCTTTACTTCAACGAATCGCGAGCCTCGGAATATGCAAATATCTCGTGGACTCGACCAAGCGTAAGTGAATTTACAAGATTATCTGATTGATGTATTGCGCATGTAATAATTATTTTCATCAGATTTGCTTTTTATCTGAGATGGAAAGTTAAGAAAAGCCGAATTTAATTGGACTATATGATACACTCCAAAATTTGTGAAATGGACCATATTATCCGTGTTGGCGTGACGTCGGCACGTTCTGAAAACATGAACAACCCCACCCGTATTTGTGAAGCACCACTTACCCCAGTTTACCGTATTTGTTCATAACAAACTATCGATTCCCATAAGAAATGCATCGGAACGTTTCGATCAAACATTCTTATTTAAATGTAAGAAAAAAATAGGAAAAGAAAAGTTCATATTTAGAATCTGGAAGTTCTGAAGTATTCATAAATGTATCTGTAATTTTTTATTTATCTTTCGTTGTCAAATATCAACACATGATCGAAACGTCCTGTGTATTTCTTATGGAGTTAATTTTTGTTTTGAACACAAACGGTAAACTGGGATGAGACTGTGTTAAAGTGGGGTTACAAGAAAATATGGTCCATTGGATTCAATTTTAAACAAAATTTCGGTTTGTATTTAATGATATATATTTTAACACTCAATATTTACGTATATCTCATTGAAAACAACAAAGAGAAATGTGACTATCTGTATTATTCGAACATTTCTTTCCAAACCGAAAGTAGTTTGATTTAAGAGTTTCGAATTTCATTAAAGGATATTATAGAAGATCCCAAATTTATGGTGGATGGAGGCTCACGATTTGATATAACGCAAGGATCGGAAGGTGAGCTACTATGTATATTTTTTCCCTCTTTTGTGTCAACAGTTATGACATCACCTCTCGTTTGTATCATTTTAGGAGACTGTTGGTTCCACGCAGTACTTGCCATGGTAGCGGCAAATGAGACGTTATTCTCTCAAATTGTGCCAGCAGATCAAGGTTTCGACGAAAAATATTGCGGTATATTTCATTTTAGGTAAAATCTTCGCACTAAGTTATTTTGAATAAGAGCTACATAATTGTACGATATAGCTTCCTAATACAATGTGAATGAATCAAGATTCAGACATCTGTCTCGATTTTACTGACATTCCAGAAACAGGAAACTTTCTATGCAAACGACACATCGACGAAATCATTTTCACAGAAGTTTCCTTCCACCTTCTCTTCTGCACACGGGACACGTCCAAGTAGGGACGAAAACCGGATGTGTAGTCTCCATTCAGGTTAGCCTCTCTTCTTTCCATAAAAGGAACTCCGCTTTATCATAATCACCACCAAGTTTTTCGCCGGCGGCCACGGCACACGGCAAATTTCTCAAAAAAGAAACCATAGAACAGGTTCCCAGTTAAAACACACCGCCAATTCGATCTCTAGGGTAGAGTGGAACTGAATTGAGAAAACACAAATTTTCCAAAATATCCTTCTATCATATACCTATCATAATAAGCAGAGCTAGGAATTTCTGGCAAAAAAAAATGGAAATTTGGCATTTAAAATTGTAATTCTCGGCATTATTCGGCACTAAAAATTTACAGCAAAAAAATGGATTTTCATGGTACAAGTTCTTTCAAAATAATATCTAACCTATAAAAATCGCTTATTGAAGGTGTTTTTCTACATTGTTTTGAGTGAAACTGTGTCGTTTGTCACTTAAGAGGTAGTTATAATCTGAAAATGATCTTTCAACGTCTGCTGAAACGATAGGAGCCACACAAGTAGATGAGTCACATGTCGGAGCAGTGCCGTGAATGAATGAACAATTTATGTCTTGCAATTGTTTGAGGCCAGTATTCTTCCTAAAAACGTTTTCGACTTTTCTCTTCAAAATACTTTCACGAGAACCCGGAATTTTATTGATCTTTTTATCAAGTTTTATTTTGATTGCTGTGGATTATCGACTTGATGAGATGATGAACGTACTCGTATTTTATTATTCATTTAATTATAATTTATAATTATAAAAAAAGATATAATTTTTGTATGAGGAGGGCTGTTTCGGCGTCATCCGGCATTTATCTCATTTTCGGCATTTATCCCACTTTCGGCATTATTCGGCAAAATAAAAATTGTTTCCTAGCCTCCTACTACCCTAATTCGTGCTCATCTTATATTTTTTCTCATCTGCCCTCAAACAAATTCATTCGGCAAATGCCAGCAAATCCTAGCTCTGATAATAAGAATTCAAAAGTTTTCAATTCCCTTCCTTAATGTCACGACTTGAAGAAAAAATTATTTCTAGTCCTTCCTGTCAGAAATATACCTAATTTTTCAAAAAAAAAAACCCAAAGGAAACATTCCCAGTTAAAATTTTGACCTCCGAAATGTACATATGATAAGGAACTTGCCTTCCTATCATAATATAAAGATAAATCAGTAATTATTTATTTGAATGAATAAATAAATCCAAGTCCGACCACACATAGCTCAAGATGAAAAGCGAAATTTTTGTGAGTCCATTTTGGCCAGACGTCAGATGGCAGACGGTAAATTTTTCAACCCCCCAGCCCGTAAAACAGGTTCCTATTAGCTCCAAATCCTTAGTCTAGCCGAACGAATGAAATACTCAAAATGGTAAAACTAGGAGTAAACTAAACAAAGCCACAGAAATACGATTATACACTGGAGCGCTTTCGATTAATAAACCATTGTCAACAGTGACATGAAAGCAACTGCTGACAAAAGTAATGCCATTGTTGTAATGGATAGGTCCTCGTACGTCTCCAAGGTTTACGACGTTCTCAGCCAATGTGGGGCTAAAGAAAATGCTAATTTCAGTTTTCCAAAACACGTAAAAGAAGTAAGACGTGTCATTAATAATTGTGAATTTATTATTAAAACCCCTGCTCTAAAAAAGTTGCTCCTTGAGCCTAACCCGGTGCCTCCTCTATTATACGGGCTACCGAAGATCCACAAACAGGATACCCCGATGCGCCCGGTCGTTTCATTTGTGTCCTCCCCCACTTATTCTTTGGCGAAGTATCTAGACCGATGGTTTAAATCTAGAATAGATTTCGAGTCTCCCTACTCTGTGAGGAATTCGGTGTCTTTGGCTGATGGGCTGAAGGATGAAAATTTCCCGCCGGATTCGTCCCTCTGCTCTTTCGATGTGGTCGGCTTATTCCCCAAAATTCCTAGAGCCACTGCTATGCAATATATGGGTACCCTTTTAGTACAATTTAATATCCGTCATGAAGAATTGATGGAATTTTTCAACTTGCTTAACATCTGCTGGTCTCCCAATTTTTGCAAATTTGAGGGTAAGTTTTTTGAATTTCCTGAGGAGGTCGGCATTCCTATTGGCTCTCCTCTGGGATCCCTCATCTCGGAGGTATTTATGTCAAAATTTGAGCTAGATCTTTTTTCCTCTGGCCATGTGCTTTTAGGTCATATACACTATTGGCGCAGGTACGTCGATGATGTTTTGTGTGCGTGGACCGGTCCCCGGGATCTCCTTTTGGAGTTTCTTAAGTATATCAATAATCAGTATCCTTCCATCAAATTCACATTGGAAGTGGGCGGTTCTTCTATTAATTTTTTGGACCTCACGATCTCCAATAGAGACGGTGTCCATGAATTCGCCATCTATAGGAAAGTTACATCGACCGATACTACTGTCCACGGCAAATCGTTCTGCCCTGTCGCCCATAAATCCGCTGCATTCAATAGCTATGTCCACCGGTTGACCAGTATTCCGTTTGGTCAGACCGCCTTTCAAAGGGAGCTATCGACTATAAAGCACTTGGCCAGGGTGAATGAGGTGAGCATAGACATTGACCTCATGGTCCGGAGGAAGTTGACTCGGAAATGCCTGGACTCCACTACTTCCCTCCCCCGCAATCCAACATTGGAGAGTAGGAAGCGTTGGATAAGGCTCCCCTTCTTGGGGAAGTTTTCTTCTAAATTAGGTAGCGTACTCCGCCCGTTTGGGTTCCGACCAGTTTATTATAACCTTAATACTGTAAAAAGTCTTTTTGTCAAGTTAAAGGACCCTATCCCATTGCTCGAAAAAAGTGGCGTCTACAAGGTGAATTGTAATGATTGTAAAGGGATATACATAGGCGAGACTGGCCGTCAACTTAAAATTAGAATTGACGAGCATAAGAAAGCTTGGGAGAAAAAGAAATTGGGGGAATCGGCTTTTGCGGACCATCTCATTACCAGTGGTCACTGCTATAAAGAGGGGTCCGAGACCCTCCTCCACAGAGAGAACTCGTACTTCAAACGAACGGCGCTTGAGCACATTGAAATTATTCGGCACCTTAATAACGACAGCCTAAATGTGCTAAACAGGTACATACCTGATGAGGGATTGATTGAATTAGTTTATGAGTATGATTCACATCGTGATGACTCGCTGGTTCAGTCATGATCTCGTCGGATCTTCTCCTTCCTAGCGGTTATTGGTTTCAGTTGCTTTCATGTCACTGTTGACAATGGTTTATTAATCGAAAGCGCTCCAGTGTATAATCGTATTTCTGTGGCTTTGTTTAGTTTACTCCTAGTTTTACCATTTTGAGTATTTCATTCGTTCGGTATGCTTGGCCATAACTTGTAGGACCGTATAAAATCTATCCTTAGTCTAGCTTATTTTTTCATCCAACAGGTGGTGCGAAGGTCAATTTTCACACGTTTTGATATTTTCTACTAGTTCTACCATTTTGGTTGTGAGTTGTTCTACACTCTTATTACAAAATCGCTAAAATGACAGAGAAAGTCTTAAGCATGAATTAAAAATCACAGCATTTCAAACGCACGAGAGATCCGATTGAACAGAAAACATTGTTGGTCATTCATCGCCTGCGCTTTCAAATATTTCAGAAAATCTTGACGTTGTTTGACAATATTTTTCTCGATTCCGCAGATTTATGCAAATGGGCCGTTGGGTAGACGTGGTAGTCGATGACAGATTACCAACACAAATGGACAATGAGTCACAGCCATATTTGTATTTCGCCCAGTCTTCAACGCTTGATGAATTCTGGAGCGCATTGTTGGAAAAAGCATACGCCAAGTAATTACAAGTTTAGCTATTTCACCTTGTTCCACTAGCGGTAGACAGTTTTGAAGACAGGAGGATATTAATATCGAGGGCCTGGATTCATTAAAAAACAAAAATCTGAAACAGATATTGCAATATTTCAAATTTTGCTTTACTCAACCTTCGTATTTTCTACAAACTATAATTTTTTCTTCTATGTAGAATGATAAGTAGAACAATTTATAAATTTCTATTTACACTGAATTTATTTTTGTACAAGAACACGATACAAACAGGTAACGTTTTCAGATTATACGGATCCTATGAAGCCTTATACGACGGATACGAATACGAGGCCATGGAAGATTTAACCGGAGGTTTAGCCATAGAATTTGTCTTCGAAAAATTATTACCAGTGCCGAACTTCTTCGAAGCTATGTCACTTGCTCTAGCCAAGCAGTCTTTAGTCGCCGCTTCCATAGGAGTGGTAAAATTTCTTTTCATTTTGTCCATTCAAAGTCCTCTTAAGTAGTAGTAAAACAATTCCTCATACGTTTGAATAGGGAGACAATAAAGATGATAAACTTTCCGAAAAAGGTTTAGTCAATAATCACGTGTACAGTGTGACTAGCGTCAGGTATATCAATATGACAACACCTAAAAAAACTGAAAAAGTACCGCTTGTTCGCATACGTAACCCGTGGGGTAACGAGAAGGAATGGAAAGGACCTTGGAGTGATAAGTAAGTTGTCCAAGTTCTTGTACCATTGTGCAGAACAACTAAAATAATCTAATTCAACTTTCGAGTATAGCCGTCTCTGAGGATTAACTTATTTGTCTCTTTCTTTTCTCTTCTACAAATAATGTTCCACTGTTAGTCTGACTAAAACGCTTTTTCTCTTCGGGTCATTACATCAAGACTCACAACTGTGGTCGAAGCGCTGCTTGACGAGTCACACAGACATTCCGATTGAGAAGTTAATGGAGAGTTTGATGTCGATCTTGAGAATTCGATTCAATTTAAAGCTATGATATTTATTTTATACCAACAGCGCTCAAGAATGGAATTACGTTTCGGAGGAGACGAAAGAAGAGCTAGGACTGAAAAAAGGTGCAGATGGCGAGTTCTGGATGACGTATCATGACTTCATCCAGACGTACAGTTCAGTGACTTTCTGTCTAATCTACTCATATTTATTACCGACGAATCCAGTGGGCGAGCTCTGGGAGGTGAGCGTTTTAGAAGGCAAATGGACTCGTGGAGGGAAAGCAGGAGGAAGTAACGTAGGTTAGTGATATGAGAAGGCTTCAAATATATATTCTGTAAATTCAAGTATTTTCAATTACATTATTTTATCCTCTCCTTTTCTGCAGATACGCTCCATGAAAACCCTCAATATAGAATTAAATTAGAGGCAAATGATGATGGTTTTTGTATCATGTACATAGCTGTGATGCAACACAGTCAACGAGCGCTACGTAACTTCCTCCGAAGAAACTCGGACGATTATCTGCCTGTCGGATTTGTTATCTATAAGGCAAGGAAGAATCGTTTTTCGACAAATAACAAGCTTTATCAATTAATCAAACACGAACAATATTTTTTCTGCAGTTAGAGGATCCTGATTCAGTACCCCATCCGCTCAGTGCGGAGTACATCCGCTCGCATAAGTGGTACGAAACTTCGAAGATTTATTCAGATGATACGCGAGAAGTATCGGCTCGTTTTCGCGTACCACTTGGCGTGTACGTCATCATTCCCACCACTCAGGACCCTGATATGGAAGGAGAATTCATTTTGAGAATAGTCACGGAGAAAAAACACCATACTTCATAATAACGTAACTCTTGATAACACTATAAATTTACTATTGATTTATAGGTAAATTGTGCGCAATTATATAGAGCCCTGCGCTCATTATAAACTAAGCTTTCGATAAAATTTATGAAGATGAATTGAAAATTGTGACGCGATCTTATGTTTTTTATCACAGCTGCCGGAAGGTGGATAGCAAAGTAAGAAAGATTGGTTCGAATCAAAGTAGTACGTATTTGAGCTCTTCGAGTGGTGCTCAAAAGGGCCAACTTGTTTGCTCAATATAAAAAAAAGTCTCTCCTTCCCACTGAATTTTGTGCACAACGCACTTTGTATTGTGAGAGGTATGACGTTTAAGCTTATGAAAGTGGTGCATGAGAGGTTCTGCGTTAGGTACAGGCTGGTTTCAGATGTGAGAGCTTAAATAAACAAGAAAGACAGAGGAAAGATTCCCGACGCTAGGGACCAACACAACTTGTAAAGCCATGTTGACGGGACGGCAATTTCACGACCAAATTGGCCCTATTGTCATTGAGAAGAGATGACAAAAATTAGGTCTTGCTTGTAACGCGAGAGAACCTTGGTCCGGCTCTGGAGGACAAACCTTTTTTTCTTACCATCCGGATAACTTTTGCGACTGTAATGGTAGGATCAAGAGCTGCAAATATAAGTTTTTTACAAATTAATTTGTCAACGTCCATGCAATTGTCAATGACTTTTTTCTGTTGGAAATAGTAGATTATACTTGTCAGCCTCACACACCGACCCCGCCGTGCGCCACTCTGATCAATAACGTGAGATGTACTCGACTTCCACCAGCCGTCGTCACTTTCTCGATACATGTTGCAGAGTAATCAGTAGTGTAAGAGTCTCTCTACCGATAAATAACGGTATGACGAGCTAACCGAACGATACCGTGAACCTGAATATAATTTCTGGTTTGCCACGTCCAACATATTGACTAAATTTGATGAACTACCAACGATGATGTTATTCCTAACCTTGAACAAAGAGCAGGTGCACAACTTTGGATATGAATTTAAATCTAAAATAGTATTGAAGGAGGTACGAGGATCACAAATTTTATAAGCGAACATATAGGTATATGTATGAAGAAATCTCAAAATTTTTCTAGGCTGAAGCTGACTACTGAGTTCTTAAATTGAAAACATGAAGATGACATGTAAGGGAAAAACTTTTTGAAATTTGGAATGACTTCGACCCCTTTTATAATTCTTCAGGCTACAATTATTCATACATGAATAAGAATATTCAGAGGAGTAATGGGAACATTGTATAAAAAAAAGTAAGTCCCAGAGCAAAGTAGACGGGGAGAAGGAGCAATGAACTTCGTTAACTGTATTCATGTAATCTGCAAAATCGATCTCTCGAAATCGGCGATTTTCCTGCTGATTTCTCGAAAACAGCAATTTCACAAATCCCGCGTAACATATGTAAGTAAATCTAAATGGACAGGTGTAATACCTCTATTTCCTAATGAGAAGAATCGGTAAAATCATGACTGAACTAGCGAGTCATCACTGTGTAAATCATTCATGTAATAAATCTGCTTCTCGTAACGTATGCAGCAACTCACAATAGCGAGGAATTTTCTAACAAATTAAAAATTTTTCAAGAACTATTTTCTCCGATCCTCAAGAAAATTGCAGGTGCACACCTTCAGATAAAACACTTCAATCTGGTCAAGTTGCAAAAAAATCCATCCAAGTGAAGGTGGACGAATTTTTCGCGTGCAAGGATAAAATATAATTAAAAGAAACAACGAGGCTTTTCCCGCACTGTTTTTTATTAAAATACCGTGACGTTTCGGCCCAGCTAGTGGCCTTTATCAAACGAGTCGTTTGATAAAGGCCACTAGCTGGGCCGAAACGTCACGGTATTTTAATAAAAAACAGTGCGGGAAAAGCCTCGTTGTTTCTTTTAATTAAAATCCATCCAGTAATTTTAGAGCGGTTCGTGGACAAAAAAATCCTATAAATAAATAGGCCTACACATAAATATACAAGGAAACCAGAACGAACGGGTGTATAACTCCCTTTTCCTACGAAAAAAGTCGGTAAAATTATTTAAACAATGACTTCCTCATCCACATCAGAAGATCGGTAAACATTAAAAGAACCGAAAGATTGAAAAGCAAATACTGAAGGTACATTGAAGAACACTAATATGACTGGTTAAAATAATTTCATCCACCGCTCTTTGCCCCGCGATCTGTCTTCGAAAAATAAAACAATTTCTTTTCTTTGTTTCATCTATTGGAGTGATACGGATCGCAATCTGACTTTTATTTTTTCATACTAAATTCAAATATTGAGATTAATTATAGTAAGACACATGGCATTGCGAGAAGTTTAATTTCATGATTTATAATAATACGCGTTAATTTGTAAAGTTTTGAATTACGAGCAAAATCCAGGTAATGTATTAAAGGAATTCACATCTTTTAGGTGTGACGACGAGTATTTACGATCGGTATCTGTTGCGGAAGAAAAACTTTTGCATCGCTTTTTCGTTCTCGTCTTCATCAAACAAATGGTTTGCACTTGTTTATTTTTTAAAAATATAATGAAAACGATTTAGCGGGAGGATATTTTGACGTCAGACGATTTGGGTGGGCAGATGCGATCTTGAACATGCTATTTGTGCTCACACTAATCTAACGATGTTTCCAATTGCGGGAACGGATTATAATGAAAACGCGCCGCTGTAGCTTGTTTCAATAATATTCCACAATTCACGCGATCAAGTCGAATTTCTGGAGACATTCCGTCAAAATGTCATTATTTTTTATAACACTTTTTTTTCTTGTGTTGGTGATCGAGAAAAATGGTGCTTACGCGGATTTAGATTTGTCGGAGAGGAGATTGCTGCCGACTTTATATCGCCACAAGATACTACAGTCCCCTCTGTATCGTTTCAAAGTAGTAAGTACAATTTTGTATCCGTCTTAAGAGGCCAAGCAAGACCAGCAGGATCACAAAATATAATATTCTTGAACTTTTCAACCGCATTGGAAAAAGTAACTCATTACATCAGGAAGTATTTCATTTAAAATCAATTTTATTCTGTTTTCGTTTTTCCTCACACCATTTAATACGGAAACATCCTTTTTTTTTTTTTTTTTTTTTTTTTTTTTGAAAAGGTATTCATGTCTTTATCCATTTTCTGAATGTAGAAGAAGACGTAAGGAGCTTTTTCATTAGTCAGAGTGTTTTCTACGAAAAAGTTCTTTTTTTTCTGATTTCGACAAAAAATATGAGGGTATACTAGCTTTTGAAAGAGATAAGAAATTCAGACAAGAAATTCATTGTGGCACGGGAAAAATCATTTAAAAAATTTTTTGATTTTCCGAAAACTCAAATTTATCTGAATTAGACCGACATTAATTCAAAATTCGTGAAAATGGAAATAAAAACTTGAGGAAAATCACGTGTAGAATTTACAAAAAAACACTCATGAAATCCTTTTTCTTCTGAAAGTGAATAGTTTCGTAAAATATGTGCGAGTATAAAAATACAGAATCAGGTTATTCCACGAGAGTCAGCATTTTTCAACTCAAATCGAAAACTGAAAATTTTTCGTCATAAATTATGAATCATTTTTAAAAAATTTGAGATAAAAGAGGAAAAAAAAGGAGTAATAAAAATTTGACAAAAACAAAATCCTTTCATGCTAATGTCATAAACATGTGTCAATGTGAGTATAGATACTCGTATGACATGTATGTTTTAGGGCACTGCACTGTACTTATTTACCTGACGCAAGAGACTTTTTCAGTATTTCCGACTAACTCAAAAAATTCTGAATTTTTCTAGTTTTCAATGCTGAATATTTAGGCTATTTTTAAAGCAAATGTGAGTAATTTTACTCTGTTTTGCTGTGCTTACTTTTTCTCTGATGGTTCAAGAATTTTAAAACTTTGTATCAAATTTCTATCGTTTTTCTCTTTCTGCAACTCTCATTGTAGATGAACTTTGTAAGCTCACAAAATTAACCTTTATCTACTCGAAATCTCTACTTTTCAAAGCTTTCTCCAGTCGTAGTGCGCCACTAATGTTTTTTCAATGCACCAGAGTTTTCTTTTAACATTTCTAACTATCCTAAAGAAATCATAAAAATACTCTAATTGTTCTCACTGAATATTTAAGAAGCACATGTACTAATTTCCCTCATTTTTCAAACAGTTATAGCCCCGTAGCAATGTGGGCAGGGGGAGGAGGAGTGAATTTACTGGAGACGTTGTGTAGGTTCTAGATGACTCCTACCCTAAATTAAAACAAAATTCAGGTTTCCTTATTGGATTATAGTTATTTTTACTCTGTTATCAGTTGATATGACGTGATAGAGATGGAATTTATAAACTGAGTTTTATTGTTCATTCTACAAATATTTGGCATGGTTGACAGGTCATTGGTATTTGATCTAAAGAGAGGGAGTAACTGACTGTCGTGTACTACTCACGCGACTGCGTGAGTGTTTAGATTTATATTTTACCACTTTTTTCAATTTTTTTCGTCTTTCTGAATCAATGAAAGATAAAATAAATGAGATATTTTTCACCAATTTCAAGGATATTTTACTAATGACGTTTTCAATTCTTTCGTCTTCTGATGATGAGAGATTTCCCCAATAGATAAGGTTTTTTCGTGCTATCTTCAATTTGATTACTCTAACTCATGAATGAGTAGATGTACAATTTTCTTATTTCATCACCTCATTGAGACTTAGTTCATCATTTATTCCTTTTCCAGCTTTTTCCGTCAAATTAGTCGCTATTAATGAATTATAACATACAAGCGTTTTTGTCTACTACTTTATCGTAGCCTCTCATAACATTTCAAAACTTGACCCCACCAACAGTTAAAAGAAACACCATATTCTTGTTCCCGTGGTTTATAGCCTTAACTATGGAATCACTAAGCCTTAAGATCTGTTCCTGATGAAGCTTTGGTCTCTTATTTATGATCATAATGTTATTTTCTGCTTTGTAATGACCACCAATACCTTACATAACACAAACTCCGTATTCATTATTTCGCTTTACTCCAGCCTGGAAAAGTTTGCTGGATCAACTCTTGAAGATGACGATAGCCGAAAACTTTTAGTGTTTAATAAATATTTATACGGAAATTGCAATTTATCAAATTTTGATTTACTTATCTACAGCACCAAAAACGAAAATTACTGTAGGAGAAGCTTTAGCCGTGTGAGAGTGAATATTGATATGTTAAACAATCTATATTATCAGTACCTCAGTGCCTACATACGATCCACATGGAATGGTAAATATCTCCTAAAGGCTCTCTCTGAACTTGATCTATCCTAGAAAAATCCCTATAATCTCACCTAGGTAAATTCTTCTGACTTATGACGTCATCTCCAAGTCCTGTTTTGAAGGAACTTCATAATTATATAAGATTAGCTCGACGGTCGAAAAAATTCCAAGTCTCTGGACATTTCTCCGCAAATGATGACGTCTTCAGAGTTGAACTTTTTCAAGTCCCTCCCCCACCCAGTCCAAAGTTGGACGCGGATGATCTCGCGCTTGTACCATCATCATGTACAGTGTGAGACTCGACATTTTTTTGAATTTTCCTTCTATTATATAATTACAAAAGTCAACATTTTTCAAGTCTTCCTTCTATCATCATACGTATAATTATAGCTTCAAATGTAAAATTTCTCATCAGAAAAAGGTTGAGATGTTGTAAGGGTGTTGTAAGGGGGGGGGGGGTTGTTTGAGAAATTTGCCACATGCTGTCTGGCAAAAAACTTGACAAAATTTCCACTCTCGAGCTATATTATGATATGAGGGAGATTTGAAAAAATTTCGCCTTGCGACCCGTGATATGATAGAAGGAGACTTATGGTCTTTGAAGCACTGCATATCTGGTTCATTGAAGGGGCTAAGCTAATTGGTGTAGAAAGTATTGCATGTATCGTTACTGGAAAAGCCATCCTAATGAGTGTGATATGATGTATTATTTTTCAACCCATACGACATACTCCCTAGCTGCGTTTCTCCTTTAACACCGTAAAGGAAGCCTCTCTCTCATCAATCATAGCTCAAGAATGCCAAAAAATTTTAAACCAGACCTAACTTAGGTTGATGACGTAATCTAAGTCAAACGCGCTCACGCAAATTACCTGAGAATGATGTGCCCCAGCAAAAAGAATGGCAGGTTTGCCGCTAAAAAGTGACACGACATACGAGACAATTAATTGAGTAAACTAACGCCTTTAAATTTACTTCAAATTAGAGATAAAAAAAAAGAACATTTATCTTAAGTAATGGTTGTCTCATTTTTTACAATTCCAGATACCTTCCGGGAATCTAAAATCACCCAAGAATAAAGACGCTCAAGATTTTGAAGCTCTACGTCAGGAGTGTCTTGAAAGTGGAAAATTGTTTGAAGATCCGGAGTTTGATGCTGTTGAATCGTCGCTTTACTTCAACAAATCGCGAGCCTCGAAATATGACGATATCTCGTGGACTCGACCAAGCGTAAGTAAATTTACAAGATTATCTGATTGATGGGTTGAGCACGTAAACCAAAATTTGCAAGATTGGATTCGATTTTAAAGAAATTTCGGCTTTTATTTAATGATAGTTTACACTGAATATTTACTTATTTCTCATTGAAAACATCAGAAAGAAATGTGACTATCTGTACTATTCGAATATTCGTTTTCAAAACGAAAATAGTTTGATTTAAGAGTTTCGAATTTCATTAAAGGATATTGCAAACAATCCCAAATTTATTGTGGATGGAGCCTCACGATTTGATGTAACGCAAGGGTCAGAAGGTGAGCTACCGTACTATGTATATTTCACATGTTTTTTTCCTCTTTTATGTCAACAATAATGACGTTATGTCTCGTTTGTATCATTTTAGGAGACTGTTGGTTCAACGCAGTACTTACTATGGTAGCGGCAAATGAGACACTATTCTCTCAAATTGTGCCAGCAAATCAAAGTTTCGACGAAAAATATTGCGGTATATTTCATTTTAGGTAAAATCTTACCACAAAGTTATTTTGAATTAGAGCTACATGATTGCACAATATGGCTTCCGAATACAATGGGAATGAATTAAGATTCAGATATCTGTCACGTTTTGACTGACATTCCCAAAACAGGCGACTTTATGTGCAAACACACATCGACAAAATCATTTCCACAGAAGTTTCCTACCTGCTTCGCTGCTACACACGAACGCGTCCAAATAGAGACGAGAACTGGATATGCAGTCTGCATCTCTTTTTTCCAGATAAGGAACTCGGTAATCACCAACCTCTCCCTTCTCACCCATTTCTCTCCCCATCGCTGATTCTTTATACTGACTAACTTCCTCTCATTCTTACCACCCTGTTGTTTGACAAATCGACTTCATTCTCGTACACTCGTAAGTTCTTCTTCATTCTCCATCCCTCTTCTACGAATACCGGGACCAAACATGAAGCACTCGACCTTGCCGCAAAACAGTCACTTCGAACACCTTCCATGAGTGATTCTTCTCGCCTCCATCAAATCTTATTACTGCTATCACATCCAAGTCCTGGCATTATTTCTCGTCCTCCTCATCCTCCAACAAGCTCCAATCTATAAAATGATTCCAGTTCCTATAGCTCAAACAAAGAAGCACAATTTCGTTAAGTACTTTTTGGGCCGGACGCCAAATGGCAGACGACAAATTTTTCGAACTCCGTCCCCCTCCCATAGAACAGGATCCTATTAACTCCAATTCCTTGGTCTAGCTTTTTTTGTTTATCCAACAGGTGGTGCGAAGGTCAATTTTCAAATGTTTTGATATTTTTAACTAGTTCTACCATATTGTTTGTAAGTTGCTGTACATTTCTTTTCTCGCTCAAGCACACGAAATCGCTAAAATGACAGAAAAACTCTTAGGCTTGAAATTAAAAATCACGATATTTAAAAAGCACGAGATATCCGATTGAACAGAAGACATATTGTTGGTCATTCCTCGCCTGCGCTATCAAATATTTTAGATAATTTTCACGTTGCTTGATAATATTTTTCTCGATTCCACAGATTTATGCAAATGGGCCATTGGGTAGACGTGGTAATCGATGACAGATTACCAACACGGTGGGGCAGTGAGTTATATTTCGCTAGTTCTTCTACGTCTAATGAATTCTGGAGCGCACTGTTGGAAAAAGCATACGCCAAGTAATTACAAGTTTAGCTATCTCACTTTTTTTCTCTAGCGGTAGACAGTTTTGAAGACAGGGGGATGATATCGAGGGCCTGGATTCATTAAAAAACCAAATCTGAAACAGTATTTGCAATATTTCAAATTTGGCCTGACTCAACCCTCATATACTCTACCTTATTTTTTTCTTTCTTCCGCATAGGCTGGGGAAGACATGTAGAATAATAAGTAGAACAATTTATAAATTTCTATTTACACTGAATTTATTTTTGTACAAGAACTCCATACAAACAGGTAACGTTTTCAGATTGTACGGATCCTATGAAAGCTTATACGACGGAGAAGATTACGAGGCCATGGAAGATTTGACCGGAGGTTTAGCAATACGATTTGTCTTCGACGAATTATTACCAGTACCGAACTTCTTCGAAGCTATGGAACTTGCTCTAGCAAAGCAGTCTTTAATCGCCGCTGACATACAAACGGTAAAATTTCTCTCCATTTTGTCCATTCCAAGGCCTGTTAACTCCTGGTAAAACAATTTCTCATATGTTTGAATAGGGAGAGAATAAAGATGATAAACTTTCCGAAAAAGGTTTAGTTAATAATCACGCGTACAGTGTGACTAGCGTCAGGTATATCAATATGACAACACCTAAAAAAACTGAAAAAGTACCGCTTGTTCGCGTACGTAACCCGTGGGGTAACGAGAAGGAATGGAAAGGACCTTGGAGTGATAAGTAAGTTGTCCAAGTTCTTGTACCATTGTGCAGAACAACTAAAATAATCTAATTCAACTTTCGAGTATAGCCGTCTCCGAGGATTAACTTATTTGTCTCTTTCTTTTCTCTTCTACAAATAATGTTCCACAGTTAGTCTGACTATAAACTCTTTTTCTCTTTGGGTCATTACTTCAAGACTCACAATTGTGGGCGAAGCGCTGCTTGACGAGTCACAAAGACATCCAGATTGAGAAGTTAATGGAGAGTTTCATATCGATCTTGAGAATTCGAAACAAATTTAAAGCTATGATATTTATTTTATACCAACAGCGCTCAAGAATGGAATTACGTTTCGGAGGAGACGAAAAAAGTGCTAGGACTGAAAAAAGGTGCAGATGGCGAGTTCTGGATGACGTATCATGACTTCATCCAGACGTACAGTTCAGTGACTTTCTGTCTAATCAACCCAAATATATTATCGACGAATCCAGTGGGCGAGCGCTGGGAGGTGAGCGTTTTAGAAGGGGAATGGACTCGTGGAGGGAAAGCTGGAGGAAGTAACGTAGGTTAGTGATATTACAAGGCTTCATATACATACTTTGTAAATTGTAGTATTTTCAATTTAAATTATTTTATCCTCTCCTTTTCTGCAGATACGCTCCATGAAAACCCTCAATATAGAATTAAATTAGAGGCAAATGATGATGGTTTTTGTGTCATGTACATAGCGGTGATGCAACACAGTCAACGAGCTCTACGTAACTTCCTCCGGAGAAACTCAGACGATTATCTGCGTGTTGGATTTGTTGTTTATAAGGTAAGGAAGCAACGTTTTTCAACAAATAACGAGCTAAGTCGATTAATCTAATTCGAACAATATTTTTTCTGCAGTTAGAAGACCATGATTCAGTACCCCATCCACTTAGTGCGGAGTACATTCGCTCGCATAAATGGTACGAAACTTCCAGGATTTATTCCAGTTTGCGAGAAGTATCGGCTCGTTTTCGCGTACCACCTGGCGTGTACGTCATCATTCCCACCACTCACGACCCCGATGTGGAAGGAGAATTCATTTTGAGAATAGTCACGGAGAAAAAACACCATACTTTTTAATAACGTAGCTGTTGAAAACACTAAAATTAATATTGATTTATATGTAAATTATTGTACACAGTGATATAGAGCTTCACGCTCATCATAAACTAAGCTTTTAATAAAATTTATGATGACGAATTGAAACTTGAGACGCGATCTTATGTTTTTTTTTAAATTTTACAGAACCTATGTTTTTTATCACAGACGCCGGAAGATGAATAGCAAAGTAAGAAAGTTTGCATCGACTCAAAGTTAGTGCGTACTTGTGCTCATTGAGCGGTTTGTTTGCTCAATATAAAAACAAAGGCCCTTCTTCGGACTGAATTTTGTGCACAACGTGTGTACTTTTTTATTGGGGATGGTATGACCTTCAAGCTGATGAAAGTGGTTCTTGAGAATTTCTGCGTTAAGTACAGGCTGGTTTCAAATGTGTGAGCTTGAGTAAACGATAGAGGACAGAGTAAAGGTTGCCGAGATAGAGACCAACACTACTTGTAAAGCCATATTGAAGGAACGGCAATGGCACGACCAAATTGAGCCTATTGTCTTTGGGAAAGGGTGAACAAAATTAGAACTTGCTCGTAGCGCGAGAGAACCTTGGGCCGGCGCTGATGAACTAACCTGTCTTTCTCACCATCCGGATCTCTTTTGTGACTGTAATGGTAGCATCAGGAGTTCCAAAATTAATTTGTCAACGTCCATTTTTACATGATCTGTTTCCACTATATGAGTTTCGTAATATCCGTTCATTTTTCGAATATTTTGGGTTTGCGAGGAGTGGACGCTAACCGATGAATCTTATAAAGAAAGATAATTGGCTTTATGTGAGAGAAAAGGTGAGGCAGTAAGAGAAGCTATCTATTCTGCTGACTAAGCGCCGTGAAAATCTTGAATTGGTGTTTGTATTTGTGAAAATAAATTTCTCATCAGCAACAGGAGACGAAACAGTTGCAAAATATCTGTAAATAAACTGGTGACATCAAATGACACAATGGAGTCGGGAAGTGGAATATAGTAATTTTTGATCATCTGTATTTCACTGAAACAAGAGTTTCAAATTTTTCGCTGCTTTATACGCAGGAGAAGATACGAGGGTCTCATCAGTATTCCTCCTTTACAGATTTTTGGTAGACTAAATGGTTGGGATTCAAAATTTTGGGAGATTCTTTACTGGAGGGGGGATCATGAATTTACTGTCGCACAATGGCATCAAATTTAAAGAAATTAAAACTTCTTTGGAACCTCCTGTTTTCAATCATTGGTACATCTTAAACCTTTTCTTCGTATCCTTTCAGCTCCAGGACAACAACGATATTACCTTCATCGGGCTTTGACACAACCAGATCGTCCTCATTTATCTCTCTCTGGGTGTATCGGACTGGGTGACCTCTATAGGTGTGGACGAAGTGATATCCACCCACTGTTCCGCCATGCCCTAATACAGATCAGTGATCAGACTGGTTAATGCATCTTTCCAATGAGGAGGGAGATCAAACTCAAATCTTTTTCCAACAACTTCTCTTCATCTTGGTAAAAAGTGATGGCCATCAGATAGGCCAAGGATAAACACTTGGTGAGGTATCGCAGGACGACGAGGGGTCATTTATTGCGAACATCCTCCTCTTCAAATAATGTCTCTATCTTCTTCACCCATTTTTGCATTGTAAGCGTAGTTTTCAACTACCATTCGAATTTCAATATAAGGGAACGCGATACAGGTTGTTGAGACCAGGGCCGTCAAGAGGATTTCTGGGTCATGGAGAAATCCACAAATTTTTGGCTCGTTTCGCTCGCCATTGACCTTCTTTCTTTTTTTGAGGGAATAAGAAAAACAATAACCCGAGTCCGGGAATAAAGTTACTAAATTGCCATCCTCTTTTTTTCATACTGGATTCATTGTTACCGTGGGGCAGTAGAAAAAACGTACCGACCAAAGTCGATGAAGAACGTCTCCGGATACTTTCCCTGTCCGTGGAATCACGTTCAGCAATGTTGTAGCAGTTTTTAGACACGTGCTAAAAGTTTGGTTCACCACCTTGCTTGCAATAATAAGATCCAGCTTGATGGACTTCGAGAACGCGGGACCTACCTGAATCGTCGATAATCCAATTTCGTCAACCAGCAACAAACGAGGAATCAATAATCACTGTAATGATGAGGTGCAATGTAGAGTATGATTGAATCTAAATTACCCATTAGATATGAAAGAGGAAACACGACATAAAAATCTCCGATCCCACGCTGTGATCGAACTCGAGACCTCTGACTTTTATAACGCTTGCGATACCCACTATGTTGCAAGGTCCCGAGATTAGATCGTCATATTTCGTCTTCAGATAGAAATTTCTCCTTGGGATTGAAAGGGTACAAGACCACAACGCATTAAACTATTGCAAACGCACACCAAAACCTAGGAGAGAGAGCTACAAAACTGATTGAGGGAAGGTAAACAAGCGCGTTTACAGCGAATCACGGAACTAAGAAAAGAAGAGCACGAGTAGGAATCGAATCCGCGACTTTTCATCTTCATGACAAGTGCGATACATCGATCATTTGAGGTAGCTTGTGTCGACCGTCTATTGCATTGAATACTCTGTTCACGTTCCTTCGAGAAGATATTTCGGGAAATTTAAGGACTGGCTATTTGAATCATTAAAGCAGGTTTACCGAACAATAACACACATTGACACCTCAGAATTGTCCACGAGTGCTTACATAGTCTTACTGACCATTTTGCGACAAATCGGCCTAGCCGAGTAATATAATTATGGAGTTTTTAAGGAAATAAATTCGAAGGTAATGAATACTTCTTTTGGCACAAGGTGACCAAAGGATCAGTCGAATTGTGCTCGAATTTGTAACCCAAAAATTAATTTCAACCACATTCTATTAGAGTCCTATATGATAACAGTTCATCCACACGTCTGAAAATAGTAGAGAAAAATTCACGAGTTCTTTAACAGAGTTAAACAAGGCGTGGCAGAGAACCTGTTCTATGAGACACGTGGGATCTGAAAAATGTAGATTGTGACGTCACAAGGCTGACCCAAATTATGACGTCACAGGCCCGGACTTTGGAACTAAAACTGATCTATGACGTCATAGATTATGACAACACAGACCCGGACTTCGTAGCTATGTGCCTATGTATGATACGAGGGAAACGTAGAAAGATTTCGACTTCCAAACTATATATGATACGACCTTAAGGTTGCCAGCCAACCGGGAGGCGGACATTTTTTCCGACAGCCCCCCCCCCCCGGTAAAACAGGCTCCCTGTTAAAACTATTATACTAAATACCAAAGCAAAATACAAAACTTATCTCTATTACTAGATACAAAATAACCAACAAAATCTTTACCTGAATAAAAGTATGCGAGAGTAAATGATGACGTAAAAATTGAATATACGCGTTCTCGTAGATGGGGTTGCACTAAACTCGCCTATGGAAATACCAAATGCATGCATTTTAAAGTAATCGATCGTCACACTCTCGGTGCTTGCGTTTTTGTTGCCCTGTAAACCAGTGATTTTGCGAAACATGTTCACACGATAAGCCTCTCAATCTTACGTAGGTATCTATCAAATTTTTCTTGACTAGACGCTAATAAATTTCACTTCAAAAGTTGAAAACATTGGCTGCTGCTTACGACTGAGTTCCATTAAAGAATCCAAAGAAGCTGCTCTATGCGGCTGCGACCTTTTCCAGTTTATCTTTTTATCAGGCGATAGCGAGCCTCCCAGGCAACTATTCATTCCCCAAATCTCTCATCTCACAAAATCGTACTCTTTGCCCTCGTAGATTACAGAGTTCACGTAGGTACAGTAAACGATCCGGCATACGAGTAAGCTAACTACCAAGCGATAAACAATAAACTATAGGTGTGATGGTAGCATACATCCTATTTGTGGACTTATATTGCTAGTAAATATCGTAATGGGTAGCGTAGAATGGAATAATAAACGCGTATCAGAATCCAACTTGATCATTACATTAGGCAATAGACCGTGACGAGTTTTCTGTTTCAATCGTATCGCACAGCACATTATTATACAACGTTATCCGTGCCACAAGCATTAGAAATAGCTGAAAACACAATTTTAATGATGTGTTGACTTACGTTAGATGTTACATTATTTCATTTTGTACGAACCGAGCAAAATTATACTCAAATCGCCAGAATTATTTTTTTTTTTAATCGTATCAAAATTTGGGTGATTATCCGACCGTACACGAGAAGAAGAATTCACACTCGAAAAACACGCGAAGTATAAATCCTCTATTTAAATTTGCATTCGGAGGGTGGTACTGAGCGTGCAACACAGCTGATGATTTCTTGGCTATGGCATAGTCTATTAATGAGAAAAAATCTGACGCATTTATTTATAGTCTAGACATAAAGTAATGGGATAGTGATAGAAAGATCAGAATAGCGTTTCATGTCAAGAGTGGATTTGATGAAGTCTCCACATTCATCATCTTCCATGAGGAGAATTATTGAGGTTCTCTCATTATACGCAGAACGGATGCGTGATACTCAAGAACAGATGGATTCTTTTCATAGAGGTGAGGTTTGCAAAAATGTTGGAATTCCAACATGTAATGGGTGTAGCCAGAGGGGGCAAAGCTCTCCCTTTTCTGTGAGACGATGTGGAAACATTTCTTAGGTATGAGGATATACCATAAAGTCTAAACTTCCTGCGTTTTTATTGATTCTTAAATTCTTCTGTCAATATTCTTCAACGCTCCCAACAGCTGATAACGACTTTTCTTCAGTTAGACATCTTTACTCAAACCTCTTCCTAGCTGCTGCAGTTGTTTGGTGATCATATAGATTGTCTTATACCTACTCAAAATGTGTCCATGACCCAAGCTCAAGACTATAGCAAGGGACCCATAAAATGGTTTCAAGAGGCTTCATCGGTTCTCTTCATTATTACGTCACAGAGAGAAATTAATTTTCTTCATCTTCTGAATCCCATAATCCAAAACTTGGAAATAGACCTCAGTCATGTACAGTTGTATGCATTCTTTTTGACACGTTCAAAGACAAACACGATTGAATAAATACGGCATTCGGCATATCTAATCCTTGCACTCGATCGTAGTCCATTCGATTCCCGAAAATAGAAGGAAATCAGTACGGCGACGCAAGCCAAAGTGTTCAGGCAATATTTCATTTTCAATTAAATTTTCTCTTTCGTTCTTATATATCACGGCGGATTCCAGAACCATTTGAAATCTGCAACGAACATCAACGAGTCTCGTCAGGCTATTAGTAAATGACTGGGATTATCATTTTTTGGACGTATTTCCATCTACAAATCTCTATTTGGAATGTGGAGAGTGCCGCCCTTTTCTGTTCTTCTGAAACGATCTGAAATTATATTTAGGTAGCCAGCGAATATTTTTAAAAACCGGAATGATGAAAATATTTTGTGAGCAAGCACGGGAGTGCGAGTAAACGTATATATATCTGATTTCAGGGACAAGTTTGGCAAGAAGTATAATGACAGCGGGTGTATAACCTTTTTAAATCCACGTACAAATATATAATTTGAGCAACTAGTTGATAGTATATTGCGGCGAATTTTTACCACTTTGGAAATCGAAAATATGTATCGAGAAATCATAGTCAATGACAATGGGTGAGACGGCCCTCGCCAAGGGGTATGAATCGATATTTCCGTCTCAAATAGTCTACATTTTACGCTGATGTAACCGTGAAAAACTCTTGAATTCCTGCATAATGCTAAACCTCCCGCGTGAAATTTATTAATAACTAACAATTTTCTACGGTCCTATGGCGTTTGATTAAAAAAAAAAAATTAACATAAATAAAGCATTACAATAGGAAAAAAAAAAATTGTACTTTTCAGATTCGTTCAAGAGAAATAGGTTGAGAGCGCGAGAGCGAGAAAACTTCTTCACGACATGCATTCGTCTGTCCTTGAAATAAACCGGATACGTCAGAGATATCCGAATTTCTGGAAAGGATTGGATAATTTTTGAAAAAAAAAAAGAAATCCAAACTTAGTTCTGTTCACGCAAATTAAACTATGGTAATTTAATATATTATTTTTATACGGTTTTTTCTAATAGATTACAATGCGATTCAGAATTTCATAATATTACTGTCACGTTTGTTTGGTAGAAGATGAGTCAATATTTGAGGGAAAATCGAACTGACGTTATATGTGTCCTTCTCTTTCACTCTTGGAACTAGCACGTGCAAGATTTATACATTGTTCGAGATCTGAATGCAGTTAGGTTGAAGGATGTACCTCGAACAAGATCGATATTGTTTTTTAGCAGGGAACACACTATCCGTTTTATTGGGATGCATTCTCAGGAAACTAGCACAAGTGACTTTTGGGACGTCATCATTTTCGGGGAAATATCCAGAGACTTGAAATTTTTTTTGCGGGGAACTTGTTTTATTAAGGAGCTTGAGAGCGGGTAAAATGGACAACCATTTTGTTTGTAACTTACTTTTTAGCTGACGGCTTCTCTACTGACTGTATTTTTAAAGAGCAAAAACTCGAAGGCGTGGATAGCGGCTTCGTGTGATTTTTCTATCGTAATTGACACCGAGCCATTAGCCGTGCCGGCGAGTGTTTGTTTACCAAAAATGAAGTCAGTAGAGAAGCCATCAGCTAAAAAGTAAGTTGTTCTCGAGCTCCCTAGTTTTATCGGTAGGGGTTTTCGGAAAAAACGCCCACCGTCCGGCCGGCCGCCGGTAAAATTCGGAGCTGGAAAATTTTCCAAATTCCCCTCCTATCATATGTTACTTGGTATATATAGTCTGAAAGATAGGCCCTTCGAATAACTAGATATGCAATGCTTCATACCACAATTGACCTAACCATCAACGCTTCAAACACCATAGATCAGAACATCCTCCAAGAATACCCAAAATAACTAGTCTATCAACTGTTTTGCAGGGCTAAGAAGCGTTATCATTTTTTAAAAGTTTCTCGGTTTGGTTCCAGTTCCAACTATGTACACACGGTTCTGGATCTTTTCGGTTCGGTTCTTCCAGATAAAAGGTTCCCGGATCTTTTTGATTCCAGTTCTCAGACCCATTTATAAAGGTTCTGGTTCCGGATCTCATTTTGGTTCCCGATTCCGGTTCTCAGCCCTGCTGTTTTGGAGTCCCACGTGCCATATGAAACAGGTTCCCTGCCTCCCCTCGTTTAACTCCGTTGAAGAACCCGTAAGTTTTGACCATCGAGCTATGATTATAGATGTAGTTTCTTAAGAACAGGACTTGGGAATGACGTCATCAACTTGTGATGTAATTGACCTAAGTTAGAAGAATTTGTCTGGGCTGGATATTGTAGGAATTTGTCTAGGTTAAATTGTAGGAATTTTCCTAGGCTGGATCAAGTTCAGAGATCCGTGTCGTACTGAGATACACTACAGATGAGACAGATTGCTGAGCACATCAATATTATTCACTCTCATTTGGCTAAAGCCTCCCTTACAGCAACTCCCTTTTTTGAAGAATGAACTCGCTTCCTTTGAGATATACGTTTCCCTCCCCCAAGACTTTACATTTCAAACACCGAATACGTCTACTCATTTAAACATAAAGAAAATAAGAATAAGATAAGCTGTATTTCACAGGACCGCGAAGCACCCAGGCTCCTTCAATCTCTATAGAGTTGAAAAAGGGTTTTTCAACTGTACAAATCTACTTTATTAGTTGCTAGAGTTTGAAGCTGAATCCAATTGCTCAAATGGTCAGCCAAAGTTGAGGGGCTCCGATGTATGAGCATCCCACAAGATGCATACGCCTGTCACATTTCTCATCAGCACCCAATATGATGATTATTATAACAGATAAAGTACGTGTCATTATTAAGAGCCGCTTGTACCAATTTCTTAATCTCGTGGTTGAATTAACTTAAACTTTGTTCAGTTGTACCAACCCACTTAATTCTAATTTAAACACGCATATTACAAGCTAAACCGCAGGTTTAACTTGATTGCCCAATTTTTACCAGTTAACATAAACCCGTGCTTAGCTTTTTAAACTCGGTTTAATTTTTGGTTCAAGCGAGCCTAAGTAATAAAACACAAAATTATTTTGGTTGTGCATCTGATGGGCAAAAAAATGTAAGTCTGTCAGCACTGCACAGTATGTCGGAAATCGAAATTTTTTCAGGGATTTGAACGAAAAACCTCACATCTTTTCGCTATGTTCTCCTCCTTTTATGTAAGTCAGAAGACCAATTGTCATACAGGAATTTGTCGATGTATCTTGAAGACGCTACAATCTGGTTGGGCAGGGATGTCCAGCTAAAGCCAGCCAAAAGTAAGCCAAAAGTAAGCCAAAAGCTTAAGCCAATGTTGGAACCGTTTTTTGCGGAAACAAAAAGTCAACTGATGAAATGTGGCTGTTTGGCTGTTAGCTCGAAGTCAGCCAATCATCAGCCCAAAGTCAGAAAATCATTCAATTATTGTTTGGGACACATTTTTGGAGTTTTAACTATCGTTTTAAACACATTTTGAATGTTTTAAACATCCGTTTTGAACATCGTTTAAAACAACATTTATTAAAACAAGTTCTACTTTGTTTTTTTCAACCCTGGAAAAATAGTCAAATATTCATTTTTTGTGAAGAATAATAATGGAAATATGAAAAAGAACAAGGTTTTTAATGTTTTTTAATGTATTTTTAAAAGAAAGTTTGAAACAACAAAAATACGTTTTGAACATATTTCCGTTTGAAACACAATTTTGATTTTTTTTTGTGTATTAAACATGTTTTAAACACGTTTTAACATTGTTTGTTTAAAACATCGCAACCCTGTTTTTTTCCGACGAATTCGCATATAAAACGACCTGTGGTGGCGCTGTTGTCGATGTTGAGAAGATGATCATAGCATGACTAAGCAAATTAATAAAATCGACTGTACCTTCTAGATATCATTTTTTTTTTTTTGTAAAAAATGTATAGAACAAAAATTGTTGTCCTTTTGGTTTCCTGTCGAATGAATATAATTTCAAATGTATTGGGCGGATTTTTCAGGATCATCATCTTTCCGACAAGCTTCCGCAAATGACCGCGACAGAAAATATCTCGATTTTATTCGCGAATTCATCACCCAAAAAAAAGTAATTCATTTTAACTGCGTCATCACTTGAAAATCTGCATAAGAACCCAAAAAATAGATGTTGCAGAAGAGCACCGCTGCCTTCCTATCCTTACAACTAAACTTAAGGCTTAGAGAGAAGAGTAAGATGTTTTAGAAACGGGTGGATCGAGAGTAGTTTATCGTGCTAGATACTCTCATAATTGTTTGAGAAAGAGTTTGTGATGCAGAGATAGACAGAATGGTGAAACCGAATTTTTCGGGAGCTGGGCAAGAGAAAAAGTGTCAGAATTGCAGTATAGGTATGAAGGGAAAGAGAGAGGCACAAAAAGAGAGAAGAGCAAGTGAGACGAGTATGTCTTATTCCAAGACAAGTCAGGATGACGTCTACTTGGTCTTGGGAAAGACAGTTTGAAATAGATGCATTTTTTAACAGCACGGAGCTTGTTGGAGGACGAAAAGGATCAGAAATCCTGCCAGAAGGAAAGGATTCGAGATCATACATACACGAGAGCGAGGGATCAGCTATAGAAGGTGAACGCAATGGCTGCTTTGCGGTGAGGTCTACCGCGTCATTTATCTTAAGGTCGATATATCCCGGTATCCATAGAAAGGAGATGGAGGATGAGGAAGGAATTGACAAGAGTATAAAGATTCGTTGGAACGATAGGGTCGGTAGAATGACGGTTTTGGACAGAAAGTAACTAAACGGTGACTGCTCACAGAGTTTCTTCGCATACACCTAGATAACCTACGGCAACGCGAAAGGACTTTTGGAATTTGAAAAATATCAACTTTAAACTATAGATGTGAGGAGAGGGACTTCGGAAAAATTGAAGTATAGACAACAGAGTATAAACAACGGTAGCATCTTATAAAGGAGCAATGCCTTATTCTCACCTTCTGAAAAAGATCTTCAACCGATTTGAATTTCTCATATCATCTGGATCTTGTAAAGAGAATAAATTAATATTTTACCATATTCCCACAGTTTTCTTTTGTTTTCCGAAACATAGAAGAATTTAGGAAATAACGTGTTTGCTATTCTCGAATTTCCCTTCGACATTTTCTTCATACTCTCGACACCACATATTAAAAACATCTCCGCGGGAAATCATTTGGAAATTTCCGCGTGCGCGCACGAAATTTGTCGGATTCAACGTGAGTCGTGCTTCTTCTCCAAGTCGACTCAAAATTGTTGTCGTAGGACTCGATGTTTTTCATAGAATATGAGTCACTCCTCTTATTTTAAAATAGCGTATGAGTTCCGGATAGAGATGCGTTATCGTAATTCATGACGAACACGATTTAATTATTATTACACTCGTCGAAATTCCAATACAGTATTATTTTAGAATAAGTGACTGCTGGGTTGTCGGATGAAGTCCGCTGAGAGAAGACGACGGCAAGCCATCGGGTGATGCTGCAGTGTCGATATTGACTGGTGATGTGTCGGTCGACTACCGCGAACAAGGTTTGTGCATAAAGTGGCTAATTATTATCATACACGCCTACACACATTCTGTACTTTGTACCGAGTTCAAGTAATATGTGTAACGCGTTAATTTAGTCTAAATGTTTCAACTGGTTTGAATGTGCGTTGAACGTCGATGCTAAAATTTATACGTGAAAATTACTTCTATACGTGCGATTTATTCCTTCTCGCAGCTCGCGTTTCATTGATAAAGAAATTTTTGTTAGAAAAAATATTTTTTATAATCGCGTAACGCTAATTTTAGAGTAATACAGGTGATGAATGTCACGTGTATGAGAAAATAATTTTTATGCAGAATATTTCCAGTTCGCGATTATCAGACGATTTTTTGACGTACTGAAAAATTGGTAGACACTATTATAGAAACAGTGCTAGTGAGTGCATCAGTGATTAGTTTTCAGACAAAAAACTCGGGTATGTTTTTCTCTTTCATTGCAATTACGCTATTTCAAAATTTACTGGATCCAACCCCTCTACCTCCTCAAAGAAGCTTTTTTCTCTTTTGCATAAAATAGAAAGTAGTGTACTTTTTCTCCCTCTGTCTTTTATTAACGATGTATACTTATCGATTACGAGCTGAGCGTAACAGTATAAGAGAATTACTTTTGGTATCCTAAAAAATCGAAAAACTATTAGAAGATCTAGCAACGTATAAAAATGGTGATATTTCTCCTTAATTGTAGTTTTACTTAAGTTAGGCAACCAAATTTTCATTAGAGTACCTTTTTCTTTTTATATGTGACTCGAAATTCTTCCAAGTCCCAAACAATCGAATAGTTGTTCCTTCCCCTCCTCATAAATATAGCTCAAAAATCATAATTTTTTCAAGTCTCCCTCCTCATCATACCTCGACTTTCGGACTTTTTCCAGGTCTCCCTCGCAGAATTGTACACGTCTAGCCTTGTAAACTTTATGTACCCCTTCTCCGACAAAAGTAGAAGCAGATTCACTACAAAAAAAGAGATGACACTTCACATTTTACTTCATCGTAATAAATTCTTACATTGAGAAAAACAGACTCTAATGAGGAAAATCACATCATTCTACTATCTCACAATGCGATCCCTTAATAATTCATGGACGAGTCTGAATTTTATAGTTTCGAAATTCAAATAAATATTCTCTATTTTGTATTTGGATCCGAAACTATTATAGTAAACAATACTTTATCGAGTCGTAAAATTCGCGTCTTTGAATGGACGTAAATACCTAACTCAAGTCGGCTTTCAACTTTCTAAGTACAGTATGACGCACATCGACAAAAAAACATAATGGAAAGTACTAGAAAAGATATAGTTTTCATCTGATTTATCTCTTTTTTTCTTTTTTACGGCGACGCATATGTCAAACTACTTTGTTTTAATTACTTCTGTTAAAAGTTTCTTGAATGACTACTGAAAAAAAGTTGACATAATACCGGTAGTAAACCCTTGTTTATAATTTGTCGTAAGCGGAATTAAAGTAAAAAGTTTTCTTCACAAAAGACACACACTGCTCAATCTCTGACAGCTTCGATTCTCAGCGGCTGAAAATTGAAGGATTGATCGCACGTCAGAATCTAGAGTAGAATACCTACAGTTCTGAAACTCAAAATACTTCGTATTCCGAATGCTCCTGTTCAAACATCTCTGGCTTTAATTTTCGTTGAGGAAAATCATGGGTCGAAACAACCCTGTTTTCCTGTTACACTAATACAGAAAAAAGAGAGATTTTCTGGCAGAGCCAAATAAATAAAGATCAAAGTAAGCGACCTCATTTATATTTCAAGGCCACGGCCGCTTTGTGATGAGATCATGCATGGCCTAGTTTGTGAATTTTTCTCACAGAGGCGTATGCCCTATTCGTGGACTAATATAAATCTGATGTTTTGTAAGATAAGCTATCTAGCTTAGCTCCGCCCGTTCGTTCCCATATGGATATCAATATTAGTGACGTCACTAGCTCATAACAGATGGCTGCCTCAACTTTACTTGGACTCTCTCTCTCTTCCACACTCAGGAAGTAATACTGTCCGAGTTTCTCTCATACGAGGTCTCCGGGTCACGTCTGATGACGTCATACTTGCAGATTTTAGTATTGGGGCACCAGTCCCCCTTTGTACAGTATACTCAACTTTACTAGGCCTACTATTAGCCTTCATGAAACCAAGCCTAACATACCGCAGCATAAAAGCCTTTTACTAAACCACAGAGTTAGGCTCGTGGTCATGGTTGATGACGTCACCAGTTGATGACTTGATTGTTGAAGGGGGCCTCTGGGTCATGGCTGATGACGTCATAGTTTATTATAAAGGAAGAAAGGAGATACAGTACACACGATTATTATGGTATGAGGGGAACCCGAGGGGATGGCGTGAACTCGCAAAGTTTAGAATTAGAGGCTAGGATTCAGGACTCGTGGAACTCGCAGATTTTTAGAATCATGTCTAAGGTTCCTTTCCGGGGGGTGTGAGGAGGGCAACTCGCGAGGGTGATGTGAACTCGCAAATTTTGGAATTAGGGGCTATGATCCAAAAAACTTCAAGAAAGAAATGTTTTTTGGGGGGCGGCAACTCCCAAAGGTAGTGAACTTGCAAATTTCGGAATTGGGGTCTCAAATTCAGGACACTTCAGTAAAGACGTCAGAAAAAAATCAAATTGAAAATGTTACAGTACTATAATTTGTACTTAACTGGTTCTCCAATTTACACCCACTCAAACAACTGACAACCTTACAATTGTTGAGCTCTCTTCCATCTTCCGGGCTTCGACTGGCTCTTGACGCATTACGCACCAGCCCTTCATCCGACTTATGCGCTGAGGCTTTTGTACCGCGCTCTTCCACTCACTGCACTACCAACTTTCTGTCTTCAACAGCTCGATTCCAAATCGTCTCATCTTTTGCAATTCTCTCGGACAACGTCATTCACTCCTTCTGTGTCGGTTCAATCCTATCTTCAGACATTCATCTCGAACACAGGTCCTTACTTCCTATTTTTTCATCCACACCCTCTTTGTTGACCCTCAATCTTCCAAAACAGTTGACTCGTGTAAAAACACACCAAAACCCAAGGGAGCATTTAATAGAGTTGAACGAGGGGTTCAGGGAACCTTAAAAACATGGGAAGATGGAATAATCAGACTTTTGTGCCATCATATTTGGTCCCTCAGTCTCATGTTAGGCTAGGTTGCCGATCCGCGAACGGTGGAGACACCAGCTATTTTTCGCGAAATCACGCCCATAAAGCAGGTTTCCCATTAACAAGATCATTTTTTCAGAATATTTTTTACCTTCTAAGCTATACAGCGAGTCCAAATCGAGACCCAAAACTGGATACGCAGTCTTCTCATCCTTACGTTTGAGAAACTTTGGTCCCATATTCCCCGCCGAACTCATCACTATATCCACCTGCCACTCTCTTCTCACCCACCCACTCCTCATACTGTCTGACTCCCTTTCACCCTTACTTGATATCCAAGACACTCGTTCCATTCAACAAATCATCATTCTTACACAAGCCACTGGTTCTTCCTCAGCCCCCATCTTGAGAAACATGATGCAGTGGACCTTACCGACGCCGCGCCGTAAAGCAGCCATAGTAAAATATTCTTAATATAAGCATATATTTAAAATTAATAAAAACCTTCCCTGAAAATGTGGTCCATCTAGTAAGGGATACTGTGGTGAACGTCACTTCTTTCGCTGCTCGGGAGTTCGTCTCGTAGTCTGGGTTAGTTAAAACGAGCAGGAAACGTGTCTTATAAGAAACTTGTGCTTTTTCTCACACCATCACCTTAAGAGAATTATTTCAATTCTTCTCTTGTTCGAGGCTCAAAATTAGGTCAAATTTTCTTACCTAAGTCTCCACCTCTCTTCATCTATACCTCGAAAGTTGAAGTTTTTTCAAGTCCTCTTCCACCACTTCTTCTTCTTTTGGACAACTTTCGGCAATGTTCATTTTATGAATTTTTCGAGTCGAACATCTTCGAAATAATATCTATTCAAGTTGATCAGTAAAATATTTTACAAGTCATTAGCAATTTATTGTCTCATACCTTGACACCTATGTTTTTCCTTGTAGACACGAGAAGGGAAGTGCTAAAAAATTCCATTGAACTAGAGTTCTCATTCTTCCTCTGGCTTCATTAACTCGAATTTTTCTTCTTTTTGACGGGAATGAGTCATCCATTTGACAGGAAAAACTTATTTGCCTGATAATTTTTGTCAAACATATAAATCCAGACAATTATAAGATGTCATAGTTTAATCTTCATTCAAAGTCACAAGCTCGATCAGAGTATAACACCCATCTAAACCTTCTATTCATCCGGCCAATTCAGGACATGTTTCATGGTAGATTCAAGAAATTTGACCGACACCAGCGACTTTCCCATGTCATGAGACAGTTACGGTTCTGAGGAGGTCATTTTAGAGATCGCTATGCGTATGGTGAGGGGAAGGAGGACCTTCTTATGAAGTGGAGTCAAAAAACATGTACATGTATGAGCGCACGGTTGTATGCAGCAGAGTATCATTGAGACCACATTGAGTGGGGTGAGATGTAAGTAGAGCATTTGGTATTGAAAAATGCTCAAATGTACAATTCTAATTTATTAGTTACTCCACAAATTATGATTGGGAGATACCGAAAGTACTCTTGTAAGCTAAATAATGAAGTAGAATTGTACACTTGAAAATTTTTCAATATACAGGAGGGTAGATGATACTTTTCCTATAGTAAGAAAGTTGATTGAAAGATTGCTTAGATGTATTATTCTTCTGCTCTTTCATCTAAATTTGACAGCTTTATCTGAAAAAATTTACTTTACAAAGGAAATTATCGAAGTCCATAACTGATTTTTGCTTAGCCACTGGTTAGAAGAAGCAAAATGAGGAGGCCATTAAGATTTGCGAACGAAACCTTTCGCATGGGTCATTATGTCAATATTTTTTTTTTTTTCGAGTTAGAAAGATCAGGTGTACTGAAGGACTGCCTGTAACGAAAAAAAATACAAATTCTTCTGCTTTCTTCGATGTATCGCACCGTCAAAATTTCTCTACTAGGTTTGTACTTCAAGACCGTAAGATTTATTGTTTTTCTCATAATATGCGCGAGGTTTATCATGTTTTCCCCATAAAATTAACGTTCATAATAAAAATATTGGAGTTCGTATGTGTCAAAATATCATAACTACGCGTTCTTCAATGCGACGCAAAATTATCTGCCACTTAATCCGAATTAGAATTCGTAAAACTGTATTGTTTATTCTCTGAAACCACTGACACATAGATCGTATGATGCGCGTTCATAGACAATCACAAACAATTACGGGAGCAAAACGTGTAGATCAGATAAACGATCATCATGACAACTATAAGTTAATTTGCAACGGTGAGTAATGTAGATCTGAATTTGTTTGGTGCCCGAGTGGAGTATGTATACCTGTGTATAGCACAAAGTACGTACGCCCATACAGCATATATTCGTCGAAGTACGACAATGCGAAAATGATTTTACTGCACACAGTTTTTATCCTTCATTCTTACGCAATAACTATTTGTACAATACAGAATCAAGAGCGAAATACTCGACAACGAAAAATAACAGGATGTGTTCAATAGGCACCGAAGTGGACGGCTATTACCAAAAAAACGAGGGAAATTCTAATCAAAATATATTGTTAGGAGGCATTTAATTATGACTCATGATTTTGAGAGAGAATTGTAATCGCGCGTGAGACCAGTTTCTTTAAAAAACCGGGAGATGGTTTTTAGGATTTTTCAGACTGTTCCTTGCAATAGGTTCCTCATTGAATATCAAATGAGAATCTAAACGTTTATAATACTTCATATGATGTTTATTGACAAATTAGCATAGTAGAGGTCTCACCTCCGCAAATGACCATTATAGATCTTTTATATGGGCCAAGATAAATACGGTCGGAAGTGCACGTCGAGTGGAGATCATTGAACTTAGGTTACGATTTAGGTGGACTACATCCCCTCCCCGTCCTTCTCCTGATGCCCTCTTCAGCCATGTAGTCCAGTCATAACAGATTAAAAAATTGTGTAAGTAAGAACAGCTGAAATTTGGAGATTATGTCACTTACCATCTTATACAACATACCAGAAGTCCCACTCGATATGACGTGCTTATTGTTCCCAGGGGATAAAAAAGTGGGGTTCAGATTCATTTTTTGTGGTTTTCAGGTTGAATATCAGTTTTTTGAAAAAAAAGTCAAGAGACAATAATTGTAAAGCATCAAAAGATACATAGATAATGTTCCATTAAAAATTTCCGTGCGATGCTCCATTTTTAGATAAATGGAGGATGAAAGTTGGATAGTTGGGGAAGTAACGCATGATAAGTGCCTGTCACCCACAAAGCAAGTCGACGCAAGCATCATTAACCCTTTATAGTGTATAATGCTTCAGTTTCGAGTAAATTTATACAAATGTGAACTTGTATGTATCTGTTGCAAAGGATACTTTTTTCTATTGATGCCATAATTGAGTCACAATAAATCTATAATAATGGATAAATTACACATCGATAAGTAACTGTTAACAATGATTTAGAAATCGGGAAGACTAGAACCTCAAGCTTGATGGCCAGCAATGGTTTCGCAATTAGAAAGAAAATTATAGGTGGCAAGCAATATTTGCATCTTGATTAAGAGCGAGTGACGCTCGCGTCAACTTGCGTCGCATGTGACAAGCATACTTTTGCAACTATTCAACTTTCATCCTGCATTCATTGAAAATTGGAGCATCGCACGGAAATTCTTAATAGATCATAATTGACGTATTTTTTGACGCTCTACAATCGTTGTCTCTTGACTTTTTTTTTGAAAAGCTGTTATTTACCCTGAAAATCACAAAAAACCAATCTGGACCACACTTTTTTGCCCCCTGCGGACAGTATGCTCGTCACATCGAGTGGGACTTTTAGTATGTTGTATAATGTGGTAAATGACATATGCCAAAATTCAGCTGTCCCCCAATTATTCACACCAAATTTCTCATTATGACTGGACTAATGACCCTTATTAGAGTAGTCAAGGAGCATCATCTCAGGAATACTGAGCTAGGACCATGGTACCTCTCTAAATTTATCAACCCATCTTGTAAACATTTTTTTCCCATCCAAGTTTGCTGGAGCAACATTTTTGACGATTTCAAAATTCAGTTCGATACCGTTAATTATTCATTTTTAACCCTTTTGAGAACCTGGGCAAATTGGTCAATTCTCAGCATATTTTGGTCTATTATTTAGCCCAGAGATGACGTAAAAGGTTTGTTCTGGGCTCTTCTTCTTCCCATTAAATCAAAGAGCCTTGCAACTACACTCAGGGTTGTGAGCTCGAAGTGAGCAGATAGGGATAACAAAGATGAATATGAGTCAGATAGTATTGTGGAATAAGTGGATTTGTGGTGGTTCACCGGGCTGATAATTTTCTCAGGACGGTTTGGGAGGGAGTTGTGACGCAGAGAGAAACAGAATTGTGAAGCCGGAGGTTCTTGAGAGCCGGGCAGAAGTTGAACGGATAGATCGTCAACATTAGAGGTATGAAGGGGGTAAAAATAGAAAAGAGCAGCTGAGACGAGTGAGGCCTTTTCTAAGACGGGTTAGGAAGACTTCTCCTTTTCAGGGTGGGTTGTTTGAAAAATTTGCAGTACACCGTTCAGCGAAAGCCGACCTATGACGTCATCAGATTGTGACGTCACAGGGTTGATTGACTAATTTATGAACTCGAATCGTGATGTCTTCAAGAGATTTGGAAAAATGTCTACGTGAATATGACCCTTCAGAGGAAAAAGGACTTGGATTCAAACTTTATGGAGGGGGAGGGAAAAATGCCGTTATTTTCCTAGTCGATGAAATATTTCTCAAGAGACTTAAAACGAACCCTGCACAGGGAGGAGGATGTGGGACATTTTGAGCTACGAGCTTTTGGGATCCTACGAGTTCACCGAAAGATTTTTCACCGAGGAAGTCTTTTTGAAGGAATGTACACATCACTGACAGGAAAGTTCATCTTTTGTTTTTTGAGTTCACCAAGACCGACACCGACGACGAAATTCACCTTCTTCAATCAGCTGTTCGACTTTTATTTGATGCTATAATATACCGCGAAGTGCAGGAAGAAACAAGATTATCACAAGCTTGCACAATATATTAATTAAATTGAAATATTAAAATTATTATTATTCAAATATATTTTATTAATATTATTTTATTTCTTCTTAGGTACTAATCAAAAAATTGTTTTTAAAGTAATATATAAAGTAAACTATTAATTTTAAATATAATCAATTTACGGTAATTGACATAATTTAAATTTTAAAATTTATTCAATAATATTTATTTTAATTTTTCTTATAATCAAAAATATATTAATTATTATAATTGATTAATTTAATAGGTAACTTAAAAATTTTTTATAATAGATTAGAATATGAATTTAATAATATAAATAATTTTAAAATTAATTTTTCCATAAATTTTACCTATATCATATAAATTGAAATAGATAGGTATATTTCAAGAAATATTTTTTTGAATATCAACTATTCAAATATTTATTGGATGTAAATTAATTTTTATTATTAATAAAATATATGAAAGTTGAAATAATAGAATAATTAATAATTATAATTGGAATAATTTAGAATAATATAATTTTAAAGAAATCATTTACTTATTGAGACAAAAATTATTTATTAAAATTTTTAAACAAATTTTGAATAAATATATTGATTTAATTAATTAAAAAAATTAATACAATTGAATTTATTGTTTCGTCATGGTGAACTTACCATGTGGTGAACCACTACTTCCATCAGGTGAATTATCTGTAGGTGAATCTTAATCGGTGAATTTTTTTAGGTGAAAAATCTTTCGGTGAAGCACCCTAATTTCGAGCTTTTCATAATCAGTGATAGAAAACTATTCATCCCTAAAGTTACAAAGATGAAAATGTGGCATTTTAGGGGCTAAGAAGGTTCAAACACAGTGTCAAATGTATTGATTAAGCCACCATAAGTGGTACAGACCTTCTTCGTTCAACGATAGAAACTAGAATAAGTAACCGAAGATTTGACAGGAGGAGAAAATTATTTTGTCGCCCTAAAAGCCGCACACTTGGGTTAAGTAACAAAATAACCAAGGAACCAACTGACTTCGCAGTTTTCATGTTTCTCATCCAGGTAACGAGAGAATCTTTTTCCACTACATTAGTTCTTGATACGAGTAAAACCTTCCATTCAGTGCTAGCCATAGCTCCACCAACTATGGCGACATATTTGTGGAATTAAGTCGAAAAGTAAGTTTGAGGAACTAAAATCAATTTTAGTCGGGCTGTGTTAAGGTGCACATTTGATAATTACTTAGATAGTATGTTCCCAGAGTAAAACACTCATTTATGAAATAACGAAAAATGAAGAAACTGCTGCTTCTTTCTGTCACGGTTTAAACTTGTGACTTTTTACCTACACTGCGGTTGCTATAAGACTACTTCGCCACAGGTGTGTATATAGGTTTAAACCCCATTGGAAATAGACAGATGCTGTTCAACAATGCTCCATTTCCCCTGATTAAAGTCACTGCGAACATCCGCACTCTCAATTTATTCTCATTGTTGAGCCGTGATTCAATCAAAATCATATAATTATTTCTCTGGAAATTTCCGACCTTCCCTCCCATAAAAGTCTTGAAAAGTCGTCGATCAGAACTTTGATCTAGAAGCCGAGTTGGGGTGTCGCGCAACTGTTAATATTTTCCGCATTCGCGTTCAGAATTCAAATTTTTATATAACAAAAAAGTCTACTCACCTTCGCTAATATTACGTTCAATGACTTCGGCTGTGTTACCTAATTAAAATTTTTTAATTTCTCGATTTTATTAATTTTATAGCGAGGAAATAGACAATTAACAAGAGCTCAATAGTTGCACACATTACGAGTATAATAATTTTATTGCACAAGATCTTACGTCATTTTACTACTATTTTGCACAAAGAACAAAGTTTCGCATTTGTAACGGATTTCTGAAATACCTAGAACGTATACTTGTATGATATATACGAATATCATCTTACCGTCTCAGCATCGCGAAATTTGATAGTGAAAATATGTTTAAAAAAAAAATAGTAAATAAAACGTCGCCGTCGAGTATCGATCATCACAACTCTAATGTGAATTATCCTCATCAATGTTGCCATACCAACTTTATAATAGGAGTATAGTACATCTCGCTGACAATTTTTTCTTTCACTTTTCTTGCAGGCCTAAGTAGACGTAAATGGAGTCATCATCTATGGATGTAGTTTACGGACATGTCAGTCATTTGCCCCCGTCAACCTTAAAGCAAGGTGAGTTCAATCCATTTAAGTGTGTTGTATTTCTAATCTACACTCAGTAGATGATATCGTATAGGAATGGTTGGTAAACGTTATAGCCGCGTGCTCGTAATTAGTGTTTTCGTTTTTACGTCAGTAATCTTCTTTAATATTGTATTTCGAGCGAACTTTTTCTCTTTCCTCTCGCTCGTTTTCTCATTGTTGTACCTATTTTAGTGGTAGTGAAAATAGGGGAAAAGAAAAATTGCCCCAAATTGTGCAACGGTAGGTATTCTATTTCTGTACAATTAACATAATTTTTCATACGCGTAAATAACCGTACCCCAAGTCCACGATGTGTGTCACCTATGCAACTTACACTAAATACTGCATTTTTCAATTGTACTTGGGAAAACTAACAATAATGTAAAGACGTGCGCCAAGAAATCGTTAACGAAAAGAAAAACAATTCTCAAGGTTAGTGGGGAATTCTAGAATCTAGTTGCGAACACATAAGCGGTAACAACACTGCACATCAGGGCTGATGTGTGTGAATGGACTTAATTATTATGCCTATTGCTAATCATTTTAAATTTTACTAATTCTTACAGCTAGATGGAAAAGTATGTCCGGACTCGAACTGAGTGGTTTTGTGAACGTTAAAGTCCCATTACGAGAACGGAAATTTGGTTCGTGGAAGGTGAGCAGAAGTGACGATTATATTTTTTAGTATTATTATTCGCCGTACTGCAGTTAGTAACCCAGGGAGATTAGGCTCAAAAATAAGAGTGAATGGAAATGATGGCCGGCATAGGTTGTTTTCGTGGATTATGTTTAAAATGGTCTCCTGATAAACATACTAAAAATACACAGCGATCCGAGAGGTGGCTCTCCCCCAAAGGGAGTCAAAGTACCACAGAATTTAGTTTTTTGAGAATGAATCGAAAACTAAGCACCAGAGAAAGAAAAGCTTCAAGCAAAAGTTGTTGCTCGTCAAATTTCCTACAAATTTTACTCTTTATACTTCATCGTAACCCAAAAACTCGAGCTGAAAAGTTGGATTGAAAGTTGAGCGATTTCTAAAATTTTTGATTTCAGAGTTGTTTTACATAAATACTTAGTCGAAATCATGCTGTAGAAAGAAATATCTTCGTTAGTCGTCGAATTTTCATGAAACTACGTTACAGACAGATGACTAAGATCTAATTTTCTCTCTTTCTTGCTCCCCACTTCGAACTTACTCGAGCCCGGCCCGAGTCCCTGTTGGGGTTTTCGCAACTTAAAATTATTAGTAGAATGATGCACGCAGTGTTCTCAAGTTAGCGTGTCGAGTGCATAGACCAGGGTCTGATAGAGACAAATACATATTTACAAATTCATGTTGAAACTATATAGATGGTGGTCAGTGGCATCTTCGGGTTTCTTCTGGTCCCAATCGCTCAACTTTCAATCCAATTT
This sequence comes from Aspidiotus rigidus, assembly GCA_035079385.1. Lineage (NCBI taxonomy): Eukaryota > Metazoa > Arthropoda > Insecta > Hemiptera > Diaspididae > Aspidiotus > Aspidiotus rigidus. Next base: position 2,142,680 of record JAVHKY010000035.1, read on the forward strand.
TTCAGCTCGGTTTTTTGGGCTAAGTTGACATATAAATATTGAAATTTGTAGGAAATTCGACGAGTAACAACTTTAGCTTAGAACTTTTTTTCTTCTGGTGTTTAGTTTTCGATTTATTCTCAAAAAACTAATTTCTGTGGTACTTTGACCCCCTTTAGGGGACAGCCACCTCTCTGATCACTGTGGATTTTTAGTATTTTTATCAGGAGACCATTTTAAATATAATCCACGAAAAAATCTATGCCGGCATTTATTTCCATTTCAAAACCTAATCTGCCTGGGCTATAAGTGCGTTCCAACAAAACATCTTTCATGAGGAGGTGGGGGAGGAAAATTAAATTTCTTGATAATGATGGACCAAGTCGGCAAAACAAAAATTAGTCGACTCGTACTTGTAACATGACCTAATGTCTACGTGGAGGGGATGAATTTGTTTATCATAACAACGATCTAAATAGGGAATTTTATATTGTCGTTCGAACTACACAAGCATAATGAATCTATAACAACAAATCGAATTTTATCAACAATGACTTTTTTTCTCATTCATATGGTCTTAGAGCGAACAAATGGAGGCAATGAGGATGAATATGAATCAAATGGTGCTGTAGAAATATCTAGATCAGAGGTAGTTCTTCATGCCAATGATTGTTTGTAAGGGAGTTTGTGATGCAGGGAGAGACAGAATGGCGAAGCTGGATCTTTTTAAAAGTGAATAAAGAGGGAAGTGTTGAGCGAATAGATCGTCGGGAGGGGTAATGAGGGTAAACAGAGAAGAGAATGGATGAGACGGGTTAGGATGACTTCTTCGCATTAGGAAAAGTGGCTGAATTGGAGGTTTCAATAGATCGCAGCTTTATGGAAGATAAGGGGAGCCATCATTCATACCAGGGGAAGAGCATGATCATACAAAAGGAAGGGAAGGGATTAGTTATGGAAGTTGAACTCAGTCTCTGCTTTGCGGTCATGTCAACTGTCGATGTGTCCCGGTATCCAGATACAAGAGGTAGAGAGGATCAGAAAGAACTTGACAAGAGCATACGAATGAGGATTCGTTGGACGATAGGATTGGCAGAATGGATGTCTTGCATATAGCAAGGAAGGATGAGACAGGATCAGATAGTATAAAGAATTTGCGAGGAGAGAAGAGGACGACAAGAGAGAGGGAGGAGAGTATAGCAGTGAGTTTCGTGGTGATTCGTAAGGAAAGATGAAATGCTGTCCTCAATCCAATTCGGGGTCCCGATTTGAGTCCAGAGAAGCTGGGAGGAAAATTCTGAAGAGATGATTTTGTTTATGTGTTGGTTAGCCTTTTCGGGAATTTCAGTAAGATTTATTTATTTTTTTTTTATTTTAATTAACGAGCTACTAGCAGCCTGCCTTCAGGGCTATGAGCTCGGCTAGATTGTGTGATTATATGCGTGAGAGGAAGTTGGCTTGTTGTAAAAAGTTGAATATGTTAGGGATGGAGCGAAAGAGATCTGAAAGTGCTTCTGTATGGTTGTGGGGGATGGATAAGGAATTACGGAGTTGGGTCAAGTTGGGGCAGCAGAAGATGTGTTGAACGGATAGGGGGTGTTCAGATTCGCAGTGAGGGCATGAGAGAGGCATAAGATAAGAGATGAGATGGGTGTGAGTGAGTCTGGTGTGGCCGATTCTGAGACGGGTGAGGACTATTTCTTCTCTGCGTGTTGACAGATTTGAAGAGTCCCATGCGGTGGGAATATTTTTAATTTGGGCTAGTTTGTTTGAGTGTGATTTGAGATCAGACCAATGGGTGAACCATGCTTGAGTGATGAATTTGTTGATGTGTTTGGAGAGATCTGAGCGTGAGGGGAGGAAAGAGCGGTTGACTGATGGGTTATGGGTTGCTAGTTTGGCTGCTTTGTCGACATTTTCGTTTCCTGGGATACCCTTGTGACCAGGTACCCAGATGAAGAATAATGGGATGGGGATGGTATGGAAGGTGTTAATGAGAGTGTGTATACGACTTATGAGTGGGTGGGAGGAAGTGTGGTTGGATACGGCGTCGAGTGATGATAGGGAGTCGGAAATGACTAAAAATGGGTTGAGAGGAAGACGGGAGGGTAGGTTGGTGAGGATGTGCTCTAAACAGCTAAAGATTGCTTGTAGTTCAGTGGTAAAGACGGATGCGGTGTTGCGGTGTCGGTAAGAGACTGTGATGTGATCTATTGATTAAGCAAAGCCGGTTTTGTTTTGATATTTAGATCCATCGGTGAAACATAGTATAGGGTTGTGAAAGTTGTTAAGGATTTTATTAAACTGTGCTCGGTATTCTTCGGGAGAAGTTGAAAGACGAGGGAGGCGTTTTAGGTCGCGAATGATTTTGGGTGGAATAAAGAGCCAAGGAGGGGTTGAGGGAACGATGTGGTTAAGGCAATGGAACTTGAAGGGGTGTGCTAGTTGGAGTTCTAGGTTGGAACGTAGATTGGTCGAGGAATTTTGGTTATGACGAGGGGGGAATATGCGATGGTGGACGGGGGTTTGTGGATATTGTAGGACAGTTGTGAGGAAGTTGGTCGTCAGTTTGAGGCGTCGATAGTGAAGTGGGGGGAAGCCAGTGTCTGCACAGAGGCTTTCAGCGGGACTGGTTCGGAATGCTCCAGTAGCTATTCTGAGTGAAGAATTTTGGATGGTGTCGAGTAGTTTTAAATGAGAGGGAGGGGCGAGACCGTAAATGGGTGATCCATAATCGAGGATGGATCGGATTAAGCTCTGGTAGAGGTGGAGAAGGTTTTTTCGGTTACAACCTTCTTTAGGGTGGGAGAGGAATTTTAGGACATTGAGTGCTCGAATGCATTTTGATTTAGTTAGTTTGATATGGGGGATCCAAGAGTGACGGTTGTGGAAATTGAGGCTAAGAACTTTAGTAGTTTTGACTTGTGGGATCGGGTAGTTAGCTATTGTGAGAGGGGGAAATTTAATAGTTTTCTGGCGTGGTTTTTGGAAAATGACGAGTTTGGTTTTGGGGTAAGAAATGCGGAATCCTAGGAGGGAAAGCCAAGTGTGTACTTTATTGATTGTTTTTTGTAGCAGACGATGGGCGCGAGTTGTGTTAGTGGAACGTAAATGGATGCTTAGGTCATCAGAGAATAGGATTCAGTAAGATTAAGACCTTATATTCGTGATATTGGAAGAACAAATCGGACACCATTCTACGAGTAAAGAATGTATATCATATTCGATGTCTTTCCAATCATCAGGAACAACTGACAAAGACAAGAAACATTTCTGACTAATCTGGGGGCACGAAGCGGGGTCTACATTCATAGCATCCGAAAATACAGGAGCTACCTATTCCAGATACCTTAGGTAGTGTACTTCAGTACTTGCTCAATCTATGACGTCGGAGAGGTCAAGGTCAATTTGGATACGGGATGCAACGTCAGGTCGAGATCAATAAGCCCACAGGAGGGGATGAAGTCACGTTATAGATCGCCAACCCCCTCCCACGCTAATGCTTGCCTACTCTAGATTCCTTAGAGTAGCATATACCAGGTGCTCATTCTATGACGTCACCAGAGTAGTTTTAAAGTAGGTCAAGGTCAATCGGAGGGGGTCACGTCTCTCTTCCTCCCGCCCTCGTACGGTAAACTCAAGCTAACAAGTTGGGCCGAACGCAAATTTAAGAATTAGGAGTGAGATTTGGCAAAGACATTCAACGTCTATTATTGCTCGAGGAAAAGAAAAGAACAACGTTTCTACAGTATAATGCAGACAGTAGCTCCACAAAGTTTCTATAACGAGAATTCACTAATAAAATCATAAGTGCACTTTGATCACACACGTCCTTGACGTTCAACAACTGAGTGGTCAAATTAAAATTATAGGTAGGTACTTCGTAGTGACCTTCCCTGTTTAACCGTTAGCTAAAAGAGACAATTTTCAGTCACGTTTCGCGGTTTTAAAGAAATTTATTTTAAAATTTTCAAGATAAAATAACGTATTTTTGAAAGCATTATGATTTCATATACGACCGTAAAGTTAAGTGAGAGAATAAAGTCTTTCTACAGTCTAGAAGAAATTATCATATTTGTACTTCGAAAACCGCTACATAAAAATTGGTTATACATATTCCCACGAAAAAAGACTCCCTCCTCTTTCGTAGTTATGAATCGTACTTTCGACGAATCTATTCTTTTCATACATATATTCCTTCCAATACGTCGTTACGTCTCTACATTCTTCCTCTATTAAAAGAATTTTTTCACCTGGAAAAATGCTATTGTAATTACTATTGCGTCATTTTGTCATACTTATCAGACCCAGCACATCCACTGACCTTCGAGTTTCAACTATGGATTGGTTACTATCTAATTCCCTCTTCTTTGTCTCATCTTCAATCAATGATTCGAGTCGTGTCCATGAAGGTATGTGTCAAATTTGAATTCCAAGCTGAACGAGTTTAAAAAAACACCGACCCCTCTCTTACACTTGTGTATGACTTCAGGTACCACGACCCCCGCTTCCCTGCCCGTGCTCTGCAGAAACCGGATATGGGAGCGCTATTCTTAAAATTCTGCTATGTACCACGAGGATATGCAGATGGTATAAACGCCATAGTCGCGAGCAGTGATACCTACTCGTCTAAAGACATAGCAGAGCTTCAAGAATAGCACTTCTGAAGAAACTTGAAACAATTAGAAATGGCCAAGTTCCTGAGTTCTGCTTCTCAACCATCATAAATTGCTGTCTTCAAATTGGATACACCCGCCTCTCTCGCTGCAATCATTACCTCCACCAATCTTATTTCTTTCCATTCAATAATTTGACTGCAGTTTACCACTTTTATTCGTGTCTTTTCGAAAACCCTCTGACCTTGCATTTTGTGCTTCCTTTATCTCCACCCTGCGTAACATCGTTCAAAACGTGCGTGGGACTTCATTTCAATCTTCACTTTGGCCACTGTTGAATTCTCTTTCACCCTCATACTATCAATTTCGATGATCCGATAGTTCAAAAATTGTCTTCTTGAGAACCTTCTTACCTCACACTCTGTACTTCCTTTTTTTCCATCTCACCCTGCGCGTAGAGTTATTCAGCAACATGGGACTGATTTTGAGGACGCCTTTATTTTAAAGAAGAAGGATTACACTTGCGATAAAGAATTAGACGTAGAATTCAACGTAGCGCCCAAAGGTTCTTCAAACGTGAAGAGCACCTCCTCGAGGGCTTACAATAATCGGCAACGAGAGAAATCATTCCAAATTTTCAGTACAGCGAGGACCATTTTTAAGGGGGAGAGGAAGCTGTTCTCTTTCCCTGATTTTATCGAAGCGTTCCATCTCTATAGGTACGCTCCTGAAACTCTTCGCCACCCTCAGATCTGATTAGATTTGATAAAAATAATGTAAAGTTCGGATTTCCGCGAATGGTCCAAAATACCTCATTATAAGACCTATGTTGTGTCTAACCTTGGATAGTATCACTTCATTCTTCATCCCGTACTTGCACGATCATCTATCAAATTTTAATGAACATCTCTTACGAGTTTCCTTTCTTTGCTCCGACTTTTTTTCTTTCTACACCGAGTTCCGAGACAACATTAATAAATCAATAAAAATAAATTCTGTTTCTGATTGATTATGATAAAAAATCGAGATAATTGACTGTTCCGGTTATAAACGTACAACCTGACTCACCCGCTACAGCGTGGAGATACAAATCTCTACCAATTTTTTTCCCCATCATCAAAGCGAGAAGGCGTCGTCTATTTACAACATAGTTTTCTTCTTCTCGATAGTATAGGTATGTTATGTTTGGAATGGGAAAATTGAAGAATTTGACGAGTTCAACCGGTTTACATAATAGAACTTCGAATAAACTATCAGTTGTCAGTTTTCGTGAGATATAAAAAATTTTACGAGCGAAACGCTCGATTTTTTTCTTTTGTATTCTACGAAGAATGCATAATTATAAATCAAATTATTGCTCTTCGACCACCGTGTTTGAAGGTCATTCAGCCATATGCGCGGCAATGAATTTTCTTGACTCGGGAAAATCTTTTCTTAGGAACAAATTTCATCTTTACAGCACCATTTCGGGGCACGACAAGTACGATGGCAATCCATCTTCTTTTGGGAATGCGTATACGTCTTTCTGTGAGTAAGTACTTTAACGTGAGGCAAAACTATAAAATGTTTGATGATTGATGTTTTGTACAAAAGTAAAGTCTGTCTAAAATATGCAGTGTATGCAGATTTGAGTTGGTCAACAGGGATCGTAAATGCGTCGGTGTTTAACTAGACGATAGATTTAATTTGAACAGAACATTCAATGCTGATGATGTTTATCGTCGACCTTCAAAAAGTTCAAGGTCAATGTTGTATACACACATGAGAACCGATACTCTGTACGACGTATGACGTGCGAACAATACTGGTTATCTCTTGATCTTGACGTTGTGCCGCATTAAATTTTTTAATAAAAAAGTCTCAACACCGATGAAAAGTAAAAAAAATAAATAAATTGACTTTTGAAAACAAAAAAAAATGAATGCGAGCAGCTGAGTTCAATAAACTGAATATTATTAAATCGGTTAAACAGGAGCGACAACCGCGCGTTTTGTTCGCGTGAAATTCTGGGAATAACTATAATATGAAAGAAATTCGAACCGAATCGACCACAACTATATTTTTTTCTTCTCGTTGGACTCTCCTTAGAAACTTTCCAAGCTAAGTTGTAGTTTGAAAATATGGGATGAGAGAGGAATGTTTCAATAATCTTATCCTCCACCGAAAAGAAAAAAAAGGGGAAAAAAAAACTCAATAATATTAGTGCGGAAAGAAGAAGAGAAAGAAAAACAAACTGAGAGCAAATAGAACCAGGGAGGCGGGAAAAGAACAGGACGCAGGGTAGTTTACTGACCTACATTTCAAATTTTTACGTTCGTCACATCTATCCGCAATTAGTCATTTGATTCACTACTTAGCGTTTCCTGTTTCATTCTAATGATTCCCTAAGAGAAAGAAGCTAGGTACTGTGATTGACTGTAAAACATGTTTCCTACTAAAATCAAGAGATTTCCAAGCCACATCTCACATTTTGATTTCATGCGCTCCCTCAACCAAATCTTCCTTGGTGACATCACATTTACCGACTAAAATCTACTATAGTCGTCACATTTCTTACATCTTCTCCTCACGATCTCCATGTAAGCAAATTTCTGGAAACGGACACAAATGAGGGGAAGGAACCAGAGGATACCGAAACAACGAAAAACGCTCACACCCTTGCTTCTCGTCTACAAAGCGGTCTTCAAAAACATGCAAGTCTCAGTTTCAGACTTACCAGTCACAGCCTGTCAGTTTTACAAATACTCAAAAGTTCGACTGTCCGATTGTACCCGAACTGTACTTCTCAAAATATTGATTTAACCTTCAACCGATCAAATAAATAATATGTAGATAGAAGAAAAACAATCTTACAAATAGAAATTCACATTGTTCTATTGGTAATTCAAACTCCTTGTATTACCAGAAATTTGTATCATAAATTCTTCTTTCATATTTTTGTTATTGAAACTAGGTACTCGTTTTACCATTACCTGATGGCGTCGTGCATTAGAAATATTTTTGCGGTACTGTGTTCTACTTTAGGATCACGAAAGGACTCTTTTCAACATCGAATAAATTATCGAGTTACCTTGTTGTCTTTTTTCTTTGTTCGTTAATTACAGGCTTGGAAAAGACAATGGTGTGTAATTAGCCGCACTGGAAACGCGGTCAGTTTAAAAATTGGAAATGACAAAGGCAATACTACATTCTCGGCTGTAATACCCGAAGATGCTGTTTTGTGTAGAACTGAATCAAGGTAATTGAGATAATAAGAATAATTTTACAATTGTATCAAATGAATTAACTTTGCACGCGTGATTTTGTCAATTTGAACCGTCATCGACTATATTATACAATGTAGCAATACCTACTGAGTCTTTAACCCAAAGACCTGTATTATTACAATTTTATAGCCCAAACCAACTACAAATCCTTTCGCATTTATTTACCTAGTATTTTTAGAGCGCATAACCGTTCAGGCAGATTTCCACCTTTTTGAAGATGGGGTTTTGTTCTAGTGAAAAAAAGAAAAAACGGCTCTTCCCGCACAGTATAAATACGAAAAAAAAATTTCTTATTAATGACGTTTCGAGTAAACTAGTACTCTTCTTCAGATCATATCTAGATTTTCTATTCATTTGAATGAAAAATTACGCACTACAAGTGTAAGAAGCGTTTGTTACTGAATCTTATTAGCCCGTTTGTACGCCTCTCATCAAAAAGTTTATCAACTACCTATTATATTGGGTTAAAGACCCGGTATAACAAAATAATGATTGAAAAAAATTTGAAGCCAAGTATACCTATATGAGAAATGAGCAGTGAGGAGGAATATCTTACCACCTAGTTTGATATTCAGATTGAAAATTTTTGACAATGTGGTGTAAGTATGTGTGGTCGACGCATAGAGTAATAATGTCCCTGGTGGTGTATTCTTGATTTTTATCATTAAAATGGGTCATCTATTGACGCAGACATTGATCAGTTCTATTCCATCATATTACAGGACAAAAGAATACGCTTTTGGAATATTTCAAACAAACCATAAACATAAAGAAGCTTATTTATATCTCGCTGGAGAGTCGGAAACTGATACTCAGAAATGGATGTCGAACATACGATGCCTATTGAAGCCACCTCTGCAATCTTGTAAGTACCTATGCATCACAATTTGATTTTACTCCTTCCTTGATTTAAAGACTCAAACAAAATCTGGTACAAAATTACAAATACCTGAGATATGGTTGTACACGTTCAATCAAATTACTGAAACTACAAAGGTCTTATTCTACTCAGCTTATATAAGTTAGTACGCCCAACTGTGTTACAAACAAACTAAATAATTATCATGTCGTTGTTTGAGAATAATCAGTTTTTTTGAGAAAATAGGTCAACTGGGCGCAGATTCTTCTATAGTTGTTGCTTACAGACAAATACCGGTATTCTCTCACTGTTTGCAAATCTTAGGCCTGGATATGTGCCATAGATATGATAGCATATGAGAAGATGATCATATCAAATAAATTTGTAAATTCAATATTAATATTATTATCACTATGGCCGTGATCAAGTACTTACCTATGAAAGCATACAGGTTTAGGAAAATACTTACCAAAAACACAAATTGACTAAGTTGATTAGTGATTACTGGTGATTACAAAGAGTTGAACTGGATTTGATTTCGATCGGGATTAATTCATAATAATTAAATACAGTTGGTACCGGTGATGGGAACGAAAGACAAACTACTCACTCATCACTATAGTGATAATTCATAATAAGAACTAGAATAGAAAACAAAATGTTAGCATAATTCATCTTTCACTCAACAATTAAGTGACAAAACTATGATGTTGTATTGATCATTGTCATTCTTAATGGTCCAAAGTCAAAACTACATCATTCAGTCTATCAACCAAGGTTTTTTAATCTTTCACCTTTCCTTGAACTTGGCCAAACTATTATACAACATTTTTACACCTTAAAACCTCAAACACGGCCTGAACTGTTTACTTCTGCTGCAGGCTGTTAGCTTTTCATCTATAGACATCACTGCATGTACTCCTCCTGGCAGGCAGGCTGGGCACGGATCGGATTGCAGATCACGGATAAAATATTATAGATGACTTTTTTCCCACGCTTCATGATCCGTGATTGGTTCGGATCATTTTTTCCTCTATGGTTGATTTGATCCGAGTCATTTGCATCAATCCCCGCGGATCACGGTTTCTTCTCATTGGGATGTTAACCTATGTTTGGTAGCGCTAGAATCGCCTTCCTCTCTCGCCGCACTCGCTTGAATTTCTGGGTGACGATTTTACGTTCAATGTATTCGGCCATAAGAAACGAGATTTTCAATTAGTCGTAGATGACTCAATACTTCACTATTAGAATTACTTCTTTTAGTTACCGATTCTCTTGAAGTGTTTAAACGATTTATAGGATATAATTTTTTGATATTACGAATTGTAATAATTTAAATCGTATTTGAAAATTGCAAATTCCCCATCATGAAGCATGGTACGTTCAAATTATCCCCCACATGTTCGAGCACGGCTACCAACTTATGCAACTTGGGTTAACATCCCAATTTCAGTGCGGTCTGCTGCACGTACAGAGGTAACTGAGGACGTATCTGCCAAAAGGGCGTCCGCACAATGTATTTCTTATGGAACGGACGCCCTTCTGCCGGAACCCTCCTCGCAACTGACGTACTTACATCACAGATTTCAATTTGCAGAAATGATCGCCTTTTGTAGGCCTACATGTAAGAGAGAAGCGATTGGTGATTCAATGTCCTTCAAATCAGGGATTAGAAATTAACATTTTTCAAAAATCTTAAGACGTGCATTTTTTCCGCGCTTTCGGATCGTGGGTCAATGATTCCCAAATCACGCATCAAATGTTCTGATCCTCAGCTTGATTGATCCGGCAAAAAAATGTTACTGATCCGTGATCCGGATTATTTCCAATGTATGATTACTGATGACTCCTGATCCGCGATCCGATCCACTTTGCCGTACAAAAAATAATTGAAGTATGTGAGCTTTGTTATCAAAATGACGATCCAGAGAAAAGAATGATTTGACGTATGTTGGGAAAAAGGATAATTGAGATTATAATCTCATTGGCATTAGACTCTTTTCTTAGGATTGCTATCAGAAAAATTTTTATGACATAGTACGTCAATTATTTTTTGCCCGGCAGCACTATGAGACCGATGATTTGCGATTTGCGATCCAGATCCAATTTTCGCGATCGTTCCGTACCCTGCCCTGATTCCAGGGTGCGATTGTTTACGACGTCACGTGATTACAATCAAGAGAATTATAGGTAGTTCTGATTTCATTTGAAAACGCTTAGTCAGACAGTGTTGCGCTACTGTCGTTGGCCTTATTAGATTTTATTTGAGGTATTTTCTCCGATATATTTTGCTTGGTTACTTACTCGCTACTTGTAACTTTACTAGGATCGTTTTTATATTCAATTTGGTAAGTAGATAAAATACTTTCAAGAATACCTACAATACAATCTTCCTCGTTTATTATCTCTTATATTCATACGTTGACGAATTTCGTGAGTATGCGTTGCGTGCCCGTCAACTTACACAACTGTCCTCGCCAAAAATCGACAGTTCGGCTAGCCATTGACTGAAGCACCGCTTTAAGGGATTTGCTAAATCAGTGTAAGAGAAAATCATTAATTATTCATATTTTTTACCGGACGATCATTAGTGTATTTAGATTATCCTATAACATCTGCCCTAGTCTATACAATATGTTTGCATTCTGTGAATACACGTAGGTACGTTACTTTCTCGCAATTTTAAATTTCCTTTCATGCCTTCCGCGAAACCAATACAATGAATTCAAATCGAGGTCGCATTCCATTCTAAAGACTACCGCGTACATATACGTATTATATATATTCATAGGTGTACCGCAGCTTCCACCATCCCTTACCCGGTTACCATCGTTTATGTTGAGAGAGGTCATATGCTATATAATTTGCACTTCACAGTACGGTTCCGTGCATGATGATTTATCGCTGTCATTACAGATGTGGAAGACGAATTCGAAATTTCATTGATCGATAATAATCATTCACGAGGCGCTGGCCTAACTGGTTTGTACGGTAATTTATCAGTCACGTCGTGCGAAATTCTCATCAAAGACGCGCATACAGGCAAAACGAAAGTTACTTGGCATTGGTCTCAGATTAGTCATAGTTATCTCCCTCTGCCGGCGAATCCTGAAGATGTGCACCGAATATGCACAATCTGTACCAGCAGGTATTTTAATAACTGGAAACCATATTTTCTGCTTCCAAGTTGAGAATCATTCGTAATATCTTTGTGTTGCAGTAAATTCAAGACAGGAGAAGGAGAACTGGAGTTATTCTGTTTGCGAGCGGATACGTTACACGAAAAACTTTCAAGCTGTCCACGTCTCATCAACGTTCCTAAAATCGTAACGCAGCCTTTGCCCCCAACACCGGAACCACCTCCCACACCTCCTAGATCTCGCGTCAGTACTTCGCCTTCGACAAATTCCTTAGCAGCACCCCCACATCCGATGCTGCTTTCGTCGCGTCGTATGAGCAGAAGCGAAAACGATTTGCAAAAATTCTTTTTCGGAAATTCTTTGGATAACTTCAACGAGACGACTGGCTCTAAAGAATTTTTTCTGCTTTCATCTCAAGAAAACGTGGCATGCATGAGAAAGGTATATGATGGATTATATTGGCATTGGAAATGCTTTCGCTCAACTCGTATCTCAATAAAAAAAGGTTCTTGACATCCAATTTTTATCCTTCGGATTTTTTATATGGCAAAATGCGGGAAAGAAAGTGGTACATAATACATTCTTTTTTCTGTTTACAAGTAAGAGAAAAATTAATAAAATAAACGATAAATTAATACAGTACTTTAAGAGTGTTTGAGATGGGATGTAGCAGAATAATATTACCACTTTCCGAGCAAATTGAAAATTGGTAGCTTTATTTTTTCCCCCGCATTTTATTTTGTTTTAATAACGGAGGTTTTGTACAAGCAAAAAAACAGTTTTATGGTATCGTGAAGCTACTATTTTCGAATCTTTTTTTCAAGTTCAAAAAGAAATATTATTCTATTATTCATTTATTTATCTTCCTGGGGTAAGTAGAACTTCCATTCGTTATTTCTGAGTTTCTTCAATACTCAAAAAATTATTTCATATCATTTCTATTCACACTCGTAGCAAGCCACGAATACTCAAGTAGGTACAACGTTTTAATCCGTTTTTAAAGAATTTTATTTGTTCATCTCCGATAAAGTTGAGACTATCTCATATTTTCTTTCGGTCGTCGTGTTTTTTTTTTTTTTTTTTTCCTTTCTTCCTAACCGTTTGATGGTATATCATAATCATAACTTACAAAGTGTCTTTGAAAGTTCATCAATATGTAAACAGAAAAAAAAAAAAAAAAGAAGAGCAAGGGATCAATATAAATATTCTAGTGCGTTGTTTCTCTCATTCAGATAGGGTACCGAATCGTTGAATTTTTTTGAAAAGATTTAAAACCCCAAAAATATGAAGTTTTTCTTCCATTGTCCATAGATTACCATACATCTATGAACGAAGAGCATACTTCTCTTATTTAATTTGTAGAAGTCGTTAATTGTCTAGATATCATAAAGTGTTGTGTACCTCGCTATTTCGTTTTACTAGAATTCAAAATTTTTGTGAAAATAATAAAATTTATAGGGAATTTTGAACGACATTGAAATTCCAATTGAATCAGAATCTTGAATCAATAATAGGTAGGCCTAGGTACATCATTTTCGATTTTAAAAACAATATTTAGGTACAAAAATTATAAGACATCCAATTGAGAACAGGTATACGCATGTCATTTGCATCCAATATCCACAATGTTGAAAAAGAATTCGGAATTAAGAACACATTTTCAATCATATATCGGTCAAAAATTCTTATATGTATAATAAATCTATTTTCTGTCCCTCTAGGTGCCGAGTCTTATATTTGCGAACATAGGTTTTCTGATCTCAACTCCTGGCTGTAGTGAACCCAGCTCTATGAACGATCTTCGCAGGATTGGAGACACCAATGCAATGAATAAAGAAACGCTTACGCCGAACAACAACAGAACCTACGCGGAGAAGATTGAATACGAAATGATAGATGAAGAAGAGGCTGATTTTACCGAGCATGAAGATTCAATAGGACCTCGGAAGAAGAATTTTACCCCTTCAATCAGTTCCGGAGAATACGAAGAAATACCTGACGGTGAATTCGACGAAGATTATAGGTCACTTGTGGACATCCCACCTCCCTTACCACCTCGGAAAAGCAATAACAGTTCACCGTCTAGGTGTGTACCGATGATTTAGCTTACTATATATCCTATCCATCGAGGTATGCTTCCTACTTTACACAATTTTTTATTTTTAGCGAATCATTCAATTCGGATCGAACAAGTCGAGAATTTTTGACTGGTATATCGTCGCCAAAAACATTCGATCGAAAATATCTGATGATGGGCAATCTAAAAGATAAAATTTTGGTATCCGGACCTATCCCCATCTAAGGAAAGTGATTTATGGACGTTCCCAATCTATATATAGAAGAATTTTGACGGCCAAATACGATAGCCTTTAAAAACGAACACAGCGACTGATGGTAGGTTCGTAAGCGGATTGCTAAAAAAAATAAATGCGAGATGAATTACATTATTGTAGCTTATTTATGTTGCAAACATTTTTGAGATACGATAGGCAGTGTTTTCATCTTCATAGACCATGGAGAATCCGCTTCTACATATGACGAGCGGCGAGAATTATTTACGGTATATTTTAACGTGTTACAGTAAGAATTTTTATCAGCGACCATGCTTACTTACTGTTTTTTTGTTATAAATAGGCCAACATGTACATTTTAAATTTATTAAATTTATTATTTTTTCTATCATTATACATTATTTTCTTTTTTCCGCGCCGGTAAGTAGCTAAATGAAGTGTTAAATCTGCTGTCTCTTTTCCTTTGCTCTTTTTATCTTGAACGGATCCTAGGTTCAAAATATGAAATTAAGTAGGTATCTCATAAAATTGTTATTCGATGCGAGAAAAAAAGTTCATCAAAGTGGATAAATGAAGTTGCAGCTATCGGACCAAGACTCGTATGAATAAATTGAAAAACTTGAAACATTTTCAAAAGACTTATTAAATTCGATTTTACCGAATGTGCCTTCTCTAATAGGTATTCATCGAGTTAGAAGTCAATTTTACTCAACATTTTTAATTATTGCGATTCATCTTGATGTGTAACGAAAAGATTAGCAGGCCCACAATGTTCTATTCAAATTTAATTAAACAGGCCTGTAACTATAGGTATCTAATCACATGTAGCTGTAGCCATTCTAAATTTCCTTGTTTCTTTTTTATTTTCACGCGGGCTTCAATTGCAATGATCATTACCTAGACGTTCTTGTAATGTTCCGTAAACTGACGTAGGATTTTCACTATTTTTATAAAACGGATAAGTATTGGTCACGAACAATGTGGAAACCATGAATACGAAGTACTTGCGGTTTGTATCAATATTTATTGTAAAATTTATTTTATTAAAACATTGGAAAATATTAGTCAGCCGCCTTGACGGACATTTGTTTATGGTCATACTTATATCGTTTTTTGTTGAAGCTGCTGTAGAATCCCGGTTGTTCCATCAATGAATTACTTAGTAGTAGGCTAGTTCGTCATCACTTGCACCAATCGTCTGAAAGATACAGTTTGCCTGATCGTCGATTTTTATATAGGCCTACATTAATTTCACTTTGTAAAATATTTTTGCTAGCGCTTATTATGACTTATGACTTATGTGTGATCTCAAGGTGTTTTGTAATAATAAATTACTCAAGTACACTACTCTGCCGTACAAAGAGAGATTGACGTATATCGGAAATACGAAAATACGAATCTAGAAAAATGGATCTTCTGGCAAATTTACCTACGAGTGTGTGCGTGTGTGCTCCGTCTGTAAAATCATTCGAAAGTGAATATACGTCCTATTCCATTGTCGGCAAAGGGGACGTACCTATATCCACTTACGTGAATATTGGTAAATATCTCTAAAACTAATGCTGTTAACAAAAATTTTAAACGACCATCGGATTCTTAAATGAAAATATTAGAAATCGTGAAATTTAATTGCAGGATTCTAGAATAATTTTTTCGTTCTTTTTGAAAGCAATATTATATCATTCTCCGAATCGTTGTTTCGGATATTCTTCAATCTCACTTTCAGTCATCTACTGCATTAAAATGGGTTCCCCGAGCCCGACCGACTGCAGCCAATACCTGCTGTAAGGAGCAACCATGGCAGAAAAGAGGAACTACATGCTTGATCTATTTTCACTGAGGAACTATTCATCATTGGCATGAGCAAGTGATGAGAATAGGACAGTGTCAGCATGTTGGAAAATTTTGAGCATCAAGCATCCATTACGAGAATTACATCAATCACGATCGAAAAAAATAAAGGAGAACTTACTTTTACTCATTCTACAGTTCCTAATCAATCCAAATTCGGGGTTTGATTTCAAGTATTTAAACTTCACTCCTCCCTCAAAATTATGAACATGGCAGCTGTCCCAACCTTATAATTTGTACATACCGGTACATACCTTATACTTTCACATTTTGACCGTTCTCACAAGAAGATCATTCTGATATAGGTATAGGTATCGATTTTGCTGGGCTCACCTATCTACTTTATTTCATCGGCCCCAGAAATTCAGAAAACTACGTCAAAAAGTTAGGACAAGTTACTTATCCTTGGGATTCGGATTTTGTTTCACATCCAATCTATAAATGATACGTAGATGACGTGTGGCCACAAATAACTGAGAAATTGGACCCTTTTTAGCCAAACCCAACCAAGCGACATGATAACGATCTGAGGAAAAGGAGAATCTCCGCTTATAGTAAAGGAACATTATTCTTCCTTTTCCTTAGATTGTTATCATATCGCTTGGTTGGGTTTGGGTAAAAAGGGTCCAGTTGTACAAGTTGTACATTAAGTACTAGGCCATATAAGAGGGTAAAGTAACCTTTTGACTGCGAGTGCGGAAGTTTTCGAAACGAGTCAAACACAAGTTGAGCAATCGCCTGTGTTGTTAGATATTTTTCTAGATAAATCATGTTGAATAAAGATTTAAAGAGTACAATCACGATAACTTTCTTACATAGACACCCTTCAAAGTTCAAATATGCGTTATCAGTGTTTATCAGTACCTACATAAAATAGACACTGTTAAAACGCAATAGCTCTTTTACATCAATACATCATGTACCTATAAGTAATTATTAAAAAACATATTTAATGTCAGGAAAAATTATCAGAATGAAGCAATATGCACTGACAACTTGAGCTTCAAATATTCGCACGAACAGACGCGCGGACATGTTTGTGGCTTTTTCATTTGCGCAGCATCTCGAATACGCTTTAGACGCACTTTTGAGTTTTGGAGACAACAATGCAGGGATGCAGTGTTACATAAAGTGCTACGAAATAGGGTAAAAATAATACCGACCTGCTAGCCTTTCGGCTATACGCTCTACAGTGTATGTACGTCGTAATACAACTCCAGTAGTGTGTGCGTTCACTTTCTCGAAGCACGTATTTCAGTTCTGTTCGTACGTGGGGTCGATTTTAAAATCCCTTGTCGCGTGTTTCAATAATAATAATATCAAGTTGCAGAATTACCTATAGGCCTACGTCGATAAACTTTAAGGCTTTGAAACGGTTCAGTGCACTGTCGGTACAGTGGTTGTATTTGCAATTATTAGATGCTCTCAGCTGTGATACGACTGCCTACCTTAATAGTAAGTTCATGAACAAAGTGCAATACATTATTGTTTATCGTAGTATTACAAATTATTAGTCTATCAGCTAACCCATAACAAATGGCCCTAGAACTGATAACCAGGTTTTTTGCTCCTTCAGTTTTTAATCAAATTATCTCGTAGACGAGATACGTTACGTAAGCGCATACCTAATATATCAGATTCGTATTTTGTCGAGCTATTTGAGTATTTCTTTGAGTGTAAAGAATTGTGCACCTATGAATTAATTTCGTGTGCCATCCATTTCCATATTTTTTTCGAGTAGGTCCTATACTTGAAGAGGAAAAATACTGAAAATTTCATCAGTAAGTAGCCTAAACGTATAGGTAGCCTATATTTACATTTTAACTTATATAATAATTTCACCAACTCTTGCATTACCTATCTCTTCTGAGTAAGTTTTCAATCTATTTATT
The DNA here is from genome assembly GCA_035079385.1 of Aspidiotus rigidus. Taxonomy (NCBI): domain Eukaryota; kingdom Metazoa; phylum Arthropoda; class Insecta; order Hemiptera; family Diaspididae; genus Aspidiotus; species Aspidiotus rigidus. Next base: position 2,160,574 of record JAVHKY010000035.1, read on the forward strand.
TACGTTATGATATGATATTGAGAAAGATAAGCTTTACTTCACCGTATATTTCAATTACTTATATTAAAAGTAACACTTTTCGGCGCAAGACCAACCTCAGACGAGTATAAAGTGTCTCTGTAGCAGCTTCTTAGCAGCTTTTGTAAAGTTCCATGTAGGCTATGAACAATATTCCGGACTCTTTCAAAGTCGAACTATGGCACTGATGCCCCGAAAGACTGAAAAATCTTTTTTCAGACGCCGGCAAGTATTAAGAGTATTGTATTCTGATTTAGCCGATGCTGTGTTGTATGAAAGGACCTTTTTCTCGTTTTCACTTTGCACCAATTCGACACGCGCTACAATATACCATGTGTCAACTCTCATGGATGCGTTGTTGCCAGTAGGTACCATAATAACAACATTGTAAAATGTTTCTTTTACACCCATTCACCGCGGGTTCCCGGATACGTTCAGAAATGATTTACCTCCGACGACGATTCGAGTGCTAATCTCTTTGAAATTGTCAAACAGTCAACACCCTAACAACCTTTTAATTCTGTAATGGTGCAATGAAATCACCAGAATACCACCTACATAAACTATGGAAATGTCAATTCAGGGAATTCATCGTCAATACTTATTCGTTCAAGTAGTCTACGATTAATTGTTTAAGATTTCGCGTTTTTTATATGATTGAAAATAAATTGCCGATCCTGCCGTTGAAGACACTCAAGATAAATCGTAAATTTAAGATTTGAAGAGTTCCTTAAGAATTTTCGAAGAGAAGAGGCGAAAACAAAGAAAATCGATGAACGTAGTATTATCGAGCACGGCGAACGTAACAAGTATCGATTGAGCGTTGAAACATTATCATTATATACCATACTCGAAATTAGATTGAAATCCTTTTGCCATAGAAACTTAAGATGATCGCAAAAGTTTTTTCGAAGGTGTATTGCGCTGTAATATTAAATACGTACTCGAGTGCCCCCAAGAAAACGAACGTGTGAAAGGACGGCCTCTGACGTCATTGTTTTGACAATACGCATGAACGGCGCACAAGTTGCCATCCTTACAGCACGATGACGTCATACACATAGTTCCTTATTATTAGTTGACTGTTTCTCGTGGCTATGGAATGAAGAGCAATGGATAGACGTATACATACGCTGGACTGAATTTTTATTTTTAAGAACAATGAAGGGATAGGAAATAGCAATAGAGAAGGAAGATTTATTTGAACGTTATTCGACAGAAAACGCAGAAAATTGTTGACTGTTCATCTTTCTAGTGTTCTGCTCGAAGGATTTGAGTTAACTTTACCGCGCAAGTAAATAGTAAAAAAAAATTGTCATTCGTAAGGTTCAAGAATGGAGTTACAGAAAATTTTAAAGATTTTTTTTACTTTGTACGAGGTTGTCAAAAATTCAACAGAACTCAGCATGACCTGCCAGGTATTTTGACGTTTTATTTGAAAGATGTACGAGTGTTATTTGCTAACTTTTCAAATTTTAAGCCTTTTTTGAAAAAAAAACTGAATCCTTCGTTATATCGAGTCTTCAATCTGTTGCTATCGTATTGATCAAGTAATCCTTTATACGAGATATTTTTAATAAGCATAGGGTGAGGTCGTCAGGTACCTACGGTGCATCTCAGTTGTGTTCCAAATTTTCGTCACATACCATTTGCATTGGGTACACGTCAAGCGTGGCATATAACTCGAATAATGTTTTTGGTAATGGAGGATAAAGTAGTCCCTTCTCTCCAGGAGTCATCACCGAAAGCGCAAAAGCGTAAAGTCAAGACCATTTCATAAGTATTTTTCTAAAAATGCGTAACCATCATATGTAGAACCTACCCTGACAGTAATTTGTACAGGAAAAATTACTAAAAAAATTTTTTCTTAGTAATCTGCTCCTAATAGGATTATTTAGAAAAATTTTCTTTTTCTAAATACATGATGTTAAAGAGCTCTTTTACCCACGCAAAAGAGTGGGTAAAGTTGCGTTTTAACAGCGTCTGATTTCCAGCATGATGTAAAGATAGCGCGACGAGCGCAGCAGCTCTTTATGGAGAATTATCATTGCCGTATTCTCTCAATCTTCCTTTAACATCATATTATTTAGAAAAATATCTTACAATACAAGAGGGTAAGTGACCATTGACATACTCGTGCGATTGCTCAACTCGTCTTTGACTCGTTTCGCAAACTACCGCACTCCATGTCAAAAGGTCACTTTACCCTCTTGTATAGTAATATACTATTGTAGTACTGTACTTCTTTTTTCCAAAGGATCTTGGATAACGAGGAAGCCTGACGACGACGAATTTAATTGCACACGCTTTACTTATAAGAAAATTTACATTCTTAGTAGGTACGTAGTAATTTTTGGATACCCTAAACATCTAGAAGAACTTTCCTTAAAAATATGAATCCTTAGTAACATCAAAATTTTACCTACTTTAATAAGTACACTCGAGTATAAAATATCCTTAAAACTTAAATATGTTTTGGTTAGGTATTTCTATTTTTTTTTTTTTTTTTTTCAAATTAATTTCAGCATATTTCTCGCTTAAACTTTCAGGAGATTATAGTTTATAACTTTTCTCTTACTGTGTACATCAGTGTTGGTAGGTATACAATAAAAATCTGTAAATAAGTACTGTACTCTAGCGCTATACTGTAAATCGACCGTCATCATCTTATAGGCACGTTCCTGGGTTTACCGATAAAAATGAAGAAAATACGATTACTGCGGAAAGAAGCTGCTTTAAATTAACACCAAGTGTGAAGCTGGATGCTATCACGAGCTTTTTGTCGAATGACGATATCCTGTCCACTGAAACAAGCAGCTTGCTGCTTTATATTTAAAGCAACTAGCTGCTTGTTTTGATGGATAGGATACGGTCATCTGTCAAAGAATCTTGATAGCATCAAGCTTCACATTTGGTGGTAATTTATAGTAATGCGTTCATGAACGAGCGATGTGACCATCTTCTTCGTGCTGCACCCTTTGACAACAATAAAGTTGTAACGCTTTCAACCAATCCGTGACGTTCTGAATATCATCTACGAATGTTGGGCATTATAGGCTTATGAATTTCTGGACTTATTACCGGGCTCAATGTGATAACTGGATTTAACTTACAGAATTGTTCAAAAATAAATTAACATCATCTGATAAACTTAAGAGTAACCTATACGTATTCTACACGTATAGGTACTCAGCGTGAAAGCCAAGTTACTTATTGCGTGCCCACAAAAAAAAAAAAAAATGAGAATAAACTATACTTACCAACTGATATATTTTGAGAACGTATACTAAGGGCGTATTATGTATGTTAGAGGAAAATATTAGTAAAGACAACTTCCAATTCGTCGTCCACACGCTTTGTTTGAATTAACTGACTAGAATGTAGGTACACGAAGAAAATTATAGTGTATCAAAAATTATAGTGATACCACTTCCTCCGATAATTGTGTGGTGAATGATTGCAAAATTATATCCAAACACTTATGCATTAATCATGATGTTTGTTCGATGAAAATATCAGAACTTGAGGGTTATTACTTTATTCAAGTCGAATTAATGGAGGAAGAACTGATACATTTAAATTTTGGACTAAATCTACAAAAAATAAGGAAATTAGATACCAGTATAGGCCTATAGATACCTAATTATAGTTTATACCCAACCGTTCAGTATTATGACTACTAGGTACCCTCTGGTTATCCTGAAAATATTATTAAACCAAAGAGTTACAACGAGAATTGGTTTGAAATAATAAAATGTAAAATTTTACCACCTAAGAAGTTGGGCCTATATCATCCTGTATTACTAGTCAAGATTAAAATGGACAAAAATGAAAAATTATTATTCCCTTTGGGTTCGAAATGTGCTGAAAAGAAAATAAGGAAATGTCTTCAAACTGATGATGAAAGAATTACTATAGGAACGTGGTCATCTATTAAAGTTAATACGGTAAGTCAAATGAAAAAGGCTAAGTTTCAAGAAATTTATGGGGTCTGGCATTTTACACTGAAAAGTAGAAGTCTATTTAGGAGATATGTAAGTAAGAAACTTTATAAAAATTAAATTAAAATCTAATCCTCAAAATTAATGAAGAATGTATACTGGATATAAAGGAGAAACTAGATATGGATTTGGATCCTGAAAAAATTGAAGTAAATCCAGGTAGAAAAGCTGTTGCTTGAGTGGTTTGTGGGGAAGTTTGGTTCGAGACAAAATATGAGTTGAACAGAGTACCTACCTATGTGACTAGTATGCTAATGTTTTATAAAGTTTTACTAGATGATAGGTTGACAGATATAAATGTAAATCATCTAACAGTAGAGACGGTACAGATGAGTCATAAATTTAAGGATTACTATGCCCAGAATAATACTAGCGCATACTAATATTCATATAGCTTTATTTACAACAGCAAATGCTAGATGAAGATTTTATGAATAATTAGATCAATTAGGTGAGGCTGTGATTTATTGTGATACAGATTCTATAGTTTATTTTGATGATGGGAAAAATACTGTCAAAATAAGTGATAAGCTTGGAGAGTGGACATATGAACTTGGAAAGGATGAATATCACACCGGGAAAAATTGTGTCAATGCCAGATGGCAATGCCATTTTTGCAACAAATGGCAAAATATTGTCATTTTTTAAGCGTTCTGGTCGGTCAAGTTTCAAAAAGTGAGAGCGGTCAGTTGTTCTGTCAAAACAAGTTGTTGGCATCAACAGGTCCTAAAATTTATTATTATGATATTAATTCAGGTAAAAGTATAACTAGAATAAGAGGTTTTACATTGAACTATTAAAATTTAAAAAATTGAATGGTAATACAATAATGGAACTAATTAAAGAAAATATGAATGAACTTAAACAGACTTCTATAGACTTGACTTACATTAGAATAAATAGAGACATAAAAACTAAAGTGGAGACCAAGAAGTTCAAGTATGATAAAAGAGTAATCTTACCTACCTAATTATGATATACTATATCACAGGTACTGAACTTTTGGTACAATTTAACATTGTGAAAAATGAAATTATTGAAAATTAAATATAAAAATATAGGTAAGTGCTTAATAAGTTTCTATTCAACTTATAAAAATTCAAAACGTTGAAGAAATCAATTTTTACAGTAGTATACATAGGCCTATGGAGGAATTACAAGACTAACCAGGAGAAATTTTGAAGCTACTCTAGATAACGTGATCTTGGATATGAATCTAATATGACATAAACTAAATACTAACTCAGAAATTGAAGCTGACGAAAGATTATATAGGTAGATAATAAAATGAGAATTAAATAAGTAATTTGATACCTAATATATTAAGTACCTTTCAAATTTTTAAAATAAGTCATGAAATAACATTATTGAAATGAATTCAAATTATGATTTTTATAACAAATTTTCCTAATTTTTTTCTCTATAAATTTTTCAGAAATAGGTAAAGAATTTGATATCTTTATAGATTTTTCTACCAAATATGCTCTGTCATACATCCATGTCCAATAAAAATAAACAAGAAGATAGACTGGAAAAAAAAAATCATATCTAATATAATGTTATATAGGTATAAAAAGAAAAGCATCTAAAAATGATGATAATAATCTTGAGGAATTCATCAAGAAATATTTAGAGTCTGAATTTTGGTGAATAGTTTTTACTTTAATACATACCTTTCTAAAAAATTAATATCTATAAAAAATTGATAAATTTATTAGAAGAGAAATCAATTATAATATTTTTTTTTTGATTTTTATAGTAAATCTGAGGCAGGTGGAAAATCGAGCATGTGTTTAGAGATGAAAAAAAAACAAGACAAAAATCTGTCATTGAGATTTATGTATGATATCTCCATGTATATAATTTGCTTTATCGACATCTATCGGATTTCATTTTCCTATACGTATTGAATTTGCATCCTTTGATTATATTCAGTTCAGTGACCCAAACGTTGATCGGTAATCGGGTGAATAACTTTTACTACAATATGAGTAATTTAATCGGTATTAAATTACTGATGAGCGGGACTCTCTTCTCTCCCCTCGTAAGGCAAGTTTCTACAACGAAGCTCCGTAAGCTTTTGCCACCTTAACATTTGTACGTATATACGTTTACCTATATTATCAATTGTTGTTATTGGTCGACTCAATCCTCGTAGGAACTACTATGGGTACCTATCTCAATTCTCTCGGTATAGCTTTCACAAGACTTTTCCTCAGTTGCTCAACGCACCAGAGTTTGTAATTTAAATATGTGTTTTCATTTATATTTATTACGGTCAATATTTTTATGATTGATAGGCCGGCTCAAAATTTGCATACGGCGAGAATTATTAATAATTACGTATTAACTTAACAGCCGCGTACATTTTCTAATCAACATACGTTTAGAATTTTGAGAGCTGAAACCCTATCACGTGCACATTGTGGCACTTGCGAATCTTTTACGCCGAGAACCGGTCCGGGTTATACTCGTAGCACTCGTAGAGCTCTTTGCGCGCTTTCCTTCATGCTTCTCTCTTCTTTCGTCCTCGTTTAATCTACTTCCCTCCCTTTTTTTCATATTTATCTGGAACGTACGACAGATCAGGGTAATATAGACTCATTGGGGGTAGTCTTGAATTCATTTTCTAATTCAGCTGTTCTTGTAGTCATTGCTCGCATTTGATACGGGCAGATCAGTTGTGCTGTTATACGGCTGGCTACTGCCACATTGCAATAGCCTGATTCATTGAATACCTACTTATATTGATGGAGAAAACTCGATGTCCATTTTTTTTTAAATGACTGGTCGTCTTTTCTTGAGCTTTGCGAGTTTATAACTCATCATCTCCACATTTCTTTCAATAACCGTTCAAAAGTCAAAAGCGCTCGAAACTGTATTTTAAAACTATTTAATATAATTATTCAATAAAAATATTTTTCTTCTCTCTTCAGAATTAGTTAGCACAAATTTCTTTTAATTTTCACAGGTACTCTGAAATGGAATTGTTCAAGGATTTCATCATTACACTCAAAAAGAATATAAAAATCTGGAAAAAGAATAAACAAAAGGCTGCCGAGGAAGATTTATTTCCAAGAAAGAACATATACGTACACGTTTCGAAATGTAAAAAAAAATGTTTTTGCAGAAAGGTCCGAGTGTCGACTATAGCTGGCGAAAAGGCATTACCATCAAATGTTTTCCATGTAAGTTTTATTTTCATCGGTCACCCTCAATATGAAAACGTTGACTGTACTACCGCTCCAAAATCCAAACTTTATAGCACAACCTCTGGAGAAATCACCCTTACAACTAACTAAGATCAATCAAAAGCCTCTAAATTCTTTGGCCTTCTTCAAACCGTGACTCCCGCTGCGAAGAATTCACTCTCACCCGTCTTCGGATTGGTCATACCCGACTCACCCACTCTAACCTCCTCCTACGTCTTCACGCCCCTCCGTCTTGTAACTACTGCCATTTAGACAATCTTATAGTTCAACTTCTCTTCTTATATCCTGTCCTCCTCAACCAACGTTTCGCTGAAACAAAGTTACCTCATCTAAGTATAACCTCCGCACTATGCAATAATACTGAAACCGTCTTCAATCCCCCCCCCCCCCCCCCCGCCAACTACCTACGCACCACATATTACTTCCAACCACTCTAACGACAAATCATTCATAATGCTTATAACAATTAAGTCTATTATAGTATTGTACAGATATATTGAAGTGAGCTGATGACCCGTTTTGAGCAGTCGCATAGCTTGTAAATAAAAAAGAAGTAAAAAAAAACTTCGAACGAAAATTTTACAGTTTTTTCAACTTTTTAAATTAGTCTTTTGTTCCTGCAGGTGAGTTTAATTTTTGGTGGTCCAGCTGATGAAGTTTGCGAGAAACATTTGCGAGGTAAACTCGAAGTCACTGAAGAAGGTTTATTGTTTCACCAAGAGGAAAAAGAAACTATTTCGTGGCCTATCCGTGCAATTCCACGTTGCGGGGGAAATAAAAGTACCTTCTCTATCGAAACCGGTGATTCAAGTCAAACGGGTGCGGGTTATTTTGTATTTAGATCCAGCTACGCCCAACAAATTCGTAAATTACTGACGAAGGACCTAAAAGTAATAGATTCAGTTTTCTTAATTTAAATATCTTGTGATAAACTCAACCTTTTACCACGCTTTTCTTTCTTCTATTCTAGGTCGTCCCAACCAATCCAAGAATCTTCCTCGTCCTTATCGAAGAATAATTATTCATCATTTATATTTTCGAAGCATGACAGCTGAGATATTCAAATTGGTTGCTGTCGGAGTTGACAATTCGTTCATGAAAAAAACAACCATAAAAAAAGAAAATGTACTTTTATCATATTTTTTACGGGGTTAAGTAAGGAAAAAAAAAAAAAAAAAGTATTCGAAATACCATATCACAACTTCCTTTTGAATTTTCAAACAATTTTCTCCAATCTCTTTTATTATACTTACTCTATTATTTACGTATCTTTTTTTCTTTTTATGTGTGTGTTCATTCATTCTAATTACCTAGTTTTTCTTTTTGCCTGTTTTTTAAATGAAGCAGCTGATTTTTGCGAAATAATTGGTCTTCATCCTGTCGTGTGGAAGTGAGAAAAAATTTTCAAAAAACTTTCTATTAATTAAATTTCATCGAAATTCATGCTGGGAAAAATAACTTTTTGAAATTCAATCAAAACGCTCGAAAAATGGCAATTCTGAGCCATTTGTTGCAGAAATGGCATTAGAATGGCAATACCATTTTCTATTGACAGAATTTTTCCCGGCGTGTAAGGAAATGAGGACAAAGAAGTGAAAATTGAAAGTGAAATAATTTGCCTGTTCAAAATGTCTTTCAGTTAGTACAAACCGAATCGGTTCCTCTCCTCCCCTCTCATCACCTATAAATCAGTGAAATTGTTCTATTTGTCATTCATTATTCAAAAGAATTATATGTACGTACTTAGTATCACATCTTAGTTATAAAACTTGTGAAATAAATTTTTTTACGGTGGACTCGTTTTCCAATTTCATTATAGGTAGATCCGCAGACAATATTGGAGGTTTTAGACTAAGATTGGTGAATAAAAAAGTTTTATATAGGTATTTTTAAGAATGAACAGATTCGTGTGACTATGAGTAGAGTACATGATGTGAACTAACCTCATTACCTCAGGTAGGTATCGAACTTTTCATTGTAGAATCATTTCGAGAAAATTATCTCCTATCAATATATGAATTCATCCTTCAAGTAATGAGTGTAGTTCGCCTCTCAAGCCTATAGATTTCATTTCTCATTTACTGAAATGGTCACACAATTACAAACAAATGATTTATTTACTGTAGAGAAAAGTTTTCAAAACTGTTTACTTTCATGTTCGTGAGTTTGTGATCAAATTGTAACTTCTGTACCTAGATACTATTTTTTCAATAAATAGCCTAGGTACCTACCTATTTATTAATTACATGTTCATCGATTTCCTAGGAGATTAACGACGGGAAATCTTAAATCTAGGTAGGATATATCTTTTGCTCAATAATAAGGACTGATAGGAGTTTTTTATAGGCAAGATATGCCCAACAAAAATAAAACAGTAGGTAGTTGTAACGAGGATATATATGTCGTATCTTTTAACGAAAGTCGTACAGTATCGAAAGTCGCGCGTATTATTTGGAGAAACACGATGAACGCGTCGTTTTGCACGCTGGAGAAGTAGACACATGTGGTTGCATAGGAATGAATTCGAAAATAGAATGAGAAAAAAAAAAAAAAGAATTTTGAGGCCATTTCTCTTTTCGGTGTATCTTGCGCGTCTCTCTCGCTGCACCTGTTCCCCTTCCGTCTCACCTCGTACCTGTCCTGCTCTTCCCTGTTCGCCTCTTGATGGTGTCCTACGTTGATGTCCGAATATCCGTAGCCTCCGCGTCATCAGTTGTCTCCACTCGTGGTCCGATCCGTGATTTAGCGGAGCACGCCATGCCGACTGGTACACGATTTTCCATTAAATTGGTGTTCTCATGTACGTTCAACGTTATTTGAAGAAATCGCTGTTCTAGATACCGGCAAAATTTTCACATTTTTTTTTATTTCTTTTCGAAATTCTTGTAGAACTTATTGGAATATGATGAATATCATAATTATTATATCGTTTTTGAAAAGAAAATTAATAATGTTTGTGACAAATTATTGTGAAGACGTATTCCTCACGCCATTACGAAATACTACCGCTTGCGATGAATTGAACACCATTTAATCAAAATTCCATCTATTTTATGACAAAATGAATAAAATGTAACAAAATTGTATATCCCCAATTTTATTGCGCAGTACAGCATTTCCTTATTCTCATTGGTATAACTGCACGCTACTTGGTTGAATCTGTACAATAAAAATTAATACCTATCTTATTATGACTAGGAAAATTTCACACATTTTTCTGAAAAAATTCAAGAAACGCGTACCTGAATTTTCTTATGTACAGCTCACCCCACGATTCTGCAATGCAATCCACCTGAATTTTTTCAAATTCTGGTAGACTAAAGTTCGGCTTCGGTATGTAATACATTTGTAGGTATAGAAAATAATAGGAAATAACTCGAAGACACTGAATTTATTTCAACTTGTTGATCGTGCCAAGTCCGACCAGCGAAATATTCTCGGAGTTGTTTTAGAGGAAAATGCCCCGGGTTCGTTCACCATTGGAACTAAATTTGGGGTCCTGAATCAGGCCTACACAGCAAATCAGTTTGATGTTTTGAAAGAAAATTTTCTTCAGGCTGACGACGTTCCTCGGGACAAAACGTTGTCATTGCGGGAGGTCGTGGGGCTATCATCAGTAGGTGGCAACACCCAAGGGCTGGCGGAGAACGCTGCACGCCGCGCGTGAAACAAGCGCGACTTTCGATACTGTACACACTTTCGATACTGAATGCGACATATACATGAGTTTTAAATTTGGAGTTTTTTTGTTCCTTGAAAAATGTTGCGGTCTAGTGATACTCAGCTCTTTTTTATCCATAATCTCCCACATGTTAGAGTGACGATAAGGATAGAGGAGCGATCTTAGGAAAAAAAACGAAAAGAAAACAATTTGTATGGCTCAAATCGGGGAAACACCGTGATAACTTTTTCAATACTTCAATTCGACCGCTTTTAGCCACATCAAACCAAGCGACACTTTTTTAGTTTTGAGATATTCAAGTTTTAAGAAAATCAGCTCCGTAGGATAAGGCACCATGTAACAGCTAATTTTCAAATTATTGTAATTCCTTGAGTTTTTTCTGTTTTTTTCTTTTTTCTTCACATTCTACTCATTGGACACTTTCCATTGATATACGTATACATGACTCGAAAAAAAAAAAAAAAAAAAAAAAAATGCTGCATGATTTGATTTTGCACAAAAAGGACCAATTGTTCGATAGAACAGAATGCTTTTCAAGTCTTGCAGAAAGCTTTCTGTTCGGCTAGGCTAAATACCCTTGCAATTCTCTACAGTCGACAAACTTATTTTGTGACTTCAAGGTGACGATCAACGTTTTCTCAAGTGGTTGCACTGATTGCCGAGTATTGCGGTATTGTGATAATTTTGGAATTGCATTGTTATGATGTGTTACTGCCCTTTTCCCTTCACTCCCGTTTCTGGGGATCTCGCGGTCCCTGCCCGTGCATAATACAATCATGTGAAATATACTAAGCTGAAACAAACTGTATCTACAACTGACTTTCAGACTCAGTACGTAGGATGATTGGTACCACGTAAGTTCGAAAATCGTGCGACTATTCGTGAGCTTGAACGCGAAATTCGTAACTTTCTACTTGGCTCGTTCTCTAGTTTCTCTAGTATTCCATTTCCCATGAACATCTTCGTGTCAAGATCAATTCCTCGTCATCATCATCTTCACATCTCATGAGAATTTCTGTATCGGATTCAGTTCTATCTGGATTCGAAAATCGTTAAATTCGAACAAGAAGACAATATCAAGAAATAACACGCTGTACGAGAAATAGAAGGTGAGGAATTGAGTCTTATGCTTGCATGTCTCCAATTAAGTAGAAAAGCTAGCATCATTGAATCATTCTTCCATTAGGTGTTGGAAACGTCGTAATTCAAAATGGATCCGGAAGCGGTCCTAGATGTCGCCAACCAAGTAACGAAGCTTAAAATGTTTCCTTACTTTGACATTGCTCATACTATCTTGTGTGCCCTAGCTGTTAGAGAAGATCTTGGATCTGGTAAGCTTTTTGAATATCTACATTATGTGGCTATTCTATTCTTCCATCTAATCTTTCACGACACTGCCAGGTGCCCAAGCATTTTCAAGGAAACATCCGTTATCTTGTTGGCTATCGACGATGTTGGTTGTATTTGCCGGAGGTATGGTGGCTAATGGTTTATTAGGGGAACCAATTTTGGCTCCGTTGAAGAATAATCAGCAAATAGTTGTTGCAACTGCTGCATGGTACGTAGTTTTATGCAATGTGCACTTGATGTTAGGAAAATCATGACAAAAACCTTATACGAGCTTTGAGAAAATAACGACCATGAAAACGGTGATGATATTTCTTATAGGTACATTGTCTTCTATACTCCATTTGACATTGGTTACAAAATTAGCAAGTTTTTACCTTTAAAATTGTTATTTTCGGCCATGAAAGAGATCTACAGGTAAACATGTACTCTCCTTGTTTGAAATTTTGTGTTTTTGGCTTGCCTTGAAAATGCACGCTCCTAATACTCCATGACATTTGAAATCGTGATAGAAATAAAAATCATATTAAGACCCAAAAATTGAATTTGTGTTTTTGTACGTGTAACATACTATGTTTTGTTTTCATTGTTTTTCGTGCACTAATACGACTTGAATGTGCTCTACGTCTATATATTGCTCTTCATTGGTTTAATCGTGTTCCTATTTTCTCGTCAGATGTAAAAAAGTATACGATGGTGTATCACACGCCGCCAAGTTATATCCCTCCGCATACCTAGTTATGATCATCGTTGGGACATTGAAAGGTACGTAGATATCGAAATAGAGGAGTTTTAACGGGCTTCGTTGTCTCGAGATATAATTTTTACAATATTTAATATTAGGTAATGGCGCCGGTTTTACTAAACTTTTCGAACGGCTAATTCGTGGTGTATGGACACCCACTGCTATGGAATTCATGCAACCAAGTTTGTGAGTTGATTTCTCGTAATTTTATATGGCTGAATTTTAAGTACCCATCATGCTGATTGTCCACATCAAATTTCACAGCCCGACGAAAGCTTGTGTCGTTGCTTCTATCGCTTTCGTTCTTGATTTGAAAACAGATTTCTTCTCTTGGCCTCATGCGTTCGTCTACTTCGGTATCGTTATTTTCTTCGTATATTTCAAGGTATGTATTTAACAAGCGTATCCTGTGATCTTACAACTTGTAAAAATACAATTGTTTGTGAGGGTATTGACAAATAATTTGCTTATTAGTCCGTAATCAACTAAAAAAGTGCTAAGGGAACTTTCAAAAAAACTTAATCATTACTTCAATCTCTTGATCAGTGCAGTGTCAAAAATTGTAGAATAATCATAGTAAACGATGTACAGCTATTATTCAATTTTATATAGTGTCCGAGTAAAATTTGCTGATACTTCTTTTTATTACTTGCTGCTTACGAAATTTTAACGAGAATATGGGAAAATTTGCGACATTTTTATTAGATGATTGTTTAGAGACGTACACTTTTTAAAAAATCATGAAAAATACTAATTTTGAGATAAAATTGTTTATATGGGCTATAGTTGCTTAACTTTGTAAACTGTGCGGCAAAACATAATTTTTCCGCTGCTTCTAAAAGAGGTTTAATGTTATGAAAAAAGAAAACGTTGAAATTAGTTTTTTCAAGAGGTGCCCAATGATGACATGCACCATATTATAGAGAAATATCGTACGATCTAAATATTTTTGTTTCATTGTTCTGTAAAATTCAATTCTCTCCTATACCTCTTTAAGGTGAATCGGTTTTTTTGCAACATGTTTGTTCAATTTATATTTCATTTTTGTAGATTTCGTCATTACTCTTAGGAATTCACGATCCATTTTTACCGTTCGAAAATCTATTTTGCGCCTTCGTTTTTGGCGGTGTTTGGGATTCGTTGTCTAAAGTATTTAGCGGCAATTCTGTGAAAGAAGGAGAAAAAAATGATTTGAAGAAGAAAGATTGAATAACTATGTTGACGTTTGAAACGACTGTTTTAATAGTGCTTAAGCTTATTTTGCGGATGTATAGAAAAAGATTTTGTCTTCTTATTCACTGAGTGTGTACTCTCAAGAATTAATCGATATCTGTGTAGTGTAATCACGAGACAAGTTTTATGTACATTTCATGTGAGGAACGTTTAATTAACCTTGTTATTTTATTGTTACGATTGTTGTTGAAGTTATGAAGTCAAAATATATTTGAAGATTGTTGATTTTTTCAACTTTTCTGCATTGAGTGTGAATTTTGAGTCAGATAATGAAAAATATGTAGCAATCAACCCTTGAGTTGTCTACTTTCATAAATCGTAAATAAATTTAGTTTATGATCAATAAAAATGAAAAGCGTGGCTAAAGGGTTTTTTCTCACTTCTCTCTAGCCTTCAATAATTTTCGTATCTAGTTTTAAACTAAATAAATGTGACAAAAGCGTACTAGGTTTTATAATTTCTCAATTGCTAGTATTTTATTCTGATGATAGCCGAGCTATAGGTCTAAACGGTATAACGTCTGTATTATAATTGATAGGCAATCGAATATTGGTCATAATTTTTTCTAAATACACATCTTCTGATGCACTACTTATCCGATAAACCAATATCTCGTTGGATCGATAAGCTTGCGAGAGTAAGTAACCGAATCCCATCTCGTGCTTTTTACACGCACAATTCAACATCCATTCATCATAGTTCCGTTTTGCAGCTTCCGTTTTTCCTCGTTCAGACTGAAACGCCACTGGTAACCGTAGACAAATTCCATAAACTTTACTATTGGTGGGAAAGCTTATTTTGTCCTGAAAATAATTTGATTTAAAAACCGCGATGCAGATCCTTGCTATATTTTTACTGTCTAGTTTACACAGAGCATCATCCGTACGTCTTGACGCTAAAACAGAGAGTTTAATCGTTATTGATGACGTTCAGACAATTGAAAGCGGAATGCCTTCGGAAACAGAACTTGCCAGTGGTATGCTTTTCTTTCCTCTCTAGATACAGATGTTCTTCGCATTCTTTGCATTGATCAGGGCACGATAAAACTTTTGCTGGTAGTTCAGCCAATCCATAGAGCTCTATCTCCTTTCTAAACCGAGACTCTCTGAATATGAACCGACCGATTACGGAGGTTTCTGAATGGACGTGTAGATCATACTCTTCGGAGATATAATACCTTAACGTCCACTCGCCTTTACGAACCAAGCAAGCAAATACAAATTCTTGCAACAGTCCTCCGGAATGAACTGTTAAGCTAACATCGAGCCATCTGCTGGGGAAGCTGTGAAATCTGCAAGTCATCAAAGAAACAGTATCGCGGAACAAATAACTATCGATTATATCGTTACAAATCTGCTCTTTGGTATCGCGGTTAATAAATTGTCGTTCATTGTATTCAGATTCTGAAAATGATGTACACTTGCAGGCTATCATCTTGAAAAATTTCTCAATTTTGCGCTTACTAAAATATATACCTACTCATATTTTGTACTCGAGGATAAAATTGTCTTGCTGTGTCGTAATCAGAAACAACTATAAATCGTTTTTCCTCCGGATTTGGGCAGGAAAAGACGAAAATGCTTATCTTCATAGAAATTATGACAAATAAAATATTGAAAAAATGTTTCATCCTAAATAACTTTGACGATATTCAATTAAAGGAAATAAGAAAAATAAAAGAAGAAGCAAAAAAAGGAAATGGAAAACCGAGGAATTCTGTACATAATATGGGACGCCTATTGATTTAAGTGAATAAATATCGAAAACTGCTAGCGTCTTGTTTTTTTAATATTACTTATGATTGAGTTACGAGAAAAGACAATATTTATTCTGAACTCAACTGAAAAACTTGAACGGTATGTCTTTCGGTATGTACACATAATACATAGAAAAATTACTGTCGCAAATAAGGGAAAAGACTTTTAAATCTGGTCTTTGAGGAAACCACACCATTTTGAATTTCCTGTATGTAATTCTGTGCTAAAACAATAATGAAACTACGGGTATAACCAACAGAATTCCAAAGGAATCTCACAAATGAATCTCACAAATGATTTGTTATTCGTGTAACTTATTACAGAATTTGAATTGTAATAAAAATGAATTTACAACTACGTGATGAGCTTGGAAGTGAAATAAAAGAATGCTCTCCAGTTCAAGATGAAGAGAAAGTACGGTAGTAAATTTGTATCACTTACTTACAGATGTGATTTACTATGTTACGGTACCTACATATTAGTATTTTAATTAAAATTATACGATTCCCCGCAAAATTTGTACCTTTATAGACACGAATTTATTTCCAAAAACTGCTATGTAGCAAAGCTGCTTTTCTATTTTTATCGTATTTTTCTATTTTGATTTAAAACGTAGGTACGCAAATTTACACTCATTTGGAAGTCTGTTGCCCTATCTTATCATATCTCAAGTCATATTGAATTAGGTATAAAGAATAATACGTGATATTTTCATGACCGACGAAAAAAGAAATTCTAAAGGTAGGTACCTAGATGTTTCTTCTTGTAGCGCAGACGATCATTTCATAGATTATCAATTTTACTTTTTCTATTTAAAAATAAGAGAATATTTTACCATTTTCATCATTTATTAATTCCTCATGACCCGTTCCTGCTGTCGCATGGCTCGTCGAAAAAGAAAGAAAAAAAAAAAGATCTTTCACTTAAGAAAATTTAGTTCACTTTCATCGATTGAGATACACCTACATGTGCTAAGACACGGCCTGACTCGTGCATTCATATCTGACTGCAAATCTGTGAAAAAAAAAAAATATAAAATTAATGAAAGAGAGGGGACAGAAGATGTATATAGGTACCTATTTGGCTTTTTAATAATTTTTTTCAATATTTCTAGAAGTGGATGAGGGGCGACAAAAGAAAAACAAGACAGATTCTTTATTTACCTGAATCAAATTATAATCTTCAAATATTATTTCGGCATCAAAGAATGACAAAAATTCTGATAAAGCTATAAAAAATATTCCATTTCAATCAGCTTCATTATGCATGTGCTTTGGCTTTGGAGCTTCGAACTACAGACTTCATCATTTATTATTCCAGACCAGACGTAGGAGGAAGAATCAGCTGATATTTTTTGCAAAAAGTCAAAAACCCTATCATTGAAACGTTCGCTTTCAGCAAAAATGGTGTACTGGAATTGAAACTCGTTTTCACTCAATTTACTCTACTCATGATCACTCTCGTAAAGGTAAACTGATACAGAACTTATTTAGGTTACTCTCCTCTGTTTTGTAAAAATGAGCGTCATTATGCAAAATGGAAAGGGTAAAAAATGCTAATGTAGTCTTCAACTACGTTCAAATCTGGCTGTGAATAATGTAAAAACTTCACAATTTCATCGCAATCAATTATTGTTCGCCATTATCAAAATCTGGTTCAGCACTAAAAAGGTGAGTGCGTTTTTACCTCCACTAGGCTCGATATTATATAATTTCTTCCTGAATTTTTTCCTCTTATTTCTTTGATTTCTGGCCTCGTAGTTTCCTATATTCGTGACTTTGTATATATTATGGATAATTCCGACGAAGACACAAATGGTTCATTCGAATTCGTGGATAAAGTTACCGATTCTTCGGACACAGATAATAAATCCGGTGATGAAAACAAGTCAAAACAATTGGAAAATACGACGGATAGAGACGACGATGAATGGCAAGATGTTTTGGGCAGCGGCTGTTTATTGAAAAAAGTGAGTTCATCGTGCCCCCGTTACATCCTTCGTCGCTCTGCAACTCTACAATTTTTTTTTTATTCATAGGTGATACAAAAAGGAGGCGATGTTAGACCGGAACGACGAGAAATCGTCGAAATCAAATACGAGTGTCGTCACAACGATGAGCTTATCGAAAATGTCGACCACCTCAGAGTATCCGTTTCCGATTGTGAAGTACGGCTCATCTACTGTACTTGTTGAACTTCTTTTTTCGGATTTTGAAAAATTTATTGTCATTGCAGCTCATTCAAGGCTTAGACTTGATTCTACCGCTAATGTACGTTGGTGAGATAGCAGAAGTAAAAATAAGTCCTCGTTTTGCGTACGGTGCTAGAGGAGACGAAGACTTGAAAATCCCTCCTGAAGCCACTTTGAATTATAAAGTAGAAATAATGTCCATAACTTCAGAAGAAGAATTCGAATCCATGAGCGTAGAAACAAGAAAAGAAATAGGGTACGGTAATGAGCTGATTTTTCATATAAAATTTAAATTCATTCATCAAATGTATTATTCTACCGAAGATTGCGGAAGAAAATTCGAGGAAATTGGTGGTTCAGTAGAGAAGAATATCCATTTGCAATAATGTGTTACAAACGAGCTTTGGAGTATTTGGATTACTCAGAACAAGATGACGTTGAGAAATCGGTAATTCGCTCTTAAACATTACTAATACCTACCAGTTGTGCTGTAGATAGATAGGTCGGTAGGTAATTAAAGTGATGTATGATTATCCTCGTAGGTTTTAAAAACGGATGCGGATACGTTAATCGATGAACGAATCAAGGTTTACAATAATTTATCAGTTGCACAACTCAAAGTGGGTAATGTTGATGATGCGTTGGTCTCAGCTGACATTGTATTGAGACTGCAACCGAACAACGTGAAGGCTATGTTTCGGAAGGGAAAAGTAATAATTTGCTGAATTCATCCAAGCTTGAAAATGATGAGGTTGTGTGCCTTGAAGTACTCATTCGTGTTCGTTATTTCAGGCTTTGACTGAGAAAGGTGAACGTGAAGATGCGTTACAATGTTTCAAAAAAGCTTTAGAAATCGACTCTACTAATAAATTGGTGCAAGCTGAGTTACAAAAGCTTCAAAATTTGCTTACCAGAGATGCCAAGATGGAGCGTAATCTGTACAAAAAAATGTTCACGCCACGAAAAGAGATAAATACTGCGTCTACAAAGAAAGTTTGGGTAACTTTAGAATAACGTTTTTGCTTTCACATCTTCAGAAGTCTCAATGAGTCGAAGGCTAAAAGCAGAGGTTGCTTTAGACAATTAGAATTTCTTCATCAATTTCTTTCGTGTCAATTTCAAGGGCAAAATTTTGATGTCAACGATAAAATACGACAAATTTGAACTTTATCATGAAAGTATTTTCTATTCTTCTATTCGTGTAAACTTGATTTGACAAAATTATTATGATAAAAGTTGACGGAAATTTTGATCATCTTGACCGGCCTCGAGAGGCATTGTTTACTCTCCCTTCGGCGTATTCGTTTTTCGCGTTTATTAGAATAATTACACCTAAAATTGCATTTATATAGTCGTTCTGTTGTTTCTCTCAGAAAAAATGCGCGGATTAATATTTCATCTACCATTCCTTGTAAATTTTCGACGTATCGTCATCAGATATAAAGGAAAACTGAAGTATCTTTTTTCGTTGACGAAACGTCAATTTTCAATTTTAGTGTTGGGGAAAAACGATTGTCTACTGCCCTCTCTTTTCAAAGAACATTTATCGGCGAAAAAGAGCGGTTTCATGTCAACAGACAATTATCACAATTGCTTTTTCAGCAGGGAAAATACAAATAATTTTTTTTTTTTTTCGAATTGAAAGTTGAAACTTGTTCGTTGCTCTGTCAAATGTTCAGATTAATGAACAAATGAAAAGGATTTGGAGAAATTTTGAATAAAATTTTTCGATCTAACACGGGTTTCAAAAAATCAATAAATAAATATTTCAATGTCATTTGAAAATATCGACGTGAAAAATCGTAACTTTTCAGAATTATTACAACGCCGATCCGACATGTTTCTCTTCAAGGATTGTGAAAATATAACTTTGAAATTTTTTTCGACTCGAAGTTTCTGTGAATTTGATGCTGTTTTCATTTGATGAAAAAAAAGTTTTCCCAAAGATTAGAACATATTTTCGATTTTAAAAATTCTTTTCACTTCTTATGAGAAAATCATTGTTGAGCTAGCTGAAAAAGATTAATGTAATACGATTTTTTTCTCAATTCCTACATTATGAATTCCGAAATTTTTAGCTCTCTAATAATTAACCTAAGGTTCCTTCCGCTCATTACTGTAAACCTACATGCTTCATGAGTATTTTTAACAATTTTGATCTATCGATTTTATTTATTATTTCAGATGAAATTGGGAATTTTCTTTGGAAGCTTAGCTGTTGCTGTTGTCGGTGCCATCATCTATAGATTCAATTACGTAGACTAATAATAATTCTTGATTCGTTTTCTTCTTTTTTGCGGCACACGTTTCTTAAAAGTGAACATTCCAGCTAAGATTTAGAACTAGGATAAGGCTGACTTTGACGGGTTTCAAAAATCAATCTTTAATATTCGTAATTAACTTTTTGTTGAAAATATTTTCTTCATCTCTCTTGTTACTGGTACTTGTTTTCTTGTTCAAAAACAAAACGAGGCACATCAATGGTGATTTGTTCTTTTTCTTTATAGGTAGATAATTACGAAGTTGTTGTTTTTTCTTTCTTCTTCTATTTATCATAGTATTATCTAACTTTTAAGTAATCAATATTGTTACCAAATTCGAGTTTTGTAAATTAAAATTTTTGGATAAAAGGTATAATAATTTATTTCATTAGAGTGGAACAGCCATTGGTTATTCTCGGCTAATATAAATGTATAAAACTCGGGTTCTTTCGTGGTAGTCGCATCCAAACTAGATCAAAACTTCGGATGGGTAATTATCAAATGATACTTCGCATGTGGGTATAGATTTCTTAAAATTGAATGGATTATTTGAGGTGAGAATCGAAGACTCAATTATGAGAGCTCTGGGTGAGGAAGTTATACGCTGCTGTTAATAAATCTTTCGTTTCTGCATATCTTCCCAGCTCACATGCTTCTTTGAGTGGTAGCCACTTATAATCTTTGTGTTCGTGAGAAATTTTAACTTCTTTACTTGGGTCCTTTAATTCGGCTAGCCAATACGTCACACTTTTTGGCTTACCTTTGACCTGATACTGTAACAAAATTATTGCATAACATTTACCAATCCTGAATTGAACACTTCAATTTCATCTTATAGAAGAACTTACATGCAATACTTTTTCAAAACCCGGAACTTTTTTCAAGTCGGCTTCTTGCAGTCCTGATTCTTCGGATAGTTCACGAAGAGCCGTCAAGGATTCATCTTCACCGGGGTCAACGTGACCTGTATCAAAATGCATCGAAAAATCAAGTGAATTTGATTCAAATAAAGCCTTATAATTGTTTTGCAAGCGATGATCCATAACTGACACCTTTTGGAGGAGACCAATGAAAATCTCCATACGAAGCCTGAAGTAGGAGAAATTCGATTTCACTAGAGAGTTTTCTGAATATTACGTATCCTGCTGCCCGTACACTCATTTTCAAGCATTCGATATGCTGTATCTGATGGGCTAAAAGCAATAATGCCATTGTTAAAGATACGCTTATAGATTTCATTACAATCACGTCCGCAGGCATTCTGTCGAGAATACTTGCTTTCACCTTACCTCTGCGACCTTTAGACCTCTCCGAAATGAGTAAATCGGAATAATACCGAAATTACTATCATTCGACGGAAATCCGGATGTGCGATTAGAGCTTATCAACAATGTACAACAACAAACTTACAAGTTGCATGAGTATTGAGTATCAGTCGGTAGTGTCACTGAATGTGAACTACGTCGTGGAGTATTTCTAGAAAAATGAATATCACATCCACCAAAACCTCTTCGAGATCGATTGCACCGACCACTCTTTTTAATATTTTTAAGGAATGAATTTCATACGATTAGAATTTAGAATCACTGCAAGCAATAATTCGAATCCACCAAATTGAACGAAATCCCTGCTAAATTTGCAAAATGACTGTGAAGACTGAAGAATGAAGTAGTCAGTTCTATGCCCTCAGCCGAACTGCCGTACAAAGTTAAATTGACGTATATGCGAAAACAACGATCACCGAGACGAGGCATTCGGATCAATGGGCTTGTATGTGTGTTGGTAACGAAGCTTCGTATTTACACACCACTACTATCACAGTCGTCTGCATATCAGTGCATAATATACGTCCCTTTTTTGGACGTATATGCATCGCGAGGTGAAAAATGTACCGTATCTGAAGATTGAGCACTTATTGAAGAAAATTATTATAATCATCGAATTCTGCGTTGAAAATTGCTATGAGTGAGCAACTTATGCGATCTTAATATCTTTCGAATACATTTTTACATTCTTTTTGATACTTTTCCGTGATCGTTGTTTTCGCATAATACGTCAATTCAACTTTGTACGGCAGCGAAGTTCTCGCTCTTCAGGGCGCATCACGATGCATGTGTTGTAGTATCACTGTGTGACATCAAAATAATGCATTTATTTGTGATAGTAGTGGTGCGTAATACGAAACTTCAATACTTCATCACTTATAACACACTTACAACGAATTGAGCGAAAGACCTCGTTTCGGTGACCGTTGGTTCTGCATGATGTACGTCAATTCGTGTGCATGTGTGCACGGTTCCATCTTGTAAAGAAAAATGTAAACAATGTTCCGAAACGGTCTTATCTCACTCATCAAAGTTCGATTTCATGAACTCTTAATTGTTTCATTAAGCGATCAATCATTAATAACTTCTCATTCAGTGCGTATAATTTCTCAAGTTTTCTTGAACAGTACGATGTACAATGAGTTAGGAACATTTAAAACTTGAAAATTTAGCTCCCGCTTTTCTTTCTGTTCTTGTAAGAGACTTGTATGCCTGCTATTGTGTGAAATCTGCGTCATTGTTCTGGAGTACGCATTTAACAGGTTTGTCTGCCCCTTTTTTCGGTTTCATTGTTTCTTTATCCTAATCTAAATAGGTTTGAAAAGTTTTTCGAGCTGCGACTTGAATCGATACCCGAGTATCTGTTACCTGAGACATTCTATTTTTTTTTTTTTTTTACAGAATGGATGATACTAGTCTCAGAACTCCGGTGTTAGACGTGCATCAATTCCCTGGTTTCAAACCCTTAAAGACGACCTGGGTTATATTCTGTTACATCGCTTTCTTGGTTAGTTACCTGAGCCGAATTTAGTCCGCCTGTTGTATCTATTGTAAAATCTAAATTCGAAACTTCTTATTCGCAGGTGGCAATTGAGTTCATCACTCTTGCTTACGTATTTGTCTTTACTGAATCACCAGTTCGATGCGACTTGTACTACATGATCGTGTACGCGGAAGTTTCTATATGGGCTACTTTTTTTGTAAGTATTTTGAAAATCAATTGGGAGTCGAATGTAATTTCGTTCAAAGGATCATAAGTCGAAATTGAACTCATCAAGATCAATGGTTGCGTCTATCATAATTGAACGTATATGCTCTTCTTCGTCCTTAGATTACCAGATTCTACATTAATTGGCAACACAAAATGTACTTAATGGCCAAGGGTTATTTTGAATTCTACGAAGTTGCTTCCAGGTTTATCGAGATTCCTTTCTATATCTGTAGTGTTTGTAAGTATTTCCGCTTCTATTCGGTATAAATATTTTTATTTTATGAATAGAAATCCTATTTTTTCTAATTTAGGGCTGAGCGTGCTGTTGGTGATCACGTGCCTGTACGTGCAGTCTGCTCCGACGTATATGTTCTTTTGCGAAACTGAATTTTATTACTCTCCGATCGTCGTCGTTACTACTGTACTGAGCATTCAAAATGTATTACTTATTCCTCTATTCGCCGTCTACGTTGGTAATGAATCACTGTTCATTGTGGTTGGCTTTTATTCTTTCTATCTCTGCTGAATTTAGATCTTACTCATCCTTTTTTGTTTCAGTCGTAGTTTTTGAATTCAATAAACGTCAGCAGCCTCCAGACTCCGAAA
This sequence comes from Aspidiotus rigidus, assembly GCA_035079385.1. Classification (NCBI taxonomy): domain Eukaryota; kingdom Metazoa; phylum Arthropoda; class Insecta; order Hemiptera; family Diaspididae; genus Aspidiotus; species Aspidiotus rigidus. The sequence continues at coordinate 2,184,663 of JAVHKY010000035.1, forward strand.
ATGGCAATCAGTACATGCCTTCTAATCTAATAGAAACGATGTACGGGCCTCAAACGGGATACCGGTGAATCTACGTTTCTTGTACTATTCATCGTCATCGTTCTTTCATATTTTGATAAACGTTCTGAAACTGTTACAGAGATGGCAGAGAAGCGCTCGACAGTATGTTGGAGAAGCAAGCTGATCTCATCAGATATTATAAAGAAACAAACGAAATTTTAAACAAGAAATTATTCGATTTAACCTCTCAAGGTCGATCTATCGTGGAAGCCTGAATCGATTAATTACCACGCTTACAGAGTAGCTCCTTTATTCTCTTTCTCTTCCTATAAGTACGTATTTGAGGATCGTAATTTTAGTATGGTGTAATATTGTAAACTGTATCAATCGAACTGTGTAGACAGTGAGGAGTTACCTAAGAAGAAATTCCACACACCTCATATTTTAGTTATTTCAATATCTTACGCGGAATTGTTTTCAGCTTCCTTTTTTACGACTTGTATTTAGTTACGATTGTGATAATTTTTTTCTTTTTCTTTTTGGTTATGTCGTATAGAATTTATTTACGGTATGATGATCAATTTGTAAATATATATTGGGAGTAGGATATAATATTTTCATTTTTGAAAAAGCACCTATTTGATAACACTTTATCTAGCGAGAAACGTTTTATATTACACTTTCGTGTTTCCTATACGTATGGATTCAAAATAATTTTAATTAGTGTTAGCCTAATAGCAATCTGTTGGATGCATTTTTCTATGTCATATTATGTTATTTTCCTTCGGTAATTTTTTTCTCAAATTACAAACGAATTTTTCCTTTTGATTAAATGATTGTGTCTTTTTTTTGTATAAATAGTTATTGGACTCACAAATAATATGTTTGTCAAGGAAGAAATAGATTTTTGATGTTTTCTTGAGAGGATTTTTATACGATGTATTTCACCGTTTACTGCCCAAAAAGACGGTAGAAAAGACGTAAACCGTATTCTTTCTCCAATCCACGTGAGCTAAGTCTGAATTTTTATTAATTTTTTTTGTCAACTAAAGTCTAACGAACAACTAAAGTATTTGTAAGAAAATTTACTATTTTTTTTTTTTCTTGTTTTTGCTTCCGTTTAATCTCGTCTATTTTTGATAACTAAATGAAAAATTTTTCACGTGAGGAAGGTCAAATGCTTTGAAGCAGAAAACCTTGATTTTGTTGAAATTTGTGCATTGCATTCCTCGTCCAAAAAAACTATAATTTGTAACAAATTTCTTAAATGCTATCGGTGTTCTATTGAGGAAAAATTCAGGAATATTTTTTTGTTGGAATTGTGATACTTGCTCTTCGGTACCTATTTTTGAATATTTTTAGGTCAAAGAAAATTCTACCTGTGGATCGTCAAGGATTATCGTGACGGTATATTTTTGTAACTAGATACCCCATGAACCTTTCTGAAGCGAAATATAAAATTTCTTTCAGAAATATAATACCTACTCAAGTTATTCTTCTTTGGAGTCACAAGGTAGTAAGTATCTTTTAGAAGAACGTCGTAAAATTATCGGTATTTGAAATTCCATATAACCTTGTGATATTGATCTTTTCTAATACCCATAGAACTCTCAGATTGATAGAGTGAAACAAAAACTAGATAACAGTCAAGTTATCTAGTCCCATTTTTGTTGTCTCTATTTCGCGGTAGGCTTAGTGGCCTGTCAGAGGAGTTGAGCCTGAAGAGGATCCTGATGTGTCTACTTTCTTCGGAGAAATAATTAACCCCCCCTTTACTAGAGGCTGATATCAGAATTTTTTAGGAAAAAAATTGTCAAATTGTGTAAATAATGTTTATTCTTTCCTATTTTTTTTTATTATTAATGCAGCCCTCTCTCTCTAAATTTGTCATTTAAATTTATAATATAAATTAATTATTATGATCGATACCCATAATCTTGTCCGATCGAAGCATAAAAAAGCGAACGCGTCAATATTATTCATACATTTGCTCTCTGAACTTCTCGACGAGTTTCTCCATCCCCCTTTCAACATTTTTTCAGGTATCGTATTAATGCGTGGTTCACTTAAAATTCACTTATAAAAATTGTGCGACCAACCAGTAGAAACTTATAAGTATTCCTTCATTAACTCTCTCATAATATCGTGAAAGCGTGTGCATTCTGGAGTTCAATTTTATGTTCGTGTGTAACGGCTGATGTATCCTTCGATGAGCTGAACAAATACACGGTAGGAGAATGAATAATTCCTTTTCTTTTTTTCTTGTGAACAATTTTGTTTCCTTTCAAGGTATAACTTGACAAAAAAACGAGTTTTTTTTCTGCTGTTTCTTATTAAGTATAAGAAAGTCAAGACAGTAAGAAAATCTTCTCTCTGGAGAGTTATTATTTCCAAAATGTATCTGAAGAACTCAAAACTGGTTACGCATACTCGATCAAAGGCTAATCATTGATTGAGAAATTCCTCCCCCTGAAAGCCATGCACCCTGTCTCTTCAACCCTCGGCTCAAATCTCTCATCAATAGATGAAACATGTATGTATAACGCCAGTGTGGGCCAGCCTCATTTTTCTATGCGCCAAGCTTATTTCTCAATCCCCGAAAAAATCGTCAAAATTTTCCTAATTTTTTTCACTGAATATTTAGCTGTTTTTAAAGCAAATTTGGGTTATTTCACCCTATTTCTTCTTCTCCTCTGGTTCGAAAATTTCAGAACTATTGTATCAAATTTCTGTCGTTTTTCTTTTTTTAAGCCCTAAAGAAAGCATCCCAAGTGAACTTTGTAAGCTGACAAAATTAACCTTTATCTACTCAAGATAACTAGTTTTCAAAACTCTCTCCACTTGTATATTATTTGTTATGCGCTACTGTGCGTCAACCTCACTTTTTCTATGCAACGAGCTTATTTTTCAACCATCGAAAAAATCCTATAAATCCTATAATTTTCCTTTACTGAATATTTAACTGTTCTTAAAGCTTGAAAAACTTTTGTATCCAATTTCTATCATTTTTTTCTTTTTCCAACCATAAAAAAAAATGATTATAAATCCATAATTATTTTTCCAAGCTCATATTTTTTTCGACATGCTCAACGAACTCAACGTCCATAATTTTGGTAATAAATGCGTAATTTTCCCAAGCTCACATTTTTTTCGCGATAGTCGACGGGTAATTTATTCTCTAGATAGGTACAGTCTTAATTCAGTATTTTTTTTCAATGTATACTTTTATCCAATCAGATTGATCAAATTTTATAACCCTATATGTATTTTCTCCAATTTTAATCCTGCTTTAAGAGCCCGCTTGAGATTCATGTAATGAAGAACATACTTCTTTTTATCATACAATGTTGTAAATAATTTTGGAAGCTGTCTACCATCAATTACATTTTCAGGACAGTATAGTAAATTGAAATGTTTCTTCCATAATTCCTCTCAAATACACTCCAACTTTCCGATCACCTTTCATAATTCTTTCTTTATCAAAATATTCTGGATTCCTCCAGAATTGTGGTAAATGTTTACATAGACTTAGTTTTTCAATCTTTACATTCAATTCTCTTGCAAGCTAATTCCTAATAAGACTTTCAAAATCAACATATTGCCAATGCCACCTTCATTGAATGTTCATGATTTTTAAATTCAACAATATTCTCAGCTTTATTAGGTAGGTAGAATCCCTGCAGGCTTATTTAATCCACAATAATTCTTATACGATCAGATAATATCTTCTCACAAGGAAAACTGTTCTTACAAAGATATTTCTTTTTACAATTTTTTGTAGTTTGTTTTCCAACTAATCTCCATTTAATTAAACAGTAATGAGTCTTTTCTTTTTCCTTTAAAAATAATACCTAAATCAATATGATTTGCTTTTTCATCTTTATAGTTAGGCCTATTGATAATGGATAGATTTTATAATTATATTATTAGGAATTATGATGTGCATTAATAGAGAATCTACCTTCAACCATATTATTTTCATTTACTCTATTAACAAATTTTTTAATATCTTCCACTTTTACTGAAAATTCCAGGGTTGCAAAAAAAAATGTTTTTTTTTTTTAAAAAAAAGACGTTTAAAACAAAAAATTTGTTTAAAACATTCTCATAAGAGCCAATGTAAATTTCTCGATTTTTGCTGTTTTAAACATGTTTTGAACACGTTTTAAACATCGTTTGTTTAAAACATCGCAGCCCTGGAAAATTCTATCCCTTTTGGGGTTTAAACCTACACTAGAGAGCGCTACTGAAATGGTGAATCAGAGAATTTATGTACGTTCATACATTGCTTTTCAATCAACTATTATTTTTTCAATAGGCCTATATCACTTATTGCTACAATTTTTTTTTTTTTTTTTGTATTTAATGTTGATCATACAGACTACAAAATTTATGCTTGTATTTGCTTTAAAAAACGATATTCTATTAATTATGGTGCGTGAAATTTCTTCATTTAAAAAGCATTGAACGAAAGGGTGAATATCGTCAGGGCTACCAACTCCCCAGCTCTAAGTTTAAATCCCATTAAATTCATTATCAAAATCATTGAGAAAAATAACAACGATTTACCGAATGAATTTTGGCCGTGTGAGTGTGCGTATCTGCTCGTGATACCGACCCTAACGTATTCGCCGCTGTATCAAATAATGTTACACCGATTTTACTCGTATCCTGGTATCTACTCCTATAGTTGATGTCCGGTTTTTCCCATTCAATTATCCTTACTGTTCCGTACCTTCTCCTTACCTACGTTGATTACGCGGTGAAGACGCGAGATTGGGTGCGGGGAAAAGAAAGGAACTCCTCGAGTGCATCGCGTGCCTTGCTCAACAATGGTTCGAGAGTGCGCCTTTTGGAAGTTTCGCGAACGGTCACATACCAAGCTGAGCCTAAAAACTTGTAATTTCTTGAGAACGTGCTCGTTCTTCGGGTTTTTATACTTTTGTTTCGAAAGTCTCCTAATGAAATTGTACCGGACATTTTTATTAGCTATATCAACGAGACAGTGTTTCGATAATAAAATTTATAATTTTTCTGAAGTTCCGACGCTGGGAAATTTTTCTAAATTGCTTATTATTAAGCTCTCTCGGAAAGTTTCGTCGCAAAAGCTGTGTGTCGATACGTGGTCGTTACGCAGGATAAACCGATTCGAGTGGCACGATTTCGTGAAACCTACCTTACAAGTTTCCGCCCTGTCAGTTTTTTCGTGGTTGTTTTTACCCGAGAGGTGATTCGAGTACCTATTCAATTATGGACGGAGCATATTGAGTACTAGACAACGAGCTTTTCCATTGTTTCGATGGAAAGGAGCATCATAAATAAGAAGTCTGATTCGACGACAGCCGTACCACCACTTATCAAGTTTGCTATCTCATACTGTTTTAATCAATAGAGACTAATTCAACTCTACTCACCTATAGCAGGACTCATATTTATCCTGACTAGTCTTTTCGATATTAAAATGTATTTGTATGTTTTATATGAACTTTTATTGGGTTCGCTCCTTTTTACTCAATAGCTTATTTCCGAAATTAGACGTTGATGGCAATCAAAATTCTAAATTTAAAATGAACCTCTTAGATACGTCGAAGAGCCTTCTCTCTTCTTTACCCTACGATGACTTCTTTCGGCTGGCTTTCTAAATTTTATTTCAGCTTACCTCTATATCCGATTGAATCCTTCAATCCTCGTTTACTCATTATTGTTTACTTCGACCATCCGGCTTCCGCAGGTCTCAGCTCCGGATGAATAGCGATATGACAAGTCCCTCTTTGAGTCTGGTAAGATTGTAGAGCTTACAACTAACGAAAACGCTAACCTCCTCTCGTACGTATATTTAAGTATCCTCTAGCCTAGGTGACCATTAGAAGTGAATCTTAGTGAATTAGTACAATATCCCAGGATTATCCTTTCGACCCTGACGGAAAGTATCTATCTTCTACTGACTGAGCTAGTCTGGTCCTATCGTGGCAGGTAGGATCGAGATCTGAGTCGTGTGCATTTCCTGAAGTGTGGATCTCGTAGTCTAGATGTTTATGGCTATGTGAGAGTTTTTTTTGGCGTAAACTCGATCATTTGATTCGGTTGCTGTCTCGATGGGTTTTGTACACTGAAGTTCGTGTACGGTTTGTATGCTGTTAAGGATTCCCCCCTCTCTACTCCTATCCTTGTTACATCACAAAATTTTCATTTCTTCATCCTTCATACGGGACATTGATTTTTCAAAATTGTCATACACTTTTTTTATAGTCATATCATTGGAACTTGTTTAGCGTCGTGATCAATTCCGTGCCGTACTTCTCGACGATCTATCATAAACTTATCAAAATCTGCTTGTGTAGGACCAGGACCTGGTTTAAGGTATTTCAAGTCGTTTTCGCTAACGAATTTGCTAATTTGTGGTTTTGGTAGTCATGCGGAGTTCGCCTTCCTCTTCAACGAGGGTTTCTTCTACTTCGGCGACATATTTTCGAAATCGTTCTTCCCTCGTATGTATCCAATATCAAAGTGGCTGCTTCCTCAATAAAGGCGTAGCCGTATTGGATTCTATATGAGTCTAATTCCTGCTGGAAATGAAGAAAAAAAAGACTTGAATTTTCCTCATTCAAAACGTGAAAATGATCGACATACAAGCTAGCGTCTTTCAGTAACTTCAATTCCCGGAGAGTTATGACATGTTTCATATATCTTTACTGAGCCCTGACGCCTGATTTGAAATTCTGCAAGTGGCCCCCCTTCACCCTCGTTACCCCGAAGGTGATTCAGAAATCTGCGAGTTCGCACCTCGAGTTCACCTGGCCCAGTTTATACTTGAGCAGTGTACTAAAGTTATACTAGGTCTACGCTCCAGCCTAGACAAGTCTAGGACTCTACTAGGCTACAACAGCTTAGGTAGCATAAACCGCGCATACTCTTCAGCCGGGCTTCCTAGTATAGCATTATGCTAGGCTTATACTAGATCGATACAATTTCGACAGTATTCTAGAATAAAAAGCTTCAAAATATTTGTATACTGAGAGTGTAGTGTACTAATGTTACACTAGGCTTATAGTATCCCTACGCCTTCCTATACAAAGTGGAGGCTTACTTAGCTCTATAATTGGTCTAAGCTTTCCCTCATATGTGTATATCATGCCTTTATTGAGCCCCGACCCCGTATGCGGTATACTAGACTAAGAAAGGGGAAAACCAAGGCCCCGAAAGCTACTAACTTTTATGCGAGGCTTCTTATACAAGCTAAACCTACTACTCCACCTTTCTTCAGGCCTAGTATAACGAAGGCTTAGTTTGGTATAGATATCCTGGTATACTATATATATTGAGCTTTGTTATTATAAGCCTAGGTATTTTTTATTTATTTATTTATCCTAGGTCTAGAATTTGTGACGTCATTAGATAGGTCTAGTATTTGTGAGCCCCTCAAAAGCTATCAACTTGAAATATTCTAAAGTAGACTTATACTAGTCCAAGAAGGGGGCTAACTCGCGTGTGCAGAATACGAAGGTGGTACTCCAAGATCGAGCAAAGCAAGTATGACAAAGACGAACTCGTATGCTACCTTATAAAAGAAATGAAATATGATGTTCATTTATTTGGCTACGCCAGAACATTTCTTTTCTTTCAAATCCAAGTCCTTCATTGCCATTACAACTTGAGAGGCTTCAGTTAAAATTTTTGAATCAGTTTAATCTGTTTGGAAAATCAGAATATCATATTACTCGTACGCAAAGGTGCAAACTTGTATAAATTGGTGCTCTCTCATCAAGAAATCTTTCAAACTCTTCTGCATCATCATGATCGAATTTGGGGCATCCTTTCAATGAACTCTCTAAATTTAAAATAGCCTTTGGAATGATATACGACTATTTGAGAGCGATTGTTTCGTTTTTGATGATGAACTGGCGTAAAGGATAGAAAGTGGAGTTTCTTCTAACTCTACGCAATTCCCATTTCTACCCTTTACAGCAGTATGAAGCAGAAGCCGTGTATATGCCGATTTAAATTACAGGCTGGATGGGTTGTTATTATGTCCGTTTCTGGATCTTATGGCGCAGAAAAAGACTTCCAAATGGTCTTGGCAAATTTTATACATTAAAATGTAAGACAAATATTTCTTTTCCAAGACATACTCCGTGTAGAGCAAAATTAGGGATTCAATGTAAATGAGAAAACCGAGAAATCCGGTTTCGCGATCTCCTACGACAATTGGACGGCCATTCCTACTCTCTTGTAATCCCAGAATGTAATTTTTCACACGTATCATCTCTGTGAAGATGAATTGTTCGTTGCACGGTTGTAGGCCTTTCTTATAATGCTGCCCATATTTATTTCGGGAGTTCATTATGTCAAATATGTTGTTGAAGGTGCGGAAGAAGTTTTCAGTAGCCTCTTCAACCGTACTTCCTCTTGTCTCATTTATGTCGACTTCAGTTGTGTCTTCTTCATCTTGGAGGAAAGCTTGAATAGCCTCTCGAATGTCAGCGAGTGTCGCTTCAGGCAATCCTTTGTTTTCTTTAGAAATTTGTCCTTCAAGGATGTATTGGCTTTTTCGTAAGTACTCCATACCACGGGCAGTGCTCTCACTGAATGTCTGGGCAGCAAGCTTCATCCGCATCCTCTCCAGTTTCCAATCCACATATCTCTTTGTAGCGCGACAACCAACATGTAATTTCTTATTGGATTGAGCTCTAACTAAATCTTCAAAGAAAGACCATCTGATAGCGGTATTATCTTGATCATATATGATTTTGTAAGTGCACAAAGTGTTCCGCACAAGTTTCGAGGCATGTGGTGAATCGAGAAAAATGTACACCCATTCCTTAGTACACGGATGACCATGTCTTCAAATTTTCGGGGTCCTTAAAGGAAGCCCCTAGCTTCCTGCACATGGATATAATTATTATTACGCGCCCATCAAAAGTTGATGGAACCACTTTTAAATGGCTTCCATTGAGAAAAGTAAGGCACGCATTCACTAAATTGGCCTTCTCCTCTCCACCCGTACCAGATATGAGGAAGTACCCCACTGGCAATTTCCACCTCTCATTGAGGCAATGTAATATGAAGACCAGCACATCTTTCGTATAGGAGGCTGATTGTACGTTTGTCCCATCTTGACCAGCACTGTAATCAGCATATCCGACGTATTTTGTACCGTCTCCCACTGAACATGTTTTCTTATGCATTTCGTCGATCATTAGCGCGCAAACTAAGTTATTCTTTTTTCGTTTTAGTGTTTCCAGAGCCTCGGTACTAAACCCTGGTTCACACTCTGGTACAGTGCACAAGTGTGGGAACGTCTTTCTTCTACCTGACCCTTTAATTGTGTTAATCGTGTTGATAAAATATAAACAAAAAGTTCCACCAGATGTCAAGTAACTGTAAAACTACTTATACGCTTACGCCGTGTTTAGACTTTCGATGATAAGCTGCATTCTGAACCGTTGAAGTTTACTGCCGGACTTTATCTCTTTCATAAAACTATAGTTATAAATTCTTCGAGTACAGACTGTAGTGGCGCGGATGAGCAGAATGTATTTCTTATGGTGTATATTGGCACAGTGCACTAGCTTAGGAACGCCTTCCTTGTACCTGACCCTTTAATTGTGTTGATAAAATATAAACAAAAAGTTCCACCAGATGTCAAGTAACTGTGAATAATGAAAACATACATACAAGATGAATAACCAAAAACCTAAACAAATTATATTATATCAATGCCGGGACCACAATATTCACTTTTAATGTACGCGAATCTAGAAGAGAAGTAATAATTGTCAAGAATTATGTTCTTGCCAAATTCACAGAAGGAGTCTTCAGTACATATGAGGATCTTTCTGTAAAAAGGGCGTGTGTCTGTCGGAGGCCCTTGTCCGTCCCTGTAAAAACATACATAATATAAGAACGAAAAACTTAAACTAATTATGTTAATTGCTAACTTATGTTGCCGCGTTACCTTAAAGGTACTTCCAGATATGGTTTGCGGTACAAAAAGTCTGACTCTAGTGTACAATTTTATGCATAGGCAGATACCGACCATACTGTTGAAAAACAGCGCAGGTCAACGCCTCGTTTCTTGATTAAGTGTTATGACAACGTCATAGCTTGGTCTCCTTCCAAAAGACTAATCTTGTTTTAACAGGAATATGTTGCTCATTTTGACCACTACTAGTCCAATCACGAAAATTTGTGTAGAGAATTACAATTTAGAAATCTTGCAAAATATTTCGGAACTATGGTAGAGGAGTCAGAATACCATAGGCAAAAAAATCCGAAAATGATTTAGGCCTACTTACTCGTTTCCAATGTGCTAGAATGAGACCAAAACATGGACGTATTAGGTTTCGAAAACAAGAATCGAAATAGTAACCGATATTATTTAGATCCTCTAATATATCCTTTGGAACAATAAGAAAAATAAAACTTACCAACATCCATCCTTGATGCGTATTCTGAAAACGATGAGATAATGTAGATGCTCTTCAGCCGACCAATGAAGTTTTACTTTTTGACATGTTACATATCTTTACTGAGCTCCGACCCCTAATTTGAAATTCTGTGAGTGCGCCCCCTCTTCACCCAAATCAGCGAGTGCCCCGCCCCCACGCCGTGAGTTCACCCGGCCCAATTTATACTAGAGCAGTGTACTGAAGTTATACTAGTTTTATACTAGGTCTACGCTCTTTTATACTGCGCCAATACTAATTCTGGCCTGTACTATACGAGTAGGCTACAGCTTACCTAGTATAAACCTCGCATACTCTTTAGCAGGTCTTCCTAGTATAGCTTTATGCTAGGCTTGTACTAGGTCGATACAATTTTGTACAGTACGCTAGAATGCTGCTACTATCCAGTGTATGGGTGATCTACTCGCCAGGGCCAACATTCCTCACAATGAGTTCCAAGAATTTTTTGATCTCTTAAATACCTGGTGGTCTCCTAATTATTGTAAATTCGAAGGAAAATTTTTCAAGTTCCCTGAAAAGGAAGTAGGGATCCCTATTGGATCACCTTTAAGCTCTCTCATCTCCGAAATATTCATGTCTAAGTTTGAACTTGACCTCTTTTCCTCGAACCAGGTGTTACTTAATCATATATTTACTATCGGCACAGGTACGTTGATGACGTTCTATGCACGTGGACTGGTCCCCCAGATCTCCTTGGTGAGTTTCTGAGGTATTTCAATTCCTGGCACCCTTCCATAAAATTCACTTTGGAAATAGGGGTATCTTCCATTAACTTGTTGGATTTATCGATATCTGTAATAGACGGTATCCATGATTTTGGAATATACAGGAAAGGTACTACGACCAATGTTTTAGTCCATGAAGCGTCATTCTGTCCTGTTGCTTATATAAGATGGCTGCTTTTAATAACCTAGTTCACAGACTGACTCGTATTCCTTTGAGTCAGGCTGCCTTCAGGAAAGAATTACTGACAATAAAACACCTAGCCAGAGTGAATGGGGTCAATATCGGCGTTGACGTGATGGTTCGGAGGAAACTTAGGAGAAGCATTCTTGATTCCATCTCCTTCCTCCCCCGAGACACGATCCTTGATCGTCGTATGCGTTGGATCAGTCTATCTCTCCTGGGAAAGTTCTCCATTCAATTGGCCCTGAAATTTTCGAAGCAGAGGAGAAAAAGAAATAGGGTGAAATAACCCACATTTGCTTTAAAAATAGCTATAAATATTCAGTGAAAAAAATTATGGAAATTTGACGATTTTTTCGGGGATTGAAAAATGAGCTTGGCGCGTAGAAAAATGAGGCTGGCGCACACTGGCGCAAAACATACATGTCTTATCTACTCTCATTTCCCCTGACCATGCACGATCCTCACTCAACTAATCTCACTCAGCACCAGTCTCCTTTCTCTAGATTCCGCGCAAATTTGACGCGGTTGATCTTGCTACCAAAGATTCCAATGCCTCACATAAAATATCCGATCTTAATCTGCCTATGATCTTGAAAACTATTACCAATCCCTAATCCTCAACCCCTGGCTTGAATTCTGGTAGACCGAGTCCTCAAACCAAATTGAAACAATTACAAAAAACTCACGAGTTCATTAACGGAGTTCAAAGAGGGGTGCAAGGAACCTCTTTTATTGAAAACTTGAAAAAATTTAGATTTTTGGCGAATACTTGGCTCGAAAAATTTCAACCTCCGAGCTGTACAGAACGAAAAAAATCGACATTTTTCAGTTCAAAAGTCGAAATGTTTGAATAAAAACATAAATAAATTGTTAACACTATTGAACACCTAAGAATTTTATTTTTTACAACATTTCGGTACCCTCACTACCATCATCGTGTAGGTGAAAAGCTCGTCTAAAATAAATAAGTATAAAAAAGTTGTGATGTTTGGGTTTTCATACGTGAAAACTGCGCCTTTTTCGAATTATCGAGCTGAAATTTTACGCTGATTGCACAAAAATGAGTTGTGGATTGTCGCTTAAAATCCTAAAGGCATCACGTGTTAATAAATAGCTGTGGATCCGACCGTCACCGACATTGGATTAGCCGAGGCGACAGTTGTTCAAATCGTTTTAATACATAGTTCTTAACGTCATAAAATATTTTTCACAAAATTTCCTCGACAAAGAAGAATTTCGTATGTGTGTAAATCTTTTCCATACCTAAGTAGTCTTCGCACGTAGAAATCAAAGACAAACAGGCTAAATAAATTGAATCGAAAGCACTAAGTGATGGTCGGTCATTTCGCGAGAATATGCATCCCACCTCTTCTCAAACTTTCAGCTCATCTGCGGAATTTTTCCAAGTTTCTCGTCTAAAGAGGTTTGGATCTCGAAGTTTTTCTAAGCCGCTCATCTACACGGCTTCGGAGCTCGAAAGTATTTTTAAGTCCTCTTTCTAGAAGAAGTTCAGGCTCACTCTCATACATTCAGCCATTCGGCAAAATTTTTCCAAGTTTTTTCCTTTACCGGAGTACAGTTCCCAGTCCCTCATCAATCGAAATTTTAAGTTCAAATTTTTCATGTTTGACCATAGCTCATAAACGTACACTTGGAATTTTCTCAATTAGTCTCAAGGTAAAAAATTTCCGGATAGTGGACAGCAGATGGACATTATGAAAACAAAATGAAAAATTTTCCATAAATTAAACAGGTTTTCAATTAAAGGAAATCGTATGTAAATTCAACACCGATAAGTTACGACAAAACCATACATACCTAGGTATTTTTATATAACCAGCATTAAGGCGTTGATCGTGACGAACGAAAACAATTCTACGTATTGTAATTAAGGAAATGTGACCTTTCCAATAGAAAGGAGCCCTTGGAAAGAAAAACATTATTCTTTTTCTGTGAGAAGTAATTTTCTCTAGACCGTCAATTTTTGAGAGCAAATTATGAGGCGAGTATCGTACGCAGAGAGCTGGGTGGTGTTTTATTTCATTCAATTCATCTTTATCGTTTGGATTTCCTCAATTCTTTGAGTCTGGGGTTCGCAAAGAAAAGGAATTAAGCTGACCAATAATATAAGTATCCTCAACTTTTCCGCCGTTTAACTATACTCTCGCCTTTTTTTATTTTTTTCGACAGAATTTTGGCGACATTGAATATCACGATGGGTACAAGTAAGATGCTGTCGAAGTTGATTTTGATTGCTCTACTGGGGTTGGTGGCGCGAGTTCACGCGACGTGCGAAAAACAACCAGATTTACCCAGTCGAGGAGACAAGAGTCCAGCCGGTATCTTCAGATTAATGCAGGAGGCTGAAAAGCTAATAAAATTCGGACAAGATCGAGAACTCGTGTGCTTCATGGGAATCAGCGGTTCGGGTAAGAGCACTTTAACCCTGTTTATAGGTGGTTATGAAGACGATCTGACCTCGGAGGAAGTAACGTACGATGAATATATAATCAACGATAAATGTAATCGAACTAGCAGCGCGGATTCTACTTTCACATCCTACACGTTGGTCCCCCAGGGGATGATTGATCCTGATTCACGCACTACATACTTCGACTTGCCTGGTTTTGACGATACTCGAGAGGATGGCGCTTTCGATATAACTTCTACGTATTTAGTGAAGAAAGTTTTGGATTTTGCGGAAAAAATTAAGTTAATATTCGTCATTAACTATTCCAATGTAGAAATTGGTAACGATAGAGATAAATTCACAGGACTCGTAAATCATATCACAACCTTAGTACGTAATGTGACTAAATTTGAAGACAGTATAGCGTTGATAGCCACTAAAGTTGAATACAAGATAGATCCTCATCCCCTTCCTAACGGTACTTTTGTTCCAGTAAGTGATGAAAAGGTGATAGACGGAATTATGACGTTTTTACAAAGTGCAAGAGAGTACCTCGTGAAAGAGAAGGACGAAGAAGGTGTGCACGTAGTGGACATTTTTTTGAAAAGGTACAATGTAGGAATTTTTCGGAAACCAAATGCCGAGGGACCTTTAACAAGCATACCCCTTCTACAAGAGAACAAACGTAACATCAAGATGGTAGTGGATACCAACATCTCATTCACCGCGAAAAGTAAAGATGATTTTGGATACACGATATCGGAAAAGTCTAAAAACATAATACTCACATTGAAAGAGGAGGTGGTCCAGAACACGAGCTCCGTGATCAACGGTCTTGGAAGCCTTATCGAAACTCGTTTTGACAGCAAACAAGCGTCAACATCGGACTTTGATGAATTAGTGTCGTTTTTTGGAAAGTCTATTTTGATAAATGCGACTGATTTTGGAACGATCATCGATTTTACAAATTTTCTGAAGGAATACGCAAAAAAGTTTGACATGCAAATAAACGATGAAGACTTGAAAGTAATTGGCGACAATCAGGTATCATTGGATTTTTTGCTGGAGATGAGTGGAGCTGGTAAAGTTGATTGGTCCAAGGTTATCGTGGACGGATTAAAAAATACCACTGAGTATTTGAGAAATTTGAATTCGTGGTACAATTTTTTAAAAGTCATGTTCAACGAATTTTCTACCTATGAAGTACAAAAACAAAGAGATGCTAAGTACGATAAGTCGGGTATCTCGATACAAATTGATGAATTTCTCCGGGACACCACCGCGGTGAAAGAAAAGTTATCTGAGCTGGATAAAATCGAGCCATTTTTAAAGGAAATAGGGAAAGAATCTTTGCTGAGTATTTTCGAATCGTTAAAAAGCATGTACGTCACCAAACCACAAGTATCATTCTTAAAAAAAGTTTTAGACGCTACCTTCAAATGCCCAGCGATGCAAATTTCATCTTGCGAAGAAGAAGTATTCGTGGCTAAAGGTCATTATATTTTT
Organism: Aspidiotus rigidus; assembly: GCA_035079385.1. Lineage (NCBI taxonomy): Eukaryota > Metazoa > Arthropoda > Insecta > Hemiptera > Diaspididae > Aspidiotus > Aspidiotus rigidus. The sequence continues at coordinate 2,199,954 of JAVHKY010000035.1, forward strand.
CTAACTCAAGTTATAGACGAATTTCAGAAGTGCCCTAACAAAAGATTAATACAAATATTGGCTCTTGAAAAGATTTTCATCGATACTAGCTTAAACCTCACGACAAAAGTCGACGTACTTTCAATGATCGCACCAACTTGGGACACTAGTGTTTACCAAATTAAAATTACGCTGGATGGAACAGACGCTGAGGACAAAACGCCAGAAAAGGCACACAACGCTGAACGTTATCGCGAAAATGGTGAAACTGGCAAGCCAGGTTTGCCTGGAAATTCGGCAGCTCATTTTGTCGGAATTGTAGAAAATTTGATCGCTAGTGAACCTCTTACTATTTCCGCGAAAGGAGGAGAAGGAGCAAATGGACAAGACGGAGGCGATAGCAAGGGCGGAAAAGATGATGAAGAGGCTCCAGAATACAGTGGGAACGAACCTAATATTTGTGAAAAAGTTTACTCACATTTTGAATGCGTAATGGAAGACCCAGTTTTTTTTGGCAGACATTCATACAGAATATTACCAATTTATACAGGAGGTGATGGGGATGGATCCAATGGTGGCGACGGAGGACAAAAAGGAGAAGGCGGTAGAAAAGGACAGATTTTAATTGCCGATTTGAGTTCATCTCCAAGTCCATTATTACACAGTATCAGTCAGAATGGTGATGATGGCAAAGATGGAAATGGTGGCCATCCTGGAGAAGCTGGAAGAACGGGAAGAACTTTGACCGAAGAAGTACGGAATATGGATTTATACATCGTTATGGTCTTTCCTATGGGATATAGAATCGAGAATCCCATGCATACTCGTGGACAGCCGGGTACTCAAGGAAAGAACACCGACGGCCAAAAGAAGCCCAACATTGTACCTCTCAAAAACCCGTACGAGGTCGTGAATAATTTCAAGGTATTTGCCCGAGAAAATTTGTCCAACTATCTAAGGAAAACGACTTTGGAACAATTTTTACAAAAATTAGACAATAATTCAGTAGTGAAAAGTCTATATGATACATCTGGACTATTGAATGAATTGTTTGGACTGGAGAGTCAATTTTACAGCCTAAGGAACGAAACAAATTTACTTCCGTTTTATCAGTCATTATTAAATCGCACTTTAGAACACGCTCAAAACATGAATTCAACTTCTGCTGGTTATAAAAAAGTGCTTGCTTATTTATACACGACAATTCTAAGTAAAACTACAAATTACAAAGGAGCTCAGGCACGTAGTGGTATGATTATTGCCGTAGAAAAATATTTGAGAGATTTAAATGAAGAACTCGAAAAATTCCAAGAGCTGAGTAATAAAGTAGTGGTCGATAAAACGAAGTCGAGCTACAAAAATGAAATTGATCAAAAAGTGAACGAAGGAAAAACACTGATTGACTCAATCGTTTCCCCAGAGACTGAGGCGATTTTTTCCAAAATTGATGACTCGCTATATTCTCTCATTGACAGCATTGATTTGGAAAAGAATAAAACAGAAGAGGAGAGAGCCGAAATCAAACGTAAGTTAAACGAATTTAAAAACCAAATGGGGCTCCGAGCAGCGTTTGGGGTTCTTAAAAGTGCAGCGCAATTACTCAGCTTCGCAGGTCCCTATGGTGAGCTTGCGAGTGCTACCATTGATGGATCTATGATGGTCGCCGAGCCTTTCATAATAGGAGATGGTGATTCTTCTTTACCCGCGCTTGAAGGATTGTCTAAAGGCTTGAAGAAGAGTTTGGCAGCGCTCAGAGACATTTACAAAGAAAAACTCGAGGTTTTAAAGAAGCAAATGGAAGACGTGAAGTCCAAAATAGAAGAATTTCAAAAAAGTGACCCCGATTACGCAAAAATTGAAAAGTCAAAAAAATCAGCCTTGAAAATTTTCAACGTCGCTGATAAAATATTGGGCGAAACAGATACTTTATACAGTCCCAACGATTTATCCACCATTCGTCAACAGCAAAACGAACTTATTGACGATTTATCAGCGCAACAAAAAGAGCTCGATGATGAAACAGAGAAACAAGCCAAGAGAAAAAAATTCGTAGACAACCTTATAAATATAGTATCGTTGGCTGACATACCCTTGAACGTGTACAAACAATATCAAAATGATATCAAAAAACAGGGAGCTATGGCGGATGCTTTGAACCAAATAGAGGCTAAGTTGAAAGCCTTGGAACAATACAAAACAGCCGTTTACGATACCATCTTTCCTATGTTCAACAATTTAGATAAAGATATCAGCGAGACGATTAAAAATCTAAATGGTCAATCACGATTTGGCTTGGATGTGAGTGGCTGGCGCGTGCAAGGGACGCTCAAGGATGTTCAATTTCAAATAAAGAGTTTAATATCAGGCGATTTCCAAGTTAAAGGAGACGAGATTGAACATTATGTAGAGAAATTATTGGACGGCATGACTGTAATCATAAGCATGTATGACCGGATTGAAGCGTATCGGGAGCAAGCAGAATTTGCTTCGTATATTGCTAACATCTATTCACCAGAGGCAGACAAAATATCAATACCTGACGAATTGAAAAATGCTATCGACGAACTGGACTGTATGATCAAAGGAAACCAGATTCTATTCAGGTTTAACGCAGGAATTGAAGTATTCAAACAGTACATATTTCCATTTGCTGATCTTTTCCTGAAAGAATATTCTCTACCAGATTCGCTACAGTTTAATGCCAGCAAGACGTTCATCGTCGAATTAGTGTCCGGGGCTAAAGCAAAAATTAACAACTTGTTGAAAACCATCAACGAGTGGCACGAAACCATTGGGCCGTACGACCAGTATATATTTCAAGATGTTTGGTTCGGCGACAACAAAAATATCGTTCCCTCTCTGATGGTTTGGAAGTACGAGGTTTACGGGAAAGAAATAGAAAAATTACTGAACTGGGAGTACATTACATTGACCGCGGATATCAAAAGCGGGATCAATGCGAACGCGGTTAAATTTAACGTGTTATGGTTTCAACTCAATTCGACAGATCCGATAGTGGATAAACAGCTGTACGACGAATTGAAGGGCTGTAGCTGGGAGATGGTACACGGCGGCAATTCGTACTATAGGTGCGATAAGAAATATTATGTAACCTACCACGAAAAGTTGAACGCAAGCTGCTACGTCGAACCCTTTACGCAGACTTTGCCGTCCGGTGCAAATCAAGTTTACGATAAAATTCAAAGCAACGATTACATTTTGAGTCCTTTCGCCACTTGGAGTTTGCGACTTGTAAAGAACAATCTCAGCCCACCATCGCTGAAGAAATTTAAAGGGGTGAAATTCAATTTGGAATTGAAAGGAAGAGGCCAATACATCAATTTGGATCCAAGTTTCGACGTATGCAATGAAGATTTGTCCAAATACTACACAGAAATAGACTGGGTAAGTTCATACAAATTTTTTAGAATTGAGGATGCTGCAGATCTCCAAGTGAATGTAGACCGGGAGGACGGACGGTAGACTCCGGATCGGTTGAGAGTGGATATTGGGTCCTTGAGTTGTAAAAGATTACGTACTGATATGAGAAAGTCAAATCCCAATTTGTAGTCAAACCGCTTGAGATATTTCGCAATTCTATCGAAAAGTTTACCCAAATAAGGCAGTCGGATCCACCTCTGACGTTTTGGAGGATCATCGGGAGGGTGAGGCAGAGCTAGGTGTACATGAGTAAGAGATTAACGGAATAATTTCTGGCTCCATGAGCCGCACGTTGACTTACGGGTTATTCAAGTCTATGATTGATTGTGTGGTACCCTGTTCTTTATCTAGCTTAGTTTGAGACATTGGGATATTGAGTGCTCGGTGAATGGGTGGAGTAGATAGTTGCCAGTTTGTGGTTCAAGGGGTGCGACGAAGGTCGAAGCTGGTTTCCTATTATGCTGAATGATGCAGTGGTGGAGAAGTCGTCCTGGTTCAGAGTGATTGTAACGTCGAGGTAATTGGTAGTTGATCCCCTCCTTCGAGAGTGAATGTAATGCAGGGATGAAAGGTGTTAAGGTGGTGGAGGAACTGCTCGATCTCGGGGTCGGACCCGATCTATATATACAAAATGTCGTCTACGTAACGAGCCCAGTAGGCGACGCGATGTTCAAAAAGGGTTCATTCCAAGGTAGTGCTTTCCAGATGGTCGAGAAAGACATCTACGAGGAGGGAGGAAAGTGGACACCATGGGGAATTTATCCGATAATTTGTAAACTTGTCCTCGGAATATGCAGACATTGGAGTCGACATAGGATGAGATTTAAGTTTTGAATTCATCCATAACATCTTGTTGTCTGATTTTGTTTTGGCGGAGGAGGTCTATCATCAAATCTATAGTATTGGTCACGGCGACGTTTGCGAAGAGGTTCTCCGTATCAAATCCAAAAATGCGTGCATTTACTGAAAATTCAAGATTCTTCAGAGAGTGAGCCAGTTTCTGGCAGTGTTTTATAGTGTAGCGCGGTGTGAATCCAGTAAGAGTGATGAACCAGTTAGTCAAATATTTCGCTGTGTTATCAGGGGAGGCGACGACGCAACAAGTCTGATGGTGTTACCATTTTTGTGTTCTTTATTTGACTATAAAGTTGAATTCAAGCAAGCCTAGACCTAGTCTAAAGGAGGCCTAGATCTACTATAAATCTAGTATAAAAAAGAACGTAATCAGTGACCTGGACCTATTTTAAGGATTTAGAAATATATAGGACGAGAGTCGAAATTTTTTGAAGTCCCTCTTCAGTCATATAGCTTGAGAGTCGAAAGTTTTCCAAGTCCCCTTCCTATCATATATAGCTCGATAGTCCAAAGTTTTCTAAGTCCCCCTCCTATCATATGTAGTTCGGAGGTTGAAATTTTTGTAAGTCCCTTTCCTGTTATATAATTATATAGCTCGAGGGTTGACATTTTTCCCAAGCTCAGAAAAATTTCATCCTCCAAACTATATACAATAGAGGTCGAAATTTTTGCAAGTTTTTTTCCGGACGGAGCACGGCAAATTTCTCAAAAAAATACCATAGAGCAGGTTCCCTCTTAAAAAAACATGTGTTTTCAGTGTTTTTACAAATTCATGATCAGAATCATCCATTTTACGACAAAAATTACGAGATTTTGACCAAAATAAACGATTTTCGGGCAGGGATGCGCAGCTAAAGCCGTTATTGGCTTAAGTTTAAGCTTAAGCTCTTGTTTTGACCATTTCTAAGAAAGCTAAAAAACAGTCAATGAATTTTGAGACATCAGCTTTTCAGCCAATAGCCAGTCATTAGAAAGTATTGATTGGTTGCAGGTAAAATTAAGCTATTATAATTAAGTTTAAGTTTTAAGCTATTATTTTAACCCATTTTAAAAAAGCTAAAATCCAGCTAATGAATTTATTGGTATTAGCTGTCAGCCAAAAGCTGAAGTTTAAGTCAATGCTGATTGGCTGCGCATCCCTGTTTTCGGGGATTAAATTCATCAATAAAAAATCCTAGCAATTTTTCAATCAAAATTTTTAATTTCCAGCTTCGAACTGATAATGATATTTTTAAAAAACTGTCTGATTTTCACTAAAATTGCTTAATTTGAAGCAAAATTAGGCAAATTTTTTCCGAAATTTTATACAAATAATTTTAGACAATATTCAACAAAATGGTCATTTTCGGCCTTATTCGGCTTTGAACCCCGTTTTCAGCATTTATTCCATTTTCGGCACTTTTTGGCAGGATAAAATTTGTTCCACAGGTTCCACTATGAACTTCCATCCAATTTTTAAGCTGCTCGCCCTTATAGCAAAATGATTCAACAAATGCCGAGGAATCCGGGCTTTGTTCATAAGTTAGCCCATAAAATACTAGGCTAAACCATCAAGAATTCTTTGCTTTATGTTCGGTACGACGCATCAACTCACGAACACATGAAGTTTCAGCCCAACATGCTTCTTGTATGTAGTGAACTTGTGCCAGAGAGATAGACGGTGGAGCGTAACTGCGTAGTACGACGTCATAGGCCTATACTAGGCTTTTACTAGCCTATACTAGACTGCCCAAGCGAACGAGTGGAGTGAGTGAGACTGTGAACCTTTTAGCCTAACATACAACTATGCTATACCTGTATATAAGGCTAAAAGTGAGCCGTCAGCTAGTTAGCCGAACATAGAAAATACTAGGTTTATACTAGGCTAAGAGGGGGACGTTAGTATATGTCATCATCATGACCGAGATTCCGTTTCAAAAGTCGATATAATTAGGTAGAATCGATTCAATATGATATATCGAAGGGTAGGAAGAAAGTATATAAAGTGCTGCGCCATGTGTCTTTGGAGAAAACAATCATGTTACGGCGTTTGATTTTCAATATTTTTGCTTGAACCTCTATTCACAATTACCTCCTTGTGGCCCCTATAACGTAACGTTGGGACACCGTAATTAACTTCGGCTGAAATATTTTACGATTTAAGTGGTGGTACCGATATTTGAAAACTGAAAACATCTTCACATTCAGATAACCTGTGTTTTAAAAATTCATCATGAATAATATTCTTTTGTTTTTGCATATTATTGGTATGGAAAACCAGATCGGTTATACGGTCCTAATGGAATGAAAACAAGGAGTGTAAAATTACATATGCATGTACTGCGTGACAAGTCTTCTTCATGAAACGTGCACGAATTTTAAATTTTTTGAACAATATCGCTGATTTGTTTACAACATTGGTTTGATGACACTTAAGTTCAAAAGTTAGTTTACAATAGAAGGTTTTGAAGTTGGAAGCTGGTGGAATAAAAATGAGTAGTTTTAGAGAATAAGATGGCATTTTCGGCTGTTTCATCGAGTACCTACGTCGCGAGCTCTGTCAGACCTATATTATACCTTGGAATCCAGTCATGGATAGAGTGAGTTTTCATGAGATAATAAGACACAGTGGCTGAGTAGGCCGAATGGGAAGTTTATAGAATTCATAGGTTTTTTGGATAAGGAATGTCTCTCTTTCGATTACTCAACAGGAAAAGGAAAAATCTGCGCAATTTGTAGAGTGTCTTGTTTTCAGTGGCCATTATGTTACTATTAAATCTTGCCCAGTGTAAATTTTGAATTTTTTTGTTGCAGAAAATTTGAACTTATGAAGGGCAGAAACGCTGCAAGTTGTGAACGCAATCAATCAAAGCGATCATCGTGTAATTTGAAAACTTGTTACGATGAACACATAATATTTGTACTTTTAGGTACTGATTCATCCATTTCAACGAAAATATTTTGGAAACATCAAGTACTGAAAATATTTTCATGATCATTTTATATTCCTGTATGTATTTTATTATTACGCTAGTAAGTAGAGTGCTCGGGTATGTTCTATCGCACTTGACTTTTCTCAGTCGTGCAACCTACATTTTTCCCAATACTTCTAAAATATAAAAAATTCGCGATTTTTTACGTAATTATGTTCAAAATTCTTTCTATTGCAGTTGACTCTATAGTATAACTTATTTTTTCATTATTACCATTGCCAAAATAACATTTGTACTTACTTATACCACCCTAATGAGGCTATATTCTGTATAATAATAAATTGAATTTCAACACTTGCCGTCTACTTCTGATCAAATGATGCGTCAAGTTCAGCAACTCTTCTCACCCCATAATTATGAAATTTTCTAAGGTATCTCCATTATAATTGATTTTATAGTGCACCCGTTACTATTCAAATTAAGCAATAATTTCAAAATTTCCATCTAGTTGTCAACAAAACAATGATTCCATTATATTTTTCTTTATACTAGTATCTATTCCATTATAAGTATTACGTCGAAAATAAGTCTAGCATTTCACGCTTTACTCCCAGTAACAACAAAATTCAGACAGAACTGAAATTGAGTATAATTTTATGGCTGGCCAATGAACTTTGTCCTTGACTTCCGACTGAGAATTAAATAAGACGATGAATCGTGTGGTTTAGTAATGCCGTAAGATAATCGACAGGGGGAGAGGTAATACGAATCATAGTTAAGTGGAGGGAGTGGTCGAACTTCTTGTAAAATACAATATGGTCCAGAAAGCTAACATCCCACCTCGGACCATATCCTTTCCAGATCGAGTCCAGAGGTCGGTGAAAATTCCTAATATAGATACCTCCCTCAATTTATAGATTGAAGGAGGGGAAAAAAGGGAAGAAGTTGTTGTAGCGTACATAGATTGGGAAGGGTAAAGTAAAGACACTGTACAACAAAATGTTTGCATGAAGAACATCTTTCTTCTACCAGACACTGGGCTTCTTTCCTCTGTAGAGTCTAGAGCTAGAACTTTACCAAGTCCTCCTCTGTCAGGCATGCCTTTTTCAAATCTATCCAATTCAATAAATAAACATTCCCGCGAAAATTTTGAAATAATAGGAATATATACAAAATGCAAGTACAGTACACGAGCACTACTCGTACAAATGTTACAAAAAAAGAAGAAGGCTCAAATAAATAAATTACCGAATGAATAAATAATGGCAAATGACAAGTGACGACATGATAGAAAAGAAGAAAAAAAGAAAACTAAGTAATTTTGTTTAACACAAAAAATTGTAAATGACTTCTGTTATCGAGGAAAAAGTTACATTTACGAAAAAAAGACAAATGAACATAAGATCTGTACAAAAAATTTCATTACCAATACGGATTCATTTTCTAATGTTGTATTTTATTCCTCCTCCTCCTCTTCTTCTGATTCTTCTTCCTCCGATTCACTCACGCTTTTAGCTTTGGTCTTATTGCCGTTGTCGTCTTCCAATTCTTCGATTTCTACTCCGGCGTCGTCATTCTCTGAAATCTCCGAGTTAGCATCTTCTTCTTCCGTTTCCTCGTTGTCCTCACCCTCGTACTTTTTTACGCTGTAAGACGTCTTACTCGTTACTGTGACCTTTTTTTCGTAGCTTTCTTGAGATCCATCGTCTTTTTTCATACTGCCGGAAATTGATATTTCATACGCGTTCTCTGCATCGGCAGATCCTCTAGAACCTAATTTCGGAATATTGTTGCATCTGGCGTATTCTTGCGGTACCCAGTCATTTTCTTCTTCTGTTTCGTTTTCATCTTGTTGCTCTTGTTGTATTTTCAAAAGCTTGTCGCACAGCAATTTCCGCTCTTCAACTAACCTTTCTTCATTTTGAAGTTGTTCGAGTTCACGTTTTTGTTCTTGCTCTCGGTGGTATTCTTCAATTAGTTTTTCCTCCAGCAATCTTTGTTCTTCCGATTGTTCTTCGTTGGCCGCCAATTTCTCGAATTCGCTTATTTCATCATCTTCGGCTTGATGTTGCTCTTTAGCCAAGCGTTTAGCTTCCGCGCGTTTTTTCTCCGCTGCCAACCTCTCTTCCTCAGCGTAGCGTTCTTCCTCAGCTTTGCGACGAGCTTCGGCAAGGCGCTCTTCTTCAGCGTGACGTTTCGCCTCGCGTCTCTTCTCTTCAGCTAGACGTTCTTCTTCGCGTCTTTTCTCTTCAGCTAGACGCTCTTCTTCGAGTCTCTCTTCTTCCGCCAATCTTTCGAATTCTGCTGCTGCGCGCTCTTCTTCCTCCTCTTGTCTTCTCTTTTCTGCTGCTAACCTCTCTTCTTCTGCGTACCGTTCCTCTTCAGCTTTGCGACGTGCTTCAGCTTTCCTTTCTTCTTCAGCTAGTCTCTCCTGCTCGGCGTACCGTTCCTCTTCAGCTTTACGACGCGCTTCAGCTTTTCTTTCTTCTTCAGCTAGTCTCTCCTGTTCGGCATATCGTTCCTCTTCAGCTTTGCGGCGCGCCTCAGCTTTTCGTTCTTCCTCAGCCAGTCTCTCTTGTTCAGCGTATCGTTCTTCTTCAGCTTTGCGACGAGCTTCAGCTTTCCTTTCCTCCTCAGCATGCCGTTGAGCTTCTCGTTTTTTCTCTTCTGCTCGTCTCTTCTCTTCCGCTTCTCGTTCTTCCTCCTCTTCCCAGCGTTTTTGCTTTTCTCGACGACGTACTTCGGCAAGTCGTTTCTCCTCTTCTTCGGCTTGTTCCTTTTCAGCTTGCCTTTCCTCATTCACAGATGGCCTTTTTGTATGAAGCGATTTCTTCACTGATGAAGTTATCGGTTCTTCGTCATCATCTATGTGGTGGTCGACCGATCCGTTCGTCAATACCTGGAAGTTTTACAATGAAGCTCAACTTAACCGTATCCGATTTGACTTATTTTAGAGAATCGTTAAAATGTTGAAGAGATTTGTACCCTAAAGTACATAATATTTGTATCTTTTAAGCCCTAGTGAGATATGAGCCAGAACGACGCTGCCATTTGAAAACCAACAAAGCCTTAGTGCTCACTTTCACTTTTTAAAATGGGAATGTAAGACTCACTTAATGAATTCGAAAGTGGAAATTTTGAGACCGAAAGATGAATGTGTTTTGTAATTAATTGGGGTGAGAAGTAGATCCCGGTTAAATTGAAGACGTGAGATAAAGTTTCTAGAGGAGGGAGAAAGCGAATACTGACGAGTGGGAGAAGTGGGAGTAAATGGTACTTCATTCCAAATCAGTTCATTTAAGGTACATTCCTGAAGATAGGAGGGAGAAGGAATCCTTTGATTCATAAAGTATAACAGGAGGAAGGAAAGGTTGCAGAGAACAATTTTATTGAGATAGTTTTCTCCTCGGCCCAGTTTGGCTCTGTTTCCCGAACAGTCTGTAGGAATTTCCCTCTGGAAAGTTGCTGTATTCGACTTTATTGTTTTCAAAATACCTCAAGGTTCATTATTTGACATATAAATCATAAAGTTGACGGTGGTAAATTACCTTTTCTGTTGTGTATGGTGTATTTGATGTGTGTGATTTGGTTCTACCTACATCACCATTACTTGTTTCTGCGCTAGCACTACCTGAAATATTTTAAAATCTTCATTTAAATAAGATGTCTTTCAATGACTTGTTGGACACAGTCTTGTGTTACTGATCTGATATAATGTTTTTTTTTTTTTTAAAAAGATATTAATATATCACTTAAGGTACTGGAAAAGGGACGGAATGTAGACTGTACATTAGAAAGGGAACAGGAGAAAAAAATAAACTGGTTAGTTTCCAAGAAATAATTTAATAGTTGATTAATGTACGAGTTTATTTACAAAATTACGATAAAAGAGATTCTTCCGAGTTATATCATTATTTTCCTCCTAGATTTAACTTTTTAGACACATATACACTCGTAAAAAATATGAAGCCAAATAGACAACGCGTAGTTAACTACACGAAATAAATTCCAAGAAGTTACTTGGTACATGCGATATTTACAAAAATAACTTACAAGTAACATTATATGCGTAAACGTTTACACCGGACTCATTTCCGGGTTTATTTTTTTTCCCTTCTTAAACATAGTTAGAACTTCCACCGTGCAGATGAGAGAAAAAAATTCTTCAAACTGTTTCAAAGCATTTATTTCTCTTATCAAAAAACATCAAAAAGCGATTAGCTACTGCTAGTAGTATTTGTACGAATATAATTATAATTATTATTAAAAAGAAAGCGTTTCTTTACACAGACAGAAAGAATAGATTTAAATATTCATTGTGAAAATAATTCGTAAGTATGCTTTATAGGAACGTCGAGGATGTCCAGGCTTTTTTGTATTCAAGCCCATACGAGCGTGTATCTAGGATAGGAATAGAAGAAATCTGAAATAGTAATAGACCAGTCGATAAAATGTCGTAGTAGGTAGTGTAAAATTATGTAATTAAAAAAAAGAAGGAAAAAAAAACTTCGTCTTAAATAGTGTGAATAATGAAATGCTGTGTTAGGAGAAGTCAGTTGAAGGTACTATAGTTAGAAGGGAAAAGGCACATCTTATCTTTGGATCTTCGTTCCTGAAAATTTTGTGATGACGATCATTCCTATTTTAAAAAAGATAAGGATAAAGTTCATTTAACCCTCCTCGCGATTGTTGTGCAAAAGTTTTAATAAGTAATTTTCATTAGCAGGGGTGTCGTGATCCCCCTGGTCCAATGAAGAAACCTCCCACAGATTTTAATTTCTGATAGCCAAAAAAAAAGAAAAAAAAAAAAAAAGTTATGTGGGCCCCCCTAAAACGATTACGAAGAATCATCTTCATGAAAATGGCCTCACGACACTCCTGATTAGGGTTAAAACTCAGCATCTTACAAGATATAGACCAAACGTGGTCCCGAAATCGTGACTGGAAGATGTGATACCATTTAGCATTATGTTTTATCCCATTATCCCAATTTTCTTATCACGTCTTGCAGTCAACTCGACAACATTGTTCTTATGGCCGATGGTTGGTCGCTATGCTGGTTAAAATGTGAGTCTTCTGTAGTGGGTAGATCTCTAGCAGTATAGATGAGGTAAGACCAAGAACGGAAATTTGCAAGATTTTATAATTCTCATAATTCAATAACTACATATTTATAAACGGCTGTGTTTCTCAAAATTATTTCGTATAAATTTGAGGGTATGGACTAACTACCCAAAGTTTATAAATTTGTTCATTAAGTTAATGATTTACTGGGTGCGGCGACTTGAGTCGTTAATTACTCGATGGGCTCAGACACATGTTCTTGAAAATTAATTGCATAATAGTTGTGTTTTTTTTTGTCTTTTAAATAATATTAATTTTAGTTCTGTAAACTATCAATTATATGACCCTAAAATTGGCTAAACGCATGAAGGTAGCATTATTTGTGATGTGGATGTTGAAAAATACCTTTCCAGGGATCTCTAGCTTGGGTAAGGTTGATGTGTAGAAGAAAACCGTATGACTTTACGCAACTCTTCCCTCACTCTCCTTTCCCCACCAAGAACTTGCGTCCAGACAGTTGGAAGGCTATGCACTTTTGACTTCTTTCTGTACCCTCCCTCCTGATATACATACAAGAATGAAGGGGAAAAAAACAACTATATTCAACCGCAATATTTTTTATTAGATAAAGACTTTCGGCGCAATAGCCACCATCAGTAAACGATGAAATACAAGTGACCGAAAATTGATGGAGAATATAAATAAGAATAAACACGAGACACCGATGAAACGTTGGTAGGCAAGAGACGTCCATAAGTCATCAGTCGAGCCAGATCATCAACACAGGTTTCAGCCTCGCCGCGCCGTCGTTATCAACACTCGGGGAGGAGACGATCTCGCGTGGTCTGCACCTCTCCTCTTATTTCTGTATCATCAACGGTGAACTTTCCAAGTTCCCTGATGATATTGCAGTTCCTATTGGCTCCCCACTGAGCTCTCTTACGGGGGGTCTTTTCATGGATCTTTTGGAGGGACACGTTCTCGATGTTGGGCTTCCCCTCAGGAGGCATATCACTTGTTGGTATCGATATGTTGATGACATATTGTGCTCTGGGGCGGCACTGAGGACGCCTTGCATGAGTTTTTCTCGTACCTCAATGCCTGTTACCCCAGCATCCAGTTTACTGTGGAAATAGGGGAGTAGACTATTAATTTTCTTGACCTCGGCATCTCACTCACTCCCGACAGACACGAGTATAGCGTTTACCGAAAGCCCACATCCACTGACCTCTGCATCGATTCCAGCTCCTACTGTCACTCGAGACCCCTCATATTTCTATGATTCACCGCCTCGTGCCCCTTCCCCTCAACCGTGACTCACTCCGCACTGAATTCAGACTTCGGTCCGGCGAAATGGCATCACTCTTGATGTCGACCTTATGATCAAGAAGAAACTTGTTGCCAAAAGCCTCAGCCAGTTGACATCTTTGTCGAGGCAGTTCCCTTCCCCTCAAAAATTTCATGTGGATTCGCCTTCCCTATCTGGATAAATTTTCGAAAGGCTTGGCCGAAAATCTCAAGTCTCATCGACTCAGACCCCGCTATTAGAAACGTGGCACTTTTGGTGCTCATTTGGGCTCGCTCAAAGGTCCCAACTTTCCCTTAGGTAAGAGCGGAGTTTATAGATTATCCTGCCCCTACTGCCCGGTGCTCTATATAGAAGAGACTGAACGAAGCTATGAGCATAAGAAGGCGTTTGACACCAACCTAAAAATGAGAAGGTCCACGTTCGCGGAGCATTTACTTGAGGCTGGTCATCAGTTTCACCTCAATAAATGCTATCCTATTCGATATGAACCGCAAGGTTCCGTTGTCGAAAAGTGTTTGAGGACTGTGACATCTGCCACCATTTGAAGCATGGAGATTACATCCACAATAAAAGCCCTTCCTGAGTATGGGCTCGTCCCTACTTATTTTGGACTTCTTCTTACTCAGTCGCGCTAGGAAAGGGTCGAACTTCAAGAAGAACAAGCTATGGTACCGCAGACCATGCTAGATCACCTCCTCTCTCTCCTTCCAAGTATTGACAACGACGGCGAGGCTGACGATGATCTGGCTTGGTTGGAAAGCGTCGATTGATGACTCCTCGACGTCTCTTGCCTATTAGCTTTTCATCGGTGTCTCATATTTATTTCTGATGTCAAATGAAGCGTCTCATAGAGAGAAAGCCCCCTCTCCCTACTCCCTATCGAACCAGTTTTGCGTTCTATGTAGTTCTTGAACAAAGGGATATTAAGTGGGGGGAATATAATCAGATACGAACTCGTAATCATCTTAAGGATTATAGATCCACAAAGAGAGAAAAAAAAAAGACTTGAAGGTGAACAGATTTAAGGGAAGCAATCTAGGAGACTTAGATCCAAAGATAAAGGGAATGAAACAAGCAAATTGGTTTTCAAAGGCATGTATCAAAACTTCAATTGACTTTCAATCTGCTTAGTGTTTCATTAAAGTAAAAAAAAAATCGAATAATGATGAATGAGCGCGACAATGTCTTTCAGTTCAATGAGTAGATACTGTAAATTTTTCTTCTTCTTTGTAATGTCTGTCTGAATCCCGGCTCTTTACTGTCACGTTGGAATGATGCGCAAATGTTAGGAAAAAGCAACAAAAGCACAAGTAAGTAATGACCGACTTTCTTTGTACAAGTTAGGGGAAGGACTATTATACATACAAGACTTACCGTGCCCATGTTCGCGCGGAACACTCGCGGCATTCCTCATTCGACTGTAGTGGGAAAGTAATTCAACGTCATTTCTGACGTTGCGGTAATCATCTTCTGGACCAAGAATCAAATGCCTTCTTTTCGAAATCGGATGATTTCCGGCGTAAGATAAACACGCTAAATGGGTTTTTCCTGGACAAAATATTGATTCTTAAATGACGTATTACAAAGCTATAATGCTTTTGAGACAACTATTCTTACCTAGAGGAACATGTGTTGAAGTCTCTGGGTAATAGCCGACGTCGATTCCGCTGGGTTGCTTTCCTGGCAAAGGTCGTAGTAAATGCCAAATATACTCGTCGGAGGAAATCCTTTCGCTGATGGGTGTCTCTGTGTAACTGTAATAACGAAAAACTTGAGGAATTAAAATAAGATGATAGAGGGGACAAAGTTGGGGGTTAAAATATACTAGAGACGAGGAAGAATAATATGTGACCTGCCACAAGATAAAGGAACCATCAATGAATTGGCAGAAATACCCATCCTCCTTATTGTTTTGTATCCTTTATCTTGTGACAGATCACATATGTTCAAACAATTTTAGGGTAGCGCGCCTCTTCCTTAATTTATTGCAACCATGGGCAGAATGAAAATAGTTTACTTGTTGTATTCATTACTGAGAGGTCGTGATCTAACAGCTCGAGGAACCGGCGTGTGCACTTTCTTAAGTAATGCTGCAGTGTTGGCACGGATGGATCTAGACACATCTTCGAATGACTAAGAGAAAAAATATATCGATTCTAAAAAACGTTGACTTTGTCATACTCATCTCAACGAAATTCTTACTTACCGTAACAGATCTTTCATTCAAGAAATCTTCCATCGGGTCGTAGCTTTGGTGAGATCTGGGCTTATGATGTATTCGATCGAGGGTGTTGTAAATGACACTTTTCCTCACCTCGTTATGTGGAACTGGAGTGGTTACGTTGGTCATTTTTTTATGTGCGATATTGGGGATGTGGTGATGATAGGTGTGGGCCTATAAAATTGCAATACAAATTATTATAAGAATATGATTTACTTATTCACGCAGAAAGAGTGAATCGATTTAGAAGTACCAAGCAAATATGAATTTGATGAGAGATTGGTAGTTCTGAGATTTTGGTCCTAGGCTTTCCATCCCTGTTCCATTGACGAAGAGTAATGTATTAAAACGACATGTTCGTTGAGATTATGTATAAAAAGCCAATTGGCTCAGGTTTTACAGTGGCTTGGGATCAGCTAGACATTTGTAGGACGTTAATGAAGTCTTTTGAGGAAAATCATGGACGAAGAGGTAGCGTTCGGCTCAGTAGTTTGTGAGAGGGGAGATAGCCACGGGTAAACTAAAGGAAGAAAACATGTAAAGTGGTACTCACACGGAATAACCAGTTCATGTTCATTTCAAAAAGTGAAGATCGGTGGTGAAACTCAAAATCCAAATTCCAGTCTCAGAATATGAAAAATCTCTTTCGTTATTCAAATGCTGACGTGTAGGTACTTCCAAAAAATTCATTCTTTCTTTAGATGTTTTCAGACTTTACGAGTTTTTCAGATCGAATCCTATGAAGAAACACTAAACAAGAGATTCAGTTCTTCAAAGTCATTTTACATTCTAAGAAGCAATTTTTCAGTTGCAGAGAGGTCATACTTTGCTAAGTGCCAAAAAAAATTAAAAAATTCAACTCAAGGCACTCAGGAAGAATTTATGAGAAAAGTCTGATCTCAAAGTATGTTATTTTTTCGTATCTTTTTTGCCAACAGGAATTAACCTCCAAAAAACGACTTTGTAGGGTCGGCTTGAAAGGAGTAAGGTCTTCAATTGGAAAATCGTAATACGTAATCCAAAAATCAAAATCCGACTCCAAAACCTTCTCGACCTTCAATATCGAAATTTTGAGAATTGAATACCTGTATCCTTTGAGAATTCTCAAATCAGCTGTAAGCGCAAACTTCTCCTCTAACTCTACAATACTCTAATCTGGTCCTAACTTGATTACGGTTCTCCAATTTACACCCATCCCAACAATAACAACCTTGAAATTGTTAGGCTCCATTCAATCTTCCGGACTTCGTCTGCACTCATCACAAGCCCCTCACTCAGCCATTGCTCTGAGGCAGGTATTCCTCGTTTCCGTTACCGAGCTCTTTTTTTCTTTTGCTAGCCACAGCAGCCCAATACCCGAATCTTGTCCATCTTTTCAAAAACTCAATTCAAGTCGCTCATATTTTCTTTCACTCCAACCCCATCTAGGCACTCATCCTAAACTTGGGGCCTTACTTCCTGATTTTTCATCTCTTCTTTAACCTCTATCCCTGACATCCGTCTCGATCTTAATATTGAAATGCTGAAAACTGCAACTAACGTTGTATACAAACAGCACATAGAAAAAATCATTTCGTCTGAATTCATCTCCCACCTCCTCTACTACTCACTGAAGTTATATCCAAAAGGGTCCATTCGGGTGTTGGAGGAAACAAAATTAAATGCGTACGCAGCCCGCACCTATTCCATCATGGAGGACGGGCGGTATTTTTTGTAAATGCGACACAAACTTCCTCTACTACACAGATGGGTTCAAATTGGAACTCAGAACTGGATATGCAGCCTTATTCTGGGTAACATCTCAAAGATAATCTCCGCTATCTCATTCACCTGCCTCTCCCTTCTCGCCTCCTCTTCTCTCTTTTCCAACGATCTGATTCTCTCTTGCCCTGGCTTGCTGTCCAAGACCCATATTTTACCAATCCTAATGAATCCTCATTCTTATTCACCTGTCATGTTCTTCCTTATCCTCCATACTTTTTCCACGGCTATTAGGACACACGAACCTGAAGGGACATGACGCAATGGACTTTGCCATAAAGCAGTCAATTCCCTCTCGTACGGTCTGAAATTCCTCATCCTCTTCTTCTGGCATGATCTCTGGTTCTCCTTGTCTTCCAATAAGCTTCGACCCATTAAAAAATGATCCTGAATTTCTTGGTACTTTTTTCGACACGAAAAAGTATCCCAACCCGTCTCATCTACTCTTTTCTCTTTTTACGCCGCTCACTTCCTTCAGTCTATCAATTCAACTCTTCTCCTCGTGCCTAGCTCTCAAACCTTTCTGTCTACTCCTTCTCAAACAATCATGAAAAAATCCTATGATCCCCTAATTCACATTCATCCGTACTGTCTCCAACTGGCGACTTCGAGCCCATAACCCTGAGTTCAGTTGCAAGACTCAATAATGTACTTAATTTTTGTTTAAGGTCCCCGCCAGCTCTCTGGCTTCTCAAACTGAGAAACCAGAATCCGGGCCTGTGCTGATATGTAAAAATAAAGGTCATATTTCGCGCTTTATACACTCTAGTGTCGTTTCCGTGAAGTCATCGAGGTAGATGAAAATGAAGAAGAAGAGGTAGAAGTGGTCAAGCTATGCTGGGAATTCTAAGACACCTTGCCTTCTCCTAGGTTGACCCAAGGTCTCCTTCTTCAGAATAGCATACTTGATTATTATATCAAGGGGATGATCAAATTAGCCTGGTGGGGAGCTACGTCCCATCCCTTCTCACCCATTCTCAAGTGTCCTTTCTCAGACTCATAGATCAATATATTAGTATGGTGTACTCGATTGGCTACCTGAAATCAGAATCATTCGTTACAGACACACAGGATGTGAAAAAAATACTCTAGCACTTCTCTCGATTCTAAAATTCCTTAGTTCAACAAAAATAACGACGTCTGTGGAAAACTTCTCTTTCTCCGATTTGGCAAGTTCACGTAGTTTTTTGAATCTCAGAGATAGAGGTGGTATTTGGCAAATACTCGTATGGAAACATTTCAATATTCCTACGATATCCTCTCGTCGATTAATGAAAAACTCGTAAATTTCTGAACACTATATTTAGCGCAGGATAATTACCTTTCCAACAGCAGGTATCAATCTCGGATTCTGATCGCAGCATCCATACATCGTACACCCGGGAAAGGGACAAGAAATTTCACAATTAATTAGACGTGGATTACACATAGAAGAAATAAGAGAAAAACGATACCTAGCAGTAGCTGTGACGTCAAAAGCTTCGTGAAGAATTAATTTGATTTAGGATCATAATAGCGACTTAAACTAATAAAATAAAAATTTCGTACGCCTAATTTTATGTACAGAAAAATAACAGTTCGTATCTTCACGCTCTGCTCTTCACAAGAAAGGTTCAAAATTTTGGGTGTAAAGTCAGTTTAATAAGGTACGGGTGGTGCATATAGGATTGGTGGGGAAAATACAAAGCGTGAAGATCGTAACTGGTGGGGTTGAATATTTAAACGCGGTACGAAAAGTGACGGTAGGTGGTACCGTGAGGTAATCTACCGGAACTGGTGGAGGAGTACGACGAGTGGTAAGAGCCGGGACCGTCTCCGGACGTACGACTGGTACGCTCGGTGGAGTAGTTGTAACCGCCGGGACCACCGCCGGATGACCTGTTGACGCGTTCGCTACTGCTAGAATAGGACCGACTTGGAACCGAGGAACCAGGATTAGTTTTGCTAGTTTCGGAGGATGAAGTGTACGAGTACGAGTACTGCTGTTCGGCCCGACGTGGCCCTGCTGAGTCTGTGACCATATAATGCCTCGGTTGCCTCGGTGTCTATAAAACATTAATACACCATACAGTCATAACTAAACAACTAGAGTAGCTATTAATCGGGTATAATAATAGCAAAAAAACTTTCTACTGAAAACTTGTGACGTCACAACTACATGAAATGTTTAGGGACGGCTGAAAAAGTACGAGTTTTACTCGTCATCTGCATGCAAACGAGCGCTAAAGTTCGAGAATATTTCAGCCATCCGCGTTACTGCGTATCTATGGTAAAAAATAAAAATGATGATGAACTACCGTGAAGCACATGTCAGGACGGACGTAAGCGAAGTAAAAAACTAAATCATGCAAAAAAAGTCTATATTTCGCTGTCAAATTTTTACACTGACTATATGTGGTATAGGTGGAAACATCGAAAAAGATGTATCTTCAACTGAATAAAGAAAAAAAAAAAAATGAAACTATTACGTAAATTTAGATAAAAATAGTTCAATCGGATTAAAGAGAAAAGAAAATTGTTGTTCATACTCGTACACGACGATACTTAATAATAGTGATACGTTGGCACTGAGTTGAAGAGGATTCGACGATGAGTCCTAGCGGGTACGTGTCTGCTCCTAGATTTTTCTTGGACTCCAAAAATCGTGAACGGAAGCGGGACCTGACTGGGTCTGGGAACGGTGGGTACTTTATGCCACGGAGCTTCGCGCCTCTGCAAGAGGAAAATAATAAGCTTCATTTTAACGGCGAATAGCAGAGGCGCAAAATGACAAACGAGTTATTTTTTTTCCTTCCCCCGCGGTAAAAATTGGAGAACAATCGCAACCTCGCGACTCAACATGTGCTTGTGTAGCGATCTTAAAATAAATATGAAAAAATTAGAAGGAAGATAAAAAGAAAAATGAAAAAGTAGACAACTTATAACTTGAAAAATTTGGCGTCGAACCACATAACATGCGTTTTATTATTAAGTTCTGAGCCATTGCTATAGAATGCGCAAGCCAATTAATGATAATAACGATGAATTCCGTTCATTATAATTCATTCTCGAAGGCTAACGATGAACCTTTGCACATTTTCGGTAAAGGTTATTGCTCAAGGCAAGTTAGATTCGTTCTATACATCTACGAAAACTACGTTAATTTAATTAGACGAAAGAGTAAGATTAGAATAATTATAATCCATAACCGAGGCAGATTAATTGTCTCGTACACAGAGGTACCCTCTTGAGGATACTTTCAATCCACCTTCACGCTAGAGTCTTCCTATAGTCGAACTTTAGGAAGTCTCTCCCTTTGGTACTCAGTCATGAATAAAAATTGTCATCTATATTCAGTATGATTGCATGCATGATGTCATGTAGGTACGTCTCATAGTTATTAGGTAGTTCTAGTGGACAGCACCATTATCATATGTGTCTCTAGGTCTCTAAGGATGAATGGGATTTTCAAATAGGTACAGTACCGGTATACCAACTTACTGAAGCTTTTGCTGAGGACGTCGCTGACGCATACGAATTGCTGTATTTATAATCCTACAGCAGTAAAGAAATAGAATTAATAATATCTGGTTCAAGTTCCCAGCATAAAGAACAGTCATGCAGTGTAAATGTTTGAGAAACTCATACGATTTAACATTCGCTCGAACGCGTATATGTAGCATCCCTTGGTTGTTAATCAGTTAGAGGTTTAGATGTTGGATTGTATTTCCATGAATTCTTCATTGTGTAAGTCTTGCATCACATGATTGTAGAAGTTGGAATGAAAAATTTACCTAATTATATGTGCCCAGAATATGTTACATCAATCACTCACAGAACTCATAAAGTTCTTTTAAGAACTTGCCTGAGTTATACATAATTTTCAATTTCTATCCCTAAAATTAATTGTATTAAAAAGAAGTATCACATGCAAGGGCGTTTGTAAAAGGGAAATTAGGAGCCTCAAAAAGGTTCTCAGTCAGTTGGCCAATGAAAAAAGATTCGGTAAAATTGATCATCCCCCTTCTTCTCACAGGTCTCAGAGCGTCCTTGTACATATTCACATTTGATATGTACCACGCCCTCTTTCACTGTTTCCTCCGACCCTACAGTCTTATCATGAGATGTGTTCGAGCTTTTTGGAATAGTTTTGCATAGAGAGACCTGGTCGTGGGACTCTTCGGGAAAATGGAAGCAGTACAGTGAGAAAGTACTACATAGGAAAGTACACAAAGGAGGTGATGGAGGCGTTCAGTGATGATGAGGTGACTGCGGGCGTCCGTAACAACCCACCCATGATGAAGAGAAGGAACAACCAGACGGAGGAAGAGGTCAAGGGAAGCTGGAGCCGAGTGCACAAACTCAGTTGCGAACAGTGCGAAGGCCTCTACATTGGTGAGACTGGGACAAAGTTCGATATCAGGAGAAAGGAATACGAGACATGAAGAGAGGAAGAAGAGGACAAGGGAAGACGCAATACCTACGCGCGGCAGTAATATTCGAGGGGAGAGGGGGGGGGCGTTGTTGGTAAATGAAAAACTCAAGCGAAGAATTTGTCTTTGTCGCGGAAGATTGATCGCCCTTGTAGCTCAGCAGTTAAAGCAGTAAAAGCGAAAGGATCCCAACGAGGTGGTCAAATTGTTCGCTCGAGTTTTTCATTTACCAATAACCTCCCCCCCTCCTCGAAATTTACAAGTTACTGTTTGGAAAACACTGCAATAAAGAACAGCACAATTCGCGAATAAAATCAAAGAAAGCGCTCTCCATGTTTTCCGTGACGGTCATTGGCAGAAGCTTGACGAAAAGGTGATGATCTTGAAAAATTCATCGAAGACATTTGAAAATATATTCACTCAACAAAAAATTAAGAGGGCTGCAATTTTTGTTCCAGGCATTTTTCACAATAAATAATATTCGAGAAGGTACAGTCGATTTTATCAATTTCCTGTATCAAGTAAAAAACGCTATTATCACTTTCTCAACACCAGCAGCAGCGCTCCTACAGATCATCTTACATGCGAATAGTGAAGGAATATTCAAAGTCATAAACAGAGAAGAGAACACTGGGAACAGATGGAGATTGAAAGGGCGAAGAGGATCTGACAGCCAATAAAAAGGTAGTGTATGGGCAAAGGAACCAATCACGACACATTGTTCTTGTAATGTTTACGGCCCTTTTCTCCAGTAACGATTCACTCCCGAAAGTATTTTTGTAAGCTAACTAATAAAGTGGAATAGTAGTTTATGAATGAATGGGAAATTATATACTCAAATTTTAGTTATTACCATGCTCTTATCTTTTCCAGATCTTCCCTTCTCTACGGTTTAGCCTCATCTAAATCGTAACCCCTTCTATGATATCGCGACTACTCGAGTTATTTTAGTACAAAGATACCATGCCAGAAACACCTCGTCAAATCTTCTTCTCATTCAGTTTTTTTCTGTGGCGTAGTTTGAAAGGTCTCGACAGGGGAAGGGGACAAATATTTTCACTAAGAAAAGGGGAGATGAGTCTTGATTTTCTTCAACTCTTGTGGACAAGAATTGAATATTTTGCGCAACCAGAGATTCTTTAACTTGTATTGAGAAAGCAAAGGGTGAGAGTGAGAAAAATCTTCTAAATTTTCTCTCGTCTACTCTTTGTTTAAATCTGAATAAGGTATCATTCATGTTGCAAACGTGTTTGCCTGATTTTTATCGTATTGGTGCTTGCTTTACAATGATCTTATGGCAAGTGCTAAGATCGCATATGCGATTCCCCCGCTGTAAGACCAATATAAACCACTTACCATTACGATAAGAATCAGGCAAACGAGTACTCAATGTGATATAGGGAAAAGCCTTATAATCCGTGAATGAAAACAATCCATTCATTCTCATACTTTATTTTGTAAAGTTGGGGACTGTATCGCCAGCCCTCCGTATCAATTGATGGAAATTAAGAATTTACAACATGCGAGTAGGGTTTGATTTTCGTGCATAATAATTCTCAAGTTTAAATGGGGAAACATTCCAATAGAAAAATCGACGATCCAAGAAAAAGACTTACTGATGAACTCGAATAGGATGAAGAATAAGACGACGAGTAAGAATTGCTGTACTCACGATCCTGTATAGCAAAGAAGAACGATCAATTTTTCGAATGATATAAATAATATAAAGAAGACTAGATTTTTGAATTATTAGAGAATGGATAGCGCGAAGAGTCTTCTTTAATTTTCCTCGTATTGATGTTTAACATTGAGAAAGACTTTCGTGATGTCATCAATAACGAAATAATTTTCTCATTGTGTAGAGAAAGGTATGAACAAAAACAGAAGCGTTAGAGGAAAGAAAAATCGTAGATGTGAAGCTCGCAAATTTGGCAGGGCATTAAGCTGAATACAAGGAGGTAATGATGAGTCAGAAATTAGCACCAGTATTCGTGAATAAGTCTTTTGCCAAATACTGGACCGGCTCGTTAAGTGCTAGAAAATATTGACAACGACTTTTATTTAGATTGTGCTGGGTAAACTGCACACTTAGGACGAGTGAAAGAAACCATCTCGACTAGGGTATAATTTTGAATCTTCATTTGTCACGAGTGGCTGTCTTGAAATCGATGCAAGACCGTAAAACCAGTAAAGATAGGTCAAAAAAAATGTTGGAATTATTTTTATTTTATTTTTATTTTTTTTCAACAAAATAATAGCTTGTTTATTTTAGCTATTCTAAAGTTCAGAATGGATCAGAGCCTTCGTCCCCGAAGAACCATATTTCACCTTCTCTTTCTTGACAGCTAAATAATTGTCGAAATTTTTCGCCCCTCTCTCTTGCGTACCTTGGATATTGGAATTTATCCTAGTCCTTAAAGCAAATTAGAGCATTTTCGACAAATTTTATAATTTTGTTCAGTGGTGCGGTGACCCCTTTTAGTCTCTGAGGAAACCCCCTAAAATCTTAAAAATCAAATTCTTGAACCCACCCAAAAAAATTTCACAAACAAAAAAAAAAGAGGGAAAAAGAGGAAAAAACGCCTTTTCCAAAATTGAGTTAAGGATTTGTCCTCAAGAAACCCTTTCCACCGCACCACTGATTTTACTGCCCTTACATTCTGCAACAGCGCCCATGAAAACAATTTTTAATTCTTTTTGGGGGTGGTATCCGGACAATTTTGCCGCCTCTCTCATAAGGTTGACCTATTTGGGGAACTAAACAAATTTCAACGTGAAGGAGGTGCGATGTTATACAAACTTGACATTATTATTAGGAGTACTCGAAAAAATTTCGATTGTAGGCCAGACAGAAAAGATGACCAAACTATATGAGGGTCCCAAGTTATTACGAAGGAATAAGAGGACTTTCGACTCAAGGATGGAAGGAGGTGTTGGCTGTTCACCATTTGAATTAGTCGCACCTGACGCGATGACTTTTTCTAACAATATAGACATCATCTCAGGGCACTTACTTGAAGGATTCCTTAGAATAATACTTAATAAAAATAAATAAGACGAATATTGACGAATAAGAAATATTTTTAAGCATTCATTCTCGTCTTTATTTTCCGGTCCAATTTTAGAATGTGCAATTTACTTCCCCCTTTCGCCCTATTATTCTCAATTCACTTTATCCCAAAACTGTGAAGATAAGAAACCAATTAGTTTCCAGGAGTCTCTTGAGTTCCTATATTTTCGAGATCTGTAGTGTACACGTAACTGTTCTAACTGAAAATCAACTTCCGCTCAACAGCAGATGTACAGGTCGCATCCAGTTTGTAATGTCAAGTGGGCGAAAAAAAAATCATCGCATTCTTTTTTTTCGTCCCGTTTCATGACGATTTTCTCAAGGTCAGTTGTAACGGAAACATAGTGCTGATGAGTTGACAAAGCTCGTGAAATCTCTCATGTTTACTCGACGTGCTAACGCCTTTTTAGATCTCATATTGCTCAACATCTGTACACGTGTTGCCGTTTAAATTTCAAAACAAAGACTAATTTCGAGGTTACTTTGAATTCTCACGAAAAAAGGTCGATAAAATCGCTTCTGAATAAGCGTGTGAAACGGAGTTACCTATCTAATGAGCTGAAAAGTTGATTTTTCTTAGTAAAAAAAATTACAATTTTATTGAAGACTCCATTAGATCCCCTGTAGGTGATGTTGATTTTTTTTTTGTTAAAAAGTGACTTTCTTTGCTCAGAGAAGTCGATTTCAAAGGTCTTGGAGGCTCAAGTCTTTTTATGAGGGATTTTTGTAGATTAAAAACTTCAACACATTTTTTTAGACGATACTTAAAAAGTTTATGAAAATTCAAAACACAGAATTTTGTTACTTCTCATGAGAGCGCCAATAAACTTCAAGAAGAGTTGAACGAATTTATAAAGCATAAGTCTTCGTAAAATTATTGATTAAGGGCCAGTAAAACGTTTGGGGAATGCCAGGTGTGTCGTAATCCCCTTGGTCCAATGAAGAAACTCCTCTCAAACTTTAATTTTATATACCTAAAAAAAAGGGGGGTAAATGTATATTCCCCCTTCTAGAACTACGAAGAATCGTCACCCCTAACTGCGCCCCTTTCTCGGTTTCACTTTTCATGAGTTTCTCTGGCCGTCAATCAATGATTTTACGCAAAAGTCCGAAATAATCAAGGTCAAATTGCTTGCTGGTTATATTGTGTGGATTTCCGCTAGGCTGGGTAATTCGGAGATCAAACCTCTCACATCCATTGTTTCCTCCTCTCACCCCAACCCACTATTCAAGGGTTCGTGAAACCTTTGAATTTCCGAATTCAGTCCATTCCATCTTTGTATTATTTCTAGTACTACTGTTTTAAAGGTACAATACTAATAAAGAAGTTGGAGAACGTCTCATGTTTGCTTTTCATAGACCTCACCGCCATCCCTCATCCAGGGTCTCCTTCAAAATGTCAAATATTTATTGATCCAAAAAAATGTTGTACTATTCATGTTTTGACTTCACCACATCTCCTACCTCTCGTAAGTTTTCTTCTATCAGTGCGCCATATATCAACAATTTCGATGTGTACATCTCTCGTTTAAACTGAAGTGACAGAAATTAAGATGCCAGGATCACCTGTCCCGATTATAAACGTTGATGTCATGGATAGTTAGTAATCGAATTTAAACCTGAACCCTAACAATAACAAGTTTTTTCAATGTTATCAAATTTCCAGCGCAGACATTCATACATACAATAAAAGAATTTTTGGCTCTAGTGATAGACAAGCCCACGACTCCACTTTTCATGATGCGTGGGATGATGTTTATTACCCGACTACGTGGAAATTCTATGGTGACATTTTGACTAGATAAACTCTGACGTGAAGGGTGTAAAAATCACGTTAATACGAACAAACATCGAAGTCTAAGAGACTGTCAGGAAGGGTCTCAGAGGAATATTTTATTCTTGATATTAAATTTGGAATAGGGAATTTAGGCAGATATTTTATATCACTAAGTTAAGTTTGGCTCAAATGTGTCTTCGAAGCTCATTGGCGTAGCCGGGAGAGGAGACGAGGACGAAGAATCCCCCCTTGAGGATCAGAATTTACCTGCCTCAAGATCGTGGTCGTCCAACCCCGCTATTCCCTCCCTAAATATATTTCTGGCTACGTCATTGTTGAAGCTGCTTCCATGTGTTCACCAGTTACAGAAAAGAAGATTAATTTTGTCTGGTCACGATTCGACAATCCGATCTCAACACTGCACTACTCTCAATATATAACACAAAGATTTTTCTAATCGTATTTCATCTCTTTCTGATTTCCTTGGGATTGTATGGGTGTTCAAAATAACTTTATTTTGGGACTTGTCAAAGTGAAGTAGCATTGCGGTCATTAACCTTGATGATCATGAGTATACGTATCTCATGACTATCTTAAAAAATTTCCAAAACTAGCGACTTTATCGACAAAATGATGGATACGAAATTGATAGAGTCTAAAAATATCTTTCCGAATAAAAATTTGTTTTTTTCTTAACCCCGT
This sequence comes from Aspidiotus rigidus, assembly GCA_035079385.1. Lineage (NCBI taxonomy): Eukaryota > Metazoa > Arthropoda > Insecta > Hemiptera > Diaspididae > Aspidiotus > Aspidiotus rigidus. The sequence continues at coordinate 2,227,457 of JAVHKY010000035.1, forward strand.
GTATTTGTAGAGGGCGACTCTTTCGTCACTACACACTTAATGTAACTTCATTTACCCTCGATGAATCACCCCAGAGATTAAAAGATTAATGGTGCATGGTGTAAACAGCATTATTATTTTTCAACTTGTATTTTTCTTTCAATCCACCCACACATCGAACTCACGCGGGCGTCATTCCAAATTTTAGCTTTCGTTTTCGTAACGCGAAGTAAGTTACCTTCGAGTTGAAAAATTATACTCATATTTTATTTTATTCGTATTAAATTTCATCATTCGAGAAACATCATCTTAAACCGCCCTCAGTTTACTACGTATTATAAATGAAAAAGCTTTACAGTCTTATCTCCTAGAGGAAAATAAGATCTACCCCCAAACTTTGTTTCAGTGCGATATCTATTCTAAAGCCTGATATTTGCGTTTGAAGCTCTTTAGACACCCTTCAGTCTTCCGAGTCGTCTCCCTAGTCCACGGCTTAAACGCGTATACCAATCGGGCTGCACTAATCTCATAAGAAGTTACGTTTAAATCCTTTTCTTCTTCAATTTCGAGATCTATTGTCTGACAAAGTATATTCACTGATTACCCAAAGCAAGAAAACTACCGAATTTGCAAATTTAAATGTTCAGGATACTTGTATTTTTCGAGGACGATATAAAATTTTTTGAGAAGTACTCTGGATAAAATTTTTAGAATTTTTTTTGTCGAATTTCTACGATTATCCCTCCTCTCATCCGACGATACTGAAGACAATAATAATAAAATAAAATTCTCATAGGCTTGATAAATTTCACCCTTCATAATCTGGATTATTGCGCATTCCACAGGAAAAATAATAAATAGATCTAGTTTTTGAAATATAATTAATCGAGTAGGGAAGTAAATTAAGCCAATTTTAAGCCTCGAATAAATTATTAAAAAAGAAATACTTACAGTAACTGAGTACGAAGTTATAGTGGGTGAGGGGGTGCTGTACGGCCTACGGGTCGTGTAAAAATCGCTGTAGTAAACCATTTTCAATTATGATTTTTCGATATATAATTAATTTATTCACGCACTAAAACTGCCACTATCTGCAATTCGCGCCCGAAGAATAGGAGATTCGAATGCGTTCGACGTCGTTCTCACGGCTGAGCGTTTCGAGTGAAATTTTCGAAATAATAAAGAAGCAGAATTCGCGAGTACGAGTACACACGTCACCCAACTGTGTAGACCATTTTTCGATGTATATGCATATGCTATTCTTGGATTGTTGATGTGAAGTCTCCTCTACCCTCACACTTTCTATACGTGCGACGTATTGTCGCTCCCTCGATATTCACCGGGGGTTACTCATCATTCGGCCTGTACTTCACTTACAGGCTTTCGCTTCACTATATTATTATTACATATTATTTGTAAATAACCTATTTTGTGTTTTCATATAATCGCTATGCACGTATATACGTGTGAGTTGTGTACGAACGAATATGCGAATAAATGCTGACGTACAAGTTGGTTTCATTTCAAAATTTCACCATTGTCTCGCACGTTTTTTTTTTTCGAAAACGTTCTACCATATCTACTTTCGTGGGAGTAATAACCGATCGTTCGACGTTTGAGGTCAGGGTTTGTAATGAAAAACATCCCCGCCTGCTCGATATTTTATTAAAACGCACGCAAGACAACTATTTCAAATAGATGACCCTCGAGTGCTACTAAGTGCATACGTAGGCGCTAATTCTCATCGTTTCAATCAAAATAGACAGAAAACAAAAAATATAAATCCTATCTACTCCTCCCATCCACACCCAGCTCTCACCTCTTTTTGCTGAGTATCAATTATGAGGCATGGGGTATACGGTTTCTGAATATCCGTGAGAGTGACTTAGGAGGAGTACTTCAGAGCCATCATGGTCATCATTATTACTTGTTAGACATCTCTGTGGTCCCAGACTCTGTACATTACTCTCCACTAGATCAGAAAATTAGACCAGCTGCTCCAATCCTTGGCTTGATATTTTTTGTAATCAATCCCGTGATAGGCCATCCCATTTTACCCTAGCTGAACTACCAACTTTTCGAGGTTACATGTGCCTGAGGCTCAAAGAGGATAGAAGCGTCGTTCGATGGATTGTCGACAAGGAATAAACCGTCCAAGGGTTACACAATATTAAGCGTAGGCCGAACCCAGTTTTTCAGACGTCAATCCTCCATCAATGTGACTGTCTTTTGTAGACTATGATGTGGGTCTACGGTAACTTTCACGTTGCACCAGTTCATCTTGAGCAGTAACGCCACGGTAGTGGATGGTATGAGTAGAATTTGAGAGCGCAAATATAATTACGAGCCACGGTCAAGACAGCTTCAAACTACTGGTGTAGATTATTCTGGACCAATTAAATTGCGGAATAAAATAGGAACACGTTCCGTCATCACAGATGCTTATATCGTTATCTTTGTTTGTTTTGCAACCAAAGCAGTGCACCTGGAATTGGCTTCTGATCTCACTACGGAGTCATTCATGGGGATGCTCGATAGATTTGTTAGTCGCAGGGGAGTTCCAAATCAGGTATGGTCTGACAATGGTAGAACTTTTGTAGGAGCAAAAAATGTACTACATAAGCTGTATAATTTCCTTCGTGAAAATGGTGAAATATTCACGAGGAAAATCATCGAACAAGGTTGTGACTGGAAGTTTATACCTGCTTGGACACCTCACATCGGTGGTTTGTGGGAGTCTGGGGTCAAGTCGATTAAGCGTCATTTAAAAAGAACTTTAGGTAGTGTTGTTCTCACTTACGAGCAATACGAAACAACACTCATCATGATTGAAGCTTGTTTAAATTCGCGACCACTAACTATTGAATCTTCTGATCCCAATGACCCGAGCGCACTTACCCCAGGACATTTCCTGATTGGCGGGCCAATAACGGCTCTACCAAATCCCAATATTACTCATGTTCCCGCGAGTAAGATAAAATACTGGGAATCCACGAAACAAAAGACACAGCAATTCTGGAAACGCTGGAGTTATGAATATTTAAATTCACTACAAGAAAAGACGAAATGGCGCATGAATAAGAGAGAAATTAATGTAGGTGACATAGTGGTTATTAAAAACGATGACTCCCCTCCTACTCATTGGCCGCTAGGAGTTATAACCTCTCTCCATCCAGGTCAAGATAACATAGTACGAGTAGTCACTCTTCGTACACATACTGCTAAAGGCGTAGAATTTATTAAGAGACACGTGTCACGCTTAATCTATCTTTCGTTGAATGGTATCTCTGGGTTACTGTGGGATTTGGGAGAGCCGGCGCTTGTGGAGCCCAATATGGGCGTTGGTAATTTGCACGCAGTCATTGAGTAAACTGCAAACACTACAATTTGTACACACATTTTCGGTTGAGTAATCTGCACACAGTGTATTTTGCACACATCAAAATTGATTCGAGTATATTTCAAGTTTCAAAAAGTTTGGTCGAATAGGAAGCAAATCGGATGTAAAAGCGTCGTACACTCATCTGGAATTCATGATGACTCGTATCTTACTCATACATGTTTTAACTCGGAAAAGAAATAATATTAATCGTATTTCGATGTGTGCAAAATACACTGTGTGCAGATTATATACGCCCGAAAATATCCAGTGGTCGCCATCCGCCGCCCTTCCAGAAAATTTTGCTTCCAAGTGAGGTGAGGATTACTCACGAAAGTGAATGAACACCCTCCTATAATCAAGAAATTTGTGCCTTGACACTACGTATGTATGAGAGGAGAGGGGGTGCAGAGACAAATAAATAGAGACAATTTTTCATGTCTTTTTATATGTATATCCTATATGATAGGAGAGGAACTTGAATAAAATTTTGACTCTCGAGCTATATTATGATACAAGGAGGACTTGGAAAAAATTTCATCCCCCAAGCTATATACAATCAGAGTCGACATTTTTCTAAGTTTTTCACCGGACGGCGCACGGTAAATTTCTCAAAAAAGAACCCATAAGACAGGTTTCCTGTTAAAATTTATACGTTTGAGCTATATATGATAGGAGAGAGGTTTGGAAAAATTTCGACCTCCAAGTTAAATAAGATAGGAATTGGACTAGCAAAAATTTCGACGTCGAAGCTATACAATAGGAGTCAACATTTTCCCAAGTTTTTTGCAGAATTGAGCACGGCAAATTTCTCAAAAAAAAAACCATAGAACAGGTTCCCTGTTGAAATTTTGAACTCCAAGCTACAATGTGTATGGTGGGAGGCGGACGCTGCGCTCGCGGTGCGAGGTTAATGACGTCACGGAGGGGGGGGGATAGATTTAGAAGAACTTTTGACTCTCGACCTGTACAATGATGGAGGGGAGATTTGAAAAAATTTTATCCCATAAGCTATATACAATAAGAGTTAAAATTTCAACAGGGAACCTTTTCTAGGGGGGGCTTTTTGAGGAATTTATCGGGCGCCATCCGCCGTCCAGCAAAAAACTTGAAGAAATTTTGATTCTCAAGCTGTATATGATAGGACAGGAACTTGGAAAAATGTCGACTCTCGAGCTATATATGATAGGAGAGGGGTTTGGAAAAATTTCGACCTCCAAGTTAAATAAGATAGGAATTAGACTTAGAAAAATTTCGACGTCGAAGCCATACAATAGGAGTCAAAATTTTTCCAAGTTTTTTGCCGGATTGAGCACGGCAAATTTCTCAAAAAAAAACCATAGAACAGGTTCCCTGTTGAAATTTCGAACTCCAAGCTACAAAGTGTATGGTGGGAGGCGGACGCTGCGCTCGCGGTGCGAAGTTGATGACGACACGGAGGGGGGGATGGATTTAGAAGAACTTTTGACTCTCGACCTGTACAATGATAGAGGGGAGATTTGAAAAAATTTCATCCCCAAGCTATATACAATAAGAGTCGAAATTTCAACAGGGAACCTTTTCTATGGGGGGCTTTTTGAGAAATTTATCGGGCGCCGTCCGCCATCCAGCAAAAAACTTGAAGAAATTTTGATTCTCGAGCTGTATATGATAGGACAGGGACTTAGAAAAATGTCAACTCTCGAGCTATATATGATAGGAGAGAGACTTTTGATTCCGGAGCTATATATGATAGGAGGGGGACTTGGCAAATTTTCGAGTCTCGAGCTATATGTGGTAGGAGAGAAACTGAGAAAAATGTTGACTCATGTCGTATATAGCTTGACAGTCGGAATTTTTCAAAGTCCCTCTCCTCATATATACCCTCGAGAGTCGACATTTTTCCAAGTCCCCCTCCTATCATACATAACTCAGAAATCAAAAGTCCCTCTCCTGTCATATATATAGCTCGAGAGTCGAAATTATTCCAAGTTTCTCTCCTATCATGATATATAGCTCGAGAGTCAAAATTCTTCCAAGTGCCCCTCTCATCATATATACCTCGAGAGTCGAAGTTTTTCCAAGTCCCCCTCTTATCATATATAGCTCGAGAGTCGAAATTCTTCCAAGTCTCTCTCCTATCAAATATAGCTCGGAAGTCGGAATTTTTCCAAGTCTCCCCCCCCCCCCCCATTATCATATATAGTTCCTTTTCCAAGAACTTACACTCTCTAACTACAAATTATACTATAGGCTTATAGTAGGTCTAGGCCTTCTTTATACTAGCTTTATCTAGGTCTAGCCTTGAATTCTCAATACCAAATCCCTTATGACACATAAAACAGGTTCCCTGCGTTCCTCGTTTAACTTCGTTAAGGAAGCCGTCGTTGTTCTAAGTTTTTCACCGGACGGCGGACAACGCACGGTAAATTTCTCCAAAAAAAAAACCATAAGAGAGGTTTCCTGTTAAAATTTCTAGTCTCGAGCTATATATGATAGGAGAGGGACTTGGAAAAATTTCGACGTCGAAGCTATACAATGGAAGTCAACATTTTTCCAAGTTTTTTGCTGAACGGCGCACGGCAAATTTCTCAAAAAAAAACCATAGAACAGGTTTCCTTTTGAAATTTCAAACTCCAAGCTATATACGGTGGGAGGCGGACGCAGCGCTCGCGGTACGAGGTTGATAACGTCACGGAGGGGGGGGAGGGATTTAGAAAAACTTTTCACTCTCGAGCTATACAATGATAGAAGAGAGACTTGAAAAATTTTCATCCTCCACGCTATATACAATAGGAGTCAGAATTTTTTTCAAGTTTTTTGCCGAACGGCGCACGGTGCACGGCAAATTTCTCAAAAAACCCCCCATAGAATAGGTTCCCCGTCAAAATTTCTATCTCTGGGCTATGTATGATAGGAGGGGGACTCGAAAAAATTTCTTCCTCCGAGCTATATATGAGAGGAGGTGGACTTGGAAAAATTTATACTCTCGAGTTATATATCATGGGTGAGGGGGGGGGGGACTTGAGAAAAATTTCGAACTGTATACAATAGGGGTGGCCGAGCTCTGGAAAAGTGTTGGACATCAAAGTGGATTAGACCTACTGGGGAAATCACTGAAAAAAAAAATGCGCCTAGAACTTTACCTGATGAGGAAAAACAATCAAGGTGGTGAGGAACAAAGTTCAAGCTGTATAGGAATGACAATGCACACTAGTAACTCCCATAAAACAGATTACCTGTTTGCATCAATTAACAAAGTTAATGAAGACAATCCCGAGCAGCTCACCACGTGGTTGATTAAATAATCGATTATTGAAATTTAAATAGGAAAATGTCTCTCCTCAAAGCGAGTTTGCCTTAATTGACAAAGTCAGTGAAAGAGATACCTACCGTATCCAGGGAATGATTTTTTTTATCTGGCTACGGAAGAGTAATTTATCGATCGTTGGAGGCGGAGTGCGTGGTAGCTCCGCAGATGCCTTCAGCAGTGAATGGTGACCACTCTTCTCACACATAGGCCTAAAATTGGATAGTTTTTTAACCTGATTCTCAATTTAGGCGGTTTGGTATCCGTGCAAGGTTTCCCCTGGCCCGATCGGACTCAACTTCAGGCCTGCTCACAGATGAAATGCGTAGTTGGATAGAGACGCTACAGCATATTCTTGAGTAAAGATGTGGAGGTACGTTTACTATTAACGCTGTAAAGGAACTAGCCTACACAAGAAGTTAAGAATACGATAGTCATTTAAAGAAAACTTAGCTTTGTCACCCAACGTCTTACGGCTCCACAATTCTTTATTTGTGTAGCCTACTCACGTTCCAGTTTCAATAATTATTCTCCGTCATCAAGATTTATACCAAAATTAGGTTCGTTCTAACAGATTACTTCCAAGACTTGATTTTTGACTCGGAATTAATATCGAAGTGGGGTCGGTACACAAAAAATTCTCTTTTCTAATCTCCATCTCCTCAAATTTACGAAAATGGATCATTGAGTACCGGAACATCGATGCATTAATATTCAAGTAATAAAGTCTTCTCATAGATCTAGCCGACTCGAAATATCCTTGAATTCATTTGTTTATGGGCATGGGCTGATTACCAGGGCATGCAGGGCGAAACAGAGGTTGGTAATCTTAGTGTAAGTTAATCACGTCACGTCAGATTCTTGGTGAGTATTTCTTAAAAGTGTTTAGTTGCAACGCTGAACCCTCTGAAAAAACGAGCGAATATCCATACATTTTGAATGTGAAAATTTTTTGATTTTAATAATATTATGATAATTATCGATATCTAACTTGGAAATGTTAATTTTCTATTTTTAGGCCTTCCTACAGTCGCTAGAAAAACAGTAATTTTTCTAGTCGCCTGTCTCAATATACTCCACTGTAAACATCGTTACCGACTCACCTGAACATTTCTCGTCGTTTTTCTAAAATAAATATTTCCTACTTTTCATTTTATTATTTTTAATGAACAGCAATTTTCGCAATTTACGAAACAACTGCATTCTCATTTGCGGTCGTAAAAACGATATATGAGCCAAATTTTTCGCAAATTAGCTGACTAAGTTTACGTTGGAGGAGAATATTGTAATTTTGTTGACCCGAACGAGCGAGTGAACACACCTACGTTCAAAGAATTGAAATATTTTCCAATGAGCTACGTAGTATCGAAAAGTGAAATTCACTCGAAATATTAAAAAAAAAACAATAAATGTTCAAATTCTATCGACAAATGATTTTCAATGAAAAAATAATGTCGCAGAGTTTCAACGTCATTCGCCAGAATTTAATTTATTAATTACTATTATTTCGCTGGCGAATGACCAAATGAAAAATATCCGTTATTTTTAGATTTTCTCATGAGTCTTCAACAAAATACAACAGTAACGCTTCACTTTCTAATAATTGTGGCTGCCAATTTCATGCCCTTCGTTTTATTTACAAATCGTTCCTGCCAACCATAGAGAGAAACGCTGAATATTTTGTAAAACGGTTTAATCAAACAAAATGAGATAATTACAAAAACTGAGATCCGATTGTGAAAATAAAGGTAATAAGACTGAGCCCAACTTTTGAATTACTCATTATTCTTCTTGGGAAAATTTCATCCAATTCTTGAATCTATCTGAGTGCATGAACCTAAAACTTTCATACTCTGGAAATTTATCACGAACTATGAATTGCTTGTTTGCTAAGTACAATTCGGGTAGATCATCAACGAAACCATGCCAATATATTACGAGACCGGGTCCAAACCTGGAATAAAAAATTTGTTCTAGAGAAGCACACTCCCTCTCGGTGTATCTGCAAGGGATATTCAACATCGTGCCATAGATACCTGTTGATATAATTTTTAAATTGATTCTTCTTGAATTCCTGATGTAACCTGTAATCAGCAAACAGAGCCTTACTCTCAATCCAGTTAATGACAAAGCCATCGACGGCGACAGGAACAGTTAGAATAATATCCGGAGTTTTGTCTACGCCGACACCTCGTAGTTTATTTTCGGTTTTATAAGATAATCCAGTTTTTTTAACACGTTCTTCTAATAATCTCTCGTAAGTCTGGCCAGAAGAACTGGGAACATGAAGAAAAGTTGAATAATTCTCTCAGAATGGTCAGTCACGAGAGGGTACAAATGAGTATTTACTTGGCAATCAAGTCCGATATAGGTCCATATTGATCATCATTCATATAGCACTGAAAAATATCGAAAAAAATAGTAGGAAACGTAAATTGAATTTAATTACAAGAATAATATAAGGACTTTACCATAAAGATATCAACGGCTAGGTTTGGGTCATCAATTAAATTTGTATTTTCCAGCAATTCTTTAACGTTATACTCTTCGCCTTTTAGTACAGAGAGAAAACTATAAGTTAGTCAAACAACTCAAAATTATGTAATAATTGAAATATTATACATTTACAAACCTTCATCACTAGAATCGAAGCTGTCGGTATCACTATCACTATTATCAGTGTCGGAGTCGGGTGAATCGATGCATTTGTCAATGAACACAGGTGACGTAGGAGTATCTTCTTTCGCAGTATCGTTTGCTAACTTATTGGGAGTATTTTCGACTTTATTTTGATTCACTGGAACTTTATTCATTCGGTCGCGAGTGAACTTGAATTTATCTAAAAAATACTTCCCGATGTAGCCGTCTTCGTCGAATAAATTGATAGCCAATTCGATACGTGGATCGTCGTGTTTTTTTATGGAGCTTAGACTATGAGTGGCGACATTCATTTCATCAACTTGATGGTTTTTTGGCCCAGAATTGGAACTCGATTGTTTTCGGAAAGATTTTGCTTCTTTCGCAGTGTTTTGAGATTTTTTCTCCTTCAAGTGCGTGGCGTAGTTAGTTAATACTATTTTTGCAATTAGAGAAGATGGGTAATTCAACTGCTTAGAAATGTGCTGACAAGGAAAGGTATTTCCCGATCGTCTGAGTTCCAAGTACCTGCAAATGCAGAAAGTTTAGAGGAGTAAAGAAACCAAAAACCTAATATTGAATTCAATTTCAAAACTTGTAGGTAAGATAGCCTTCGATGAAAACGAACTGGATCGTATCGTCACTCACCATGAATATATATCAATTTCTTTTATGTCGTGCGAAATCCTCGTCACTTCACGTTGATTCCATAGACTAATGATACTTCTCAAGGTTTCTTCAGTGATGCTACGAACACATGAAAAAAGATGATGAATACAAATTTACTGAGCTCGCATACTTATCTCGTATCCATAACATCATTATTACTCGTGATATTTTTTAGACAGACAGGTATAAAATTTATCGTTTTCATTCAAACCACCGATCGCGGCTAAATCCTGCAGTATATCCGTGTAAAGATGAACGTCCATCTTATTTGTCAGCTAAACTTCGAAGAAATTCCAGAAATAATTCTAGAACAAACGTTTCGGATTCAGAAATCAACAATAATTATTACAAACTTTCCAAATAAAAATTTTGAAAACGACATAAAACATGAAATAAGCGGTGGCAGCAAATGATAATAAGGACGATTCTTATCAACGCTCGCTCTGCATCTGCAAATTTACATTGCTGTAATTGCTGCAAATAAATACGACGCATTGGGAAAGAGGGCGTCTGTTCAGAGTAAACGGACGCCTTTTTTCCAGACATGACGTCTAATGGAGGTTGGAGAATGTACAACGAGTAGCGCTAGTATCGACGCCTCCTCGATCCGTAAATAAGTTGATGGATTTGCTCCCTCTGAATCAGAGTTGCAAACAAAAAGATACGTTTGAAACAAGAAATTTGTTCAAAGCATCGTAACCCTGCTTTGAATTCTTCCCATTCAAGATCCTCAGAAGCCTTGCTTTTAGATGGCGTAATACGTCATTCAGAAACTTACGCACGAGTATAATTCAAAGTCCGCTTCTTAATAAACTGCTTCAGCAACTCTCCTTCAGAAAATTTTTCAGTTCTCCCTCGTAGTCGCGTTGGGTATGAAATTTACCATGGCAAAATTCTTACACTATTTCAAATTGTCTGCATTCAGTTCTTCTATCACAACCGAGCGCTCTCTCAAAAAAAATTCAAAGCCTTTTAGATGAAAATAAGTTTGTCATTCTCCAGGCGGCCAGCTTGCTTAATAGTTAATATTTTACCTATGAATAAACGACCGGCGGGGACGAGCGTAGGCTAGCGACTTTTTGCTTCCATCATCCTACTTTTGTTTTCAATTTTTCGATTATGAAAAATGAAGTAGAGAAATCTGAGGTTCTAAAAAATATTCATAAACAAAAGTTTTGAAATTTATCCATTCTCTTGGTGTAAAAAAAAGTGCTTCATTAGTGAGGCTGGTTACTTCGAAAATTTGAGAAAAGTTGAAAAGTAGAAACGATTTTATTATCTCTTTATTACATATAGATACAGAAATTTAAAATAATAAAAAAAAAAATAATAACAAAAGAAAAGAAAAAAGTATCATTTAATGAAACAGACAAAAACATTTGAGAGGATAAAACCATTTACATACGTACATTTTAACGCAATGCTTCAAAAGTTACGTAAGTAAAACAACGAGCACACACTTAGGATGAAAAAAAGTGAATGTTACTCAAGAGCTTGAACTAAGATATATCGATCCTAGTTCATCAACGCTTAAAATTTAAGTAGTAAAAAAAACCGTCGAATTTATCCTAAACACGAATTAATCGAATTTGGGAACTGAAGCGGAGGATACAGTCTAAAGACTGCAATAAGCACTCCATACGAATATGAAACTGAAATTCAACTTTTAAATTCTGGAATTTATGCATCTCAAACGACCTGAGGTTCGAGAGAAGTAATCAAATAAAGATATATTTTTTTATTCTCGAAAAGAAAACATAAGTTTGGCAGACATAATCAAATGAATAACGAGGATACATTTTCGAATGTGAAATTATAGGAAGAGAGACGAGGGAGAAAAGAGGGATTGCAAAATAGATTCAATGATCAGTTCACGAGAGCTCGTCAGAGTCGTCAATATCGTAAATAGGTGGAATAAGTGACGAGAAAATGGTTCCATCTTTCGCTAAATCCAAAGGTTCGGTTTTTTTCAGATTCAAAGGTGAGGTACTTCCACATTCTTCTGTTTCGGAATCGGATGTTAAATCGACCAATACCACATTAGTTTTACTAGGTACCTCTTTTTCGGTCATTGTAGGGGATTCATCTTGTTCTTCTTCATGAAGTGTATCGAGAGGGCTAACAGGAGGAGGAGTGCAATACGCACTATCTTCCGATACGCTACTGTTGTCAGATTCTGGCGGGGTACTCTTTGAAATCGATGAGGAATAATCAGATATTCCTTTTTCACTAATTTTTTCCGACGAGCTGCTTTCGAGGGGAATTTTTGTGCTTTCATCAGGTTCTCGACCTGGAGCAAATCTTTTCTTGGGAGGCGATGTAACGTTAGAATTCTTGCGTTTCTTTGGAATAACAGGCTCCCAAGATCCGTCGTTATTAATTTGAACTTCGCTAATATTAGATGAAAATTGGCCAGTTTTCAGGATATCAATGAAATATCCATCTATAAAGAGATCTTCGTAAAAACAACTCGAATTACACACAGGACACTGCCACACACTCTTCACTTCGTTCATTTTGATGTAAAGGGTCGCGTCAAAACACTGGATATGATTACAAGTGGTCGCTCTTGCGGGTAATGTCATGAGGATTTTACCAAGAGGACAAATCAATGATACTTTCAAAGACGTTGCGGCGATATCGTCGTCTTCATCTAGCTGATCATGAATACGCAACCTTGTGATCTCCGAGCTTCGTTGTTTTGTTTTTGTCAATCGCTCAATCAACTCGTCCGACGAGTACTTTTCAACCAAATGCACTGTAAAACCGTACAATTTATTACATTCTGTTGACCAGTTAATGGCTAGAGTGTTCGGCTGACTTTTTTTTGAACATTGACCGGTTATGTTCACAGGTGCATTCATACGTTTGAGCAGCATACCTTGTTTGTTGGTAGATGGTATAGCTGGGGGTAACTGGCAAGTTTTTTCATTTACTTTTACAGTTAAAGCCAAAGGCAAAAAGTCAGCAACCTCGGATAGATTACTCAAAGTGGCTTGATCAAGCACACATATCCTTAATTGTAACTGAAAACGGCTTTCCTTTTCATCTTTTTTCGGCCATGTAAGAAAATTTCGAACGGGATCGCTAATAGTAAACGAATGTGTGTAGTCGAACACATCGCTGAATTTGTGTTGAGGTTTCATCGGCATTAAAGGGACAATGATTCTGTCGTATTTGTAGAAAGATAGCTTCTTGAATTTGGCATCCTTCAAGTTCTTAGCTTCTGGGATGAACGTACCAGGTTCGAGGAAGGGCATATAGTCGAACATCATGGTCGGCGACGAAGTTTGGTAATTATTATTTGATTGATTGAAATTATTAATCGGAGTATAAAGGTTGTTTTTGCGCATGCATTCATCGTAGTATGAATTACCACTGTTATGGTTCTGATAGTAGTTCTTTGAGTAATATCCATCGTATGATGTACTGCCCGATTGAGGTGCGTATGTACTCGCGTTATTGCCGTAGTAGTTCGAGTATTTATCATAATTACTGTGATACGAATACTCTGGTTTCTGCGTTTCGTTTAGCATTTGACGATACATGGTACGTATTTTCATTTCCAGTGGAACAGATATATTATGACGAATTAAATTTTGAACTTTTCTCTGTAAGTCAGATTTACGACCTTTATTATTTTGACCAGCGAAATTCAGTAAAGATTGCAGATCTGAAACCTTGAACTGTGTAATCATGGTTTCCAGTTCTCTCTTTGATGTCATCATCACAGTTCTGAATGATTCACCTCTTCTTGAATCTACAGCAGCATGAAGGTGGAGCTGTAAGATCATACGAACAATGAAAGAAGGATGCTTTGATAGGTATAACGGTACTAAATAAAGTCAAGTTATGTTTTCTAAATCGCTGGGAACTTCAACGCGGGCGAGATACGATAAAAGAGTATTATTAACATAAGAATCAGGAAACGTGTAGCACATATGTGAAACAGAATGGAAAGTATTTTCTTGTTTTTTGAAAAAATAACTCAAATCTTTTAAACTCGTACATCGAGTTGATCTATGTTCGACGACTATTATCAACGGCATTATGGTAACTAAGCGAGGAAATAGAGAAATTACTTGCCGAAAAAAGAAAAGTTTCGTCGTAGTTTTCCAAGCTGTAGGATGGTACCAGCTCAGCTCACTAATGGTATCACATCTCATTCCATAACAATGAGTAATATTTTTCCCGCTGTAAACAAACAAATGAATGTGAGGAAATTGCATGTACGCACAGCTCCCAAATTGGTAGAAATTGATTGAATTCGTATATACCCAAAATTTAAACGACTGAATAGTGGTACGATACTTCGGTACCAAAACTTCTTATACTCTATGACTTGGCGAGTAACTGGGAAGGAGAGGCATCTACATCTACGATTGATGTTTTTACTAGTCAGTATTTTGAAGACAAGACGCGAGGAATCAGAATAGGAAACGAAAACGTCAAAACGAAGCAGACAAGTACAAACTGAACTTTTTTTCTGATCAGATTATGAATAGTACACAATCATAATGGACATAGATTAGACTGTGGCATGGAACATTGAAGATTTGTAGACTGATAACGTTGTTGACGTGATGGGTGTTTAACAACGATCAGGCAAAAAGGATCTTCAGAAAGATGAACGCGAGTGCTGTGAATCGTGATTAGTATTGTAATCATTCTGTCATTGCCGTAAGCCCATCCCATAATAATGCAATGTTGATAATTGATATGAATTTGCAAAACAACGATTAGGAGAATAAGCTCATAAGAAATAAATAACGTCATCATAATATTTTGATTTAGGCTAATATTAAATAAATATTCTTATTCCGCTAATCGTTATTTTGCAGACACGTCAATTCAATTGATGTAGCCAGGGTACTCCGGGTTTTCTGATGCAATAAACGAAAATTGCCGGACATTTTTAGTTTCCGTTGCCTAAATAGAGGCGCGTGTTATCCTAATCAACGTTGTTAAAATTTCTCCCTCATTCTAGGAATACTTTTGGATTACAGATGAAAACTAACAAGGGGAAATTATATCCTGGCAATCTATGACCCCTGTCTACTGGTAATCATTGAATTACCCGGCTGTGGCCAACTTTCCGTCATTATAGGAACCTCCTCAGTAAAAGACAGGAGCGTAAATATAGAAGAATACTTTACGAGACAAAAAAAAAAAAACGGCTCTCGTTCAACTTGTTATCTGCTTCTTTTTTTAAGCTCTGGGAGGTTCAGCCCCCAACCTCCCCCCCCCCGTATCTCCGTGCCTCATAAAGAAATTGAAGCTTCGTTTCCCGTATGAAAAACACTATTCTCTAAATCGTGTTCAAATGAACAGTGGATCATTTTACCGAATCCGTCATCCAAAAACGCGTAAATAGCTAGCATCGAAAAACTCAATTTACAAATGATAATATGAATTGTTACCGTAATCAGAAAATTTCAAAATTGGCGTACTTCGAAATTTGAATCAGTATTCTTACCGTAGGCTAAATGGTGCAGGACATTTTCCCGGTCTGCCTTCTCAGGTTCCATCTCTCGTAGCTGCTAAAAGAAGAAACTATTAAAAGCTTTTTCGTGAGAAATTTTTTTTTTTTTTTATACATTTAAAGATAACTTTATTTCGGCTTTTTCTCACAATTTTACATAGGTACACATCGTGTACAAAAAAAACGACGCGTTTCGAACGTCTTCGTTCTTCATCAGGTTTCGAATGTGTACCTATGTAAAATTGTGAGAAAAAGCCGAAATAAAGTTATCTTTAAAAGAAGAAACGTCAATAAATACTATCCCGACTTGTACAGAATTTTTGTAGGTCGTTCTATTGAGAAATATTAATAATCTCAATTATTCTTGGGCTTGTTTGAAGTCACGTTGAATTGGCAGGTTGATGAAAATAGAGAGGAAAACAATATTGGGGTGAAGGTGGATTGCAGCCCAATTATGATTGTAGTAGAAATAAACTCACTACCACCACAATGAGGACACATCTCTCCCATCAATTAGTCTTCAAATTGCAACAATTTTAACCAAGAAAAAGATAGGAAATTCATGGTAAAGACAATGGTTATTGTAGGTTCTATTGCAGTTACTAACTATTCGAATCGTAAGATTTTTTGAGAAATAGAATATGTGAGTACGAGAAAATAAAATCGCAAAAAGTAGTAAGAGTTTGTAATTTTTTCAGAAATTAAATTATTTACGAGTACAGAAATAAACAGAAGAAACGAGGGAGATAAGCAACGACAATATAAATGATTACGAGTACGATTTGAAAATACATACACAAGAAAAAAGAAAAAAAAACGAAACGAATTACGATCTTATAAAAGAAATAAATAAAGGACCATGCAGAATTTTGGATGAATTCTCTAGTCGTTCGTCCTGATAAATAAAAATCAAAACGTTACAATTTAGCACGGAACTTACAAAAGAAACACCGTTATCCGTTATCGAAAGATTTCATCTGATTCGGGTATATCTGCAAATTTTCAGACATGAAGGAAAGGATATTACCACATTTAATGATTCGAAAACGGTATAGATAAACAATGGTAATGAAAGAAATTCAAATCGCGATGGAATCAAGACGAATAACTACTGTCCGAATCAATATCGTAAACTGGCGGGGAGCTCGGAGACATAACAGGACTTATGGACTGCGTATCGCAATTCGGTAAGCTTGGTGTCGGACTCCACGTAATTCGCGAGCCAGATGAGATACTTTTAACGTCGTCAGATTCGGAGTCTGACATGGTTAAATCAACTAGAAGTACTTTTTTTTTCGGTGAATCACTTTTCCGTTTGTGATTAGAAGACGATTCGGGTAGCGATGTCTCATTTCTCAAGTCTCGAAGCACCGAATCCGTCCCACTCAGAATAGGAAATGGAGGTAATCTTGGGACCAAAGGATCATCCTCGCAGCTCAAAATATCACTCCGTGTATTATTTGGATTATCACATTGATGGAAGAAGTCAATTAAGCTGTTAATTATGTTGTGCGCAATATTATTACTCTCGACTGGATTATTTTTGTTTTCGACTGGACATTCGTGTTTCTGTCCTGTAATGTCGTTAGAGACTGTTGCAAAATTTTTACTAGGTCGCTTGGTCCTTTCTGTAGCTCTTACTGGTCTCCAGCTGCCATCGGGATCCAATTCAACATCTCTTATATCTGGCAAAAATTTATCGCTTCGTAAAATTTCAGTAAAATATCCATCTATAAATAAATCTTCGTACAGGCATGACTGACTGCATACTGGGCAGATCCATGTACTTTTCAGCTCATTTATCTGAATATATGAGGAGCCGTCAAAACACTGTAAATGATTGCACGTTGTAGCGCGGGCTGGTAAGGAGATCGGCATTTTACCGATTGGGCAGATTAACGACATTTTTAAAGTGGTAGCTGAAATTTCGTTGTCGTCGTCTTCTTTCAGACTGTCGTAGATGAATTTTTTCGAAAAACTGGCATCGCGTTCTCCTTTTGCTTTAAGTTTCGTTATCAGTTCTTCGGACGTATACCTTTTCATCAGTTGTATAACAATACCATACAACGTATAGTAATCTACCGACCATTCAACGGATAATGAATTAATATACTTATTTTTTTCAAGATATGGAGTGATGTCGACAGGAGCATATCTTTTTGCGGAATTTAATTTGCTGACTGACAAAGCTGAGGGAGGTAATGCGCAAATTTCGCGATTTACCTTCACAGAAAGTAATGATGGCAGTTGATCGCTTACTTCCATTTCGTTATTCAAAACACAGAAACGTATGACAGCTTTGTAAGAAGAGCGTTCGGAAAATAAAGCGTTCGTTACCTCTTGATTTAAAGTAAACGTCTTATCAAAAGAAAAGAAATCGTCTTCTTGTTTTCTAGGTACCAAAGGCGTTATGGATAGTATATCGCTATTATATTCAAAAAACGTGAGATTCTTAAACTGGACATTATTCAGTCGTTTCATATCCAGGTTTTTGGTAAACATAGTAAAATATTGATCTTCCGGTCGCGATTGCGAATAATAATTACCATCAGAAAAACTGTTACTGCAACCATCCAAGTAATGATCGAAAGTAGGAAATTGGTTTTCGTCAAAATAACCTTTATAATCATCGAAACAGTCTTCCAAGTCTGATGGAACAAAGTCCTCGTCTTCCGAACTGCTACCCATCATTTTGCTGTAAATAGATCTGATTTTCTTGGCAAAACGTCTTTTTGATATCAATTTCAGAGCTTTTTTCTGAAGCTCTTTCTTACGCACACGAACTTGTTCTTCACCAGCATACTTCAGAAGACTTTGTAGTTCAGCAACTCGAAAAGACAATACCATGTCCCGAAGAGACAAGTCTCCATTCGTGGCCATATTAATGCTCACTGTGTGTTGACATCTGTAAGAAAAATGAAACCATCATAATCTAAAGAATCAAAGATTACGTACTGAGGCATTATTTGTACAATAAGGGCAGCAAAATGGTACCACTGTGACTATAACTTCAGAGGAAAATCATATGTGAGTATGAATTTCAAAAAATATACCTGTACAGCAATAAATTGAAAAATAACCTGTCACAGATGACAAGCTGACTGTCATCCAACTAACATCATCAAAATATTCTCAAGGTTTGGAGCAACAGCGGTACCAAGATATAGAGCACATTAAAGAAAATTGTCGACGGTTTCAAGATTCAAATCATTCGTTTTCTCGAATCCGTGGTCAATTTCACCATGATTTTCGACGTGAGTTTTTCTTTACCTGAAAAATTTGCGAGACTAAAATTCTAAACTGTTTGAA
The DNA here is from genome assembly GCA_035079385.1 of Aspidiotus rigidus. Classification (NCBI taxonomy): domain Eukaryota; kingdom Metazoa; phylum Arthropoda; class Insecta; order Hemiptera; family Diaspididae; genus Aspidiotus; species Aspidiotus rigidus. The sequence continues at coordinate 2,246,201 of JAVHKY010000035.1, forward strand.
CAGCAGTAGAAGAGTATGGTAACGGCGTAGAATGAACACGAAGATTTCTACTAGTTCGATTGAACAAAGTTCAATCTTTCGGATCAAGAAAGATCAAAGTTTAAATTTCATCTCATTCGGTTTAGGAAACTGAAGTGGATATAATTTCAATTAGAATCAAAAATAGGATGACGCAATAAACTAATTATTGAAAACCGTGCTTGCAATTAAGCATTTTTAAAACATACTTATTAATAAGAAAGAAAAAGAGAAGAAAGATTGACTGATTGAATAAAAACAATTAATAATATTTTCATTACTTCTCAATTCCATCATTTTACGGCCTCTCCCCTCTCCGCTAGAAATAATAATTGTTGTCATATGAGTTTCGGAGTGACTGATAACACGTTTACATGCAGAATTTCTGTTATCACTTGAATCCGAAAAGTTGTGACTCTTTAATCAGCAGGAGTGCTAGTGCACCACTTTATGGAGTGAGATCAAGAGATCCAGAGAAATAGGCTCTTCCAAGGCTGATTCCTCACGTAAAAAAATGTTTTCTCCCAAGTCCTAATAATTATAGTATACTAGCGTCTGTTGCGTCGTCGCTACGCGTCGACGACAACAGCCGCTAGCCAGGTGAGTACCAATTTTGGAATTCAAAAATAGTTTCTCTTCTTTAAGGGTATGCTCTACCTAGTCACTCACACACAGAAAATACACGTGTATTACACAAGATGGTGTCTTGCGGGTAGTGATTTTTGCCCACATATAACATATCGAATAATGTACAAAATGATTAGGAACGTGGTTAAATTTATTCTTGAAGTTGAGGAAAATACGGCTAATTAGTTGCCAGATCGCGAAATATTCTGAATGATCTTCAGGAAACGTTTAAACTTACGTCTGAAGGGGCCATCTTTGAATCGTTGAATTCCAATCAATGAACAAAATTAGTTCGTGTGAACCAATTAGCCGTATTTTCCTAAGTTTTGTCTACATAAATACGAAGTTTCAAGATATTTCGTGCTTTATTTAATCAGTTATCTCGGGGCAAAAATCGCAACATGTGATACATATTTTGTGTGTGTCTACGTGTGAGTGACTAGGTAGAGCATACCCTTAACAAATTTTCTGAAAAAAAAAAAAGACTTGAAACAACGGGGAAATTCACTAACACAAAAAGAGACTATGTTCTGTTTGCCGCCAAGAGGAGAGAAACTGTTCCTACGAAGAAATTTAGGTATTTTGTTTTGTGGATACTAAATTTCTTCTCTTCAAAAAAATAATCATAAAAACTTCCCTATTTTTTTAATACGCTGAGCTTCACATTTGTTGGTTTGCACATAAGGGCAGTATGGGACCTGCGCCTCTTCTTATCTATTGATGGTGTATGTAGAACTATGGACTGCGACTGTCAATATGAGAGTATGATTACAATGCCTACACTGCATTTGTAACTCAGAACCTTTTTGAATGCAAATGGAAGCTCATGGTCAACAAATCCTTTAAAAAAAAAGTACTTCAGTGAGTTTCATTTAAAAATCAAAAAAATCTATGACCCCATTATTCATTTAACCAATTGCTGTAGTACTTTATAGTCGCATTCAAAAAAAAAAAAAAATATTGCTAGACCTTAACCAAACCCTATTTGAGAATAAGTTGTACTTCAGTTGTATCTAAAAAAAAACATATTGCTAGACCTTATAACCAAACCCTATTTGAAAATAAGTTGTATTTCAGTCGCATTAAAAAAAAAACATATTGCTAGACCTTATAACCAAACCCTATTTGAAAATGATTGGTACTTCAGTCGCATTAAAAAAAAAAAAAAAAAAAACATTGCCCACTTCAACCAAACCCTATTTTAAATGAGTTCTACTTCAATTGCATATAATAATATATATTTGAAAAAAAATTGAGACTATTAAACTAAAATTGACAGTAGGCCTAGGTATCCATTCATCAATCTCCCCTGTATCTATACAGAATTACAAATTCTTCACAAAAATACATGATATTTTGTTTTCTATTTCAGTAGGCCGGATTATTCGCGCTGACGCGTCTAATGGCTCATTCTTGTTGAATGAGGTCTTCATTCTCCTGAAACAAATAAAATTATCACAACCGGGTACATAATTCAGAGTGTGCAAGCAACAACAACAACAAAGATTTTTTAGTTTTGCAATATTTCCTAAAAATACATTCATCTGAAAGGAAATTTTATGCTCTTCAAACTTTGTTCTCTACATTGTTTCTTTAAATTCAGTGTTACCAAGAAATTCACGAAAAACTGTAAAACTATATAGGCCTACTCAAAATCTGCCGCGTACAAAGTTAAATTGATGTATATCCATTTTATGAGATTACCTAATGGTATCTTTTGAGTAACAAATGTTTAAGTGTGTGTAGTCGGCTTGTAGTCAGTTTATATGTGTGCATGGCGATTCCTTTGTCCGCAAATATTTTCAAGTGCTTTAATTTAACAAAGTTTTGATGATTTCCTACTCAATTTTCAACAAGGAATCCGAAAATCAAATCAGATTTTCCCGACTCGGCCTGGTTTTTGAGATAATGGAGATACGTCAAAAGCATAAATCTATCAAATTGACGTAACTCCATTTCTCAAAAACCAGATTGAATTAGGAAAATCCAACGTTATTTTCGAATTCCTCGTTGAAAATTAGTGCAAAATCTTCAGAAGAAATTGATTGAAGTCCATTTTTATCATCGAGGAAAGATTATTCAGTTACCCAGGTCAACGTTCTGGATATTTGTCAATTTAACTTTGTAGGGCAGAGATGTACTCAATCACCCTTTCCTCATCAGTACTTTTTCATGTATGTGACCTGTCACAAGAAAACCCCCCTTAGCATCCCAAAAATCATTTTTGAGGACGTGATTTACAACCATATTGAAATAATTCAGGGCTTGCACAATAACAGTTATTTTTCGGTTAACTGTTATAACCGAAATGAAAATATCAATTTTGACCAATTGACCGTTAACCGTTAACCGTTATAATTGAGGATCGATCTTGACCGATTGACCGTTAACCGTTATTTTTTCGGTTATAACTGTCATTTGACCGAAAATTCTAGGTCTTCTAACAACGTTAACCGAAAATTTTAGGACTTTGACCGAAATATTTTTCAACATTTAACAGTTATTGGTCAAAATACAGCTTGACCGATAACCCATAACCAAAAAAATTGGGAGGATCATTTTGACCGATAACCGATAACCAAAAAAATTTGTGAGTTCATTTGACCAATAACCGTTAACCGTTGAAAAAATTTCGGTCGCAAGCCCTGAAATAATTGAATAATAGTGTACATTGAATTTATGTACTTACTTCATTGATATCCATATCAATAGGTAAAGGTACAACGGGTGGAGGTACTACAGGTAGAGGTAGTACCAATGGTACTATCACATTCCAAATTGCTCCTACTTGAGGCTATTGTCAAACTGAAGTGTGTTGGGATACAAACTGAAGTGGCAATACACAGAACTGCACAATGCAAACAAGACAATTACAGGTGCAATACCTACAAAACAAGATAATCAACGTCTCTTATAATATACAAACCTAATTTTTGATCAGCAATTGCCTCAGGAATATCTTCAATCTTGAATATTCAACTAATACAACGTAAATCAGCATTTGAATCAACGCAATTCAACTAATACAATGTAAAACAGCATTGGAATCAACGCAAAAATCACGGAATTCAGGAATCTTCAATCTTGAACTATTCAACTAATTTAACCTCTAACAGCATTCGAATCAACGCAAAAATCACGGAATTGAATATTTGAATTTGATGCATCGATAGTACGGCGACAATAATATGCTTTCATCTGAATTGCAAACAGCCTGTAGATGCAGTGCCTGTTAACTGTGTTAACATCAGTTCGTCAATGTCCGATTATTGCCGAACAGATCCTACGCGACAACGAAGTGTGACAAGAAATTCGTTGTCCGTACCAATCCCTACCAAAGTTAGCTCGCGCTGCGCGCTTCGCTTTTATCGTAGGAGCGTGACGTGAGCGTGACACCAAATTCGATAGTGACAAGAATTTCGTTGTCGTACCAAACTTAGCTCGGCGCTACGCGCCTCGCTTTATTATAGTAGATTATCGATATCATGACTGATGACTGATAGTGATATCTGGTGGATAATACTCAAACTGACGTATGATTGTCGCGTCTCGCGGAGTGTCAGCCAGTAGAGTGGTATTAAGTCAATGAATTCTCAGCGGGATAATGAATGATAACAGTGAAAAAAAACATTGTGCTCTACGTTTTGAATTTGAATAGCCTGAAATAATAATTTTTAAATATTCCTACCAAAGATAAAGTTTAGAAGATTTTCATTAATGAATTAAGAACAATTATAATACTCCAGAAGTTCACTCGAAATAGAGATAAAACTGTTCGAGTAATAGAATTATTAATTGTTCGTTGCAACTATCAATTTATCTTTAATGTTATTATTGTCGAGCTTCGTTTTCTGTTCTTCTATTAGTATTGAAAGTACGCGTCCGAAATGGAGCGGCAATCAAAAACGAAGAGTAGTTGGTTGAAAAGTAAGAAATCGGCTGAACCACGGACCAATCACTCCAAACGAACGCCTGAAAATAGTAAGTTTAGGAGTCAGTTATCAAATGAGATCTGAAGCTGTACCTATCTGAATAACTTACTTTTCATGAAAATAATTTTGCTATATTTTTTTTTTCATAAAGATACTTAACGTCTCTAGTGTTATCGTTTGAACGAGTCTCTTCGTATTCAATTAAAGACTAAATTCAATTAATTAGAAGTTTTTATTCGGAAAATTTCCGCAATCATTAGATTTTATATCGAATTAATATTTTTTTATATCACTTTCGTTTAAATATCTAATATTATGATTAACTTGAATAACGAAGAGTAAAAATTCAATTTTCTATCACAAATACATTCGAACGTAAAGAAGTTTACTGCAAGTATTTTAATTCTAGTTTCATTATTTTTTCATATTTTCAATTTTACCAACTGTATGCTTTTGATCAGATCTCATCAGTCGAAAAGAAGTATATGCTTTGGAGTCAAAGTCCTTAATCGGAGATGATGTTATGAAAACGCCGAAGAGACCAACCAGCCAATATGTTGATAACAATGTGGATTCGTTTCACGGATCTCCTCAATGTAGAGTTGGTTGGGATGACTGTTCTGACTCAAATTTATCAATGAGTACGTTGATTTTGTGATATATTTCCGCATTAGATTCCTTTTCTCATTTTTGTGTCTCATGGACAGGTATAGAAAGTCCAGTGTACATACCGTCTGCTGACCGAAAAATCAGACGCTGTCCAGACGAACTTTACAAACGTGCCAGAAAAAAAATTGTGTCTCAAACACAAAAGAATGCGGAAAATGACTGTGATGAAATCCAGGAATGTCTTACTTGGGCAAGAAATTTACCGAATTCACTATCAGGTAATTATTTTTGGTGATCACACTTAATTCTCTCGAGCCGACCTATCCTTAAATTTTGGGTATTTCAGAAAATATTCCCGATCAGAAAGAAACTCGCGTTGAAGATGGTGCCATAAATATTTTAGATGACTCAGCCGACGAATTGATGGTTCTGTGTAGTCAAGCTGTGGAGGAGAATTTTACTCGCTCTTCGGACAATACTAACGGAAAACGTTCGCTTATTTTAAATGCTTGTCAGTCGAAAAAGAAGAAACCAAATGAATCCAATCCGACGACCACGAAAAGTATTATTAGCTCACTGATACCGGTTGACAATCCAGTGAGTAAAGTGCTTCAATTCGATGAGATTGATGAGATAGCCGTTGACGCTAAAACCACGGCCAATAACCAAAATGTCAATAATAACTCTCGGGTTGATAATTTCAATTGTCAGAGAGCCGACGTTAGAAACACAAGAAGAGATGAGTCAGAGAGTACTATGAAAAAAGTCAATAAGAGCGATAAAGTAGGTAAGGTATATCAGAAATGTTTTTACGTGATTAAGAAAGAATACGTATATTTTGTAGTCGGTATTTAATATGTTTCCGTTTTTTAATTCCTTTTTTTTCCTCTGTAGTTGATAGTATGGATTTATTTATTTTTGACGACGATGAATTCAATTCTATCGACTTCAACTACATCGATCAAATATCGAGCACTCATTCACGTAAGTATTGAAACATCTTTTGATTTGTATTTTTGAATTGAAAAATCTTCATTCTTGGACGTATTGTGCACACATGTAGAACATATCTGTACGTTTTCAAGTATTCAAAATACATCCCTATCGATTTCACCTTCTTATTAAGAGATTTCTTCATGGTTGGGAAACGAGACGAATACAAGCTTAGATTAATGAAGAAGAATGGCGTTTTAAGCGTAAGAGTTCGTTTTTGAAGGCGGTATTCCTGTTAATGTGCGAGAATCCAATCTCACTGGTAGTTGTTTATCTAGAATAATTTAGAAATAGTCTTTTAAATGATCCTTTTATTATTCCTTCCCTCTCCAAAAGGATTGGATGTAAAACTGAAATTGTTTTTCGTATTCGTTTTATTTTAAAAGTTGTATTCCCTTTGAGTCCTGTGCAATCCTAAATTTCGATGGTGTCGTGCACGCATTACATAAGCGACAAAAATATGATTTTACAGGAGAGCGTTTTGAAGGTTTTGGTTAGTTTCAAGCCCCTTTGTAGCCTTCCAATATTCATGAAATAATAACTTAGCGATAGAAATGGTCAACATCTGAGAATTTTTCTGGAGAGAAATTTCTTGTCCTACGATTTTATTTAGGCTGTAAATAGTTAGTTTTTCTGATCCGATATGCACTTACCACGGTACGAGAGAAATATTGAAACTAATGCGCTTAGCACGTTTCAGAAACAACTTTTTTGATTCTATTGTATTCTTTATTATTTTTTTTTTTAGTCCTTTCTTTGAAGACTGTCGTGACACTTACTCAGGTGTAGGAGGAAATACTATTGAAAAAAAAAATAGATCGATGGCCTCGTGCACGCATTACATAAGCGACATTTTTTCGAAAATGAGTTAAGAGCAGAAATGGGTTCTTGAGAATGTAAATTATCGACCTGCGCTGAAAAAATTTCAAATTTCTCAATTGCCTCCCCGTGGGGAGCTAATTGACAAATGTGTTAAGTAAAGTTTCACATAATGTTTCAATAAGTTTCTCGTGAACAGATGGGTTAAGCGCACTTAACACGTTTGGCACCGGTAAAATACAGGTACAGTGTCAGTATTGTTGAATAGAATTCAATCTTTTTTTTTTCTTCACTCCTTTTATTTACTTTTTTTTCCACATTGGGTCACTGTCCTTCTTCCTATTATAGTTTTTACTCTCTTACATCGGAATATAAGGGTCACAACAGTTTCAGATATACCGTCGATCGATTATAGTTCCTATGTATGAAAAGATGTTACTAGGGCTACTACCTAGCAAATGAATTACAGATCAGCGAGACCATACCTGTGGCTGGACACAGAAATAATCGTTTTCTGTGCATCCAGTTTACATTGAATTTGAGGGTGAAATGTGAATCATAAAATCTGCCAATACAGCAGAGGATGAAAGGGAAGAATGTGGAGAAAAAGTTGTTTTACAGGTGCAAATGCACTTGATGTCGCCCTCTTTGTTTTTACAAGGAACTTGGAGCTCATCCTTTTTGCATATACCGACTCCAAATTATTTACCTCATTGTACTGAAGATTAACATTATGCTCTGCCATTCTGTACGTAATCATCATTTTCATTCACAATTTCTACCAAATTGAAATGTTGTATGAAGGTAACCACGTATAGTCATGAAGCAAAAGAAGAAGAAAGAGATTTCTGACCGATGTCTTTTTATTTTTTTTATAAACTATCGGAAAAAAGTGATACCCGTCCGTTCGACCATCTACCTAAGTTAAACACTATATTCTGTTCGAAGGATCTACCTGTTTAAAGGACGGGTTAGTGAAAGAATAGATTTGGTTGATTTTTTTTTCTTCTTTTCAAAGAGTGACAAAAGAAGAGAATAAAGAAAATCAGAGACTCTACCCCGTGTCTACGTAGTTTCATCAGTTTCATGGTGCACAGATGTATTAAGTACATTAGTTTCATTTTTTTCCCATGCCAAAAGTGTTAAGTGCATAGGTTTCACTTTAGTTTCACTATATTTCCCGTGCCAAATGTGGTAAGTGCGGGTAGGATGGGAAAAATAGTAAATTTAAAGCATAATTAAAATTAATAGGTATGTGAAAAGTTTTCCTCCTGATATATTCTCAGAGGTAGACAGATCTTATTGCTCGATTTACTTTTTTATTTTATTAAAATGTGAAGGCTATAGAGAGCCTGAAACTTATAAAATCTTTAAATCGCTCTCCTGTAAAATTAGGTTTTTGTCGCTTATGTAATGTGTGCACGAGACCATCGAGATATTGATCCGAAAGTAAAGTAAACAATGAGCATAAAGGGAAGAAACAATTAAAAAAAAAAAAAAGGTTTCATAACCAAAAGTACATTGAATGGTCCCGACATTCTACGTGCATCACTGTATCTCCCGTGCCAAATGTAACAAGTGTACTTAAAACGACTTTGCACGAGAAACTTATTGAAACATTACGTGAGACTTTACTTAACACATTTGGAAATTAGCTCCCCACGGGGAGGCAATATTAAGAAATTGATGGAAAGTTTTTCAGCGCAATTCGATAATCTACATTTTTGAAAACCCATTTCTGCTGTTAACTCATTTTCGACAAAAATGTCGCTTATGCAAAGTGTGCACGAGGCCATCGATTTGTCATTATAGGTTTGTTGTCGACGATTTTATACAATTCGAGGAATTACATAGTACTTTGTATCAGAGACTCGATTTTCGTTCTGGAGAACTGCTTTGTATGGAGGGAAGGCACGAGTCACCAAAAGTGACAAAGGTCTGAGGAAAAAATGTTTTCCACACCGATTTTGAAAATTTTCTTTTAGTCTATCTCTTACCAATGACTCAGTTCCTCTCCTTCTTATCATAAGTTTATTTTTGTAATTACTCATTAGTGTCAATATGTTCACCATTGATTGCAAATTTAATCATTATTTTTATCAAAATGCAGAAACAATGCTTATTATTTTTTGAAACTGATGTACTTATTTTCATTCAGTTCACTTTAATCTTCGTTTACATTATGGATGTCTTACAAAAATGTTGTAACGATCTTCCTTTCTTTTGCCCGCTCTGTCTCAAAATTTTCTACGTTTTATGTCGAGACACAAAAATTTGGGAATTAGCATTTGAATACTATAATTTTATTCTCGGATTGAAACTTACGGTTCTTTTTATTCAGGAAGTTCATCCATTAATTGAACAAATCTCTTCTCATGAATGGTGAGAGCTTTTTATGTTCTAAATTCAAAAGTAGAATGCTCTGAAACGAATTACGATCAACTTGCAGGCGATGTAGATTGTTCGTACAATTGATAAAAGATCTCTATTATACGTCGTGTATAAAATTATTTGGAAGAGGTTTTCGATCTTGTTCTAAGAAGACTTCTGGTTTCATTTTACAGAAAACAATTCTCCAGCTAGTAAATCTACGGTCACCACGTGCAATCCAAAACCAACTCCTCCTGTTCGATATACTAAGGAGCAAATCGAACAACGACGATTGGAAGCGAGGAAAAAACTTCTGTTCAAATCGAAGAATAGATCCATGTGATTTTTTGCTTACCTTAATGTTCTAATAATTTCGCGTTTATTATTTTGATAGATTTTCTACTTTTTTTATACGATAGTTTTTTTAATTTTTTTTTCTACTGTGTCTCCCGTATATAATTTTCGTAATTTCGCAGTATTGTTAGATTTCGTATTTTTTATTTATTTATTTATTACTTATGTCTATAAATTTCTTCTATACTGTTTGTCTGTTGTAAAATTGTTTTCATTAGAGCCATTTTAAAATTTCTTTTTGTTTGATGGTGAAAGAGTATCATATTCCAGCTGTTGCTAGCGATGAAAAAAAGTGACTATTTTATTTGAAGGCGACGTTACTGTCTGGTTTTTAAAACGCATGATTACTTGTTGCATTCGAGTAGCTCACTCAACTATACGTTCACATGAAGAATCTAACAATTGAGTTACCACTGATGAAAGAAGAGTTTTAGTAAAAATAAAACTGTTGTGGATCGTCTAAAACACGATACCGTAATGTAATTCAAAATCCGATGTTGATTATATTACCTACTCGATTAGAACGAATTTTTTTCGCGCTTGGTTAACAGAACCCAAGTACGCATTTTCTATACCTCGTAGACGATAGGTACCTACTCGTCCCGTTCGAAAAGAAACGAAGAGATAATTCGGGGAGAGAAATAGAAGAAACTCGAATACCCTTCGTTCGTGAAAAACGCGAAAACGTTTGTATTTCGTAGGAGACTATACGTCGCGAACTACGCGTTGTACTTGCGTTTCTCGCGTTTCTCGTCTGCCTCTTTTTTCAACAAGAAAAAAAGTGATCGATGAATGCGCGGCTCTTTATAGTGACGTCACGTATCCACGAAGGTAGAAGGAACGCGCGATGCGAGATATCGCACGCTTTTTCGTCGAAAGCGTTAACGTTTTCGCGTTGTACACGATGTTGTGAACTTTTCAGTTAGTTCAGTTTCGAGTGAGTAATCGTCATGAAGAGATGCCGTGGCCTCAAATTCAACGGCTTATGGCTGCAGCTGATTTACATCGCTGTAGCCATAATTTTTATTCGAAAGTGCAACGCGGACGTTTTTACTAATTCGTTTCTAGTCCGTTTGCACGGAAGTCCGGGCAAGCATTTAGCCGATCATGTGGCAAAACGAAACGGTTTCGATAATCGCGGACCTGTAAGTACAGCCATGCTTCATTGATAATACGCGTTAACAAACACACTTTGGAAATGATTCGTTTATATTTCTGCGCTTACTATGCATAATTTTGAATCACTACGCTATGATAAAATTGACAGATTGCTGTTCGTCAGATGTATCAGGGACGCCCCCTGTGGATAGAAAAATATTTCAGTCTCTTATGATATAATCATTCGAACGAATGCCAAACGAATGAAGTCGTTTTGTGAACAGATTTTAGGGGTCTCAGTATGATTCGACGTGGGGAGTATAAATGAAGAATACGTGAAACGCGGAAATTGTTGCGGATAATACAGCAGGTGTAACTCAGTCAGGATTCTTGTAGATTGATACCGTCTGCTTTTCATTCGTTAGTACGTAGGTAGCATCGTCGTACAATGGCATTACTTCGAAAAGTCTTCTCTGGATGCTTTCTTCAAAAAGAGAAGGAATCCTTCAGAATTGCGTCCTGAGATCTTAGTTCTGCGCTTCCGGATCGGAATCCATTTACCATCAGAAGTATGTCCGTCTGATTTTACGATACCGTCAGTGAGTAGAGGTTCTTCGTATCAATGATAACGAGGTCAAATCTCTGGAAAATATGCTCGAGTAACAGCTTGTGAAAATGCCTAACGAATTGCTCGTTAGAGTTGAATTTTGAATCCTAAGTTGACTAGAGCGATATATCTAGAAAATCATTTAAGAATCTGAAAAATCATTGCTACTATACCTATTTTCTTGTGATAACGTTAGATCCACTACTCCCAATTCTTTTCCCTATACAGAACAATTTGATGTGTTTCATTTTTATTGTTGAAGTTCTCATAATGTACTTACCTGATGAGAAAATATTCGCGCAATACTATAATTAATGTTGATATGTCCACTTCATCTATCCGGATTGTGTTACTCTCCTTCTGATAGGAGAAACTCTCTATCCTTTAATTGATCAATGTTTTCACTTTCATCAAAAGGGTGGAATAATTTTGTTACTCGATTTTCGTCTTGTGATTGAATAGGTATCGCTAATTTTTCATATTGGGAGTACGTGTAATTGATTTGTGGTTTGACTTTATATCAATTCCAGAACAATCTCACCGATGATCATACATTTTTGGAACTGTGAAGGTACAGAAAGAATGTATGAACGGTAGGCTATGTGCGAGCGAAATTCGAAAGTGGCGTCGTTTTCCATTTTCCGCCTCCATATTGTTCATCTAAAATAAAAATGTAATCTGGAAAACAGATCGTGGTTTAAAGGGTCGACTGGATCCTTGTTCGTTGTTGAATGAAGCTTTTCATAAACATTCGTAAATATAATCACGTTCGTTTGCCAGCCCGTTGTTGATTGGACAATACGTTTCTTATCTGGTTCTCAAGTTACTGAGGAGTTTCGAGGTATTTTTGTGAATAGAGAAGATGAGAAAATGTAGATACGGACGAGGAAGAGAAAGGAAAAAATTATCTCGGTTGGTATTTATGCCTGTACACAACAGTAAATATATTAGGTTTTGTTCTTACTAAAACAATTCAAAATTTGGTACCTATTGTAGGATTCCTGCTCGCCTCCTCCTCCTTCTATACGCAGTATTTTCATTCATTTTGCGAATTATCACTTAAAAAAGGTTACCAAATTGTTCTTGCTATAATTATAATAAGGTGAAATAAGTATAAAATTTGAATTCTAGAAAGTTCTATCGAGGTGTTTTCTACATTTTTTTTTTTTTTTTTTTTACAAGCCATACAACTTCAGCTCGCATTAATTTATCTGTAAAATGTTATAATTGCGATGACTTGATTGTTATATGCGTATTATGTATGGTTTATCGTTATAGACTAGTTGGAAGTAATATGTGGAGCTAGTTGAGGGAGTTGAAGACGGTTCCAGCATTTTTGCATATAGTGCAGAGCGTACAGATAAGGCATCGTTGTAAGTAGAACGTTGGTTAAGGAGGACTGGACATACGAAGAGTTTGAGCTGTAAGATTGCTTGAATGGCAGTAGCTCCAGATGGAGGAGATGAGAGTGGGTGAGCCGGCTATGACAAATCCGAAGATGGTGAGAAAAACTTCTTCGTGGCGGGAGTTACAATTTGCAGAGAACCAAGGGATGAGGAGGATTTTGATTTATCTTAGTCCAGAGGTCGTACCAAAAAGTTGGAGCTGTAAAACGCTGGGAGTTGGGTCGGTAATTTTCAGTAGGAGGGTGGAGTTCTTGTGACCTGCAATCCAGATTAAGGTGACTGTTGACTTGATCGAGGTTAGCAAAGGGAGTATGAAGTGAATGAGTGTTGTGTAGATACGAGGGAAGAAAGTGAGTCAGATAGTACGATACAGTGGAGTCTAGGAGGACGCTTAAAGAGATCTGAATGACAGGAGTAAATAGCGCTCAACTCGGCAGTAGAAACAGAGGCTGAGTTCCTTAGACGATGAGCTGTAATTTTGTCCTGACTGGAATGTGTGTAACCTGTTTCATTTTGTTTTTAGAACCATTGGTATAATATGCTATGCGGTTGAGGAATTCTGCGATAGTTTCTGTGATTAGTTTACGGTTGACGGTGTTATTTGTCAGATCCAGTCTGATAGTCGAAAGAGTGAATAGCCACGGAGGAATGGATGATATAATGGGGAGAAGAGGATTGAATTTGGGAACGGAGTCAAGATGACGTCTTAGAGAATTAAGTAAGACATTTTTAGGGGAAGAGAATGCAGTGTGAGGAGGGAGTTCCGGAAATTGGGCTGAGGACACGTGGAAGTTGGCAGTTGACATTAGTATACAAAAATAATTGGCAGGGACGGGGGTCAGCTGAGATCAGGACTATTCTGACAGCTGTTGATTGAACAGTCAGTGTTCAGTAATTGAAGAGTACACTAGTTGTATTGAAGGAGATTTTGTTTAGTTGGAGAAGTGATTTTCGGTTACATCCTAGACAAGGTAAGGGTTAGATATTTTAGAATATTGGTGGCGTTTAGGCATTTGGCTTTAAACGATTTTATGTGAGAAATCCATGAAAGATTGCGATTTACGGTAAGCCCCAAGAGTTTACAAGGCTTAAAAATTTTGATTGAAAAACTTTGAAGGAGTAGAGAGGATAAAGGAGTTTGGCTGGAAGACGACGAGACCAGTTTTGCTGAAGAAGAAGCTAAAATATGTAGTTATCTACAGTATTTTCGTAATCGTCACATTGTGAAAAAGTGCAAAAATTTCTTTTGCTAACCACTGAAAACAATATAGATTCTTTCTATGTCGAAATTCGAAAATTTTGTCGTTACATTATTTTCAATTTCGTCTGTTTGGCTTCAAATATGACTAGTCACTTAGAAAGATGAGATTCCGAGCTCCAAAATTGCGTGAAAATTTTTAAGATATTCAATTTTCCAACCTAGATTGAGCCTTTGTGCTGAGAATAGTTGTAAAAAAGATTTTGAGGTGTCTGAAACTTCTTTTGGTGGATACTTTCGCTGACTGGAGAGAGATCCATCTGAGGAAGGAGAGGGAAGGAAAATAAAGTTCGAAGTTAAAAGTTCACAAAACGAGAAGAAAAGTTGGACCAAGTTTTTTTTTTTCCTCCTAAAATATTCGAAATTTCTCAACGCCTCTGACAAAATGAAAGAAGAATGTTACGATGTCTGTGTCATTGTCTATAATAATTAGGTATTATTTTTTTTAATGGGCATATTTCTTGATTGCTACAGCCCGGGAGCCCAAAGACTAGTTTTTAGATTTTTTTACAGATATTTTAAAGTATTCAACTTACTTCTTCTACATTGCAAAGGTAGTTGAGTATTGCTATCAAATTAAAATACAAACTCGCAACTTTCCTTAAGAGAATTTCTATACCACTCTGTATAAAATGGGTCTGCCGCTGTCAAGAAAAGGATTACATACCTCAAACAGAATCGATTGAATGCTATAGTAGGTATACACATTTTCCGTAGGAATATTGAGATCCATTATACACGCCTGTGCGAATCAAATACTTTTGTGACGAGTAAAGGGAACGTTAAATCCGACACCGTTGAAGTCGATTGCACTCTAAAAACCACATCAGAGGCTTTTCGAAAACTATTTTCTCGCCAACATTGTGAATTTTCCGCTTTCATCATTGCCGCACCTTCTCCTTCCGTGTTATACTCACCAATTCATTAACCTTATTGAAATATAGTCTGTCGGTAGGTGCGCATTTTATTTGTACAGCTCATCTCGAGTCTTTCTCTTCGTATTGCATTTCTGTCTTAATATCCCTGAAGCCGTATAATATAGCTTTTCACTATCCAAATATTTTTTCCGATAAAGGAGTGAAATTCTTGGCTCACCTTTTTATAGCTCTGTCAAGACTGATTGATAGCAATCTGTTTTCGAAAGACAAGAGATTTTACTGTTTAGCGTACATCTAGTAAGCTTGGGAAATTTTTTTTCCACTCCGAATGAGAGTCACACAGTTTTGACTTAGAAATAACGTGGCATAGTGAAGGTCCTCTACGAGTAAAGCAAATTTAGAGATGGTTTATCATCGGTCAATTAGACTGAGGATTAAATCATCTTAATATGAGTTATAGTTCAGCCGTGAGTTGAGAAAGGGCTGTCTGGCACATTGACAATCTTTTCGACTATTAATCCTTCTTATTTTCTTTACCTTCTGACTATCGAATTCCGTATCTGTCTACAAACTTCAACATTTTTCATCTTTCTTTCGTGTATGTTGTGGAAATTCCTAAGAAAAATCCTCGTTGGTCGCCGAATTTTCTTCTCTAAGCGCGAAAATTCAATTTCAATCTCTCTAGACGCGAGACACCTATCGATCTCTTTAATTGGCTAAGCATTTCAAATTTCTAGAGATAAATAGTCTCGAAGATGATAAAATTTTTCGTTGTGCGACGCATAAACTTTAATTTCAATAAATTATTCCGCTTGCTTCGAGCAGATTGTATTTAAAGAACAGAAATGTGTTTCACTAGTTTCTCGCTTAACAGTCTTCAAAAAAAGAACAGAGTGTGAAAAAATAACAATTTAATTTAATTTTATTGAAATTGCTTTCGCTTAAGTGAAAATGTTCGCCTAAAGCGGAATGAAAATTTTTGATTAGTTTTTTCTTTACCTCAACTTGAAAAAGCACACAAAGGAGAGGAAAAAATATTCCGTTGTTAGAATAATATCAGCTTTCGTTGTATGATCTTAGGTACGTTTTAACCTACAAAATAATTACCAGACAAAAAGGCAAAAGTTATATTAAGTCGCGAGGAAACGAAATTGAATTTTTTTACGGGATATACCCTACATGAAACTGAGCGTTTGAGAAAAATTAAGGAGTTTTAAATGAGAAATTATTGCCTTGAGAATTTATCCTTTCCATTGTGACTTAGCATATAGAAATAGATGAAGAAAAAAAATAAATTAATGAATAAAGATAGGATTGATCGATAATTTCAATTTTAAAATTTGTAAAACGGAAAGTTTAGCTATTATTTGAAAGCTAATTTTATTCATCACCAGTTTCCAAGATCAGACGTATCCAAAACGGACAAGAGTGATTTTAGTTCACTGGCTTAGTACAAATTAATAGTGAAGTCAACCTTACGTTGTGTATATAGTAGTTTGAAACTATATGAGCCACGGCGCCGCACGGTCGAAACTCCATAGGAGCCCCATAATTGCGGGCTGTCCAACTAGAAGAAGTTGATGCACATGTGCCTGAAATATTTCTTTCGGTTAACAATTTATATGGATTCCAATATGTCACCGTAAAACAACGTGTTAAGGCATTATCGAGAGTCTTCCTTCGATTTTCTATGGATACCACTCTATATTTTTTCTTTTAATTCATATAACAATGGGAAATATAGGCGCCATTTCCCCAACCCCCCAGGACGGAATTTTGAGTCGCGACTAGTGTCATAATTTTGTTCAATTTTGTTCACATACCGTTTTTCCGCTGTATAAATTTCAAATTTGGAGGGTCTGGGGAAATGCAGGCCCCCATCTTCGAATTTTGGGTTCAAATCCATGTGATAATTTTGTTCACATTTTGTTCAATTTCGTTCAACAAATTTTAAATTTTGTTCACTCGTCGTTTCCCCGCTACAACCATTTCAAATTTGGGGGGGAGGGAAGCTGGGGAAATGCAGCCCCCCATCTTCGAATTTTGCGTTAAAATCCATGTGATAATTTTGTTTACATTTCGTCTCTGTATTTTTTCATTATAAATTTTACACGAACATACAACAAAATTACTTTCTTTCCTAGAGCAAAGTAATGCTTTATCGTCGGTCCAAATGTTTTCATCGTACCAGTCAAAATTTCAAAAGGGACTTAGTCCGACCTTAAAAACTTTGCAGCTCTTTATTTCCATAATATTGTTGCATGTTAGCGCTATTTTCTCAACGGGTGTTCCCCTGAAAACCATTCCGTATGCAACTTATCCATTTCCAAACTTATACATGTTGTAGCCACCGAGCGTGCGCTGCTGTTTCCTTTTTTTGCTCGTGAAAGTTGCCAAAAATGGACAGAGTCCGTTTTGGAACGCCACGCTTCGATTGTTTTAACCGCAAATTTCAAAAAAAAAAAAAAAAAAAAATGCTCAGAAAGTTTTTAGGCATTTGGAGAGCGGTTGATAACATCCAAAAAAAAGAAAAATCGAAAAGAAATATTTCGATGTATTTTCCATCGAATTAAGTAAAATTTTGAGGCCCTGGAAATCGAAACCCTAAATTGTAATTTTTTTTTTTTTTTTGAAAAAATTCTGGTTAATTCGTTAGTGAAATTTAGCAGAGAACGCGGGAAAAATTTTGGAAAAATTCTGCGGACCCTTTGAGAAAACCTAGGGGATTTTTTGGACTTCACAATATAAGATGAAAGATGGACTTTTGTTTTTCAGAAAAAAAAAAACGTTTTCTGGCGGTATCAAACAAATAAAGATCATGTTTCATGTTATTCATACATTTGGAATTAAGGTGTCTTATAGTTGCATTTCTGTAGAGTTGAATCAGGATTTGATGAAGTTGAAAAAACACCCGGTTATGTTTTTACAAAAACTTTACCCACAAGCAGTCTCTCACTTCACCTCCTTCCAAAATAGATTCTTCAACTCATCCATATTCTCAGCCATTTGGAAACTAGCGATAATAAACCCCATTCTCAAACCAAACAAAGACCCAACCCTTCCGATTTCCTACACCGACCAAATACGCTCGCAAAAGTTTTAGAAAAAATTCTTTACGAACGACTAATCTGGATTTTAGAATCCAACAACTCGGTGAATAAAATCTCCTCATTGTGTCCTGGGAAATATTGAGGATACGTCAAAATTTGGGCCCGTTTTTTGAAAATAGTTTCGTTCTCCAAGTGTTCTGATATTGAGGACGCTTGAAAGATAAAATGAGGACGCAAATCATAAGTTCCATAAATCTTCTTCATATCCTCATTTCATCCTCAATGTTGAGGATACTATGAGGGTGTAATGAGGAAACATATTGAATACTGCGTTTCCTCACTATACCCGTAGAATGTACTCCCTATTGAGGATATTATGAGGACGTAAAGGGGATGACTTTGATATTCTCTTTGTATTCTCATTGCATCGTAAAAGTATGAAGATGTAATAAGGGGACAAATATTCTTTCCAATCTTTTCCCGCTGTCATTTCAACTTCTCCCTGACAGTCACCCACTTCTTCGCATGCCCATCCTTAGCTTCTCTCCACCATACCCCCATCGAAACAACTCCCCCCATCCATCTAAAACATCATCACTTATCTAAAAGCAGAAAATTACAGCCAACGCATCTAAAGTTGATCCACCATCAAGCTTAGAACTCAAGTGCAGTTAAGAACTTGTATAATGAAATTAAAAAAAACCGAGAGTTATGATAGGGCAGGATAATGCAAGAAACAAAAAATAGGGTAATTTGAAAGGAGCAAATTATGAACAAATGTAGAGAAAGGAGTTGTGCTTGATTCCTAAAGTGGGTCTCGTCATGGTGACACTCACTCCATCGCCTCAAATTTTGAGGTACCGATGTCAGGTTTTACGTCGTATTATGTTTCTGTTAATGGAAGGTATTTGCATCAAGATACTGGACCGAAAATACTCTTGCCCTTCGTGGAGAGGTCATTTTCTCTTTCGTCTTTCATTTACTTCACTCATCACCAATTTAAGATCTGATTACTACAATGTAAACACTCTGTCAAGTACACTACAGTCGTCTCGAAGGTCGCACCCTCGAGTGTGCTGCTTATACAAATTCAGGACAAAAAATCCCTCTTTCGAGCTTTACAACATCTCTAAAGATACTTTTAGTGCGTACAAATATACCATTGCTCTTTCGCATTCACTTCGAAAAATTTCCCCAAACTTTCTCTTGCAACGTGAGAGCGAACCGAATGTAAAATGATATTATGCGTAAACTTTGTGTTACAAATTAAGTTACCCGCGTGGAACTTTTCATTGTGATCTGAATATTTACGTAAGTTAACTCTTTTTCTTCGTTCCACGTGAAAGAGAAATTTGATTTTCGCAGTGACTCTTCTTTGGCTTGATAATACGCGTTATCGATTTCCTCATACTTTAAAAAAATTTTTCAACACCCACAAATTTTTTCCCTATGGCTTATCCTCACGTACCACTCGTTCAAAATGATGGCGTAAATAAAAATGACGAACAACATGTGCTTAAAATGTTGTCAAATTTGCCTACCCACCCTCGTTCATCGAAATTTCAGTGATAATATATTAAACTGTATATAAAGTTCTGGAGGAAGAATCGATGATTCAAAGTTTCTCATTATTTATACGAACAAACCGTATACTCTAATTAATTCTATCGCTTTATTTACCTTACCTTGATTTATATCTTTAGCACGTATTTTATGAGCTTGTAAGCTTATTTTTTGGAAATTTTAAATACCGCGATAAAGTATCAAACTACCATTCTTTTACACTGTTTACGTCATCCCTTACTACTGTTATGTTTGGTCAACAAACGATGTTGTGAAGAAAAATTTTAACGTTGATTCGATTACTATGTATCGTCGTAAAAAAAGAGGTTTACACGCAAAGACCTGAAAAAAATAGATAATATCGCGAAATATTTGTGAAGTTTTATGATGTTTTTTTATTGTTATTTTCTTTTTCAACTTAATGAACTTGTAAACTCGAAGTTCAGCGTCCCATACGATAGCTAGTTTTCAACGCGTCCAAGGACTGCTATAACAATGACGATAGAGGTGTTTAATGAGGAAATTTTCTCGCACTAAAATTGGAAACTTCTTTCAGTGACGGAACAAGGCGGTTATTACGAATAAAAGACTATTGTATTCGCCAGTAAAGCTTTGAGTAGCACAATAACTATGTACTACCGTGCTTTTTTCTTATCATTTTTGTGAATGCGAAAGATACCAGAAAAATGTTTTGAGCTTTCGAAAAGAAAATTCTTTCTGTTTCTTTCATCGCCTCGCCATCGAAAACGTTGAATGAGAGGAATGGTTGTTATTAGAAGTATCTAGGAGAGAATGGAGTCAAGAAAGAGAGTCAGTGAGGAGGAGGAGTTTGTTGTTCGGTGGAAGTTGTGCGATGTGAGAGAGGCAGGAGAAGATACCATTAATTGTGTTGTGAAGGTGGAGGCAATGGTGTGAATTCGGTGGGAAGTGAGGTGTCCATCTATCGAGTGCATAGTCAATTTTTGGATCCGTCGGTAAGACAGATTTTGTAATCTGGATATTCCTGTATTAGTTGTTTAATGTTAGAGATGGTACGTGGTAGTGCTGTCTTATCTAGGTAATTGAGTTAGGTCAAGACGAAGGTTTAGAACGGATGGAGTCCAAGGGGGAGGGGGTGGAAGAGGGGTTAGCTTGGAATGATTTATTGAGGGAGATGTTGAATTGGGTTAGGATGTGTTTATTTGAAATGGAAACTGGGAGGGCGTTTCTACTAAAAATTGTTTTGTTTATTGGTAGATCTGGGAATTGGGAAGCGAAGGATAGGAAATTGGATGTTAGCCGCCGCTTCCGCCCCTAAGCTCATTTTAGGGCTTGTGTGGAAAGCACCTAATGCCATTCTGAACGATGAAGTTTGAATCGCGTGAAGTGTAAAGAGAACTGATTTACTAAATTGGTGATTCGTAATCTAGTTTGGAACGAATTATGCTCTTGTACAGTTGTAATAATAATTTTCTAGAACATCCTTTGGAGGGAAGTGAAAGAAATTTCAAAATGGATAGGGAACGAATGCATTTTGCTTTTAGGGTTTTGATATGGAGGGTCCAGGAAAGTTTTTGATCAAAATAGAGCCCGAGAAGTTTAGCTGAATTGCGAGATGGAATTTCAAAATTTAAATTTTTGAGGGGGTAGGAGCTCAAGATTGGCAATTTATTTTTATTTTGCCATTGTATTTTGGATTATGAATTCACCTGTCAGTCATGGAGCAGGATTTCAAACAGGTGGTCGTAATACCAAATAAATTTTTTTCTACTGAACCTCATACGCATAAAATTTTCCCTTCGCATGCTCTAGTTGGATGGTGGTAATTCTGCGAGTCTTTCCTCCCGCACTTAAACAATGCTGCCTCTTCAATCGCCGTCTCGGTATGAATCGGAGATCGAAATGGGAAGGTACGTTGAAGAAAAAAATGATTTTAAACGCAAAATCCTTGGGTACAAAAAAAGAGGAAAGTTTACACAAATGAAAGAGAAGTGCACGCAAAATTACAAAATGCACAGTGCACGTAAAATATTGAGAAAAAAAAACTGCACTGTCATCAAAGCTCAGGGTCCCAGAGACACGTTTTTGGCCGTGGGTAGAACCTGAACAATTTTTAGACGAATGAGCACGCCCAAAGTCTCTCCCTTCCCCCTTCATATATAGCTCAATAGTCGATATTTTTTTTGAATCCCCTCTCGATATGTATGATCCGAAGGTTGAAAGTTTTTGCGTCCGGAACCATATATGGCTGTGTTCGGAAATTCCCTTCGTCCTGGCTCTTCCCTATTTATGTAAAACTCATCAAAACCACTATTTTCTGAACGTTTCCCCCCCTCTCCCCCATGAAACAAATTTTCAGTCGAGAAGTGCTTTCTTTGAAGAGCAATGGTCAAAAACGACCCGTCCTGAAAGTCTGAAGCAGTGAAATGTCCTGGGATAGCGCAGTGGTTGAAAGCTGTGTGTATTCTTCAGGTACAAGCGTACCTTAGCACCATCAGGTTGCCTGAGTGCTTCCCAGGATATTCGACTGTATCTTCGTGAATTTCTTTCATCGAAGGATGACTGGCGACAATATTGAAGAAAAATAGGTCAAGCAAAGTCGATAGAGGATGGGCCCACCTGTAAGAGACTTTTTAGTCGGGTGCACCCGCACGCGTTTGTAATTTTTCATTTTTTCATTTGATCCTCATTTCCCTTTTTGACTCCATCTTATCTACCTTTGTGTCCTCTTTCTGCAAAATATCGGAAGTTTTGAAATTTCTTTCGGCCTTTTTGTTGCTTCTTTTTCCCGCTCGCCTCCATGCGTCTGTATATCTTTTATGCTTTGTTTGTATTAATGTTCAACTTATTTCGTTGGCCGTCTTTCGTTATTTGCCTATTTATATTACTGCGTTCTTTTTATCTTTCTTTCAGTTATCGTTTTCATTACTTTCATATTTTATTTTCTTTTACTTTCTACGTCATTATATCTTTCGAATTTTCAAATCTCTGTTTGCTTTCATCTCTCTTCTTTGCAGTCTCTCTTCCTCTCTCTCTCTCACTCACTCACTCACTTTCCGGCTCTCTCAAACATCATATCGGTATCGGTTTTATTCGCGACGAACATTATTGCTTGTGACAGCTCTGGTGCGGGACTTTTCAAGGCGCCAAGAAAATCCCTCTTTCGTCATCGTCATCTGAAATTGGAATGTAAAAAAGCACTATTCCGATTTTGTCGTCGTTATAAAATATTCGCATACTTTCGTATTGTACAATAGTCAAGTGCCTCTTATTTGTTGGCAACCTGTTAGGCAGCTATGTACATATAGTTTGACTGTGGTTTCTTGCACTAGGGCTGCTTCTGATCCTTCTTTCTTCTATCTTTTCGTTCTTCACTATAGTCAGACTCCTGATCCCAAAAAATCTCTATATCTAATGGTTCACCCTCTTTTCTTTATCGCTTCGAATCAAGAACCTACCCCCCCCCTCCGTGATAGCAGCGGCGTATTTACGGAAAAGGAGAGGGATATGTTCGGGAGAACCCCCCTTCAGTACTGACAAATTTGCTCTGAAGTATATCATGAAATTTTGTTCGAAACCCTTCTCACAAAAATTTTTCTGCACGGACCCTCCCCTGATTGGTGTATTTGAACCATACGGCGATGGTTCAGAACATGTAATCAAAAATATTTGAAATCCGATTCAACGAATTGGTTCTCTTCAGTTTTTCCAAAAAATTGAGTTGACGATGACAAAATGATCGTTACGTGTGCTTGTGCAATTTTTTCATATTTTCATAATCATCATATTGGCAAGAAACCGTGATCACCAAATGGCACCCAATATCAACGCACCTACAGCAGGATCCTATTACAATTAATGAAGAAAGCATAAGTAGGATTTTATAGACCGACTTCTAAGAACACGAGATCGCTAACTTCGATAGTTTGTTGGTTCTGCCACACGTACAAAAATCGCTGCAGTCAATCTTCAGCACTGTAACACAGACTGTTGAGGAGAGTAGGCACTAAAACTCATTTTCCTCCACAAATATTCAGTTTTTCAAAAAAGTGATGAGATGTGAATTTATTCTGCATGAAATTTCCTTTCATATGCATCTAACTTCGAGTGAATCTGTAAAATCCCCCTACCCCCCCCCCCCCCAAAAAAAAAAAAGAAGAATACATTGAGTGCAATTTTGCGCGACATCTGGTGGGATAAACTATCAAAACGATTTCAGGGTATCAAAATTCAACACAGCGTAGATGGCGAGTTGGCGATCTCGTGTTTCAAGGGGTCTGTAGTAGGGGTGCTCGAGAGCAGGTAATTAATGGACAACCATTTTGTTCGTAACTTACTGCGAGTTGACGGCTTCTTTACTGACTTAATTTCTAGTAAACAAAATCTTGACTGCGCAATTAGAGGCTCGGTGTAAATTTTGTTAGATGATATCACGCAGAGCCGCTAGCTACGCCGTCGAGTTTTTGTTTACTAGAAATACAGTCAGTAGAGAAGCCCTCAGCTCACAGTAAGTTACTAACAAAACGGTTGTCAATTTTAACCGCTCTCGAGCTTCCTCAGAATAAGTTGGTGACAATTGGAGCGTGTAATTTTTACCTCTGGAAAAAATAGAGCATAACAAAGAAGAAAGTGTTTAGTCTGAAAATCTGGGCATGTTTTTGTATCCGTTTCCCTGTTTTCATAGACCAGGCAATGAAGACATCAGGCGTAGCTGAAGGCTGTAGAACTTTCTCTTTGTGGTGATTGTTGAGGACACTCTCTTACGTCACCTCTCGCAAATCTTCATTAAGTAGCGTAGAGCTTCGCCCACAGGTAGGCTGAAAGGAGGAAAATTTTGATTTGTATCTAATAATTCGTCTACATTGAAAAAAAAAACTGAAATACAAAATTCATGTTCAGTTTCTCACTAAAAAGATTCTGTAACTTTTTTTGTGAAAGTCCAACATTAGTGAATCGAAAATGATTGAATATTTCTTTCAATTTCCGTTTTTGGCAAGAATGGTTAGCTAGCGGTTAGCTTTTAGCCGAGTGATTTTTGCACAATTTCAGCTAGCCATCAGCTAGCCGATCAGGAAAAATATTAGTAATAGACATAGGCTTATATTAGGTCTAGGCCTTCTATATACTAGCTTTATCTAGGTCGAGGCCTCCTTGAATTTCCAATACCAAATCCCATTTGACTCATATTTCCAAGTCCCACTCCTATCATATTTAGCTTGAGAGTGGAAATTTTTTTTTTTAATTCCCCCTCCTACCGTGTATAGCTCGAGGGTCGAGAAAAATTAACTCTCGAACTATATTATACTAGGCTCATAGTAGGTCTAGGCCTTCTTTATACTAGCTTTATCGAGGTCTAGGCTTCCTTGATTTTTAACAGGGGTAGGCTGGAGTTTGAAATTTTTTAGGCTATGTATTATAGACCTAGTGTGGTATATTAGGCTTAGTATAATGAAGGATAAGGTTTGACATTTTCCAGGCTACTTCTTATAGACCTAGTACAGTATATCAGACCCAGTATGATGTAGGCTAAAGTTTAAAATTTCGTAGGCTAGTTATTATAGGCCTAGTATGGTATATTAGGCTTAGCACAGGCCCAGAAGTATAGTTATTAGGCTCAGTATAATGAAGACTGATGTTCAAATTCCTAGTATAACGAAGGCAAGCTATTTAGGAATGAGAATACACAATAGTGACGCCCATAAAACAGGTTTCTTTCTTTATGATAGGAGGGGGACTTGGAAAAAATTTCGACTCTGGAGCCATATATGATAGGAGAGGGACAGAAAACTTTCGACTCTCGAGCCATATATGACAGGAATTTTTCTAAGTCCCCCTCCTATGACGTATTTCCAGCCTCCCCCCCTCACCTATCATAATAGCTCGAGATTCGAGGAAAATTTAGGTTCTTGAACTATATTACACTTGGCTTATAGTAGGTCTGAACCTTCTTTATACTGGCTTTATCTAGGTCTAGGCTTCCTTGATTTCTCAATACCAAATCGCATATGACTCATAAAACAGGTTCCCTACGTTCCTCGTTTAACTTCGTCAAGGAAGCCTTCGTTTTTATACTAGGTTTATAGTAGATCTGGGCCTCCTTCATACTACGTGTAGACTTGCTTGAATTCTCAATACTAAAACCAATTTGACTCCTAAAACAGGTTCCCTGCGTTCCTCGTTCAACTTCGTGAAGGAAGCCGTCGTTTTTCCTTCATACGCTGTTTCGATTCTTCTTCCTCACTATAAACTCACCCAACTATTTTGAAATGTCATCTTTCCTCCTTCTTCATCTCGTTTAATCAGAATCCTTTTTATCATTTTGAATCTACATCACTGCAAAGGCTTAGCGCACCAAAAATCTTCTGAATGAACCTATAAAGTTAAGAAAGGTAACATTTTCTCGAATCTACCTAAAGTTTTCTCAAAGTTAATTGAGATATACGACATTGACACAGTTTTCGATACAAATCCCCAACGTTTCGGGGCTACGCGTTCCTACGAATCAAGCTGAATTTTTCAATTTCTCGTATGGTAAAAAATATGTGCATTTCGCTTGTCTTAATTTTGAAAAATCGATTCCTCCTCAGTTGGGATGTGTTTCAATTTATCTCGGTCGAGTTTACTCGGCGAACCAGCTATATTCTCGTAATGTACAAAGAGGATAAAACACGATTTCACCTTCACTTGGTTCGATTTTTCCGTTTCAGTGGCGTTCCAAACTCATCGACGAAGAAGAGGCTCTCTTTACGCGGTATAGTCAATTTGAGTTAGTCTCACGCTACCAGACTTGCAGCCTATATACACGCTATGTCCCGCGATTCTTCTCGATTTCTCGCGAATTTCTCGAGTCACAAAAAGAAAAATAAACGAAGTATACCCTTTCTGTACCTTTCGACTCGTAGAATAATGGAGTTGACACAAATTCGAAACGACGCTGAAAACGAATTTTCAATTCCTATATATTTCTGGGAGAACATTCAAACAAAAGAGCCGAATTCCCACAACAACCTTCGCCAAAACGGTATTTTATTCTCACGCGAGAAATGCCTCCACTCTTTTCTCATTATACTCGGTTGCGTTTTGATTTGACATTACGGTTTTTGTTTCGTTCGCTTCGTTCTATCTGAGGTCCGTTTATTTAATGTATACCAACGGAGAGGGAGAAATTCCAATTTCTTTAAAATTTCGTTAGCTTTTGGAATTGTCGTATACAATAAAAATGTTGACAAGGTACGCGGTGACGTAAATGAAAACATGTACAAAGGTGATCTTGGAGCGAGAGCGCCGCGCAAAGAGGGAAAAGAAATTTCTTTCAGAAGTACGTTCTCACAGCTTTCCTAATTGCAGTAGCACACTGTAGTTAATTACGTTCTTTTCATGTGAAGGCAAACATGATATAAGTGCGGAGTACATACCTTGTGACGAAGCTGAAAAGACTTTTTTTTGGTCGTAAAGAAATTCGTACCGTAATCAGACTTACTTGTGAAGGTAAAATTGCTTCTTACATTCGCGGGAGGGAAGAGGGATGCTACTTTAGGTACCCAATCAAAAAAGACCACGTGTGGAGAGACACTCATTCGTTATTCTTTCTTCTCGGTTTTATGAACGGTTCCATGTGTCCGAAACCTTCAATGAGGTAACTTCCTAACTGGGCATAAGAGGGTCATACTGCGTGTGGCTAATCGATACACGTGTATTTTCACCACATACACAATTAAAACTCATTATTCTGTTCTTGAGGGCGATTTGAACACATAAAATCCGAAAACTTGGTCGTAATTATTTGCCACTGTAGTTGCGAGGGTGATGGAGACTTAATACATGTGCCGCTCCATAAAACACTCCGCGTACAATTACCCAAATATTAATCCAACCACATAAACCATCAACAGCAGAAGCTGAAAGTGCCAATGTCAACTCGCGGGTGAAAGTGTTTTCAAAGCGATAAAGAAATTTCGCAGTAACCTTGACAACACAATAATATTATGTTATTTTGTCTGGTGAAATCGAGTAAAAGAGTTGAATACGAAAAATAAATTTCGTAAATCAGACTACAATTCGTGTCACTCATTGCCATGGAAATGACTCAATTTCGACGTCAATGACAACTTAATAGGTATTATGTGAGATGATGGAAAGCTCGTGTCTTTCTTTAGAGGTGGGAATAAGTAAATTGATTGAAAATATCCGTGCGCTACTACTCGCAGATAAAGTTTGGGTAGTCCAGGCAATAAAGTCAGAAACAAAGTCCGACAATGGGAATGACAGAGCCTGCAGAGTTCTTTTCTCATGGTGATTTGCGTCTTTCCTTGAAAATCCTCACTAACCTGTATGGAAATTCGTCCGCAGTGGGCAAAATGACTCGCGTAATGATGAGCCTAGAAAAAAATTTCAATACAGAATCTACGCTCAATTTCCCATGCTAAGAAGGATCAACAACTTTTTTCAAGATAACGCCTCTTAACACTAGAGTGCGTTGAAGTTTTTTACATTTGTAAAGGCTTTTCTTTTCTTAGCTAATTAATCGTCTGGCCTCCTATGGAGGAGGATCCATTCTCGGTTGATGAGTTCGTTGATGGCTAAATAGCCCAATCCTGGAGCGTATTATTCTTCCGCAGACATCGCACGTGCACGTCACCGTTATAGACGTTGGAGCGCCGGTGGTGGCGGGAGCGCGCCTCGGAAGTAGTCTGTTGTTGTTGTTGCAGACCTGTCTCCATAGAGCGCGGTTCTCAGTCCACTCTTTCCATACATCATTGGTTTTCGACAGTTTGAGAGCAGTGTGGCATGTGTCCTTGAAGCGTTTCCGTTGTCCGCCACTAGCGCGGGACCCTGTTGCTAACTCGCCATAAAGCACCTGCTTTGGAAGTTTTTGCGGTTCCATTCTCTGCGTGTGTCCCAGCCAATTCAGAATATTCCGCGTTACCAGGCGTTCAATGGGCTCGCAGTCTGCCCGCTCCAATACTTTTTTATTCGATACAAAATCGGTCCATTTGAACCCCAGAATTCTCCGGAACTGACGTTGGTGAAATCTTTCCAGCATTCTTATGTGTCGCCTGTAGACAGTCCAGCTTTTGCTACCATACAACAGGGTGGGCAGTACCACTGCACGGTATACGGCTATTTTGGTCTTGTTCCTCAGCTCCTTATTACCCAGTACTTTCTGTATGAGTCTGTATATTGCTGAGCAGGCCTTTCGTGTGCGATGATTAATCTCAGTGTCAACAGTGCCGTCTCTGGTAATTAGGCCACCTGAGTAGCTGAATTCGGCGACCTCCTCAATTTCCGTGCCATACAGATCTTTATTCCTCCCGGTGCTGTACCGCTTGTGTGCGTGGTGCTCATGTTCAGTACCAATAACCTGTATCTGTCTGTCAGGCATTCTGTCCTCAGCAAAATAATGATGCGACAAATGCCGAGGATTCCGGGCTCTACAAGTAATTCCGAGGAGCTCATTCTATTTAATAATGTACACAATAATCATAGATTCAGACGTCGTCTTTCTCGCTCTTATCATCGTTGTAATTGTAGCTTCACACTTGTTCAAAACATCCCGGCGCGCTGACTGCAAAGGATGGAGCAGTGGAGATCTGCCCTGCAAGAATCACAAGCTATACTGCAAGAAGTCGCGTCAGCTACATCTATAGCTTTTTTACTGGTTGCGGTACTGCCTTAAAAAGAGTGACAGTCATTACACCATCCTCATCAAGAAAAAAGCTGAGAACACAGGACTTCGAAGGAAGTGTCCATGTATTTCATGATGATTGGTCCAGGGAAAGACTATTGATAAGTCAGGGAGAATGCAAATCCAGACGAAAGAGACATCAATATTTTTCTGAAATGCGTTGCCATGTCGGCAATCAGTGGCAGCTGTCAAGTCTCCTAATAGCAGAAACAGCATATAGTCAGCAGGTATTTTTTGTCTTCCTTCAAGTTCAGATATAGTTGGGATGGAAAATGGATATAAAGTTTACGCTAATGGCTAAAGCTATGAAAGTTTTTGCAATGGCTTCCGCTGACAGCTAATGACTGACAGCC
Organism: Aspidiotus rigidus; assembly: GCA_035079385.1. Classification (NCBI taxonomy): domain Eukaryota; kingdom Metazoa; phylum Arthropoda; class Insecta; order Hemiptera; family Diaspididae; genus Aspidiotus; species Aspidiotus rigidus. The sequence continues at coordinate 2,275,800 of JAVHKY010000035.1, forward strand.
TTTGAACGGCAAGCTAACAGCTGACTAGCAGCTAATCGATTTTTTTTTTCTCATGTATGCCAAATTGTATTAGAATTTTGCGCTAAAAAGACAAATAAAGACTATATTTGAATAGGACCTCTGTACCTGGGACAAACTCGATCTTCCTCTCCTTGAGCTTCAATTCACTGTTGAAACCAGTGGCTGTCAACTCAACTTCCTCGACTTCACCTTCACTCTTCAGGCTTTAGACCACAGTGAACCAAATAACACCGGTCTCACAACTTGACATACTGTATACAAAATTGAATAATAATAATAAAAGTAACCAGCGGAGAAATAAAATTTGAAGTGATATGAGGTATGTCAAAAAAGTTCCCGGACGATTATTTGTACGCGCCAATTGGCAACACTGGCAAGGAAACCTGATTGAATCTTGTTTTGTTGTACCATCAACCATTAGTATTCAAAATTTCACGTTGATTCATAGCATAGTTTGTCATAAATTAATTTTTTGAGAAATGTCCTTGAGGGCCTGTGCCAATTTCAGGCTAATTTTTTGCGTGAAAAAGAGGTTGAGCAATAAATTATCATCAAATTCCTTGTAATATCAGGAAAAGGAAATGCCAGAGGAATATGTTATGTTATGTGCTGTGTTTGGAGAGTCCACTAAGAAGCGTGCAGCGTTGTACAACGTGTTCAGTCATTTTAGAGTGGGGCAAGAGTCGGTAACAGCTGTTGCGTATGCTAGTAAACCGGTTTATGCGTGCGCGCTATCTGTCGTCAACAGTAGTATGAAGCGGAAACTCGCCGGAAATCGTCGAGAGAATGATGTTGTTAGTAGTATCAACGGCAGTCACAAAAGCGTTTGACTATGTAATTGTGATTTTTGATGCATGAGTTCAACCATGAAGATTTTTTGGCATACGTACAACTGTGGTACGGCCTTCAGTATCAAAGGTTTTTTTGCCCAAAACCAAACAACAGTGCTTGACCACCCCCTGTATTTGCTTGATTTGACTTGTAGCGACTTCTTCTTAACTGACCGACTATGAGATGCCATGGGATGGGAGTATTTGGGGTCTACAGAAGGCATCAAGACGGAATCGGCACGGACCCTCAAGGACATTCCTTAAAAAATTAATTTATGACAAACTATGCCATGAATCAACGTGAAATTTTGAATATTGATGGTCGATAGTACAACAAAACAAGATTCAATTAGGTTTCCTCGCCAGTGTTGAAATTGGCGTATACAAATAATCGTCCGGGAACTTTTTTGACATACCTCGCACATGTATGAAACAGGTTCATTATTTATTTGGCTTCTTTTTTCGTGATGCTTTTTTGTGACGATTTTTGCAGGAGTAACCCCAGCCAAAAGACTCTTGGAAAACCGTCACCAAACTGTGAAGGTTTTTTGTGGCAGTTTTCCTTCTTGTTCTACTACAATTTCAAAATATTCCACCCAAACTAGGTTAGATAAGGTTTAAAAATTTTTCAATTCCCTAAAGTAGGTCAAGGGAACATTTCTCACACGCGTCTTCGATGTAAGAAAAGGAGAGTTAGGTTCTAAGAGCCATTTGATTTATGAAAAATGGATCTTGTGGGAGGAAAAGAATAGACTCATAACGGTTTCATTACTTAGGCGTTAGGCGTTCACATCTTTTGTCTTGCAGAATGAACTATTTTTTAATATGGAATAATTTTGTAGCCGTCTTGTTCGCGAGGAGTTTCAAGTTGCCTAGAGCAAAACCTGCGAAGTCTACATACGATAATGTTAGAGTCAAATTATTTAATCGGAATTTGCTTTTCGTTTTTTCTTCTCTTACAAGAGGAAGTGATGAAGAAAAAAAATATTCCGTCATCGTGTTGCAAATTGGAAAAAGAGATATTTTCCCCTCTCTTCGGCGAAATAATGAAGTGAAGCGTATATCCTACACTCGGATATTCATCTTATTAATTGGAGTAAACACTCGCTCGTGATCAGTCTCTTCTGAAACGTTGATCAGCTTGTTAAAACTGTAATACTCGAGAGAACTTACATGTATGAGTAATTGGTGTCAGCTTACCTTTACGACGACAGCGATTACTCTGCGGAGTAGAGAATTATGAGATTTGTCGATTTAGTTTTGTTCGGCAATTTACTTCGTTGTGGATCTCGTGAAATTATTCACCAGTAATATTTCTCGCCAGACATTTCAACGAAGGATGAAAATTAGAACGTGAATTTTTGTGGAAGACGGAAATGAAGCCAGCCAAATTTTATATTTTCGAACTTTAACGTTGAGGAAAATAAAGGAAATTGGAAATATAAAAACGTGGTACGTAGATGTGCTACAAGAGATGTGAAATCTGATATCTCGCCTGGTACGTCATTCGATGATTAATTCTATTTATGGATGAAAAGGTACTTGGTGAACTGCTCTCTCAGCCTCGCCGAAATCTTTCAATGCTCTTTTCTGTTATATTCCCATAAAATCTTAGTTTGATTCATCTTATCTCTTCTAAACTCTACCACTAATTGCTGACTTCGCGGTAATCGAAGTCTAGCTTTAATTAGCCTAAATGCGCGCAAGGTAGAAAGGAGCGGTGTAGCCTTCCTTACAGTCACGCTCCTATTTGTAAGATAAGGGAAACTATATTATTGTGGTTCATATCGGATGAAGAAGGACAGATCGAAATCAATCAATGTATGGATAATTTACTAACGCACAAGAAATTTTAATGTGTTCAAATCGAAGGTCGAGGTCATCAAAAATAAAGAGAAAATGTTCGACTTCCTTCAATCTGCTGGTGCTACATTAATCAACTTCAGTTTAAACCAATACAACAAAAAGATACGCAATGCTATAAGAAACTCTTCCTTTGTTATACAAGGTTAGCGCGATCATCTCTACAAAATGAACTATACCTTACCTAAACTATATGGACAGATCAAAATTCATACCCCCCCCCCCGTGGGACCAGTCGTCAGGTCCCCGTTCAAACTGCCCAAATACCTCACTGATTGGTTTCGCGCAGCAACTGATTTCCAACCGAAATCTGTGGTCAAAAATTCCTTGAATGTCGCCACCAAACTGAAAAATATTGATTTTCCAACGGGGTCTGAAACTCTAAACTTCTATCTTGTTGTTGGTTGAACACCTGGAACCTAGTTTTCATCTCCAAATTCAAGAACCTCACGTTTCTCTGCCTACAACATGACTATGTGTCTTCAGGCATGAAACTTACAAGTTTCCCGATGGACTCCCAATGGGGAGGTCTTCTCTCAGCCTCAGTTGCCGAAGTGTTCATGAATCGTCTGAAAATTGACCTCCTAGAGGGAGCTAGATTTTGGGCCAGATATGTGGACGATGTTATTTGCATATGGTGTGGTCATGACTTTACTTTCTATAATTTACTGCGTACTTTGAATAGCTATCGCCCACCAAGTTTATTTCGGAAACTGGTCTTAAACTCCTGAACTACTTGGACCTCACCACCTCCCTAGTAGAAAAGTCCAACTTACTCCACACTAAGTTCACCATCCATCGAAAAGACTCTTTTATCGGCACTTGGATCCATAATAGATCACTCTATCCAACTATTCACAAGATGGCTGCGGTAAATTTCCATATTCATCGCCTTCTCACTCTTCCTCTTTCAACTTCAGCTCAGGGGGCCGAGATCAGCAACCCCGAAAGTATCGCTAAAATCAATGAGCTCAACATAAACGTTCGGCTTCTCTTATCTCAAATAGCTCCCCCTCTCCCTCTCAGCCAGGCTAATGGCTCCGCCTACCCTTCTTGGGTAAACCTTCATGCAGAAGCCTTAGCTGCCGACCTTACGTCGCCTCGACTACAAAGTAGGATCTTAGCCCCTCCTCACCGTCTCTAATCTAATATCTCTCAAAGATAAGGTGGATGCTGCTGGAGTTTGCCGCATCTCGTGTGGAGAATGCCCAGCAATCTACGCCAGCGTTTGAGTGAACACCGTTTATCTAAAAATGCTGCTGTCTTCAATCACTGTCAGCAGAACGAATACGATCTAAAAAAGCTGTCAATATCGCTGCTCCATCTCTGCAAAAAAAGTAATTTAATGAATCGTATCGAGGAGACCGAAGTAATCGGTGCAAAAATAAAAGCCTGTCCAAACTAGTTAAATGATCTCGACGCTATTTTTGTCAACCCCTTTATTTGATTTTATTACAACTTTACCGGTGACTAATTTTCCTTATTTTGGCTCCGTTTACTCCTGCATTTCGTCTCTCAGTATCTGATGATGACCGCCTCGACGCAACACGGTTGAAACCGGTCATGTTTATTTGTTCGGTTTGAAAATAATTACTTGTCATTTTTCCTCGAATAAATTTCCATTTGGTTAGGTGCCTGTGCCTCTTTAGGTATCTTGCCCATTCTAACGGTTTGGAACTTGATGTCGATGGTATGGTTCGGAAAAAACTTATCTCTAAAGCTTTCGACTCTACCACTTCTTTCCCTCGGAGCATCGCTCCCTCTGGGAGGAAAGTTGGATGGGTTCGTTTACCCTATTCAAGGAAGCTTTCCTCGGAGATCACTCAATCTTCGTCCTGCTTTTTATAACCCAACACAGTTCGTAGCCACTTTTATAGGCTATAGGATCCTGCCCCTATTATTGAGAGATCTGGAGTCTATTTAAGCTTCAATGTTCCGTCTGTCCGGCTTCCTATATAAGGGAGACAAGCTGACAATTTTGTACTAGAGTTCAAGAACATCTTGGCAAAGTCACCTTCCTAAAAAGATCGGCTCTTGCTAAACATCTTTGGATTTCGACCATTTTGATCCCCAACAAGTCGTCTTGCTCCATTGTGAGAATTCCTTCCATCGACGGTTGACCCTCTAGCACATAGAAATTGTTCGTCGTTCCATTAATGAGAATGTTACGCTTTTGAATCGTTTTCCCCCTGAGAACGACCTCATCGAAAAATTCTACTCTCTTCCTTTTTCTCCCAACGACTTTGAATCATCAGAAATTTTCTTGTCACCACTGGCCTTTTAGTTCTAATTTGGTGTTCGTCAGTAAATGACTGTTTAGTCGAAAATATACATGTATGTTCACGATCTTTAGTTTTTAAGATTTTTCTTGACTTCCGATGTTTTACGACCTCGTCGTTTGTTCGATTTTTGTATATTTTCGAATTTTTACGAACTTTACCAATTTTCAATATTTTACGACCCTGTCGTTCCTTCGGTTTGTACAAATTAAAATTTCTTGTGCGATAGGAAATTACGTTGATTGAGAAAAGTGAAACTTCACTGGACGACGAAAGTCTTTTTTGGTAATTAATTTTAGCACACTTTCGTTCGAAACAATTTATATATTCTGGAGACCGACGCGACGTTTCGAACGTTTTACGTTCTTCATCAGGGTCGCAGATCGAAACGTCGGTCTCTAGAATGTATAAATTTTTTCGGACAAAAGTATACAAAAATTTATTTCCAAAAACGTACAGTGATTGATCTCAATCTTTCCTTCTTCACTCGATATGTGCCGCAATGCGGAAATTCACTGCTAAAAATAATCTAAGTCCAAGAAAGGTCGCAATTCTAAGTTCCTTCTCTATCATACATAGCTCGAATGTCGAAATTTTTCCAAGTCCCCCTCCTATCATCATCATCAAGGAAATTTTTTCGAAAATGATGACGTCACAAAAGGCAGACACGGACGTCCTCGCATACGTCACTGTTTTCTGAGGATTCTCTCCGTCCTCGCAACAAAACACCCTTAGTCTGAAAATTTCCTCAAAAATCTTTCTGCCAAAAGAACGCGGATCTTGGAAGATGAATTTCTTCCTAATTACAGCTAGTCATGCTTGTAGTTGATGTTTTCGCTTCTTCAATGGAAGTCGTTCTCTTTGATCAGGAGAAGAGGCAATTCATCTTCGAATCTTGGCTCAGCCACTGGAGTGGTCATTGGCCTCGTAAAATTTGCAGAATACACATGTATGATGGATAAAGTAGATAGCAAGAGAAGGATATTGTGAACGATCTGTGAAAAATTATAACCGGTGGTGATACCAGATTCGAAAGAAATCAAGTCCATTTGCATAATATTCAAAGGCGCTAGCCGGGTAAGGCGGTGAGGGAATGGCCTTGGTCGAAAAATGTTTCAAATGTCCGTCAAAATATTGTCCCCAATGAGAAATTGGACCCGTCCGCTCAACCACATGCCTGCAGAGTCATTTTTAGGCCTAAAATCCAAATGGCTCTTTCTCACGCAATAATGATTGCACAGCAATGTAACGTGAGGACATTTTAGTATATTTAAACGTTCATCGATGGTATTTTTTTCAAAAAAAAATCATTTATATTTTCCTTAGTTTCTAGCAATTACAAAACTTCACAATCGAATATTTAAAGAAATCGGGGGGAGGCATCTGGGGAAAATCATTCGTTTGAAGTGCTATACCCTCTACTACAACATATACATTAGTACCATAGTCCTCGGCGAGGTGGAACATTCCCAAAAAAAAATCAGTATTTGATGAATTTCTGTGATTTTTTCCATGAATAGCGGGCAGAACTATGACTGCTACCGCAATAGACCGCGTAAAATCAATAGTCAATGTTCGAGCTGAAAAATATGAAGTGGGAATGTAGATAGACCAAAAATATATTTTTCAGTATTTCGTTTATCGATTTGGTCAATTCTTATGTAAATATATCCACGGATTAGGTGGGGTGCGATGCGTGCCAACGACTAGAGAATTTTTTTAAAACTCGGCGAAAGTGTTCTCATAAGAATCGACCATACCAGTGAACGAACAGCCTAAAATTACGGTCGTCCAGATGGGTCCAATTTTTTGAGTTTTGAGTTTTCTCATTGGGGACAATATTTTGACGGACATTTGAAACATTTTTCGACAAAGGCCTTTCCCCCCTTACCCGGCTGGAGCCTTTAAATTTTAAACTTTTCAAATATTCGAGTATAAATCGTTTGAATATCAATTCTTATGCTCAGTGCTCATCTGGAAGCACTACACATGTCTCTTCAAAAACAGTTTTGAATAGGGAAACCAAACGAGTGTAACAAATTTTTCTTTTATTCCAAAGTCTAAAAATTCTCAAAAAGGTTCAATTCGAAATGACAAAAGTAAGAAATTTTTGTATAAATATTGAATTAAGGTCAGAAAATTGAAATAAGCGTCCGAAAATGCATTGATAAGTAAAATGAAATAAAACACAAAATAAACAGGAATTTTTTTGGCGGACCCTTATTTCAATGAATTACGAGTATTACCTCTAAATTACTGATTCCTGTTTATTTCATGTTTTATTTTATTTCATTTCATTTCACATATTAATTTATTTCCGTACGCTTACTTCAATTTTCTGACCTTAATTCACTATTTATACAAAAATTTCCTACTTTTATTACTTCGAATTGAACCTTTTTGAGAATTTTTAGACTTCGGAATAGATGAAAAATTTTTTACGTTCTTGTGTTTTCCGTACTCAAAATTGCTTATGATGGACGTACTTTTGAGGAGTCCATCCAACTTCTCTTTAAAAGTACTAGACGTCAATTTTCGTGCAATTACCTTCTTTACTCTTCGAGTGGTATACGTTTAACCTTCGCCCTCTTATTTTTTACTTTTGCGTTCCAATAGTATCGGTGTTTGACTCAGATGTTCTTTTTCCCATTTTCGAGGATAGGTATAGCCTTTATTAGGGAACTTTCTGTAACAAAACAGATGGTTTATTTTGTAGGTGACGTACATAGTTAATGAAGAAATGCCCACGAAATTTTGGGAAATTTGAATTAACTCCGCGTTTCACTGTTATCTTTCTCTCCCCTCTCTTCTGCTCTATTTTGCTCCGTCTCCTTCTCGAAATGAATTCAAATGTCACGTTTAGTAGTTTCGTCCTCTTCACCACCCTTCTCTCACGTTTCCTATCCGCGTGTACTCGGCGCTAGTTAATAATTACAAAACTTCTGAAACTTTTACGAACTTTTGAACGACGACAATGAATCACGGTTTCGTGTTTCTAAAACATAATTTGCCAATATCGTGAAATTCGCATTCGTAGTTCAAAATGGAGAGAATTTTCTACGAGTGCTAGTGGTAAGCCCTACAATTGAAAGAATTTTCTTTCGCAATTCGAGCTGCATTTTTTTAATGGAATGATAATCGAATGAAGGGAAAAAAAAAACTGCCTGGAAGCAGTCTTCTATTAGTATCTGTACGAGTAAAACTGTGAAAAAGTTTCCAAGCTCAGCTTAGTCGACGCTTGTGTGTGCTCGTTCTTAAAAACGTCGAACAAATTTTCATTCCTCTCCGGATTAAAAAAGTTACCTGTAGCTGCGCGCTTTAGTTTCGAAAAGACAAACAGACGACGTGAGCTCTCTGAGAATCTGAAAGGAATTTTAGAAAATTTAAAGAATCGCTTCCAATTCTTCTTTCCGTCAACAAAAGTTGTTTTCGAGTACTTCGAATTGCAAAGTAAACTTTTTACATTTCTCTTTAAAGAGTTGAGAGACGAAAATACAAATGAAAAAAAAAAACTGTTTTCGTTCGTCCGCTCGTAATTTTAAAGTCCTATCTTAGATAAAAGTATATCCGAGTTAGTATAAACTTTTTTCTTTACCTTACTCTATTCTTTATCAAATAAAAGAAACAAATTTTTTTCGTATGCGTACTCGTATTGTAAGTAGTTTCTTCCGGCTTGACATTTTCTCGTATTGAACTTAATTTGTTTTCTATTCTGAAAAAAATGAGGTCAATACTGACTTCAAAGTATAAGAATTTGGTGAGATGACATGGCTACACAATTTTGTTATTTAAATAATTCAATCATCCTTAGCAGTAGTTCACTATGAGGATTTTGGAGATGGAACCAGACCCTTTCCCACAGTTTCGATCCCTTTCATGCGATTCCAATTTATCATTTTATAAATGCCAGTATTTAGAATAGCAGCTCTATTTTCAGTTTTATACTTGTGCTTTCCAAGCAATCCCCAATGTCGATAGGATAGTGCATGATACGTATCATATTTATATTTCAAACCTATGCATTCTAGATGCAAATTCTGACTCACTGTAGAGAAGAATTTATAAGCTTTTTCTATATGGCGTGACCTGTCACGTCTAATTTCCTGCCAGTGCTATTTATGCACTGAGACCAAGCCTACTATGAGGGCAATAAATATATTTGAGAATGGGGCAGACTCTTTCCCTCTATCCCCGACTCCGATTTGGATAGTGGGGTACTGGTAGAAGATCGTACTGCTATGATTCGAAGGGATGACGTGCCATCTGAAGGGTAAGATTTCGGGCAGTGCAAGATTCCAAATGACAGTTACCGTACGAAGAGGGGCGCATATTTTCGAAGTAGGGATGGAGTGGATAAATTTGTCGATACCAAATTTGCTGGTGACAAATTCGATCTCTAAAATCGATCAGAATCAATTATTTTAGTCGAAATTTTTTCAAGATCCTCTTTCTGATACATACAGCTCGACAAGTCTCTCTTCTTTTGTGTAGAGCTCGAAAATTGTAATTTCTCTCCCCTTTTTCATACACAACTCGATGGTCGAAATTTGTATCCTTCTAGAGCTGCCCAGAGCAAAACCCTTCTAGAGAAATTTTTTCTTGTACCTAATCAAAATTCTAAACCTAATCTAACCTGAAGCCGAGGTCCTTTAAAATCCTGGGCTCGGGAAAAAGGTGCTCTCCCTCTCAGCGGCCCTGCATCCTTCCGGTATTTGTTGCTTAGGTTAGAATTTTTCGGAGTTCCTGAAGTAGTTCTTAGCCCGCACTCTCTTCGGGATTATATTTCATCCCCTTTTTTCGTATGCCGCTCAGTGGTCAAGATTTTTTCAAGTCCTCCTCGATATTTTTTACTCGAGGACGGAAATTTTTAGGTATTTTGAAGTAAGTCAGAACCTCCGATACTAAGACAATTGTACAAAATTCTTCGGACACCCTCCTATTCCCTCTCTCTTCATATACACAGCTCGAGATCAAAGTTTTTTCAAGTTCCCTTCCTGATATTTATTGCTTGAAGGTCTTAATTTTTCGAAATCCTTGAAGGAGGTCACAGCCTGCACTTTCAATGCAATTTACCGCCTTCCTACGCAACTAGATTGACAACATTATCAAGTGCCTTCTCTTCCCCTTTCCTTCTCATCTCATATTTATAGCTCGAAATTTTTCGAAAAGTAAATTCGGAGAAAGAAAAAAAATACTGTTTGGATTCACCGAGTACACGTGTTGAAAATTGTGCCAACTTTCGTGCATCAAATTTCCAAACTTATACGAGTATCTTCTTAATCACAAGCTCTGGGAATGAATTCGCGAAAAAGACCACGTGCATTAAATAGAACCCTTCCATCTTTGGAATTCGCTATACTCTTTCAAGTTTCTCATTTTTGAGCTTCGAAAGTGAAAGTATACTTTGTGCTAAAGAGTTTCGTTAGAAAAAAAATTGTCAAGACCGTCTCATTTTGTGGTTTATGTCTGCGTGCGGGTCGAATCGATAAACGAAGTTTGGGTTCGCTATCGCTTAATTAGAATGCGACACTTCGCCTCGACTGAAGAATGAAGTGCGGCTGAATGAGGCGTGCTAAATTTCGCGGATACTTGTGTAGTCTGCATAGTTATTTATCGAATTCGACGTCGGATGAAAAAAAGAATTCAAACGGTCTGAAAATCGTATTACAATAATTTATAAAGATGGAGAATGAAGGTACACGAATTCTTTCTGAAAATACGCAGTAACTGGAAAATTTAACTTGTTGGGCTGATCATATGGATTCGATAACTGGCCGGAGAGAAAATGGATACAGTTTGTGAAGGGGAAAGTGTCCTCGAGGGGCTCGTTTACGCTACTTGTTCACTGTCTATTTCATTAAATTACTTTAGGATCAGAACCGTGAAAATTACTTTTTTTTTCGAGAAAAACTCGTGTTAAAAAAAAGGAACGATCGTCCGCGTGTTCACCATATTTTCGAAAGGCTGTAAGCTTTTGTAATATGGCAAAATCGATAATCTGAATTCGATTCGCGAAATTTTTCAGGTGAGAAGCGGGGTGTCAATTTATTATTTTCTAATAATGAAATAAAAAATAACATTTTGATTATTAGAATTTTAAGAAATCATTAAAAGGATTTTTATAATTTAATCTGTTTTACAATTCAAAAAAAAAAAAAAAAAAAATCAATATATTTTTAAGTAAGAAATTTTATTCAATTAGAATATTTAAATTATATTTTTTTAATATCATTAATAAATATTTTAATTATTTTATTATCTTCAAGTATTACATAGGTATTAAATAAATTAAATGAGATACAAATTTATTTAGTTTCAATTTTTTTAATTTTTTAATAAGCTTTTTTATATTAATTGTAATTAGAAAAATAAATACAATAATGATTGATTTCATTGTTATAAATAAACCTAATAATTTTCTATTAATTAAACATAAAATTTAATGTTCTTTAAATGAAATTATTGGATTTATAACAATAAAATCAATTATTACATTATTTTTTTTACCAAATTTTGATGAATCAAAAATTTTCAACAAAAAATAATTATAGAGCATAGAAACGGTATGATCTAAAGCTAGATTAATGAGGACAGATTGAAGTATGAATACGGTCTTTCAATGACGCCATTAGAGGTAGGATTTTAAATAAGGTGACCAAAGAAAGAATATTGATGCTGCGTTTGTTTTCATTTTTTTTTTTCTGCGTAATTTTGCTCTTCATAAATACATGGGCTCGAGCTTGATATCGCGAAGAAAATTCATAGGATGTGTTTACAATAATTAGAAGGTTATGGATCGACTACAGCATTAGTCTTCAATCTTCAAACCCTCGTCGAGCATCGCGACTCCTCCAACAAACTTTATATAAAATATCTACTCTGGCTTCAGACCGTGGTTTTCGCTTCCCCTCGGGCAAAACAAGTCTCGTCATCTTCCGCAAAAAGCGCGGACTAAAAATTTATCTACTTTCTCTATTCCTTCAAGGATTTTCAATCAAAATTCTGAATCCTCATAAATTCTTGGGGCCTACTTTTAACCACAATCTTTCTAAGATGTCTGACATAAAATCGCTCAAAGTGAAATGGCTGACCATCACCAATATCCTCAAATATCTACGAATATCTCAGTCTCGTCTGGGATGCCCCCGAAAACTACTTCTCCTTTTGTATAGAAGTCTCATCCGCTCCCAACAGGACTACGGCTCACCGATCTAATCTCAGTCTAACTTTCCTCTCTTCAATTACTAAACACGTGTTCATATAAACAGCTCTCAGAATGGCCCTAGGGGCATTCCGTACAGCCCAATCTCCTCTCCATTTTTGCACGCTAATATCAACTGCAACTTTCTCGCATTCTCAGCTCAATTTCTGGAAGTCCCTAACCACGCTGCTTTCTCTTCCCCCAAATTTTCTTAAACCTCATCTTGATTCTCTCCCTGAACTCACCGTTCTTCTTCCTATGAAATCATCCCTTCCTCCGACCATCACATCAAATAACACCGCCTACCGTAAACTAACCACCGAATTTATCGCAGAATTCCCCGATCATACTGTGTATGTTATCGTCATGGCTCTAAAACAAAAAATGGAACAGGCTATGCGTACTCCATCGAGGATGAAAATAACGGCCTATTGTTTAAGGAACTCTGCTACCGTTTTTACTGCTGAACTAAGCGCTATTCGCTTTTGTCTTTCAACTCTTACTCAGCGTCCTCCCGAACTCGACTATATCCTACTATCTAACTCACTTTCCTCTCTCATATCTTTACAAGATTCTTATTCTAATAACCCCATAACTTGACGCATTTACGTCATTTTTCATACGCTAACCTCTATCAGATCATCAGTCATCTTCATCAGAATTCCAGGAAACATCGGTCACTCTTAACATGAAAACGTTGAGAACTCCACCCTCTTACCGAAAATTACTGATCCACCTCATTCACCAGTATACAACCTTCAAAAATACTACCGTTCCAAAATCTTAGCTTCTTAGCATAACCTTTAGGAAGAACGGTATCACAACAAACTAGGATCAATCAAAAGCCTTCCTAATCTTTGGTCCTCTTTAGATAGAAACTTTTGCCGCAAAGAAGTTACCCTCCTTCGGCTTGGGATTAGTCATACCCGACTCACTCACTCCCGTCTCCTCCTGGGTATTCACGCCCTACGTCATATAACCACTGCCATTCAGATAATCTAACAACTCAACATCTCTTCTCATGCCCCATCCTCAAAAACCAGCGTCCCTCATCTATAACCTCCTCACTATCCAACAACTCCGAAATCATCTCCAATTCCCTCAATTACCTTCGCTCTACCTATTTTTTTCAATTTCTCTGGTTATAAAACAAATTTATGTAGTAATATTCAGTATAATTTATTATTATACAATCAAATTAACGCTAGCTGATGACCCGTTTTGAGTAGTAGCATAGCAAAAAAACTTCCTACATGTACAGTTATGGGCTCGGAGGAGGCAGACGGGGACGATCAGGATTGATATGAATTACAAGAGATGTCGTAGTAGAAATAGATGGATTGAGCTAATAATTTTCTCATGGATTGTTTGAGAAGTTCTAGGGGTTCACATATTTTCCTCTTAAGTTTCTGATATGGGAGGGCGGGTCCAGAAGGTTTTGGAGCCAAAGATGAGACCAAGGAACTTGACAGAGGAATGGATGCTAATTGTGAAGTTCGGTAGACATCGGAGAAGGAAGACGGAACACCACCACGGGGGTTATCTTGTTGAAAAATGGATATTCACTGCGAAGGGTGCCCCCTCTACATTTGTCGTGCGGCCATTCCTAGAAAGTGGATGGATAGGGGACGTTTTATTCTCCAGATGAAAATGAGTGAAAAAAGTGAACAATATTTTATTTTCAATTGTAATAAGGTTTGCCCTTTGTGTACTGTTTTGGTCTTCAACCTCAACACTGCACTGCTTCTAATCGCCGCGCCTTGCGGATGACCATTTTAAAATTTTGTCAAGGGTTACTTCGAGTAGTCTTGCTGCTCGTTGGGGGTTCGAGGTCACGAGGAGGATACTGAAGTTATCCGCAAAGAGACGTTTGGTAAGCAGAAAGCTGAAATCCCATTTCTTCAAGTTATTTGCCTACACTTATGAAATTCTTATAAATTCTTAAACTTTGTTGAGAATACATCGAATACGTCTTATCGAATCATCCACATTAGCGAAGTCGAGTAAATGATAAGAAATCATAACATTACTTGGAAACATTTCAGAGAAAAATCAAAGAACAGTTTACTGACTAATTCTTTTCTTTTTTTTTTTTTGTTACAAAAGTTGCGATTAAAATGAAGTCTTATTCTCAATACACACGTAATGTGTTAATATGCATTAAGTACTTATGTCAATATGCAAAGGTAAAAATAGCCTGCCATAAAATATTTTAAAATAAGCATTCAATTACGATTAGATAATAGAAGAATGAAAAAAATTACATCTCATTAATTATTATAATACGTTTTCACGGTTGAAGCTATGGAAAAGAGATGAAACCTTCAAGATCAGTATTTGCGTACAATAAGCCGTGATACTTTTTGCCTGGAAAGCAAAAGCTGTCAATATAATCACCTTCTTCAGCAGTTTCATATTCTGTATGAGATATAACTATCTCATTCAGAAGTTCCGATTGTCGCCAAGTTCTATCGCGAGGGTCAATGACTCGAATGTAGTATTTCTGACTATAATCTCTAAATGTATTCAAATCAACAATATTTCCATGAGTTTCAAGTTGATATTTTGTGGAACAAGCAAGCCATAGCTTATCTTCATACGTCAGCATGTACTTCTGTATGCCATATTCCGAATCATTTACATTTGACATAGGTTGGTAAACTGTTTCCCATTTCCCTGTTTTCGGGTCAAGAACGTCGACGTGATCTGAGCTATCTAATGCATAAATTTTTCCATTCAAAGAAGTACCAGCTCCATACCTGTATGCCTTGCCAGTACTAGCGAAGGTCGAAAGTTTTGGAGTACGAGAATCGTATACCAGTACATACTCATGATTAATAAGGTATAGTAGACTATTGTCTGTCACGATGCATGCTTCGGTGAAATCATGTCTCATTATATTCAGACGAAACCATACATCAAGTTTGGAATTATATCGGTGAAGTACTGAATAATTTTCACGCGAGTAATATGCAACTATGGAGGAATTGTAAAAACCACGCATTTCAAATTTTTCAAAATCCTGCACTTCTGGGGGACTAGCTAGTTTTGTACCCGAATCTAATATAGATGAGGTAAAAACGGAAAATGTTAACTTGTGATCATTGGAATAAGCAGCTGAATACAAATGAGTAGGAGAGTCTTCCAACGTAACAATATTCATGGGACCCCTGCAGCGATTTGCTGGACTTGGACTTATTCGGGCAGAACATGACCAATTTGATTGATATCTAGATGTTGAAAAAATATTTAATACTGAATTATTATCATCCGTTGTACAAGTATAAGCTACATATATATGTAGCCGTAATTCTGAGACACTTCCACAGGTGATGGGTGGTGTATTGAGAAAATTATTGCTAATCTGATCATTCGATGGAAGGTGTCCACAGAGGAACTCTTGCAGAGACACGGCATCGACAACACCATCTATTTCACAACTTTTTGTCAAAAATTCCAAGTAATTTGAGGAAATCTTGCTGAAATCCACTATTTGGGACACTTCTGCAAAGTGATTAGCTCGTTCCTTGGGGGAATGCATCACCCATCGAATCAACGAGCTTAATAACAAGTTTTCATTCCGGAATAGCAGTGAATGACTAGAATTGAACAATTTTTCAGACTGCAACTGATAATAATTCAATACTATCGTCAATACATCAAAGGACGTTGTAAGAAATTCTTCGCTCAGGGACAGTGTATTGAACTCTTTGATAATATAATCACATATGGTCTCTATCAGTTGTTTGTAATTTGTAATACAAGAAAGAGCGAGCATTTCAAATATATTTCCAATGAATGACATGTGTCCAGAGATGTAATTAATACAATGATTTGTCAAGAGAGGCATACCCAAGAAGTCGCTAGCAAGAAACAAACTCTTCATGTTGGTGTTGGTCAGTGATGGTTCCTTCTCGGTGTACGCAAACTTCAATATTTCATCAAAATCTTCGATGCTGATGTCATGCAAGGGAGTTGGCCCGTCAGAACATGTTGTATTCACCTTAGTTTGAAATAACCTATCAAAGTATTCTGAAGCTGAAGCAAGTACCATTCGATGACATTGAAAATCTCGTTTTTGTAGGCCTACCTGAACAACCACATCGAAAAATCTACGGTCATCATAAAATTTATTCACTTGTTTCCTCAAATTACACTCGCAAGGCATTTTTGGCGACGGGAATAAAAATTAAAGCAGATAAAGAAAACTAATACTTGTACAACTATACTCAATACTCAATTTCAATTATTCAACAAAGTATACATCACCTTGATGTCACATCAACCGATAACAGAGTAAAAATGCAGTATAGCAGCTTTGAGCAGACATCATTTTCCATATCTGATGAGTATATGCAGACGCCATTTTGTGTGCAAAAAGAATTTTTCCTTATAAGGGCCCATGTTGAATTCGTATTTTTCAATGAAGGACTACCTCGAGAACGGCTCGATAAATTTTTTTGAGATGACCCGCGTTGGATAGGAAATCTTATGGACGATTGACGATCTTCTCTTTGATTTTTCTCTAAAAGCATTATTTTCCTACTTATCAACTAATAAATGAAACTTAGATGAAACGCGTCTCTTTGCCCAAATATATGTACGTTTGCCGCTCATTACATTGGTTTGTGAGCGCTAGGACAAAAAAACGCATTCCATTCATTAATATTGATAACTCGAAAAATAATGCTTTTCAAAGAACAATTGAAGAGAAAATCGTCAATTGCTCATGAAATTTCCAAAAAAATCCATTAAGCCGCGTTCTCGAGTTATACTTCATCGAAAAACGCAAATTGAACTTGGGCTTTTATGGGGAAAATCTTTTTGCACACAAGAGGGCGTTTACAAATACCCATCAGATATAGAGCCTTAGTAACACTTGATCTTGTGCATCAATATTCCAAGATGAAGAATATTAATAAGGGATAAAAAGTTTTTATTTGTAATCTAGAAGTAATTCAACACATGGGAATAACTTTGCATTTCTTATCTATTTTTCATTTTGGTATACTGATGTAGGATCAAATGTTACCAATGCTATTCTTATGGGAATCAAAGTATTTACTAGAGAAACTGAGCGTAATAAGTATTGTTTTCAAATATCGCATGTGACGTCACCAGTGATGAACTCTATTTAAAGCACTATAGAAGAAGAGTATAATATTACGCCATTTTGTTTTCTACAATCTCAAACAAAGCCCAATCGTTCTCTTTGCCGCACGTTACACAAAACGTGAACGTTTGGAGTTTTATTGAAAACAAGATGGCGTATTATTGTACTCCCTTCTATAGTGCTCTATCTTGTCAGCTACATCAGAATTACTCGCGATGCAATCAATATATGATTCAAAGTTCAAAGCGCTCTAGCCGCTCATTTGCTGTCATCTGTTTCATCTCCACTACGCATCGCAGATGAAAACATCAAAACCAACCGGACTGCGTGACTCTTGTAAGTAAGTCATGAGTTTACTGGGTACATCCAATCGCCATTTTATTTTCACCAGCGTCATTGCATTATTACAGCTAATTGGCGATGGCGTCGCGTTGTTCATTTGCAAAGCGCGGCAAAAGGTGAGTCTTTTATATTTTCCGCGCGGCTATTTCTGAAAACTGGATGAAGAAGGACGTTTTAGCCTTTATGGTTTTTGCCTTTAGATTTTTATTCATTCTCCTGGTGATAGAGGAATGAAAATGTGACTACAACTTGTGCTTTATTTCGAAGATTCGCGAGAGGACCCAAAAGAGCAGTGTGCTGCAGCCAGCCAAAAGCCAAATTCAGCCGAATTTCTACTGATAAGACAGAAGCCAAAAGCCCACCTTTGGATGCCAATAGCTGAATTCAGCTAAATTTTTTTGGCTAGCTTTTGGATTTGGTGTTTACAGTGTTTACACATCGCGTCACTTTTAAAAGCGCTGTTTCTTGCTTCCTGAGAAACCTTGTGAAAATGGCCTTAATGGATCGTCCTTTGCTGGCATGTGGCAGTAAAATTTTAACATTATTGATTATTTTATCAAATTCAACTTCAATTTCTTCTTGACTTCTTGTACCTTTAACAGAGATCCAATGATCGTGTCCAATTTTTCCATCACATGGAAAGCCGAAGCCATATTTTTCAAGGTCAGAAGTTTAAGCCGAAAGCCAAAGCTGAATCTTTCAGCTGCAGCACACTGCAAAAGAGTCGCCCTCTACATTCACTGCGGCCATTTGTGGAAGCTGCACCAAAAGGTGATGTTTCAGATAATTTGGTGAATATCAAGAGAGATACAGCGAGTTGAAATAACATACGCTCTTATGTAAATTTTCATGTGATCACCTTCTAGTGCAACACCTCTAGCGCTCCTTGCGGAACGTCCTTTTGCAAATAGAGCTCGCACAAGTGGCACTCTCATTTTTATTCCCTTTTATCAAAGCCTCCTATAGTTAGAAGCCATGAACGTAAAATTGGCAACTGCACAACCGTGGGCCGACTTTTACATTGCTCTTATGGGGAGAAACTCTTTGAGCGTCTGTTTCTTAAGAAAATATTAAGTTTTTGAAAAAATCGAAAAGAACAAAAGTTGTAGCTTGTGAAATTTCCTTTAAATAAGGGTAAACTCGATTTTTTCATGAGAGAGGTGTTTTACATGTAAATGCGTGGGCCGAATGCGGTGTTGCCTTTCTACGTTCATGGCTTCTAACTATTGGGATGTTAACCCAAGTTGCGTAAGTTGGTAACCGTGCTCGAACATGTGGGGGATAATTTTAACGTACCATGCTTCATGATGGGGAATTTACAATTTTCAAGTACGATTTAAATTATTACAATTCGTAATATCAAAAAATTATATCCTATAAATCGTTTGAACACTTCAAGAGAATCGATAACTGAAAGAAGTAATTCTAATGGTGAAGTATTGAGTCATCTACGACTAATTGAAAATCTCGTTTCTTATGGCCGAATACATTGAACGTAAAATCGTCACCCAGAAATTCAAGCGAGTGCGGCGAGAGAGGAAGGCGATTCTAGCGCTACCAAACATAGGTTAACATCCCAATAGGTGGCTTTGCTTTTATCCATCAACACTAACGCGTCTACACTGTTGGCGTGCCTTGTAAGAAGACTTTCCGCTAGGAGCGTTACAATCAGCAAAATTGAAAACGGAAATTTAGGGCATTTTCTCATTTAAATGTTCATTTGGGAACAAAGCAATTTGTAAGAAAAATTTTCTACCTGCCATCTTATTTCATAAAAATTGATTTAGATCTACCTAAACAATTTGTCCACACGATACCCGCACCGCCCATCCATTGTTCCTTTTTTTGTTGTGTGTCCGGCCCAATTTGAGAATCCACTCAGGCACTCAAATAAACTAAGAAGACTTGAAACAGCGGGAAACTGAAACCCTCTGTCTTACGATGGCAAAAGCCAATTTCGTTTTTATTCACTCAATAATAATTTTTCCATCAATTCTTCTTTTCTCACAATATATGAACTGATGGCCCTTTCTTTCATTCACGTTCCCTCTTCCAATATTATCGTGAGGATCCACGATATTCTAGATAGTGTTTTCGAGAAAGTTGATGAAAATAAAATAAGGATGAATTGTCAAAATTTTTGATTCAGAAGTATTCTTTAAATTATTACAGAATACCTACTATAAAGTATGATTTCAATGGGGCAAAGAGGAAATTTTTCTAGCGGACACGTGCGAGCAACATCTGTTGCATTCATAAATGAAATAAAGAAGGATTCTCGATTATTGTTTTCCGCGAGAAGAATAGAAAGAAATGAGAGAGAAAACTAAATTCACGTTCAGAAAAAAAAAGAACGCTTTCATCTAGCTATATCTTCTCAGTTTGTCCAGACGCATTTGCCGCTTCGCATAATGTAATACAGCGCAAAATTTATGATTCTGTTTTTTTCGTTGGTAGAGAAAATTGTTTTTTTCTTTCGAGCACGGCCCTTCAGAATAACACGCTGTAATTCGCACCAATTTTTTACACCGTCGCGTTACAGGGTCGGCAATATTTGTAATCATGTCGGCATAAGTAGATATCGATACAAGTTTCGAGCATCAAACTGTGTCCTTGACATTGTTTGTATAAACAAGGACCCGCATTTTAATAAAGGTTTTTGTCAGGACAAATAGACACTGATCTGCAACCAATTTTGTTCGCGGGATAGCGTCCGTGTATTTTAGAGAAGAGAAATTTGGGGATTTTGTTTATGATGAACACTTGACAACAAGCGTATGGAAAAAAATTGCGCTGACAAACGTAGGGTACGTACTTGTAAATAGAAAGAAATTATTGTCTTTCTTTCTAGATGAGGGCGAGAAAATTTCTATCGTCGTCTTCTTTTCAGTATGATTCGCTAAATTTCCAAGTTTTTGCGTTGACACTTGACCTGCATAGTCCCGAGCAATGACGCTAAACAATCTCTGCAAGGTCAGATTGTATCAACGAGTTGCTTTTTCCCATAAACACGAGGTAGATTTTCAATGGCGTTAATACAACGTTATTCGCGTGTGACTGCGAATGGCGCACCCGGGAACCATAAGACACAACGGTTTATTTGTTAAGAGACCGCAGGATCCTATGCAGAATGTCTGGTTTTTCCTCTATCTCGAAAATAACAGCTGGTAGTTTAGAGGTGAACCGGAGTAACATAAAACGATCCTCCCATATACGTTTAATAACATCGTTGGGTAAACGCTCGCTTATCTCACCACGCGCATACGTTATATAATAGCATTTTCCATCTTCAATTTGCCCGTATACAATAATGATTGAGGAAACGAGAGTGCTTCGATATTATACTATTCACGTAAACTAAAACGTGTGATTTGAAAAGTAAATTCAGCTCATACGATGTGGCAATTGCCGAGTACGTCCTCTTTTTTTCACCCAAATCTTTGAATAGGTCGGTTGTTGTACTGTCATTTTTTCGAAGCCGTATTCAGAGGTGATAGAGACAAAGAAAAATGTGTTGGTTATGTCCACTCGGTCACGTTTCTACAAAATAAGAACACGAAAGAGATATTGATTGACTACCTACTTCTTGTTTAAAGAGCACATGTTCTACATCAGTGTCTTTCCAACCGACTTAGACGCAGTTTACCCCAGCATAAATTTTTCGGCTTACTAGTCAGAGAGGTGAGGGTCGAAAAGTATTGAGGGCCGACACACGGCCGTCTTCAATTATCAGGCCGGAATACTGAAAATTGACAACGCTGTTTAAGAGGGCGATGTTTATACACGCTCTTATGTAAAATACTTCAAAAAACACGTAATTTTGTTAATTTTCGAACATAGTATCCGATTTCAGGGAAAAAGTAAGTAAATATATCGAAAGAGTAAACGATCCTCGATTTTTTGAGCCAGGTCTCATTAAGATTGTTCAACTACGAAGCGAGATATGAACGTTTTTTAAAAAAAAGTTACACAGAGGACGAAGTGCGGTACATTACCACGCTTCGTCCCCTGTCCGACTTTTTTTTTTAAAACGTTCATAACTTGCTTTGTAGTTGATCAATCTTAACGAGACCTGGCTTGAAAAATCGAGAATCGTTTACTCTTTCGATATATTCGCTTACTTTTTCCCTGAAATCAAATGCTACATTCACAAATTAATGATTACGTGTTTTTTGAGTGTTTTTACCGTAAGAGCGTATGTAAGGTTAACCCTCTTGCGCAGCATTGCCAAGTTTAATATTCCGGCCTGATAATTGAAGACGGCCGTGGCCGACAGCGTACCCAAAAACTCGAAGCCAATCTCAGGCCTACCTGGTTCAAATTTTTCTGAAGTCCTGTAGGTGAGTTGCGAACTCTAAATTTTTGAAATGAGTCTCGGCGCTCTTTTCCACTCATATTGACTTGACCTGACTTATGTTCTCATTCATGGCCCTTGAAAGATAATTCAACTTCGAATAAGGCCACTTCAGGAAGGGCAACTATGGTGTGTCGCGTATGCAGAGGGCACAGATCATTGCCTCGATAAAACACATTCAATATAATGATAAAGTAAGGCAGAAATTTCAGCGCGGAAATCTGCATAGAAAAGTAGTGTCTTTTACCAATTAGTCCAGTCGATGAAGAGACAAAAAAAGGCATGTTGTACAATTCGGGTGCAAGTTCTACTTCTGACGGAAATGTCTCAGGTTTGGAGTCAGAAACGATATACTAAAAGTTTAGACCCCTCACTGCATGGCTCGCGGAGCTGCGGCACGTTCTTGCCCCATAAAATCAATTTTCAGTTCTGTTAGGTCTAGAGAAAAATTTTTTATGCAAAAAATGTTGCTCGTGAAATTTCCTACAAGATAGAATATTTCATTGTTAGCCTAGGTCCAACCGTTGGCCTAGGAAGTCCATTTAAGTAGGCGAATATTTCATTTTTCATAATTTTTTTGAAGTTTTTATTGCCTAATACGCTCAACATTCATTCAACTACGCTGTCCAGCATAACCCACCAGGACATGAGCCTGTCTTTGTAAGATTCGACCAGCCACTTTACATCAAGGCTCGCGATATTGTTACCCAAAATGCGTCACTGAATCGTGTAATTCTGAGATTGGGTGGCTTTTATGAGTTCGTGTGACTTTCTTAAACAGTTGCGGTCACTTTATGGTAGGCACTAGCTTGAAAGAAGGTTTATCGTTAGTTTATGCTCCCGATTCAGTAGAAATTATGCTGCATGGCCATGCATCAGCCCCGACGCCAGGGGGAAGCAAAGGAAGCAATTGCTTGGAGCGCCACGTTGAAAGGGGTGCCCAGTTTGCGATAAAAAATATTGAAAATATTGATATTTTCCTACGTAGAAAAGCGCGGAGATATTCCAGTCATTAACGAAATCAAGAATAACTTCAGCGACGCAAAACTCGAAAATATTGTCCCAAATGAAAGTGAAAGTAGCCTTCTACAGTTAGAACTTGGTTCAGACCCCGCTACTTGGCCACAGGTGATTTCCGACCTTGTGCGAGTAATTCTAGTTACTAAAGGACCAACGATAGATGCAAGTGAAGATTTTCTTTCAGGGCTGGCTCTGATTGCTATTGAAAACAAAATTGCAAAAAAAGTTTCTATGAAAGATTGTCATTTACGAATTTGCTCAAAGTAAGGCACGTAGAATTGTTTTTGCCTAATTCTTACAACTACTCCCACTGTAAATATATGTGTTACGCTCAATTCACGTAAAATGAGCAGTAAAATTGCTCAATACGCGTAATAAGCAGATGTGCTGCTCATTACACGTATTGTGCACAGTTGCTGCCCATTACGGGTAATGAGCAGGTGGAATTGACCAATGAGAGGCTGATTTGATTCTAAAATAATGGTATTTTCATTTTACTTGGAATACTTCAAAAAATCATTATAATGTAAATTACTTTCTATCATCACTCAAGGAGATCGTTATTACTTTCGAGATTCAAAATCTTATTTTATTAGAAATAGGAAAGTTGAAATACGGATATTCTTTTGCTCGGCCAGTGACGAGGTTTGGACGATGTACCTCTGAATCAGAAGTCCGCGACTCAACCTCTCGGCCACCGCCGCTGCGAAAAAATATCGCTCTATTTCAACTTTGAAAGGAAAGTTCCTACTTGTGATAAGGCACAAATCCGTATTTTAAGTGTCCTATTTCTAATAGTCCTTGTGAACATGTCCACTTTGAAACTTTCTGTTAGTTGCCTACTCCTGGCTTTTCTGGACACTTCTCACGGCATTAGTGCGCGTTTGCGACTGCCTCTTATGGCCTTTGTGCCTTATCACAAGTACGAATTTTCCTTTCAAGGTTGAAATAGGGCGATATTTTTTCGCAGCGCCGATGGCCGAGTGGTTGAGTCGCGGACTTCTGATTCAGAGGTGCGTGGTCCAAACC
This sequence comes from Aspidiotus rigidus, assembly GCA_035079385.1. NCBI lineage: Eukaryota > Metazoa > Arthropoda > Insecta > Hemiptera > Diaspididae > Aspidiotus > Aspidiotus rigidus. Next base: position 2,299,852 of record JAVHKY010000035.1, read on the forward strand.
TCGTCACTGGCAGGGCAAAAGGATATCCGTATTTTAACTTTCCTATTTCTAATAATCCTTGTGAACATGTCCATTTTGAAATTTCTCTTATTCTATTATTTGTCGTGATTGTCACAACTTGTAGACTGGTGGACAAATCATGAAATGGCCAATTTTTGCATTCCAACATTATTTCTTGAGACATTTGGGCAACCATCGATTATGAGGGTAAAGACACCCGCGGAATCCGAAGTTCATGGTTGCCAAGTCAAATTTTGCCGCCTTATGGCCCAAATCCAGATTTCTGTTTCAAAGTGAAACCGAAAAATTACAATTTTCTGTTTTACCTTGAAGCAGAAATGAAATGAGTTTTGCCGCCATCTTGGATTTGGGCAATAAGAAGGCAAAATTCGACTTGGCAACCATGAAATTCGGATTCAGCGAGTGTTTTATTCCCATAACCGATGGTTGCCAAAATGTCTCAAGAATAGAGATGCATTTCAAGAAAAAGTCCACCGGTCCATTCGGCCTGCATGGCACGCAGAATCGCATGTTCATCGATTGCTTTGACGCACCGACGATATCCCTTCCAATTCCCACTGAACCAAGCCGAACCAATTCGGATTGGTTCATAAGGATGCTCAATATACGCGTAATGGACAGCTAGATTGCTGCCCATTACTGGTAATAGGCAGAAAAATATTGCTGATTACGCGTAATGGGCAGCAACTTTGCACAATACGCGTAATGAGCAGAACGTCTGCTTATTACGCGTATTGAGCAATTTTACTACTCATTACGCGTAATGAGCAATTACGTGATTGAGAGTAACATGCGCATTCATTATTTTATGAAATTAAATTTATTAGTGAAAATTATCGCGCTCATCAAAATTAGGTTTTGCTTCCCGCACCGGGGCTGCATGCATATTTTCGGACTTTAAGAGGTCATTCTAATCTTCACTTTGTTCTGTGCAAATTGTTCTTCAAGAATTTTGAGCTGGAGCCAGAGGAACTTGAAGCTTTGCATGAACTCTCACGTGGATTTCCAGACAACTCGTCGACCTTAGAAGAAAATAATAGACAGAAATGATGGTTTGTCATCATTAAAGAAAGGAATGAACGAATTTGTAGCCGAACAAGCAAAAAAAAGTAAAACTACCCAACTCTGGACCCAATATCTTCATTGAGGAACATGATGAAAAATTTTATTCGAGCGGAGAGGAGTGGAGATTGGGAGTTACATCTAGCCTGCGTCAGAAATATGCTACCGTATGTTCATGCAACTGGTCGTCATCATTATACAAAATGCTCTCACTTATTATTACAAGATATGCTGTGTTCCATGACAGTGGTAGTGCAAAAGGAGAAATTACTATAACTGCCGCTTGTAAATATATGCTACAATTGAGCCGCTTATTTTCAAAACCTACTAACTCCAAAAGTTCGAAAACTGAGATTTTCATGTAATTACATGTTTTCAAACCTCCTGAATCGATTGGCACTGTCAATTCGTCTCAAAACCTACTCTAAACCAGCGAAATAATGAGTTGAAAACCACATTTATTTTCAAAATCTACTAAAAACAAGATATTTTATTTTCAAAACCAACTGAGTGCACAGTGGAGTTAGTAGGTTTTGAAAATAAGCGGCTCAATTATATCGCGCCAAAAAAATGAGAAGTCGTTGGAAAATCACCGTCATGTCAGCTTTCTTGGAAGCGCGATGAAAAATTCTCGATATCTGGTATCTCTCCCACCAACCGTTGATGCGTTCAGTCACCATGCCTTTCGGTGTTTCCTCCAGGTGCAGAAATGGAAAGGAAATAATTTCTCGCCAATAGGATGGGGTTGGTATTTAGAAAACGGAGATCTTCTTCCTACCCAGATGAATGCAGCCCCTGCCCCTGATAAATTGCTGAAGCGGATGTATGGGACTGTCTTGCCTGAACGCTGGAGGGCACAAAGTAAACCACAGGATAGACTCCATTCTACTGAACGAGGATGATGACGGTGACTTTCCTCCGGACTCAGACGATGATATGCCAGCTGCAAATGACGACGACTCAGGCGATGATATAACAATTGGTTAGGCAGATGACGACTCTGATGATGTTCAGGAGTCGTAAAAGCAATGAAGACCCCTCCTAACCTATAAGACCTCAGTAAGTCGGCGGGTTATTTGGGCTCGGAAAACCACTCCTGTCAACTACGAACTCCTTTAATTGGATAGGCAGAGCATGGGAAGGAAGGGTGTACAGGTGATGATATCAACATATTTCATTCATAATTCAAGTTATAAATACCACTATAGGTATTGTAAATACCAGTATGCGTATTGTAATAATATTATATGTAGGGACTACACTGCCCTCTACCGTAAAAAAGTGGAAGTATATTCATATAGGTCATCTTGCAAGAAGAATGAATGTTGAGCGCGTTTTCTACATATTAGGCCATGGAAACTTCAAAGAAGTGAAGAATGAAATATTCGCTTACTTAAATGAACTGTCTAGGCTAACGGTTGGACTTAGGCTAACAATGAAATAGTATATCTTGTAGGAAATTTTACGAGCAACATTTTTTTTATAGAAAATTGTTTTCCAGACCTGACAGAACTCGAGATATTGATAAAAAATTGATTTCAGGGGGCAAGAACGTGCCACAGCTCCGCGAGCCATGCATTGAGGGGTCTAAACTTTTAGTATGTTACTTCTGACATCAAACCTGAGACATTTCCGTCAAAAGTAGAACTTGCACCCAAATTGCACAGACGACTTCTTTATCGACTAGACTTAATCTGAGATGAAGAGGGAGAAGAGAGGTGGAATGCAACCTCACTATTTCAGCACTGTTGTTACAGACCGTGGACAAAGGAAGGACAACGTTCTAACGAAGCAGTCGGGCTTCTGATTGTAGAATCCCGCGGAGTTTTTTTTTTTTTTTTCTCAAATATTCCCGAATAATAATTTTTAACGCACTCGAGTACACGGTTCAGTGTTCGAAAAATGTACGAATCCACTGCTTAATGTTTCCCATACAATCATAACCGATTAATGGGTACAATAATCCATAAAAATTTTCTCTTTAACACTCTTATTACGGTAGTTATATACCCGCCATTTTCCGTGGATTGAGAGTCCATTTTAAAGTGCCATGATCGGAGAGGACACTCGACCAAAATGTACGGTGTCATTATTTCGGCGAATATTGGTTCGACGACAACAAAAATCCAGTCAAGGATAACCGACTGAAAAATGAACGACTGCCAATAAATTGGCCGCATCTAAAGGGAATACAGTGTATCGCTTTTCACGAGATTAATGAACGGCTCTTATTGAATGTTGAATCAAATTGTTTCACATAGATTATGCTGAAAGAAATGAAATGCGTTTACGCTGCGTGGTTTCTCGGCGGGTCGCCGCAAACTGTACCGCGTCCGAGTCCGTCTTTCTTTCCTCCCACCAACCGATCCCGTCTACTAGGGTGGTAATCTCTTTTAAATAAATTTAACACTCCGTCGAAGCTGTGTTACCGAGTACACGCGATATTTCCTCAATTTACACTAGTAGCAGACTATACATATACGCTGTAAAGTATTGCTCGTAATTTATCGATCGACATTCGTCAATATATATAACTAAATTGCGACTATCAAGTGGATACAGCGTGTTACGAGACGAACCTAATTTTATGTAATTTTAAATTGCTGTTAGTTTTTCTCGCTGCAAACAATGTGTACGTGCATTAAATTGAAAAGCGGAGTTTTATTTACGACTATATATCGAGCTTTCAAATCATTTTTGCAGCCACTTCTCTTTATTGCAAATAGATAGTCGACGTGTTCACGAACAGTATGACAAATAGTATTTGTAAGATTTTTATGAGATTTTAATGTTGGTTCTTCGACGATTTTATTTCATCAATGGGTCGGGAACAAAAAGGAGAGTAAGAGTGAAAGTGTAGCTGAACGAAATAATTTAATTCAGTTAAAAAATACTGATAGTTTTTTTTATCCACCAGCTTATCTCATAACATTTAGAGAACAGACCAAGCATACCAAAATTTGGTCGAATAGTGTCGCTGCCCGCGGAAAAATGGACAGAATTGCGTCAGGTGAGCCGAGAGAATATGTTTTTTGTGGTCGGCTGCGAGATATGATCGAGGTACTGGAACTTTGCTTAAACTTAGTTCATGGTGAGAAAAAGAGTCTTAACTTGAAAAGTCTTAGCTTATAATCAGTTGTAGCACAGCTTTTATGCCTAGAGGAGGAATGTAGCTCAAGACTCCACAGTTATAGCCTGAAGGATTTTGAGGGTGAAAAGCCTGTATCATTTATTGATTTTTAGCGAGGAACCCGCTATCCTTTTCGTTGGGGGTACTTCCAGGAAATTTTCGTCCGCGAGCACGATTGCGGGCGCGAGCGAGGTTGATGACGTCACGGAGAGGGGAGGGGGACTCAGAAAAATTTTGAATCATGAGCTATATCTTATAGGAGGGGGGCTTGAAAAAATTTCGACCTCCGAGCTATATATGATGAGAGGGGGACTTGGAAAAATTTCATCCTCCAAGCTATACACGATAAGAGTCGAAATTTCTTTGTTTTTGCCGGAAGGCGCACGACACACGGCACATTTCTCAAAAAAGACTCCATAAAACTGGTTCCCTGTTGAAAAATGTTCATTCTGGAGCTATATGATGAAAGAAGGGGGGAGGGGTGGAACTTGGAGAAATTTCATCCTCTAAGCCATATACAATAGGATTCAAATTTTTTTTTAGTTTAGAAAAATTTATTGCTCGAAGCTATGATTGTACAATATGAGTCAAATGTTTCCTAAGTTTTTTGCCGGACGACACACGGCGCGCTTGGGCTCGCGCTTGCGGACAATGACGATGACGTCACGGAGGGGGGGGGACTTGGAAAAATTTTGTCCTCCGAGCTATAAATGGTAGGAGGGGAACTAAACAAAGGATTTTAATTCATTTGATCAATATTATTATTTAATGATTTGAACGTAGGTTTTTTTTTTTTTTTTTTTTTATCATTTCGCCTGAAGATGATCGCTATGCGATTGAAACGTCGCGAAAAATAAAATGTGTTTCTATGTGGTTGATAGTGCCAATTCATTACTCCATTAAATTATTATTATTCAAGTTTAAAGGGATACATGATTTATTAATAATTGAATGAATAAATGGAAATTTTAAAATTATAATTGCTGAAATAAAATGAATTGAAAAAAATCGATTAATTAAAATATTGTTAATTGATTACCTCACATTAAATATATTAAATTATTTCCAATTAATGGAATAACAGCAATAAAATTAGTAATAACTATTCTTGCTCAATAAGATATTTGTCTTCAAACAAGTGAATAACTAAGAAAAAAATGATTATTAATACAATTATTCTAAATAAACCGAAATATAATTTTAGTACTTTTATAAAATATTTATAAATATTAATCTTCGTAATATATGAAAATATTAAAATAAAAATTTTTGATGTTAAATTTCCATGGAAAAAACGAAATATTCAACCATAATTTAAATTATAAAAAATTATACATGAGAACAGATATAGGAATTGAATATGAAAAATAATTTATTGAAATAAAAAATTCAATAAGAACTTGAATTGATATAATTAATAATTAATGACCCAATATTTCATATAATATTTAAACTTGTAGGATGTTTTAATTAAAAATATTTTCATAGAATTTTTAAAATTTGATTTTCGAATTAAAATTTATATTCAATTATGAATCGATATTAACAATAAAATTAATATAACAATAAATAATTTTTTTAAAATATTTTCGAAAAAATTTTATTGAAAAATGTTCTAATATTATAACAAAGTTTTTTGTATTTAAATTTAAATGAGAGCCAATTTTCCAAAACTCGTTAAGTCCACTTGAGCAAATTTTTCAGGAAAAATAAAAATCCATCTTTAGTTTTGGAAAACTAAAATAATACGGCTTGTACTTTGTAGATCACATAACGCATACATAGTGGTGCCAAAAAATTATTTGACATCTTTATATGATGTAGCACTTGTATAAGACGCTAAAAACGTTAATATCTCGATTTCAATTAAAATGGACTTAACGAGTTTTGGAAAACCGGCTCTCAAATATTAAATTAATAAAAATTATTATTTCTAATAAGTAAAAATTTAATTTTTTTATTTTAATATACAATGAATAATTTATAATTAAAATTATAATAATAAAAATTATTCTTGAAATTTGAATTAATAAAATGATTATCAAGATAATTGGATTTTCAAATAAGAAAATTATTAATGTTGTTATTAAAATAATGACTATTCTTAAAGAAATAATTATTAGATTAGAAAAGTTTATTATAATAATAAATAAAATAATTAAGAAGTTTATTTTTTATAATTAATAACTATTAAATGATGTACAAAATCATCAATATTATTTGATTAGAATTTTAATAATATACTATTTAAACTTGAATAATAATGTTGATCAAATTGATTTGAATCCTTTATTTAGTCCCTCTCCTAACATATATAGCTCGGAGGACGACATTTTTCCAAGTTCCCGCCCCCCTCTCCGTGACGTCATTGTCACGGGCTTTCCAAGCTTAGTCAAAAGATAGTCGTTGCATTTTGAGATATCAGCTTTTTTCAAGCAAAAGCCGTCAGGAAATATTGCATGATTGGTTACATTATTATAATTTAGCCTTTAAGCCCATAATTAAACCTATTTTGAAAACGCCAAAACCAGCTCATGAATTTATTGGAATTAGCTACCAGCCAAACGCTGAAGTGTAAGTCAATGCTGATCGGCAGCGCATCCCTGGGTATGTATATTAGGCAAATAGTATCACCAACATCCGCAAGCGCTAGAATCGATCGGCATTGTCGAAATCCCCTCTTCGCAATTCGGGTCGGTCATCCGCTTGGAGTGCTACAGTCAAGCGTATTGATGATTTCCTCATTTGAATGTTAGTTAAGAAGTCGAGACCATTTGCGTCGCCCATCAATTGTTCCGTTTCTGTTGTAGGCGCTACATTAGCATTGACCGGCTTTAATTTGCTTTAGCAAAATACGTGCAATTTTGATGTGTTTATCAAAATTTACCACTTTTTGACGTATGCTCTGTAAAAAGAGTGGTGTATTCATGAATGTGTTTAGTTAATCTATTCGTTTTTAAAAATTGTGAGACTCGTCTATTTTATAATACCCGGCGGCATTGAATCCTTTGAAAATTAAAGTCGACGTTCGAGTACCGAGTAGAAGTTCGTAGAATTTCCTGTACAATCGTTTTTCTTTTATGACGAGTCGCTTCTTTTTGACTTGGTACTACCTTAATCTGTCGCCAGAATGATGTGCACAAACTAGAATGGAATTCAAGTCTCTGCTCCATCTTTTTCAAAAATATCCGAAAACAAATTTGGATTGTTTCGTTAGCAATCGATGCAGTATTTTCCGTAAATTTGCTTCTCTTTACGAAAGTAATCTTGTTGAAATAAAAATTCCAAATGAAATTATTACGGCACCGTGTATAGGCAAATTTACGAACATAAATTCAACCCGTCCGTGAAATTTTCACGTAATTGTAAGCATTAGCGTTGTAAAATCCAACGCCTCTCTATGCGGCCCATGCAGTTTAGTAATGCGTCGAAAAAAAAAACAAAGAAAAAAATACACACTACCTCACGGATTCGAACAAAGTTTTAACAATAATATGCTAATAGCGAATCTTATGAATTAATGTTAATACGCGCGTACACAAAATGAGAGGAAATTGCGAAATATTCACGAACCAAAGTTTTGATAAATTACTCATTTTTCATCGGGTGCAGCTGTTGTGTGAAAATTGTTTACAGACTTCTACTGTTTTTTCTATCTTCTCTTCTCTTGTATGGCTTACAGTGTATCGTTCTCGCGAGGTCGCAGCTCCTTTTAGCTCATCAATCGATTTAATTGTGTTTACTTTTGCTCACGCATCCTAGTGTTTGTAAATGATAAATTACCCTCATACTGAATATTATACAGATTATTCAGAACGTAAGTTTTTTTTTTTTTTCAGAAGGGTTCACGTTAGAATATTGCTATAGGTTGCGAGCGTTTATACTTTGTATTGGGAAATGAATGGTTTTTATGGCTAAGGTGCACGAGAGTATTGACAGGGATATTGAAAAAAGACAAAATAGTGTTTTACATTTTTCCGTTTGTTTCTGTTGCAGGTTCTCGGCTCATCTAATGAATTTCATTTTGTACATGGAGCATTGCCACATGCCCGTTCGCGGCGCAGTATTCTTCATACGCGAAAATTAAAAGTCGACCCTTTGGTAAGTGCGAAATATAATCTTCTAATATATAAAGCAGAAAGTTTGTCCGTCCGTCCTCCTGTCCGTTTATAACTCGAGAACTACTGGGCCGATCGCTTTCAAACTTTCAGGATATATTGTCCTCATCCCAGAGCAGCACATAGACTCATAAAAACAAAAATTTGACGGGGAGGTGCTGAGTAATTTCAAAAAAGGGCGAAAACAATGACTTTTTTCAATATAAAAAAACGTGGTGGTGTAGCTTGCCATCGAACGCGTTGTTCCAACGTTACCGTTCAAACCCGTTGAGCGGCGCAGTTATAAAAATTAAGTTATGGTGATAACTCGAGTTTCACTCATTTTTATGAAAAATTGAAGAGAACAAAAATTGTTGCCCCTTTAATTGCCTTTCGAATGAGCCCAATTCCAGATTTTTAGGAGGAAATTTTGGAACTATTAGTATTTTGACTGATGCGTATTTAAGATCATTGTGTTTACAGAGAGAGAGCATTTAAACCGGTTGCTCTGGATGAATCTACAGAGACTATTCCAGTTTTACGTATCCAATTTTCGATTTTGAAAGGAGACGTTTATATAAAATAATTTCTTGAAAATTTGCTCTTCTTTTGTGACGATTAACTATACATTAGGTAAATATCGTCGTCAGAGTTTGAAACTACCTAAGAAAAGGTACTGGGTTCGAGAAAGAATTAAGAAAATTACATCCGGTTTCTCATATAGGAAACGACTGAGTTCGTCTCATGCCTCTACACAGACTGATGTAATGCTTCGGGGATATGGCAGGCTTTTTACCTACTGTCCATCTATTTCCTTAATCATTGCGACGGTTCATGAATTAGTCCGTTTTTTGCTGCAATACAGCCCCTACCTGTCAACTCAGCTCTTACCGTTAAAATCGAAATATTTACAAAACACTGATATCTACTCAACACACAGCTGGCGGCCAGGCGCGCCGGAGGCGCGCTGCCAACCGCTAGTTATGTATATAATTCTGTTCCTCGAGAAGTATCTTAGTTTCCAATGGTGGTGGAGTAGTTCAAATTCAACGTGTTGTCTCACCGGCTGTCGAGAGTTTAGATTGAAGTTTTCACGGAGATGGGAGGTGTCAACAGTTCGGATTAGAGAGTAAAAGGGGATTCAGCCGCTTGTGTAGGATCGAAGCGAAGTAAACGAAAGATCTCTCTAAATGGTCCAGATGTTTTGACTGTCTGTGTATTGGAGCCGTACAGTCTAGTTTTGTACTACTAGCAAAGTAAGGGTGAGATCAGAATTTAAGGACGTTGAAAAAATTTAGCATTCGGCTTCTAGTCACTCGCGATGTAGAGATTCAGGAAAATTTTTTATAAAACTTCTGAGGTCTGGAGATCTTATTTTGGAGTCATGAAAGTGGAAAGGGAGGGAGGGGGGATTGGACGAAAAGGGTCTTCTTTGAAATATGAACATGGTATGAGGAAACTGGAAGCCATGGTCAGAGACCAATGATGAGATTCTGTCAGTATAGAAAAAGTTTGCTAACGTGAGAGTCTCTTAGAGGGCTAACGATCGGACTTAGATATTCCCACTCATTAAGCCAAGAGAATGATATCTAGAAGGAAGTTTGGTTTTTGACTCAACCTTTGCGTAGAAGCTGGTAACTTCCCACCCCTCAAATGCCGATCCCCAACTCTCACTGCCAATGCTCAATTCCCTTAGCTTCCGATCTACGCACCCGCACTTTGCCGACATAATTCTTTCCTCCTTCCTCTTGAATCTGAACTATTCAATCGGCTCAAGTTGAACTACCTCTTCTCCATAGCTGACCCCTACCCCAGATATTCGACTCAATCTAGTTGATAATCTCCAAACTCACAACACTTCTATATCAATAACTTATTAGAGGCATTATCTCTATACCGATTTTCCGACTCACCAATTCTACTTTACCAACGCAGACCCAAAACAGGATACGCGTACTCGATCAAAGGAGTCATCATAAACAGTCGTTGATTGAAAAATTCTGCCTCTATTTTTACTACCAACAAAACGCCATACTCTTGTCTTTCTCATCTGCACCAGCTCAAATTATTACTGTTATATGACTCACTTTCATCTCTCCTGGCTATACAGGACTCTTGTTCAACTAGTTTCCCAAATCAGCGCATTCGTTTACTCTTGCAATTACATCATCCACTTCTACATCTGTCTCTTTCCTGTGGATACCAGGTCACATCAACTTCCCGAACGTGACACGATCATCTTTGCCGCCAAAGATTCCCTTATATGCCACAAAATTTCTGACCTTCTACTTGCCCCTGCTTCTGACCTTAACAACTATCACCGATCCCTGATGCTTGATTCTTGGTATGACTTTTGGAAAAATCAACTCAGAACAATCGAAAGCAAAGCAATCTCCACGACTTCTCCCAAGAAATCATTCTCATTGGTCACACACCCCCACTCATTCCTATCTTTTTTTAGATCTATTCTCCCTTCTCCTCTCTTGTATATCTTTTCGTCACCTCTTCTCGACTGCCGCTCTTGAAAATATCCGTTTCTCTCACTCTCTTTCTTCACGTTTTCTATCTGCTCTTTGTAGTAAGAATTTTATACGGTTACGAACTCGTTTAACTATCTGTATTTCACTTCTTTTCACCCTCTTCTGTACTTAGACTTTGACCCTTTCCCAACTTCCACCTCAATTGTCTTCGACTCACATACAGTCAAATTCTTCCTAGTTGAGAAGGCGGACGAGACCATCGTAGGGAGTTAAACTCTAGGCGACGCTTGCATCGTTAGCAACTTCAATCGATGAGAGGTCGATTTCGAGTCAATTCCTCCAAATTTTTCTATCGACCTGAAATCGACTGTTCTGTTGCATCGATTAGTGGTCGACTTTAAATTGATTTCAAATCGATGTGGGCAGTCAATATGCGAGTGTGAGTTCGATGACTTCGCTACCTAAGCCGCAGACTTATGACGAGGACTATTGCAAATCTTGATTAGGCTTGACCAGTACAGCAATGATCAAATCGACACAAGGCATCGACTCAATTTTGACATCGACGATGATCGATAGTAGAAACAAGTGGTCGATTTTGAGCCGAGTTACAGTAATTTTGTGTCGCTTTGCGGTCGACATCGAGTGGAACTACATCGACTTCAAAATGGTCTTATATTTTAGTAATAATGCTCTCTGTAGATGGGGTTATTCATTTTTAGAACTTTTGTCAGATCCAGTCGGACGTCGGGAACAAGAAGGAGCCGTGGAGGAATATCCGTGAGATAAGAACAAGAGCGGCGAGAACAGGAGGTCTTTAGAAGATAGCGGGTTTGTTTTTTCGGATGAAGAATGGATTCGTAGATGAGGAGATTTGGAAACTGAATTAAGGAAATATTCAAGGAGGTTAGATGAGAAAATAGCTCGGCAATTCGAGACAGGTAATTTAGATGATTGTGTGCCAGACTAAGTATGGCGCATCATCTTTAGATTGAAGAGAAAATTCCTTTCGAAAAACGTGAGGAGGCATCACCAGAACAGATTCGAGCGAAATTATGAACATTCTTTTCGGCAAATTTTAAAAGAAGATGACTCGCAGATATCCCCTTCGAAAACAGACATCCCTCACGAATACTTATTCGTTGTCACGAAGGATTGACTCGCTGTAGTGTACACGTACTTGACCTCTTTTTCTAACGGTACAAGTATGGAAAATAAGCGTCATTGAACTTGTCAGCCTCATTATTCTGAAGGAGAAAATAATCTTCCGTTGCGTGGTGTTCTTTTCATAAAAATCCATGTATCTTTGGAAAACGAGAGGATTATGTCGGCTCTATCCGTGTCATTGACGACGCCCATCGTCATTAAATTGTTCAAGACGAGGTAAGGAATGGGGAGAAAAAAAAAAGACTCCAGTACGTAGCAATAAATTCATATTTTCCCCGTGATACCTCTTAATAATGTGAAATTTAAGGCCGTTCTTCAGAGATTGCGAAGATTTCAACGCCCTCGAGGTTTGTACTCGTGTAAAATAATAATGCTAGAAGGTTCATATTTATATACAGCCGGAGAGGCACTTCGAAAAAAAATATATATATTAACGTCGTGTGGAAAGCTTTCTACGAAGACTGGATTTTCTTTTTACATTGAAATTCAACAGACAGTGTAGATCGTGAAGCAATATTGATTTCAATAATACCAGTATTAGAAGTTTTTTCTATTGCACAGAGATACAATGAAACATGTACAGTAAACAGAATAAAATATTTTCAGGCTCACTTCTTTTCGGAAAAGTTGAGGATTCGTCATAGTCCTGAAGGAAGGAGGGGGGGAGGGATGTTTCAAATCTATTTATCGCTGACTTTATGAATAAAAATACAAATATAACGAGGTACAGATTTTCTTTTTAAAAGAGTTGTAGTGTGCCCCAGCGGCAGCGCTTGTGGCACGTCAAGATTTCGGCGCCTTTCAGTTTCCCTTTCACTCACCAATTTTTTTCATCAACTTTTCTTAGTGCCTATAGTATACATCCTCGATCAGTGTGAGTCGAGCCGCCCCTGGTGTGCTCAGGGCCAGATTTAAGACGAGAATCACCGGCCTCTCAACAAACCTCGGCAAATTTACAGTATACGTCAATTCTTTATCCTATGTATATGGCGGAGATATCACACTTGTAAGATTATAGGGGTAGAAGAAGGCAAAGAAGAAGAAGACGCAAGATTAGTATATCAGGTGATTTATTGGCAGAAGATAAAGAAAACAATTGACCAGACTTACTCCCACTCCCGCCATCCCACAGATAATCTTCCAAAAGGCATGAATTAAGCCTGTAATTTGGGTGATACATAGGTAAAAGAATAAGAAGAAAGAAGTTGATTAAGCTAGCCAAGGAGCAGCTGGATACATAAGTGAATTTTCAGTGTCTTGTGGTTGATTTCATCACCACCGTGTGCTAAGCGATTGTTAAACTTGCTCGCCATGTTTTTCATCTCTTCTTGATTAACATCTTGTACGCTATTTTGTACAGCCTGCCCTATTTCTACATGTGATGGTATTGGCTAAAAATGCATACGGAAATTAATACAAGAGGGAGGGGTAAGGGTGGCATGGACGTACGAACACAAATCGCAGAATTAAATCTAGATTAGAAGAAAGAATATTGAAAAAATGATGGTGAATCTGAGATTCGTTCTATGTACTTACGAAAATGTATGAAGAAAAATATCAGATTTATTTTCACGAAAAATTTTGAAAAATTGGTTCCAACTTCCACGAGACTTGATAGATAATTATTCATTTTCTTATGGATTGCGTCCTTGAAGAAATATGAAGAATAGATTTCGAAATTTATATATATGTTACAGTTAAAACCCGAAATCAGTAAATTCTAAAATTCACTAGTCAAAACTAGTTGCCACAAATGACTTTAGTCAGAACTAGTTTCGACTAGTTAACTCTAGAATTTACCGTGACCCTCAGTGTTGGAGCTAGTTTTAACTTAAATAATTTCAGGTAAAACTAGTTTTTACTAGTGAAAACTAGAATTGACTAGTAAAAAGTGAAGTAGAGAAGAAATTATGATTGTCGGGGAACACTAGTTTTAACTAGTGAAAACAAGAAGGGTGAATCCAATCAGTAAAATGAATTTCTTCCCTAGTACAAATGTAATTGCATTTTTATCAAGGGTGTTGGAGGCATATTTTTTTTAGAGGCCTCCGGAACGAATACAGAAAATGACTCTCCGACTTCGGTTGCCTCCAGTGAACACGTTTGGAGGCGTCTTCTGACCTCCAAAGTATGTCTCTGGAAGTACCTCAAAATGCCTCCAGCGCAATTACTGAGATTGGAGAAAATGCCTCCGGAGGCACTGTCGAAGAAACCGAAGACGTCTTTGGAGACGCCTCCGAAGGCACTTGTAACGTTGATCAGTGTGACCAGATGTAGCATATTGGCCTACCAGTGTTGCCAGATGACGGATGATATTCACAAGGTGTATTTAAAACTTTGGCTTTTCTTCGAACCGAGCAGCGCTAGCATCAAAGTGGCTGAATGAGGGTTCAAGGAATAGAATACTGTTGAAAAAAGTGCCTCCTAAAGGATCTTTGGAAGCACCTCCAAGCCTCTAGGTGGAAGCAAGGTACCTCCGGAGGCAAAATGCTCCAGCCTCCAACATCTTGGTTTAAATCCTCACCATCTTCGCCTCATTGGAAGCGGAGGCAAGGTACCTCCAGAGACAAAATGCCTCCAGCCTCCAACACCCTTGAATTTTTATTTTTCACAAAGCTTGTTTGTACTTGAATGGTGTGCGTCAATTAGTCACTGTTAGGTTTGCTCTTGTAACGTTTATAGACCGACGAATTCGTATGATATACGGTTTAATGTGTGAATTAAGGAAGAAAAATTTAGAACTTTTTCGTATATTTTATTCCAGTGTGAGCTACTTATCCTCAAAGTTGAGCAGAACTACCAAATATCTATCAATTTGGCCGAAGTATGTCTGGAAATACCATCACCTTTTGAACTCGAACAATTTCAATTTATTTCAGTTATAACTAGAATTTACTGATGAATTCAAACAATTTTTTTATTCTAGAATTAACTAGTCAAAACTAGTTCTGGCTAAAGTCATTTGTGGCAACTAGTTTTGACTAGTGAATTTTAGAATTTACTGATTTCGAGTTTTAACTGTAACATATGTATATATTCGGATGCTGTGAGTCTTTTTTTTTCTCATACTCTGACTACTGAAAACTCCTTTTGGTTGACGATGAGGCCAAATCTTTTCCCATCCAAACTAATAATTTTCTTCTCTGACAAAAACAGTATCAACTACAGACAAAGACGCAAACTGACGTTCCCTTTAACTTTTTCATTCCCCGTTTAATAATCGAGAAAAACTTTTCGGCGCCGAAATTATTCTCCTTTAAAATTATTTTCGTAGGTACGGCGCGCTATACTCCCTATATTTATGACGCGAATAACTCCTCAACATCTGACAGAATCAACATAATTATACTTAATTTGATAACATCAAAGATGATGTCCTTCGCCGCGTTAATCACAGACCGAGTGTCCATTTCTAGAAAAGGTACGACACCGGGGTATCCTGAAGAGCGTATATACGTCTAGAATTTCAAAAGTTACAGAAACCCTCGCATCCTCATCAAAATTACCGAATACCCACCCACGTTATCACGTCGACGGGGTTTTCATTCATATTAGCGCCAACGGCGAGTTAAAATATTCGACGACTGAGTTAATAATTCATTTTTCGGACTGCGGTCGGTATAGACTTTATGTGATTTTCGAACAGTAGGTGGATGAACTTGAATATGATTCTACACTCGTTATGTTGAAAAAAGATATCCTACTGAATTGAGATAATAAGAATAATTCTATCTCAAGTTAAATCGAAATTTATATGTACTTCGCGATAACGTCATCTCGGGTTAACTTTCGACATTTTCGAACTTATGCGTAAGACGATGTACGTGGATAATTCAAAATTTACAGGGCTATATTTTACTTCCAAAGCGAATATATTATCAGACAGAAAAGTGTTGTATGGTTTATTATCAAAGCCCGGATTTTTCGGCACCAGAAATGAAATGTTCTGCACTTAATGTTGCATTTTAGGCATTATTTGGCATTAAAAAAAAAAAAAAAAAACAAGTGTTTTCAGTGCTTTCACAAATTCGCGATCAGAAATTTACGACCAAAATTACGTAATTTTAAATAAAATAAATGATTTTTGGGAATTAAACTCGTCAATAAAAAATCCTAGCGCAATTTTTCAATCAAAATTTTTAATTTTTCAACTTTGAACTAAAAATAATATTTTCAAAAAAACTGTCCAATTTTTATCAAAATTGCTGAATTGTAAGCAATATTAATTTGATAATTTTAGAAGATATATTTAACAAATTGGTCATTGTCAGCCTTATTCGGCTTTAAACCCCATTTTCGGCAAAATGATTTTTTCCCCTAGCCTCTACTACCCCCAATACGTACTGCCGAAATATCGGGGCTCTGTTTATTATCAAAGAAATAAAACATAATGATAAAGGCTCTAGTCGGGTAAGGGGGGAAAAATGGCCTCGGTCGAAAAATGTTTCAAATGTCCGTCAAAATGTTGTCCCCAATGAGAAAACTCGAAACCCAAAAAATTGGACACATCCGCTCACCCATATTGGCTGCAGAGTCATTTCTGGGGCTAAAATCCAAATGGCTGTATCTCAGGCAACAATGATTGCACAGCAATGTAACTTGGGGACATTTTAGGATATGTGAACGTTCATCCATGGTATTTTTTTTCAAAAAGATTCATCTATATTTTCCCTAGTTTCTAGGAATAACAGAACATCAAACTCGAATATTTAAAAAAATCATGGGGGGAGGCACCCGGAAAAAATCATTCATTGGAAGCGCCATACCCTCTACTACAACATACATTGGTACCATAGTCCTCGGTGAGGTGGAACATTCCCAAAAAAATCAATATTTAATGAATTTCTGTGATTTTTTCATGAATAGTGGGGTTAACTACGACTGCTACCGCAATAGATCGCGTAAAATCAATAGTAAAAGTTCGAGCTGAAAAATACGCACTCCTCCGTGGGATGAAATGGGAATGTACCTAGATAGACCAAAAATATATTTTCAGTATTTTGTTCATCGATTTTGTCAGTTCTTATGTAAGCACATCCACGGATTAGGTGGAGTGCGTTAGATTGAGAAAAATTGTTGAAAAATTCTCCAGTCGGTGGAACAGTCGGAAAACAGTAAAGAAGTGAGAAAATCCACTTTTTCACCCTGGAGGACTGTGAGTTTCGGTATTTCGTTCATCAATTAGGTCGATTATAATGTAAACCCGTCCGTCGAATTCTAATAAAATGGTCAAAAAATTCTCCAGTCGCTGAAATAGTCTGAAAATGGAAAATTGAAAATATCTACCTACTTTTTCGACCTGGAGAACCGTGATTTTTCATATTCTGTTTATCAATAAGGTCAACTCTTTTGTAAACACGTCCCTACTTCGAAAAAAATAGTCAATAAATTATTCAGTCGCTGGAACAGTCTGAAAATAATGAAAAATTGAATATATTCACTTTTTCAACCAGGAGATATTTTTATATTCTTCGTATCAATAAGGTGGATTCAAATCTTATTTAAATACGTCCGCTCAGTTGGAAAAAAAAATCAAAAAATCCTCCAGTTTCTGAGACGTCCTGGAAATAGTAAAATAAACCACTTTTTCAACATGGAAAACCACGTTACATTGCTGTGCGATCATTGTCGCCTCAGATACAGTCATTTGGATTTTAGGCCCCAGAAATGACTCTGCAGCCCATGTGGGTGAGCGGATGTGTGCAATTTTTCGGGTTTCGAATTTTATCATCGGGGACAACATTTTGACGGACAGATGAAGCATTTTTCGACCAAGGTCATTTCCCCTCCTCCCTTACCCGGCTGGAGCCTTTGTTGACTTTTTGCCTTGCATGCTGAATAGTGGATGGCAAAGAGGAGAGTTGGATGGATAGAAACATTTTAAGTGGGAGGTTACTGCTTAATTTGATTTGTAACAGGATGTGATCTTTCGCAGATGAATTTTTTTTGGTGAGTGAAGGGTCACAGCGACAAGACAGGTGTTGACGATTATGAATATGGGTACAGTTGATAATTGGTTGATAATAATAGTCCTGTGTTACAAAGCGAGCAGCAGGGTCAGGAATTAAGTGAGAGTACACGTGTGTTGGGTGAAAATTTTTGATTTTTATAGATCCAGTGAAACGAGAAAGTTTCTCATGTCGGGGTATCAATCAGAGAATATGCAGGATAAGCGTTGAGGGTGAACGAAAATATTGAAGTGGTTGAGAGGGCTTCTCAAAAGAGGCCAGAAATCAGCAAATGGATGGGGTAACAGTTGAGAATGGGGTGATCCATAATCTAGGATAGATTGGTAGAGGGGAAGTAGAATTTTACGGTTGCAACCGGTGGAAGGACGGATAGGTATTTTAAGACGTTTAAAGCTTTGAGGCTTTTTACTTCAATTCCTTTAACATGTGGTAGCCATAAGTGTTTCAAGTGGAAGCAGAGGCCGAGAACTTTTACTGTGTCATTAACTGTATGATAGGGATGAAGTTGAGGAGGAGGGAATGAAGTTTCAGCTCGTTTTTTGACAAAATTTGCGGTACAGTATTCGGAGGAGGATATTCCGTATTTGCGGTATGATAGCCAGTCAAGGATGGACAAGATGGAATTTCGTAGTCGATTATTTGTTTGCATGTGGATGCTCAGATCACACGCATATAAAATTCGTTTAACAGGGAAAGCGATATTACTAAAGATGTCTTTTATCGCGATCATAAGAAGTGTTCCAGTGAGGGGTGACCCTTCTGGGACTAATGTCAACTAAAAGTCAAATTTTGGGTAGTTTTTTTGTAAATCACGATAGGTATATGACTGAATATAGTATTGAAACCAAATATAGCTTCGGAGTGATTGAAACCGATACCAGTAACAGCTAAAAATTGATCCTTTAAAATTAATTTGTTTCAATTTTTACCTTTATCCTCAACAAGTTATGAAAAAAATATATTATCATGATATAGTTTTTTTTTTTTGTTTTTTTTTTTCTGCAATTGATCCAATGAAAGAAATGTATCCCTAAAAAGCAACATTATAAGAAATAATTCTGACAATCGCATCGAGTAAAAAAATATGTATTTCCCGCACGTTGACGTGGACGGACACACCGTCAAAATACGGAAGTTTGTGCGGCGCCTATTGACATACCTACCTGACGACGTGATAACTAAATCGAAAACGCAACTTAAAAGAAGCTTTTTCCGAAAATTGCCGTACGCGTACTTCGAAATCAAACAATTCTGATTCCGAGATTTCTCGAATACAACTTCGGGCCTACCTACGTACGGGAAGCCATTATATCCAAATATTATTATTGATCTAAGAGGTGCACACGACACATTTCCATCGTACGTCCGTCATGAATAGAAATACGAGTACGCTGTAATGAAACATTTCCGCGTGTCGTTTATTCAACAAAATTTTCTAACAACTCTTGAAAACTTTGGTAACGAGGGTACGAGTAAATAAAAAATATAAACTCATACGACGGACAGTTTTCCTCGTTTCCGCAACTTTAGTACACGTATTCGTGGGCAGTATTCAGCAGCGAAACAAATTTTAAGGTCACTTGCACGTGTTTTGATTGAAAAAAAGTCCGAGCGAACAGTTCTGAAGGAAAACTCGAAGAAATACCGTAACTGTCCCAAATACGTCGCAATAAAATTTTCTATATTATTGTTCTGAATCAAAAACTTTTTTCAAAACACGCATCTCGGATGGATAGACATTAAATTTCTAAGAAATTCGGGTCCATTCTCTCTCGGCGAATGACGAGATAGTTTTTTGAGTAAATAATTTCAAGTAGGTAGCTTGTTCAACGAAATACCCGAATTCTCGACGTACTAAGAATATTTTTCTTTTACGTTGGTCGCAGTCGAGGATGGTTCAGGATTTTCTATGTAAATTAGATTATTTATAGATTTTCGTTAAGGTAGTTGTAGCGCGTGGGCTTTATTTCAGCTATCTACGGTCAAACTCGTATAATTTTATTGACGATGAAATTCTCATGAAGTGTGCGACAAAAATATTTTAAGCGTTCAAAGGAGTAATGATGAAGAAGGAGACTGGAAAAGGGAGAAATATAATGACTATGGTCCACATGTGATTTCTATAAGATAATGATAATAAATCGAGCAATCTGATGCAGGTCAATATTAAATTTCTTTACTGTGACCGAATAAACTTGATATAGATGAACTAAGTTTGGGTAGTCAATACGTTGCGGTGAAACAGATAGCCTATGGCATACCCATATAAGGTAAGCTATAATGTGACATCACAGAAATATAGTCTATGTGAAATGTGTGAAACGGGAAAACAGTGACTGATCGAAATTTAATGGTTGTTGAACAAGAAAAAACGACATGTGAACACGATTATGAGGCAGGCAACAATAATAATACGAATTTTGGGGTTGGGAAACGCATTTCTCTAGCTCCAATTTGAAATACTTGACGCTAGAAAATGATAAATGAACTGAATTTGATGTTTGTTGAACAGAATTATGACAAAAATTTACATCCAAAATCTGAAGAGGCGTAGGCTGAATCCTCTTAAATTTGGAACATATCTAGAAGAGAAACTGAAAGTAAACAAAATTCAATGCTTGCTGGACAAAACTTTACAAAACGGTATGAACATTTTCGATCCAACATCTGAAGACACCGTTTTGAAATACGCGCGCAAGAAGAACGGAAGATTTACAAAATAAAATGTTTTGCCAAACAAAATGAGGGAAAAATTCGAAATTTGGAGATTGGGCCGCGATGTATCATGTCGACTCCAAATAGACTTGTTATTCCGACCGAAAGCCGACTCGAAATAATAAACAACAGCCTCCGTACAACCTTCCTATTTCTGAATTTGATCTCGAGACTACTCTAAACAAAACCCATGGACTCGACAACATACACTCGGCCATGATCAAAAATTTCCAACCAAACTCACTCTCTTACCTCCTCTCTTTATTCAACTTCACCTTCTCGCAAAAACCTTCATCATCTTCCTCATACCGCCTTATTACTGCATGGGCCCACTTCTAAAATTCCATCATGAAGCTACGACAAACATCTCGTCTACATTCTGATCAAAAACTTACTTGGGCCCCATATATTAAAACCCTTGAAGCCAAATGTACACGCGCTCTACATATTTAAAAATTCATACTTCACCCCTCGAAAGGATGCAACCAAAAATTACTCCTCCAACTATACAAAAGCCTCTCAAAATCAGACTATGGGTTCCCAAATTTATAACTTAGCTAACAAAACTGTACTCGCCTTACTTGACCCATCCAAACCTCGTCTCTCAGGATTGTCCTGGGAGCTTATCGTACTAGCCCGAAACTTGGCCTATGTGCAGACGCCTCAGAACCTCCTCTCCACCTTCGTAGACTCATCCTGACCTCAAAATTTTCATCTTGTGTCTCTCAATTTTGGCAACTTCCAATTTTGAACTGAGTCTTTCTCGTCAACAACAATCAACTCTCGCCCTCAATTTAATTACTCTCTCAATAAATCGTTCCCATTAAATCATCCATACGTACAACCTTCTCCCCTTGGACTCTCCCTCAACCCAAAATACGTCTCAATCTCACAGAAACATCCAATTGGACAAAACTGTTTGTACCTAACACGTCAGAAAATTACTTCAAGAATACCCTTACTGCACACACTGCCTGATGGTTACGCACACTCTTTCGGCAGGGAAATATTTTCAGAACGCATCCACAACGTAGCTTCTATGTTTACAGCGGAACTTGACATAATTACCTGCCTCTCCTACCTCTCCCAACTTCCCCCAAGCGGCAAATTCCTCTCCTTACATTCCCTTACAGACGACTCTAAACTTGATCAACACACAAATAATCTTAATATATGGATCCCCGGACTCATTGGTCGCCCTGAACATGACACCGTTGACCAAACCGCCGAAAAAGCTACCTCCCTCAACCAAATAACTGATAATTACCCTGTCCCATCCCTGGCCTATTAAAGTCATTGCTGTTAACTTATTACCCGATCATGAAACTCACTTTGGCAAAATCAATCCAACAATAAATTCCTGCGTATCAAAAAAATTCCTGTCCCCGGGTCATTCTTCATTAGAGACACAAAACGACAAGAAGTGATTCTTTCCCGTCAAAGAATTGGCTACACAAAAACTACTCACTCTGACATAACCAACCCTCACAATCTAACCCCTCCATTTTGCCCCTAATGCCAACAAAACAATTTAATAGTTGACAATTCTTTCTCCTGCTCCCAACTCTCATCTCTCCGTTCTTCTTCGAATACACTTTCCTTCCTCACTCAAAAACAACCACGAAACCATTTGTGGTACCCTACAATTTACTTCTAACGTTTACTCCAGTATCTGAACAAACCTAACTGTCCACTTTAATTCCACTCAATATTACTCGTAGTTCACCTTGTTTGCCGCCTTACTAATTTCAGAACACAATTATTCAATACTTTGGTACGCCGAGCTAAATAGCCCCAGTGTAGCTGATAGCTAGTTCGTTCGTATCGTATATATTGTAGGCATCTCCTGCTCAGGAGGTAGCCCCTCAAAATCATGTGCACATTATACATAAGTACATAAATAATACACGTGTTATTCATAATCCATGAGAGTCGATCTTCTTCTCCCTCTTGATTTCTTTCCTAGTATTTTCCCGAGCATTACCGCGCTGAAGAGAGGCTCGTCCTTCTTTTTCTCCAGGAATCGTACCTTTCCTTGCGTAATTATTTCCAACAACACCGGTTCCTCTAGCTTGCACTTAGCCAGCACTTCCACTTTCTTTACTTTTTTGGTCCACGCTATGCGCAACATTCGTCGGTAGCACCATAGTTCGAATGCGTGGGTCATGATCCAGGCTTCCGACGCGTATCTCAAAACGGACCAAACGTAGCAGCGTAGTATCCTCCAACGTGTTGTAAACTTCAGTTTCCGGTCCTTCAAAACGTACTCCAGATTATAGAAAGCGTTTCGAGCTGTCGCTATCCGACATGCAATTTCGGTATCATCTTTCCCGTCATTCCTGATCATAACTCCGAGATATTTATACGTCTTAACCTGTAGCAGCACTTGACCATCTACTTCAATACCCAATTGTTTTCCGCTTACTTTCTTCTCTATGAGCATTATTTTTGTCTTTGAAGTGTTTATAGACATGCCAACTTTCTTGCCTTCTTCATTTAATCTCTTTATCATTTGTTGCAGTTGTAGTGGGGATGCAGCTATCATAACTCTGTCGTCTGCATAACTTACGTTGTTGATTTTCAGGCCATTGATTGGAAAACCGACCTTTGAGAACTTTGGATGTTGCATTATATGCTCTGAGTAGGCATTAAATAGTCTGGGCGACATTGGGCATCCTTGTCGTACCCCTCGTTTAACGCAGCATGCCTCCGATGAATTTGACGCGCCTATTCGAACATTTGCTTTTTGGTTCCAGTACAGGTTTTGAATCAGATGTACATCTTCACCGTCTACATCATATTTCTCCAGCATGTTCATCAGCTTGCTGTGCTCAACTCTGTCGAAGGCTTTTTCATAGTCCACAAAACAGACGTAGATTCGTCGATTCATTTCGAGGGACCTTTGTATTAGTGTCTTGAATAATGCGACGGCGTCCCTTGTCCCTTTCTTCGCTCTAAAGCCAAATTGCGTTTGACTCAGTGTAGCGTCAATGCGGTTCTCTATACGTCTGTTAACTATCGTTAGTAATAATTTTAAAGTATGGGACATTAGACTGATAGTTTGGTAGTCGCTACATTTCATCGAGGTGCCCTTTTTAGGTAGAGGTATATCTGTTGAAGTTTTAAAATCGTCGGGTATGACCCCGGATCGATAAATCTCATTCAGAATTGTGAGGAGGACTGTTTTATTCTTTACATTCAGGCTTTTCAAAAATTCTGCAGGAATTTTATCCTGTCCAACAGCTTTCCTTCTTTTTGCTGTGCCTATTGCGAATTCCAGTTCCCTCATTATTATGTCTGGGGCACAAGTTGCCATTCCTCTCCTCTCGGGAGGCAATTATCACTATATAGTTCCTCTATGTAGTTCAGCCATACCTCCTTTATTTCTTCCTCGTCTGTGCAAATTTTGTTCGACTCGTTCTTGATCACCGCAATTTTTGATCTACTTTTCTTCGATTTCTTCATCATAGATTTTATTTCATTATGCATTTGATGCATTTTATTCTCCTCTTCTAATTCTTCCACGCGTTTGCATTTTTCTTCGAACCATCTTGTCTTTGCTTCGACACATTTGTTTAAAATTTCTTGGCAAGCCCTTCTGTATTCCGCGCTGTTTCTATCTGCAATTCCTCGACGCTTATCTATTAAGTCTAAAATTTCCTTATTCATCCATTCCTTCTTCTTGTTTTCGGTTCTCGCTGCTGTCAGTACTTTTTCCGCCGCGCTAAGAACTGCATTTTTCCAGGTCGTCCACATTTCCTGAACGTCAGTTTTGTCCTTGATCTGCTGGAGTTCGCTTTCGGCCTCAATTTCGTCGTTGAATTTGTTTGCTGCTTCTCTTTTTTCCAGTGCCTCCATGTCAAACCTCACAGCTTTTTGTTTCTCTTTCCGCCTCATAATTTTTAGTCGTAGTCGAAAAGTTGCCACCAAGAGCACGTGATCGCTGCTACAATCTGCAGATGGGTAGGTGTGACAATTGATGACACCATTTCTGTACCGTTCATTCACTAAAATGTAATCTATCTGATTTCGCGTCCGATCCCCAGGGCTTTTCCAAGTGTACAGACGACGCGCGTGCTGCTTGAATTGGGTGTTGCATATTATCAATCTATTCTGGTCTGCGAATTCTACCAGCTTATCTCCGCTTTCATTCCGCAATCCGAGACCAAAGTTGCCTACGCTTGTTCCGTGTCCACCTCTACCAACTTTTGCGTTGAAATCGCCCATGACAAGCACAACGTCGTTGTCATTTGTGTCCGTCAACACACGGCTCAGGTCAGAGTAGAAGGCCTCCAGCTCCCCCTCATCACTTTCGCTAGTTGGCGCGTATACCTGGACCACAGTTATGGCTTTAGGCTTCGAGTCCAGTCATATCTTTAATATTCTCTCTGAGAAGGGCAAGATCTCGCAGATTGCTTGTTTCAATTTTTCACTAATCAGAATGCCCACGCCGTGTTCATGTTTATCTTTGCATGAATAGATGAACTCGTAGCCATCTACATCAATTCGGTTGTATCCAGTCCATCTGACTTCACTTATTCCGACTACGTCGAGCTTTATTCTCTTTGCCTCTTGGATCACGTTTTGCAATTTTCCTTGCTGATATAGTGTTCGTACGTTCCATGTCCCAACTCTAATGATCTCCTTCTGTTGTGTTTGTTGCACTGGTTGCACTGGTTGAAATGGTTGCAATGCTTTGACTGATTCAGCCCTGAGGCTTCGACCCCCCTCGGCAGCTTGCGGAACCGAGGTAAACCGTTGCTGGTTGTCCGAGGTCCCAGCCAAACCGACGTCTTGTTGTGCCATCATGATTGAGAACTTGGAAGAATACTGCGGTGGTTTTCCGTGGCCTTCCGCAGGCTTTTCTGTCGGGGTGTGCTCCCTTAGTCAGACTGTCAAGTTTTGAGGCGCTGGAGACTCACCTACTCATTCAGCGTATTAAGCGCTTGATCCGGGTACCATAAAAAAAGCTTGGTCGAAACTCAACAACAATACAGTGCGGCGTGCGCATTCTCTATAGGTCGGGAAATGTAAATTAGCTTAACTTCAACCGGTACAAAAATAGCTCCTCCAAACGGACTTTCTCTCTCATCTCTCCATGCTATTACCGATATTATCTATATCAACCCACTCATGCAACGATTTTTTCTAGCTCTTCATACATTAGAAACAATCAACTCTCACCTAACACTAGCTTGGATTTTGGGCCATGTTAACTTCCCTCCTCACGATGCTCTACATGGAGCAGTCAAACAAGCGACTTCATTACCGAAAGTAATTGACTGCTTAGTGATTCCAACTGAAGACTTGAAAATGTCCTCCAATCTTTGGTACTCCTCTTGGGAAAAACAGTCCAAAACAAATTCAAGAAAATCGGTCAACATCTCACCCTCATTTCAGACGAGAGGAAGTCATCTTGGCCCGACTAAGATAGGCCACACTCGTTTCACTCGCACGTATCTTCTTACAAATCTCGCTCCTCCATCATGCCTTCATAATCGACCTAATTGATGAACGAAATACCGAAACTCACGGTCCTCCAGTGTGCAAAATAGAATTTTCTCGATTTTTCGTCATTTCCAGAACGTTCCAGCGATTGAAGAATTTTTGGACTATTTTTTTCGAACTCGACGAACGTGTTTACGTTATAATCGACCTAGTTGATGAACGAAATACCAAAACTCACTGTCCTCCAGGGTGAAAAAGTGGATTTTTTCACTTCTCTACTGTATTCAGACTGTTCCAGCGATTGTAGAATTTTTGCACAATTTTTCTCAATCTAACGCACTCCACTTAATCCGGGGATGTGTTTACATAAGAATTAACCAAATCAATAAACGAAATACTGAAAATATATTTTTGGTCTATCTATATTCCCATTTCATCCCACGGAGGAGTGCGTATCTTTTAGCTCGAACATTGACTATTTATTTCACGCGGTCTATTGTGGTGGCAGTCGTATTTCACCCCGCTATTGATGCAAAAGTCACAGAAATTCATTAAATATTGATTTTTTTGGGAATGTTTCACCTCACCGAGGACTATGGTACTAAGGTTAGAGGGTAAGGCGCTTCAAATGAATGATTTTCCCCACGTGCCTCCCCCCTCCGAATTTTTTAAATATTCGAGTTTGAAGCTTTGTTGTTGCTAGAAACTAGGGAAAATATGAATGATTTTTTTTTTTGAAAAAAATACCATGGTTGAACGTTCACATATCCTAAAATGTCCCAAGTTACATTGCTGTGCGATCATTGTTGCCTTAGATACAGCCATTTTGATTTTAGGCCCCAGAAATGACTCTGCAGCCCATGTGGGTGAGCGGATATGTCTAATTTTTTGGGTTTCGAGTTTTTTCATTGGGTACAACATTTTGACGGACGTTTGAAACATTTTTCGACCAAGGCCATTCCCCCCTCCCCTTACCCGGCTTGAGCTTGTTACACCAATAAAAGAACCCTTAAGGGCAACTGTAATACTTGTTGAAAAGAAAAAGAATAATAAAACTGACCTACATAAATGACAAAAATCAAATTCACGCGAGAGAAATTTTTCTTCGCAAAATATTCAGTTCCTGATCTAAAAAGTTTTTCGGCCATTATGACAGTGCGTTCGAGAGAGCCAGGAAATAAAGTTTATCTAGACGATCGACTTATCCGACGATACCAGAATGTGCTTACAGGTTACCACCGAGATTACCGTTGGTCCCAGTATATTTCGAGCGAGCTAACTTCCCACGAGCTTACGTAACCTCGAAGTAAATAAGTAGAGTAAATCACGAAAGTTTGATGTTTCCTTTGTATATTCGTTACTCGGGGGGAAGAATATGGCACCTCTTGAGAGAGAGAAACTCATTTGACGTACACGTCTTTGTTTTCGTAATTTTTTGGATATGAATGTAGCGCACAACGGGACGCGCGTATAATTTGAACAAAACTAATTTCATCGCCTTGCTCCGTTAATAATTCAATTCCAGTTAAGCAAATTAATGTTTGCTCTAGCTAAACAGCGACGTCTTCTATTTATATACATGTATATACGGACGGAGACGTGACGCTTTTCTCTTATCGCTGAAGCTGTGCCATATCTTAAGTCTCGTAGTTTTTACATTTTCGGAACGAAAATTAGAAAAAATAGTGTAGATTTATTCGCGCGCAGCGAAGAAGGGTGAAGGTGAAGACGAAGGATACAGCAATCAACAATGTATAGTTTTCGTTACATGGATAACACGTACGTTTCTGGCAGGATCGGGCAGACGTAAAGCCTTGACTCCTACGCAACGCAATTTTATTTAGCGCTTGTTATACGCATTCATTCGTCTCTCTCATATTCTCGCCCTCTCTCACTCTCTCCGTATCGACGCGACGTTATGTTCGCGGACTCGCTTTAAAAGTGAAAGATAGCGATGGTATAGGCTGAGAAGGTTTTCGTTTTTCTTTAGCGCTGTGTTCTTTTTTCTTTTTTCCATCTGTCTCTAATTAGACTTCCATGATGAATGTGGCTATAATTTAAAAATCCTACGCACTAATTTAAAAAAAAGAACGGGGCTCATTCATACACAAATAGACGTTTTCCAATGCATAATAAAACTTTCTGTTTGTAAGATCCTTATACAATCCAATTTTGAATCTGAAAATCTTCAGACAAATTGATGGTGCGAGAAAGCCGTATTGTTCGGAGTAGGCGAACTTCTTTATCTTATGATGTCATCGCAGTTAGAAGTAAACAGCAGAAATGCCCGTCCTTTGGACGGAACCATTACATCTACCTAACACAAGCCTGTACTTTCTTGAAGTTCGACGATCTTTGCCTTCATTGCACCTTCTATTTTAGGCCGACATGCAATATACTAGAGGCTTCATGTCCTGTATGCTAGGCGAACCAGCTCATTCTATCTCCCACACTACTCTGTACTAGAGTAGAGAAACAGTATGCTTGGAATTTGGAGAAGCTGCTTTACAAGTCAATCTCTGATAAACTAGGGTGAATTAGGCCCAACTATGTAGTCTAACATACCTACTAGAAAACTAGGCGTAGACTAGAAAGAGACGAGGCGGGCGTAGTCTGACGTCATAGGCCTACTCTAGGCTCATTTTAGGATGTTCAGGCAAACGAGTGGAGCGAGTGAGCTAATCAGCCTAACATACAGTATACTAGACTTGTTATACTAGGTCAAGAATAGAGACAAACGAGAGGAGTGAGTGAATCTGGGAACCTTTCAACCTAGCATACAATACACTTCACCTGCACAGCTCGTGAGCCAGTTAGCCTAACATACAGAATACTAGGTTATGGAGGGGGACGTTATCACGACCGACGCATAAAAAGTCGATGTTACATCGAAATGCTACAAATACGTTACTTGTCTTTGGAGGAGACACTATGTATCTTCACTTTGTGTTCTGTGTCACTTTTCTTTGAGGGGGGGTAAAAGAAGATTTGCTCTGTTCATTGCTATTGAGGTCTTATTCATGAAGTACGCTGAATAAGGCGAGTATCAGGAAATCTGTTTCATGATGGGATTTGTCAATTCCAATATTGATAAGTAGGTCGACTTTTTTCCAAGTCCCACTCCAGAGAATGTAGGTGGACGATAGAATTCTGACATGTATATTATGTCTTTGGACTGGGGGTCAGTCTGACATGTGCGTCACACAACGCGATACGACGCTTTATGACGTCATCAATAACCTTGGATTCAGAAAAATTTCGACCATTACCCTATATTATACTACACCTAATATGTGAGTATACTAGATTTATATTAGACTTTAAGAAGGCAAGCGAATGAGCGGGCGAGTGAGTTTCCAAAGCTGGTTAGTTTCAAGAAATTTCAATACAATAGAGGTCGATATATCGATATAATTAAGATCGATGTATTTATAGTTTATCAAAGTGTACTTCCTTTATTGACTAGCCTGCTTAGAAAGTTTTGCCTTCATTATACGTATCGACCCAATTCTCCGTGACGACATAATAATGACAGCAATGTCGCATCAAAAACTGGCCTGCCTGCTGCAGCTGTCTTCCTTTGAAATGCAAACAAACTTTTCACATGATTGCAGCGTTCGCAAAAATCTGAATATTCTAAAAGTAAACGACATGTTAATGATGAGCGGTCTTGTTTCATAAAATACAAACACTACTCTGTCTATTAGGAATACTCACCTTTAAGATATATTGTTTATTTTTGAAATATTTGCGTTTTGCGGACGCTGCGTGATCTGTATGGGAATTAACAGGCAAAAAGTTTGTTTACATTTTGAAGGGAGACAGCTGCAGAATACAGCCTGATTTGTTTAGGATTCATTTGTGCATATTTGATTCATTGACGTGACTGGGGAAACAGTTTATTAAGGCTAAATCTTCTATATTACTAAAGCGATGCTATCACTACTTATCACGAATTGTTTTTTGGCTTTTTCGATCCGCCTGGTGTGTAGCGACCGTGTTTCTCATTTTCTCATCAGTGCCGGAACATTTTGAAAACAAATGGTTGACGTGTACATACGTACATTGAAGACTTTGACTATTTATCGTCCTACGTATGATAAATAGTCAAAGATTGAAGACGAATTTTTATTGTTAATTGTAGTTGTAGTAGTAGGTAACAAATTAATGTCGATGAACATTATTCGAATTAATAATTATTATTTATTCGAATTTCGAATTTATTATAGCTTTCGAATTCATTTCTGTTGTGATTTGTAAACTAATCTATAGAAGGTCTTCACTTCGTTTTTTCATTTTGGATTCAAGATTATTGCTGTTCGTGTTTATACTTCTTTTACTCGATTAAATTATTCCTGACCTATGATAGATGTTCATAGGTACTACTATTAATCTATGCTCTTTGTCAACAATTTCAGCAAATTACTCTTTATCCATTCTGGAGGAATTCGACTTATTATTTTGGGAATCGTTCAATCTATTTTATAATCCAGCCGGCATATAGGCCTAATAGTGTCGATATTACAATGAATATTTATCATTATTTGCATTGTGCAAGTGAGAATAAGTTGTATGAAGCCATTGCTGCTCCACTACCTAACCTTGGGAATTTTTCGACTTTTTGACTTTTGTTTAATTTTATTTTATAAACTTTATATTTTTTAGTTTAATTTCGACTTTTTGACTTTTGTTTAATTTTATTTTATAAACTTTATGTTTTTTAGTTTAATTTTATATTATAACCATTTCTCGAGGTTTGTTGATTTTCAAATTTTTGCCCTTTTTGTTTTTAAATTTTTAACTCCTATAAATTGACTATTGACATAAATTTCTAAGTTACAAGTGTGTAATTCTTCTGAAATATAGTCAGTAATAATTTTAGGTGAGAGAGTGAAGTTTTTAAGCGTGCAAGCAGTTTCATTGTATTGAGGATAACTGATGTCAACCAAAATCCGAATAAAAGTTTCTGATGATTAAGTAAATGATGGAGTATGAAGAATATGTGGGTGTGTTTTATTCTTGAGATGGGGTTGGAAATTATAAGCTGAAACCTAATGTGAGAGACGTGTATTCGGGAAAAATAGAGGGAGCGATACCGCAGGGATGTTGACTAAATGAATATTATAATGAAGATTTTAATCAGGATTATATTATTCAACCAAAAAAGTTGAATTGAAAGTTATAATGAAAAACAATGGCGTTAAACAAAGTTAAACAAGGAATTCACAGATCCTCTTCTATGGGATTGATTGATTTCAATATTGAGAATTGAATTCAAAATTAAAGTCCCAAAAAAACGGGTTGGATTTGATAAACTTTCTAAAATTGAGCTAACTAAAGCTGGAGGGAATCGGAAAAATTGGAAAAATTAGGACTTTTAAGCTGTGTATGATAGACGGGGGTTAGGAAAAATGTTTTCTATCAAATGAGTCAGATATAAAACAATTGAAACATTATGGGAATTGAGCTATGTATGACAGGAGAGGATCTTGGAAAACATTGAACCACCAGATGAGTTGAAATTGAAAAAATTTTGTACATCGAGCTATACAATTATGACAAGAGGGTTGACTTGGATTATAAACTGGAGAAGGACTTGACGTCATCACGATCTGACAGAAGAATACTTACAGAATAGTGAATTACAAAAATACGGACTCGACGTCAAAAATAACTGTTAGCTGGAGGTGAGTGGACCCGAAAGAATATATTAAGGACCTTGAGAAGAAAAAGTGAAAGCGAAATGAGAAAATGAATCAACTAATCTTAGAATCGAAACCTTTGTCTTCTATTCATTTGCAGATTGCAGGAAGACGACACGTAGAATCAATTATTACGGTACGGATAATTAGAGGAGATAGATGTAGAAGACTGAAAAAGATGGAGAGTTTGCACAAAAATTTTGAATACAGGTCCAGAGAAAAGTTATCTACAGAATTTCTGTTATTTTTTATTATTTTTTTTTTCCATTATTTTCCAGAATAGGAATTTCTACATTATTTACCGAGGTTATTAAAAATTATTCCTGTATTTACATGTTCTCCATAAAAAATTTGTTTTGTCTTATGTCAATTATTCATTGACAATTCCTTACTTCTTCTGTTTTGTTATGAGTGATAGGCAATATGAAGAAATATTTGAAAATTTAGATGACACAAGTATCAAAAAATAAAAAAAATAAGGAGAAATGAAATGTCTAAAATATTAAATTAATACGTGACAACGTAAGAGGCGCGCCAAAGGCGCGCCGTCTTGCTAGTACAGTTCCTACTTCGGCATAGATCGCCAGTCGATATCAATTACAAATAATTTACAGTGAAAATTGTATTTGTCTGCGAATGCTCAAAGACATAATTATTGTACATAATTCAATTTTTTTCATGAAATTAAGAAATTTACTTATACTTTTTTCATTCTCTTCCCCTCATATGAGCGGCTTGAAGGTCGCTACTGTGTATTCTCACGGATAAAATTTTCTGAGATAACCCCCACCCTACTTGGAAACTGTCTTTCGTTAACACAGAATCGGTTTCTACTCTCTTAATGTGTATATAGAGCTTGATGGTCGGAATTTTTCCAAGCCATCTCACCACCCACTCATATCTATTGCTCGAAAGTCAAAATTTCCCTTGTTGGAGGACTCATGTGTCTTACCCGAACTGCACCCGCTGAGTTCATAATAATATTTCGATCCCTTTCTCATATTTACGGCTCGATCTGTGCCTCCCAAGATATATAGCTCAAAAGTTGAATTTCTAGTCCTTCGTGGTCAGCCGGCTCTCGTGCGTCCCGAACAGATTTGTTCGAACCGCCTCCCCCATAGCTCGAATGTGAAATTTTTTCTAGTCAGGCCGCTCCCGCTCTCCAATTTCTAATGTATAGTTCAAAAATCGACATTTTGCCAGTCCTATCGGTTTCTGCTCATTTTATCGACACTCTACCGAACCCTGAACAACGCTTATAAACTGGTTTCCTGTTGGTGGAGATGACTGACATGAAAGAGCGATGACAATTTAATCAGGGAACCTGTTTTATTGGGGTTTCAAAAAAAACGTCCGCGCCGGCTGGCAAAGCGCGGTGTCCCCCTATATAGCCTCAAAATAGCCCCTTCGAGTAACAAGATATGCAATATTTCATATACCAAATGATCTAGCTCCTTTAATAAGCCAGACATGCAACGTTTCAAACACCTAAAGACTCAGAACGTTTTTCTAAGGTATTCTAAATCCCCTTCTATGTTGGAGGTCGGAATTTCCCGGAGTCCCCTCTCATTATATATGTTATCGTGAATGTTAATAATCAGTGAATGTTGATAATTTCATCAAATACTTACCGATTTCTCATCCATAATTTCTCTCCCTATGGATCGAATGATTTCAAATTTGCAAGGTTTCTTGAAAATATTTATTCCCAGCATATTTCCAAGTTTCAAGTCAGTCGACCAGATATAAGGTTGTGGAGAGGGTCAACTGTGCTAAAAAGTGGTTTATCGCTAGTTACTATCCTCTCCCTGACCTCATATCAGGTCAACTGAGTTGAAACATGGAAATATGCTGGAAATAAGTATTTTCAAGAAACCTTGCACATTTGAATTCATTTGATCCATAAGGAGAGAAATTCTGGATGAGAAATCGGTAAGTATTTGATAAAATTATCAACATTCATGGTAACATATATACTTCTAATGTCCGAGCCTATGACGTCACAATTTGATGGCGTCATAGATCTGGTGCGTCAAAATTTTTCAGATCCCACGTGCTCCATGAAACAGGTTCCCTACCACGCCTCGTTTAACTGCGTGAAAGAACCCGTGGGTTTTTCAAGTCTTCCTCCTACCATGTATAGCTTGGAAGTCGAAATTTTTCCAGGTCATTCTTCTACCACATGTGGCCCAAAAGTTAAGTCTGTGACGTAACAATTTCATGACGTCATAGGTCAGGCTTATGACGTTGCAATCTAATGACGTATACATTTTTCAGATCTCATGTGCCCCATAAAACAGGTTCCCTGTCACACCTCGTTTAACTACGTTAAAGAACCCGTGAGTTTTAAAATGTGACGTCATTAGAACACCACGTCTTGACCGCTGACAGACGGTATGGGATTTCACTAGGAAGCAAAGGAAGTTGAGCTGTATAGCTCGAGAGTATCAATTTAGCCAAGTCATCCTTTCAATATTGTACGTATGTAGTTGGAGTCGAAATTTCTTGATCTTTCTTCTTCTGAAGTCAGGGAGTTGAAAAATATTTTCGAGGTTTTGAGCGATGCACCTCTGAATCAGAAGTCCGCGACTCAACCAGAAAAATGTTGACTTTTGACGATTTTTTAGCTATACGTATAGCGCTAGCTCAGAAATCGAAAGTCGACATTTTTCCAAGAGTCCCTTCTCTCATATATAGCTCGGAAGTAGAAAGTCGAAATTTTACCAGAGTGCCTCACCAATCCCAGGTTCCTTGCGCTCCTTTTTCAATTTCTCCAAAGAAGCCATTGTTTCTTTCCAAGTCCCGAGGTCAAACAAACACATTTCAGTGATCGCATTTGTCCAAATCCCTGAATGAATGGCCCATAGTTCTCGCTTCTCTTGGAACCAATTTTTACCTCCTCTCTCTTCCCGTTCGTTTGCGTTACACATAAGCAGAGCCCGGATTCCTCGGTATTTGTCGAATCATTTTGCTAAGGGCGGAAAGCTTGAAAATCAGATAGAAGTTTATTTTATGGGTAGTGGGGCCTGTAAAACAAATTTTATCTTGCTGAAAATGTAATAAATGCCTAGAACGAGGTTTAAAGCCGAGTAAGGCCGAAAATGACATTTGTTAAATATCGTCCAATATTATATAATTTCGGACACAATTAGCCGAATTTTACTTTAAATTCTGGAATCGTGGTAAAAATTGATCTTTTTTTTTGAAAATATTATTTTTAGTCCAAAGTTGGAAAATTAAAAGTATTTTGATTGAAAGATTGCTAGGATTTTTTTTTATGAGTTCAATCCCCAAAATGCGTTTATTTTGGTCAAAATCATGTAATTTTAGTTGTTGGATATGTGTAATTCTGAGCGTGAATTTGTAAAAGCACTAAAAACGAATGTTTCTTTCATTTTTCCTTTTAAATGCCGAATAATGCAACATTAAGTGCCGAAACTTTTCATTTTTAGAGCCGAAAAATCCGGGCTCTAGTCGGAATGTTTCCAAGACCTCCTTCCGATAAACGTAATTTTTCGAGACCCTAAAGTAAATCATACCCCCTCAGGGAACCACAATTTTATGGAACAAGAGCGGGTATTTTTGTAAATAACTCTCGTGAAAGAGAATCCTCGTTAGTATAGGAGAATGAAGTTCTTCTTCGTGTTTTCTGATTGGAAGCGGATTTATCAGAAGTGGAGATGGTTAAAAAGTTGATGAAAGAAGAGGATTAGCGGTGAAAAAGTCTTCTTCAACGGAAAATTTCAATTTTACAGTTAAATTGCACGTCATCAATAGGAAGTAGTGCTTTTGAGCAAGATTTACAGATAATGGGATTCGGAAAATTTTAGTCTTTTTGAGCTTTTTTTTTTCATCGCCGATCGTGATCACGAAATACCATCTTTCGAAATACTTTTAAGACCTCCTATTTAAAAGTTTTCATTTTAGGGATAAAAGCGTTCTAGATTTGATTAACAATTCGTAGGTGTCGAAAAAATTGAAACATAAAATTTGAATGTTTGGCCAGAGCCGTAGTATCATCGCCCTTCCTCTATTCCTCCTATGCGGAGGGAAATCCTCTCTGATGAATATTGTCTAGTCGCTCAACATAAAGAAGGAAACAATTGAAGCAAGGATCCTGTAAATGAGTTCAGATCTATACTGTTAATATACTTAAGATTTAGAAGATGAAGAAGAATCACCTAATTTCATTCGACGTTTGTCGTGCAGTTCCATTCATCTCTTAAGATAGCTGAAAAAAACAGTCATTTTGGTTGGTTTAAGGATAGTTCGATGGACTTGACATTAGGGCGGTCATATTTTTGAAAAAATGATATCGGTTCTATCGGTTCAGGAATTACGTAAAAAAATTATCTTCATTGTATTTTCCATTTTTTTTTCTCCGAGAAATGCGGGAACAATTTGAAGAACGTCGAATTTTACGGGAAACTCGCGAAGTGCAAAAAGGAAGAGGAATTTTTTGCAGGAAAAAAAAATACATCTCAGACTGGTGCTGTTCTCGTGAATAAAAGAATTCCAGAAATACCCGTGGTGTACGAGAAAAAAAAAAGAAAAAAACGAGGAAAACAATCAGTCGACTCCGTCTCAAGAAACTGCTCGTCATTCGACACGCGTGATATCTTCATTTTTCTGGTTTCGTTTATTTTTTTATAGAAAAAATATTAAGAGGAAACGGAGAGAATTGCTTCCTGTGACATCGGCGGTTCTCTTTGAGAGAATAAAACATGAAGAAGGAGATAAATTGTATTTTCGGGCGGATGGAAATCTCTTCTCACATTGGCGTAGAGGAAGCGGTTCACCTTACGACATAAGATGTATGGCTAAATTTTTCCTTAATCGCGTAGATAACATTTTACTTTGCGAATTTCTGTCTGAATTTGTTGGAATTGACAAAAAATGTTAAACTCGAGTACATATATTTACGTCAGTGGATTTTCTTCTCGAGGGAAATCTAACTGAATGTTGAATTTCAGTTTGGCAATTCGAAGAATAATATCCTTCCCTCAAGCATTAGAAAAATATTCGAGATGAAAATACAGACAAATTCTTCAAATGTGGAAAGATGGTTGCCTACATGTTCCACCTTTATTTACCCCTAATCCCTCAATCCTATTTGCAAATAATGATAGAGTTTCCGTGAGCTATAGTTGATCACTTTGCTTATCAGCAAGTAGCAAAGGATCACAACGCTCCTCACACATCGTAAAACCGAATCGCAGGACAGTGGTCGGTAGTCTTTTTGTTAGCCTAGAGGTCTTGGTCTACTTTGGAGACCTCAAAACTAGGACTTTGTCTTTATGGACGTATGCGGAGTGTTCCTGATTCTTATTTTGATGGACAAGGTTGAACAAAAATCGTTCAACACCAGATTACACGTGACCACTGAAATGAAAATCGCTCAGCTATACCTATTTTAGAATATATTCAGGGAAGTGGGTTTCAACACTTTGGTTCACTACTTTTTTGCTCCTCATGTCAAAATGCCAGGAAAAACTTTTTCTAGAACGAGCGTTGATTTTGGTTTGAAGATTTGAACGTTCTACTGCACTATATTCATGGTTGTCCCCCTACTCTGTGCCGATTGTATCGGTCTCGGTTACTGTCACTGATGGGATTACTGAAAAAGGAAAAGATTTGTGCTTACCACACCGTGGAGAACATTTCCTTCCGGAGTGCTGATTAAATAAAAAAAAAAAAGACGTTGAGATCCGACCGTATGAGTCCAGTTCGTGCGAAAGTTAATTTCCATATTTTTTACGAGTGCCGAAATTTCTTGTGTGAACTCGAGGGTCCATCGCCCACACGTCTCCATTAATCGATACATACGGACATTATCGTCGGCCCACGCGAGATTTTCCTCGTTGATTGACTTCTCACGAACAGTCTATTAAGAAAATCACATTTTTATTGTCCGAACCACCGCTTTTACGGTATCCCAACGCGTGAGATAATACTCGCAATGGCTCTACATATTGTTGTTAAGTGTGCACAGTACTTAAAACTCATTCCTGGAAAAATCGACGAATTTTCAACGCTCTGTGGAGGACCGGCCACGTGTGAAAACTATGGACTTCGTTTCTCCGGCTATTTCGAGCGAGCAGACTATTTCTTTGATAATCCTTCGCGTTTGTTTTTATTGAATTTAGCAATTTTGCCGCGAATAAATGAGGCGTGAAGGTGTTTCTGACGCCTATATTCTATCGGGTGGTTAGTTCCATAGGTTTTTGTTCGGAAATATACCAAGAAGCTTGTCTATAAATGTGACCTGTCATCAAGAAAACCCTCGTGAGTGTCCGAAAAAATTAATCGGGAGAAAGGCTATTCTCAAAATGAAGAAAATATCTTGAAATATTTTGTAGCGCCTTTGAAGATTTTTTCTTGTAATAACTCGCAATGATCTGTCGCGAGAAAAATCCCACAGCAGCCCAAGAGAGATAATATTGGTCGTTCTAATGAATTGAAATATGTAATAGACTCGGTTTGTTGAACGCTTGGAGGCGTTTTCTTGAATGATAGGTCACAAATAGTGCAGGAAAATCATCTTCTTCAGGCTTTTGAATGAGTACGAGTCTCAAGTGTTT
Organism: Aspidiotus rigidus; assembly: GCA_035079385.1. Lineage (NCBI taxonomy): Eukaryota > Metazoa > Arthropoda > Insecta > Hemiptera > Diaspididae > Aspidiotus > Aspidiotus rigidus. The sequence continues at coordinate 2,338,224 of JAVHKY010000035.1, forward strand.
CTCCACAACTTTATTTAGATTTGTAGATATTTTAATTTAAAATATTTTCATAAAATTGTTTAAATTTAATTTTTGAATTAAAATTTATATTTAATGTATAAATTAATATATCATGTTCTCATTGTCAAGACGACAATCTAAGTGTAGAACATTTCTTTACATGTCTTGTTTTACAACCAACACGATCTGCTCTCAAAATACCATCTGACACCGGCTCTGCTCTAAGAAACAACATCGACTCCATCGACTCAACTTTAACTTACTTACTCTCCACCCAGTTTTACGAACACATATAACTACACTTACTACTTTTAACATGGATAAACTTCAACATAAATTTACAATATACTCCCCGTCACTTAAATTTAAGTTTATAATCTAAATTACGCCGAGCAAATAGCCCTTATCTGCAGCTGACATACTCGTTAAAAAAAAAAATAATAATAATAAATAAAAAAATATTAATAATAAAACTAATTGATGAATTTTTGAAAAAAATATCGGGTCTTCTAGATGGTTTTGAACCAATAAAAGAAATTAAAATTATTAATATTATAAATTAAGATATAAATAGAAATTTTTCTAATTAAAATGAATTTATTATTAAAGATTTTCGGTTTATTAAGTTTGGTAAAAAAAAATGAAATAATTATTGATTCTAGTGTTAGAAATAATCCTAATAATTTATTATTAATTGAACGTAAAATTGAATAAAAAAAATAAAAAATATCATTTTGGTTCAATATGATCGAGAGTTTAAAATATCATCATTTTGATTACGATTATCTGGATCATTTATTTTTAATGGTACCCATAATTATATTGATTATTGAAAAAATATATAAAAATAATAATGGTATTAATATATCTTTAAAAATAATTAATAAAGGATTTAAATTTAAAAAAATATTAAAATTAAATAAAATAATCAAGTAATAGTTTTATTATTATTCATAAAAAAAAAAACTATATTTAAAATTAATAAGATTAACAAATAAAATATTGAGGAGAATAAATCAAAATAAAAAATGATCGAATTAAAAAAATTTCAAAATTAAATCTAATTAAAAAAATTATATAAAGAACAAAATAAATAAAAAAGTATCATAAATAAAATTATTAAATTTATTTTTTATTATTATTAAACTTAAATTAAATTGATTAATCAATTTTATCATCACACTTAGGTTGGTATGGGAAAGAGTTCAACAACTGCTTCATTATCAAAATAAAAAAATTAATTACCTTTTAGATAAAATGTGGAAATAAAATTAAATTCCAATCCGTATGTCCTGGTTCTTTGCTCGCATCAAGAGACGTGGTCAATGAAAGACCACCCGCGAGCTGCAATTTTTTTCATTTCTTCTCACTCAAAATTATAGATTATCGAGTGTGAGATAAGACTCCTTAGTGGGCGCAAATGAATGAGAACAATATTTTGGCGCGAATCCTTCTCCTTGCAAAGATGTCGTTTTCCTGATTCATTTGTGTCCACGAAGGTCCCTTATATCATCCTCGCTCACATTACGCACAAATCATTCTTCGTCCTCTCATGACGTTACAATAAGAGCTTTCCACTTTTCTAAATCTCTTCGATGTAAGATTTCCAAACTCACAATTCTCTCTAGTAAACTCGACTCTTGATTCTAATTCTAAATTAAATCATAAAAATCAAATGGAAGTCTTAATAATTCTATTAATAAAAATTATTAATCATATTAAAAAAAATAAAAAATTTATATATTGGAAACTTAAATATAAATTTAAAATTAAATAATATTATTATAATAAAATTTATATTAATAACAAAAAATTGAAAAATAAAATGAATTAGTCAAATTAAAATTTTAGAAATTTATACTCAAAATATTGAATTATAATAAAATAAATCCTTGAATTAATAATTATTAAGATATCATTAAATATATTAATTTTATTTATTTCAATGAAAATTATAAAAGTATTACTTGAAGACAATAAAATAATTACATTACAAAGTAGAAAATAATCAATGTATTTTCAAACTAACCAAAGTCCCGTTAAGGAATAATTGTTTGATAATGCCTCATTTTTATTACATATTTTAAATAGTTTGTTGTATGGTTGAGAGGACGAAAGGATGTGCCAAGACGGGATGATTTGAGAACTGTAGAAAGGGGCGCGATCAATGGTTTCGAGGGAGAGCAAAGCTTGCTTGGCGCGTCGTTTTCCGTTGGACGATATGACTAGAGATCTAGAGGAAAGCAATTGAAAATAGAGAAGACGTTAAGGATTGCAAGAGGAAGAGGATGCGCTAAACGACAGGATTGGAAGGTTAGGGTTTTGCATGGCTTGGAGAGGAGAAGAGAGAGAGAGAGAGAGAGAGAGAGAGAGAGAGAGAGAGAGAGAGAGAGAGAGAGAGAGAGAGAGAGGAGAGGAGGAGGAATTTACAGAGTTGGGGGAGAGAAAATGGCAGATAGTTCAACAGAATACAATATGGAGGTCGAAGCAAATGAGAGGTGGTGAGGATGTCTTTGAAGGGGTGGATGAGAACTGAAATTCGAGATGGTGGTCTAGATGAGATTGTAACGAGAGAAGTAGAGAATTTTGGTAGACGAGAGTGGGGAGGAAGGTAGGGAGATGAGAAAACTGGACAGTACACGCGAGAAAGTTGGCTGTAATCAAATTGTAGAGGGGAATTCCACATCAGCGCATAGGCTAAGTGTAGGGTTGGTGCGCAGAGCTACAAATTGTATTATATCTAGAGATTTTAGGGAGGATTTGTTAGCCTGTGGATCCTTCGTCCAGTTGAGATCGGATTAGAGAGTTGAAAGAGAAGCTTGCGACTGCAACCAGTCCGACTGTAGGATAGACATTTGAGGACATTCAGTGAATTTAGATATTTGGCCTTTAGAAGGTTTATTGTTGGGAGTTCAAGAGTGTTTGGAATCGAAGGTAAGGCAGAGAAATTTAGTGGAGCATTGGAAGAGAGGAACACTCCACACCTCTCCCTATGGGACGCCATTTCGAATGTAGTGGAGAGAAGAGTAGTGGTCATGAATTCGAACTGTTATTGGTCTGTCATGGAGGAAGGACGGGAGGAGAGAGGGTAAATTGCCACGAGTGTCTATTTCAAATAATTTAGAGGAAATGTAGTGTCACCAAACTCTACTGAAAATCAAAGAATATTGTGTAAAGGTACGGAATAATTCTCTGATTTAGAGGTTGAGGTCAGAGATGGCTTCTGAAGTGTTTCTACCTTTACGGAAGCCATATTGATAAGGAGATAGGATATCGTTAGATTCGAGAAACCAGAATAATCTTTGTTGAGGATTTTTTGAAAGAGTTTTCCTCGGTAGGATGATAAGATGAGTGGGTGGAGGGATTTTTAGAGGATTTTAAATAGGTAGTTTCCAGGCTGAGGAGTATGAGTCTTGGATTAGGATGAAGGTAGAGAAGATAATAAAGGGAATGAGGTTTTAAATGTAAATTTGGCAATAATTTCAATTTCGATTTAAAATTGGACCTATTAAAAATTCTTTAATGTTTGAAAATTTATTAATTAATAATCTCTAATACAAAGGGGTTCATTCCAGTTTCCTAATACATTAATGAGAAACATAATTCTGACGACATACAGTGTCTAAATTATAAATTCTAAGAAGTGACGTTCTCACACGGTTCTTGGATTGCGATTGTTGACTTTATTTATCAATCTTGGTTACTATAGAAAACTACATTTCTCAGCGATTATAACTCAAATTAACATTCATGAAAGCTTATCAAATATTCGTAGAAAATTCGTATAATTGAAAAACCTTCGAATAAAAACAAGATCACGAGCAGGTAAGGTAATAAAAAAATAAAAAATTGTCGATGAAATATGAAATATCATTCTGATGTTACCCGAAATAAACGAAGCCGCTGAATACATAGTTAAAATGGGAATTTTTTTTCTGAACGAAAATTTGTTCGAGAATGCGTCACAAACAACCCTAGTATGAAACTTATCTTGACATTTTTTTTTGAAAACAATGTAAAAAAAAAAGACACGTGGGTGGTAAAATTGATATTTTTTAATCAGGATTTCTCCAATATTAAAAAATGTTGGAAATTTTCTGCTCGAAAACACGCGTCAAGTACACGCAGAATTTTGCCCAAGTTTTCGATGACGTGCTCGAAAATTGAAGTGTACCAATATGCGGGAAAAGAAGACGAAGTAGGGATAATCATTGCAAGTAATTTAACACACAATTCTTTTTGTTATTTAAAGATAATACCGTTGTTAACTCCTGAAGAATGCGCGTTTCTTGAATACAACATTTTCCTCTTTGATAATTATATTGTGTTATTAAGAATGTGGTAAATTTAAATTTTGCAGGTAGCGTCCGCTTTTCAACAGACGGGTTTCAGGCGAGTAAAACGCGGTTATAAACCCTTAAAAGTCGAAGCCCTCGTACCGGATATAGAGCCGGCCGATGACCCTACGGATCCATATTTTCCGTTGCAATGGTACTTAAAAAACGTCGGCCAAAACGGCGGAAAAGTGAAATTGGACTTGAACGTCGAGGCAGCGTGGGCTCAAGGAGTTACAGGGAAAAACGTAACTACGGCGATTATGGATGACGGTAAGTAGTAGCCAACTTCAAAATTTTTCATGACGACAGGAACTAGCAAACCGCAGGCGATCTGAGCATAAAGAACTAACGTCGTTCGAAATTCTTAAAAGTGAGATGTTGCGAAGATTTTGAGAAAATTATCTAAAGTACAAAATAGATCTCTAGGTAAAATCAGTCTTATGAGGGAAGTTTAAGAAAATGAAATCTAATATACGTATATTTTTTTGTCTTATACCGTATCTTTACTGAACCATGACCGTCTGTAGTATCAGGCCGGAAAATTGAAGGGTCTAGTTTTACGTACGCCCTCATGAAAATGTACCCCTTTTCTTCTTCTTTCTGACTTTTTATTTTCGAACGTTTATAACTTGCTTCATAATTAATCAATCTTAACGAGACCGAACTCAAAAAATGGAGAATCGTTTACTATTTCGATGATATTCATTCGCTTAATGTGTTCTCGGAAGGTGTTTCTATAGGAGCGTATACATGAAACTCGGCCCCATATTTTTCATCATCGCAATATTACCACTTTTAATATTCCGGCCTGATATTAGGGAGAGCCATGACTCAACCTCCGACCTTGATCTCGGAATGCGCTCCAATTTCGAGTTTTGCGTTGGCCCTCACTCTAATTTTTTAGTCTTATTAGGCTGTAAATACTAACAACCCTTAATCCTGTCTTCAGGAGGAAGAATGACTGAGTGTTCGGTAATGGAGGTATTTTCGCTATATCCTTCCCACAAATAAACATCGAACGCTCCTATCCATCCCACTGATGAAGAAATTTAAACTTTTCCTTTTCCTGAATTATGGGAAGAAGGGGGAGAATGGGTGTGAAAGAAATAATTAAACTGTGCAACATTTTTGTTCATGTCACATTGACTCAGTGTCTATTTATCAACCACAGCAATCAATTCATCATTGGCTAAAGAGAATTTTTTTTTTTTTTAAATTAATGTGAGTAAAGTTTTGACCCTTTTTCAGCTCCCTGGGTATATCCCTGTGGATGAGCAAGCTTTCAATTGTAAATTTTTTCACGGTGCTAAGCCGAGAAGAATTTCTCAAAATTTCAATTTAAATCGTGAATTCCCGATCATAACTCACAGGAAAGTAGCTCATGAAAATATTTTTTAATCTTCATCCTTCTGAGATGTATCTCTTTATAGTCTTACTTTTATCAGTTATAGCTTAGTGATGAAGTGACTCTCGAAGAGGAGGTGTGTGACAAAAGTGCTTTTTGGCTTCCATTGGAGTTGGGAACCCCATTATTTCCGATTTCGAAGCCGAGAATGTTTGGCTCAGAAGGAAAGGGGGTGGGTAAATGCAAGTTGAGAACCCCCAAGAGACCTAGAGGAGCTTTTTCCTCTGAGGAGCGGAACAGCTTTTAGAAGATCCGGGAGCCGAGTCCTGGAGCTAGAATTTAGCTTCGGAGCCAGACCCCAGTCAATTTTGCGGTCACCAGCTTGGGAAAAAATCAGAGAGGATCCGCTCCCAGCCTTTTCAGGAACCGGTTCTTCACTTTTACTGTATGCTAGCACCTTATTTTTCTTTGATATCAATGTCAGTGCTCACCTCGATGGTTGCATTACACCCTATCCTCATAGAACTTATCTTATTCTTATCCTTATTCACAAGAAAAGGTATGGGCTAAAAATTTACCTCTTTCAAAGTCTTGGTCGAAATCGCGTTGATACATAGTTACAATCAACCTCATGTCAACATCGATATCTGATCGATTTCAAGTCGACTACTCCAAATTCTTTATCGACTTAAAATTGACTGCTCTCTGTTGGGTCGATTTCAAGTGGATTTGTCGTTCTCGGAAAACGTATCGTGCTCGACTTTGAACCGACGTCAAATCGACGTCGATTTCGAGTCTACTTCATCGAATTATTCTATCGATCAAAAATCGACTACTTGCTATGTCAATTTTAGGTCAATTGGTAGTTCTCACGGTAGTCGACTTAAAATCGACGTCGATCTAGTGTCGATTTCAAGTCAACTCCAAATTTTATATCGACCTTGAATTTACTGCTCTGTTGCGCCGATTTGTCATTCTCTGAAAATGTATAATACTCGACTTTGAACCGTCCTCAAATCGACGTCGATCTGAAGTCGATTTCGAGTCTACTCCATTAAATTTTTCGATAGACCTAGAACCGACTGCTTGCTGTGTCGATTTCTAGTTAATTTGTAGTTCTCTGGTGATGTACGGTAGTCGACGTCGATCTAGTGTCGATTTCCAGTCGACTGCTCCAACATTTTTTCATCAACCTGAAGTTGCGTCCATCAATAGTCGTTCTTTAGTTTTCTGGGAATGCATACTGGTCGACTTCCAATCTAGGGTTTCTACCGATCTTGGAAAAGTCCCGCCCTGTAAAGAGGACTCGGAAATCCGGAATTCCCCGGAATTCAGCTAGGTCGTGCCGGAAAAACTTTTTCACGCCTGTTTAGGAAACAAAATTAATGGAAAAATCGTTCTACGAACGAAAGATCTGGGGCAGTTCCAGATTTTCATTTTCTAATTCTGGTGTAGACACCCCGAAATCGATTTCAAATCGACGTCTATCTGGAGTCGATATACAGTCGCCTGCTTGAAGCTTTCTGCGTGTTTGGTGACTTCACTACTGGTAGACAAAATTTGTTGTCATATATTAAACCATTGAGAATCTTGATTATAATTATTCTTGATCAGTGTAGCAATGGTCGAATCGACGCAATGTCGACATTAAAATCCGATTCCAGAAGTCGTCTCATTTCTGACCTCGATTCTGAAAGCCTGTCAAGCTAAGCACTTGAAATCTACGAAATTTCGATATCAATTGCAAGTCTTGATGCCGACATTCACGATGATACAAGTGCGAATAAGCCCATTCAATTCCGACGTCGACGATGAGTCGATGGCAAAAAAAAATCGATTTCAAGTCGAATTCCAGTCATTTTGGGTTGATTTGCGATCGACTTTCGGGTGGAACTAGAAAATTGACGTTAATTTCGATTCGCTGTTAAACGGTCGGAATGGCGAGTCAATTTCGACTCGAATTTCATGAAAGTCAAGGGTGTGGTAGGCTGGAGGCACTTTGCCTCTGGAGGTACCTTGCCTCCGCCTCCACCTCCAGTTAGGCGAAGGCTAGCGGGAATTTTGAAGGCTCACTTGAGGCTTGGAGGCGCCTCCAAGGACCCTTTTGGAGGCATCTGAAGCTACCTCCAAAGTGCCTGCGGAGTGCTATTGTGAGGATTTAAACCAAGGTGTTGGAGGATGGAGCATTTTGCCTCCGGAGGTACCTTGCTTCCACCTAGAGGCTTGGAGGTGCCTCCATGGACCCTTTAAGAGGCATTTGTTTTCAACAGTATTCTACTCCTTGAAACCTCATTCAGCTACTTTGATGCTAGCGCTGCTCGGTTCGAATAAAAATCAAAACTTCATATACACCTTCTGAGTATCATCTGTCATCTGGCAACACTGATTGACCACTATGCTACATCTGGTCACACTGATCAACGTTACAAGTGCCTCTGGAGGCGTCTTTTGAGGCGTCTCCAACACTGCCTCCGAAGGCATTTTCTCCAATTTCAGTAATTTCGCTGGAGGCCCTTGGAGGTCAGGAGACGCCTCTAAACGAATCCACTGGAGGTAACCGGAGTCGGAGGGTCATTTCCTGTATTCGTTCCTCGAACACACTTGCATGAAAGAATCATTCAATCTTTTCGGGGTGCGGAGAATTGTCATCCTGAGTTCTTTGTCTGACAAACTTGGCAGTTCCGGATATTTTCGAGGGAAGAGTGGAGATTTCTTGGAACGATTGATCATCTTGACATCAACGACGAGTTTCTAACCTCATCCGAATAGTTGGTTTTTACGAGCTTTGAAATCTAGATCAGGATGAAGTTGACTGTTTCGTTTAGAAATGAGTTTCTCGTACAAGAAAAAAATTAATTCTTTTTGTGTAGTAATTTAGTATAATTTATGAAGCGTTTTTCTTCAATCTTATCATTTTAAAAGTATAATCTGCGAACGCAAAATAATCATTAATCTCAGTTTTGGTGTGAAAGAAGCAGAGAGCAGTTTTTTTAAAAAATAATTAATCACGAGTCATTTCAGATTTTTTTTTTTCGTCAATAACGTGTAAGAAAATTTTGTTAGCTTCTCCCCTAATGAGAAGTAAGAAAAGGATCTACGTACCCTTATAGAGCACTTACGCTTGTGGAAGAACGGAGAAATGAGATTTCAAGTTATTTTAGGTTCGAGCCGTCAATTTATTTATGATTAATATAGCGCCGCCTCAATTTTTACGGTAGTTGTTTTTGACACGTCTTTGTTTGCCTTACCTGAATTTCTTTCTTATCGCTTGTGTAACATCCGATTGAGCGGTCTCAAAATTGAAAAGAAAAAGTACCCGAGACAAACTTTCCCTTCGAACAATTTCACGGATAATCAGAGCTTTTCCTTTGAAATCTCGAAAGTTCAAGCCGTATAAGCTTACGTTTTTTCCACATCGAAGATACGTTTCTCCATAAAGTAGGTTACTGTATGTAAGTTATTATGTGCATATACGTACGCTCTTGCCGAAGACAAATTACTATTTTTTACGACCTTCAAGATACCTATTATTTTATTTACCGGGATTTTTATTCGTATCATAAATGCGTACGCTTCAGACAAATATGATTCTTTTGAAATATTAAACGCCACGCTATTAAATTTTCCAGCTCAGACTGATCGTAAATTGTAACCAAAATTATTATTTGTTGGCCTTTCCCGGGTTTCGTGCGCGCGAGACGTTACTCGTTAATGTATCTTGAAAGACACTCGTTACGTATAACATTCTTTCCCTTATTTTCATCTTTCAATGAGGGCCACATTACGTTTACCACCAATTCGATACTATGAATTAAAATCTGGGACGATCACGAAGGACGTGTGTAATTGCCTGCGAATAAAATACGTAAAAGATTTTCTGTAACAAATAAAAGTTCTCGATGTTAAATTGATTCATCTCGCGGCCATTTTCATGTAAGTGAAAGAATCAATTTGAAGCCCATGAAACTGGGTGATGGACGGTGCGAATTTTTTCAAGGTTTTCTCTTTTTCTGATACAAATTAATTATTTATTACGCGAGGGTGTAATAAAGTTTGATTAAAAGCTTTGAAAATGGAGTCGTTGTTCTTCGTCAATTATTGAATTACGCGCCGTGATCAATAGCAAAAGTGTGTGCGTGTAGCTCTCTCGCTTTTACCGAAATCTAATATTTATTTCTTCTTTTTCGTTTCAGGTGTGGATTATATGCACCCAGATTTAAAATTTAATTACGTAAGTATATATTTAATTGCATAATTGTTGATAATTTAGATGACATTTAGTCAGCTGTTCGAGTAGTACGTTCCGGATAGAGGAGAGAGGGAGAAAAGGGACTCCGAAGTAGCGAACGTTTTGTTCTTTTTGTGCGATTTTCTACATGTTTACCTCAAATATTCCCTCTCCATTGTGGTGTCCTTCGTTACAGTGTTTATCAAACAGTGACTTGCCATCTTCTTTCTCCCTTGACTTTTCCCTCTATTTTTCCTGACCTCAAACTTTCTCCCAGACTTACCAATGTGGATGCCCTCGCACTGCTCTTAACTGAGCTTTTACTCTCTGCTCAAGCTTTCCGTGTCCTTTTCTTCCGTCTGCTCATTGCTGATTCTCTTCACCATGGGTTGGTTATTATGGATAGCCACATTTACATCGTAGCCATTGAACGCCTTTATCACCTTGTTTGTGTACTTTCCTATGTATGGTATCGATCCGGAGTACTTTCTCACTATGGCACCATGGGTTCCCCTCTTTGTTTCCCTTTTTTCCCAAAGACTCCATCCACCACTCCTTTCTGGTAGCCATTGGCTTCCGCGATCTGCTTTACTATCTCGATCTCTTTCCTCTTTTCTTCCTTGTTCTTGAGGACAGAAATTGCTCGATAGCAGTAGTTCTGGGTTGCCGCCAACTTGTGCCTGGGGTGTTTGGCATGATGGTATTCATGTGCGTCAACTTCCTGTAGGTTTTGTATTCTATCCTGTTGTTCTCCAGTGTGAGGGTACGGTCCAAATAGTCTATGTTCTTATTGCCTTTTTCCACTGTGAATTTGATGCACTCATTCATCGCATTCATTTCCGAAAGGAATAGGTCCACCTATCCATCAGTGCCTGACCACACAATTGGGATTATCATCTACATATCTGGCACAGTGTTTGATCGAGTTTCTGAACTTGCTGCCCTTCAATATCTTGTTTTCCATATCATTCATGAATATCTCCGCCAGTATTGGTGACAGCAGTGATCGCATCGCAAGTCCCTTTTCCTGACTGTAAAACTTGTTATTGAAGCGGCAGTAGTTCTGGCTCAAGAGCTCTTCCACTATGTTGGCGTACTTGCCCATCGGGGTTCCCATGGTATCTGTAGTTTTTGAGCAGGGTGAGAGGTTCCTCCTTTCGTATTGTACCAAATATGTTCGCCACATCAAAGGATACCAGCTTGTCATTACTCTTGATTTCCAACTTGACCAGTTGCTCAATCAGCTCACCGTTGTTTCTGATGCTTTGTCTGGGTACAAACTGGTGGTTCTCTTTCAGGAATGTGGCTACAATCTTCGCTATCTTGTAGCATGGTGATTGAATACTGTTAACTAGGGGTCTCATCGAACGGTTCGCTTTGTGGAGTTTTACAGGCCCCTTGAGTTTTGGTGCGACCGTGTTCATCTCAAGCGTCCTTCCATTTTCCATTTCAACACAACTTTCAGGTCATCTTGATACTTCTGTGTTGGGTCCTTCGTCAGCCCCGTTTACTGTGATGTACGGCTCCACTTTTTGAATGTAGTTCTCCTTCTCCATTACCACTACCGTGTTGCCTTTGTCCGCCTTTGTCAAAATCAGGTTGTTTTGTCGGATCTTCTTATGTAGATTTGAGACCTTCCTCTGCATTACTTGCGTTCTGTCATTGGTTTGGCACATATTCTCCTCGATGTCCAACAGCACTTTCCCAATTTTTGTGCGGGCTTCTGGTGGCCAGTCTCACGTCGTGTTCCATGGTTTGGATTACTTGTTCGCAGCTAATGGCTATACTTGCAAGCTTACACTGGTTCAGTCTCTCTGGCTGCTCGTACTTGATCCGTGTAGCGGAGACCACAAAATGTCCCTTCTGCTCCTCCTCAATTCAGCCACTTTTTAGGTCTCGAGACATTAATCATGCAACTCTATCCTATTCAAGTTCTTACTTTTAGTGCAGTGTTTCTCAACCGTTGTGCCGCGGTGCATCACTGTGCCGCAAGCCCGCCTCAAGTGTGCCTCAAAAGTTTTATCAAAAACATAAATTAACAAAATTAACATGAACTAAAAAAGAATTGTCATATATATATATATATTTTTTTTTCTTTAAACTTGACAAATTAATGTTATTATTTTAACTAAATAAATTGAAAATATTTTATTAACATAAATAAATATATTTAATTTCCAATTTAAAAATTGTATACAATAATAATAATTTTGATTCTTAGTACAAATTAAAATTTTAAAATTTGATTTAATAATTCAATTAAGAAAATAAATTTAAATAATTAAAATAATAATATCTTTAAGGATAACAGGATGATTCAATAAAAATTTTCAATTTGTTACCTTGATGTTGAATTATTAAAATTATTTTAAAAGAATTTATATAATTCAATCAGTAATTCTATTTAATTGATTAGGGATACAATCTATTTTGATATTTATTGATGGTAATGTTCATGAATGAATTATATCTCGGTTTAAATAGAATACCCCGACGATATATCATTTTCTCTGATTTTATTTTACTTCGAAATAATTTATTAACAATAAATTATAAAATAAAAAATTCCATTAATAATAATATAAAAAATTTTCATATTTAAAAAATGAAAATATTAAATAAATTGAATAAATTAAATTTTTAATAATAATTAATATTCGAAATTAATTAAGAATAGAAATTGAAAATAAAGCTAATCGCTATTAAACTCATAATAAATTTAAAGATCAAACTTTTCAACAGAATTTAATAATCAATATTCTTTATAAATAGATTTATTAATGATATCAAAAAATCCAATTTAAATAAAATCGAATAAAATTTTTTATTAAAAACTAAATTAAAATATCAATTGGAATTATACATAAGTACAATTAAAATAAAATAAATTACCGTATACGCGCGACTATAACACGCACGCGCGTATAACACGCAGTAGAATTTTAAGAACCTCATTTCAGAAAAACTTTTTAGTTGCAATTATAACACGCACAATTTTATTGGGTACTTTTTTCATCATCAAATATATTAATTCATGTTGTGCCGGTCTATTCCCATTCTTCTTAGCGTAAAGAATTACATTTTTTTGATTTTCATACTGTAGGCCATTCGTCTGACAACTGAATTACCGGTCGACATTTTAAAAATTTTGCTAAAACAATTCTAATGACCATTCGAACGACCACCTACGGCATATCTGTGACCTACGGTATACGAACTGATATTGTACAACAATTCCACTCAACAAAAGATACCCACCCGAACGTGTTCAATGTTCTTCCCTTTTTTTACATGAGTAGCAACATGTTTTAACATGCTTTTCAGCTGATAGAAAAAAGTTAGTTTCTGACGCGCGTATAACACGCACGCGCGTATAACACGCAGTAGAGATTTAAAATGTTCAAAATCTGAAAAATGGTGCGTGTTATAGTCGCGCGTATACGGTAATTACATTATGTATTTTCTATTTAATTTAATTATTATAAATTTAATTCATAATTTTTATTTAATAATAATTATTTTAATTTTAATTATAATCAAAATATCAACTATTAATCTTCTTCTTTATTAATTTTATTAAATTCATTTTTTAAAAATTATTTTTTAATTTTCTCATTTATTGATATTTTCAATTTTTAAAAATTTAAATTGAATATTAATTTATTAATGAAATTACTCAGAAAAGTAGTCATAAGCACTACTGACCGATGTGTTCCAATTTTTGAATGATGTCAGTTCCAGTTATAATTACTTGAACTTGAGTCAAAACCTGCAGTCACTGTCATAAAAATCAAGAACTTCCAGAGACTTGGCCAGAATTACAGATTATAGTTCATGTTTGTTCATAAATTTCAGAATTAGAAGAGCCCAGAGGGTTTCCAGTAAATGCAGGAAGCATCCAGACACTTTTGCGTATATTGGTTGAAAAATTTTGTTGAGTCCCCGTGGAAGATCAAAGCTCTTCTTTCTCGTGACCGTGGTATAAAGAAAGAAGGATGAGGCCTCATATAGCCATATTGTAGGCTACAAATTCTGAAATTAGGAGGAGGAAATCTGTAGAGACATGAAAATGTCAAAACGCACAAAAATTTTCGATACAATTTGGAGTTCTGGAAATGCTGTGCCGGAGTAATATCATCTCATGGAAAAATGTGCCGCGATATAAGAAAGGTTGAGAAACACTGTTTTAGTGCAAAGGTCCCAATTTTGTTATGTGCGCAAAACTACCGCCTTCCCGCTGATCGACTCGAAAAGACGTCTATGATTTAAGCTTGAAAAATCGTCAAAATTAGGAAATTTAATGGACTAGCAAAAGACCATAAACATCGAAGATCATTCAGAGCGAAGTTATAAAAAGTTATCATTTATCATAAAGTAGAAACATGAAAACCAAAAAAAAAGAGTAACATTTTATTGCGATTTTTGAAAAATGATAAACAGGTGTCTTATTTCAACGTTCACTTTACCTCTCTTTTTGAGTGCCTAGCTCTATATCGATATGAAAAGTACGCGGCACGCAAAAGATTGATTTCTCGTTCACGCTTCTGTCGAAGAATATTATCTAATTTATTGTAGTCACGTGTCACGAGAGGAAGTTGAGTTGAACGAAAAGCAGTTGGTAGGCGCATTTTTTTCTCGTCTCGTCGTTTTTGCAAATGTTTACTCAAAATCGTGTTATACTTATATATATTTTGAAAATATTTCAACCTCGATACGATATACATGACAAAATTTATTTACTCTACTGCGATGATAAATCGAATCCCATGTGTCGTTCAACGATGATGACGGAAAAGCGTTTTTTTTTTTTTTTTTGCCGATGGAAAGAATTCTTGCCAACTTCGCTGGCTTTGCTTTGTTTTTTAAACATCCCGTGGGCGAAAAATTTTCCACGTCAATCGTTGTTTTTGTTTTGAACATCGATTACAACGGAAAAATGTCGACCCTGTTCTATAGTGAGTATGCTTACACATAATTGGAAAATGATTGCTTTCAATGGCTGTATGTTTTATATCGTGGTTGATCATCTAATTCACTTCCTTGAAAGAATTTCAAATTTACTCACGTTTGTTTTCTTTTAATCTCGTTGCAGAATGC
Source organism: Aspidiotus rigidus (assembly GCA_035079385.1). Taxonomy (NCBI): domain Eukaryota; kingdom Metazoa; phylum Arthropoda; class Insecta; order Hemiptera; family Diaspididae; genus Aspidiotus; species Aspidiotus rigidus. The sequence goes on from JAVHKY010000035.1 coordinate 2,353,231, forward strand.
ATTAGCTAGTTACGACTTCAGCAGTAACGATCAATTTCCGTATCCGAGGTATACGGACGACTGGTTCAACAGGTACGTTATTTTTTCCATCCCTTGAATACTAGTCGAGTTGATGAGACACAAAAAAAGGCAAACTGTGTAATTCGGGAGCAAGTTCTACTTTTGACAATGTCTCAGGTTTGGTGTCCGAAATAACATACTAAAATTTTATACGCCTCACTATACATGGCTCGCGGAGCTGTGGCGCGTTCTTGCCCCTTAAAATCAATTTTTTGTCAATATCTCGAGTTGTTGAACGAATCCGTTCCTCCAAGTTATGGCTATCCATAAGAAACGCGAAAGGACGAATACTCCGAAGGGAAAGTAAACTATGCAAACCGCAGAAAAAAAATATATAAACGACGAGCGCTTTCGGTTAATAAACCATCTTCAAGCCTGAAATGAAAGTAACTGACGAACAGAAGAGAAGGACAAGGTATTAAGATTGGCCAAACGAGAAATCACGGTGTGAATCATAAACCAGTTCAATCAGGCCATCTTCCGGAATGTAAGAGTTGAGTACAGTGATACCATCGGTGTTGAGATGACGCATTATCTCTATATGTTCGAGAGCGATGCGCTTACGGTAAGAATTCTCCTTATGGAGGAGCTTTTCGGATCCCTCACGGAAGCTGTGGCCACTGTTTATTAAATGATCAGCAAAAGCTGACTCCCCTAAGTGTCCCTTCTTCCAAGACTTAAGGTGCTCAGCTACTCTAACTTCCAAGAACATTGTATACAATCGGAAAATTCTCCAATTGTATGGAGTTTTTAATTTTGGACGGTTTTATACAGAAAGAGAAATTATTATTCGGCACTGCCGTCAAATAAATTTTATTACACACTATCTATACCCGACGTTTCGGATCAAACGTGATCCTTCTTCAGGGGTAACTCAATTTTTAAAATTTCAATTATTAATAAAAAGTGAATAATATTAATATAATATATTTAAATAATAATTGATTTTATTAAAGTTGAATATTTTATTATTTAAATAAAATATTTATAATTACTAAATTAATTAAAGTCAATTTTAATATTTATTTAATTAATTATTATATTGTGCAAGCTTAAACGGTTAAACAGTTTAATAAAAATTGAATAACGTATTTAATAGGACGCTTTTTTATAAATTAAGATTGATTCACTTGAAGGCGGGCACCAACGTTTCAACAACACCGTCGTCTTCATCGGGGTGAAACATTGTGTGTAATAAAATAATTGGACGTCAGTGCCTTCAAGTAAATCAATTTTAATATTAATAAATTTATCAATAAAATATAAAATAATTTTAAATTAATTATATTATTTTAGATAATAATTTTGAAAATAAAGGATCAGATACTCTGAAATATTATTAAATATAAAATTGATATTAAAGATTTATTAAAATTAATTAATTTGGTGGTATTAATTTATTAGAGGAACCTGTTTATTAAATAGAAAATACACAGTTAATTTTATTTATTCTAATTTTATTTATGTATGGTTATTAAAAATAAATATAAAAAATTATTTTATTTATTAAAAAATTTAAAAATAATAAATCAATATTATTTAAATTTGTTTAATTCATTTAGTAAAATTGTTAATTTAAAAAAAATTAACTATAAATAGGTCTAAAATCAAATTTTAAATTATATTAAAATTGAATTTTGATATGTACATATTGCCCGTCAATTCAAAATTATCGAATAAGTCGAAACATACCTAGTTATTGAATTGGAAAATTTAATGTTATTATAATTTAAATTTAAATTAGATTATTAATTTAATTTTATTAATATTAATTAGAATAAGATTTTTTATATTAAAATTGAACGAAAAATAATAAGAATTATTCATATGATAGGTAGGGGAATTAGAAAAATTTCAACTTTCGAACTATATATGATAGGAGAGTTTACCCCTGAAGAAGGATCACGTTTGATCCGGAACGTCGGGTACACTGTGTAATAAAATTTATTTGACGGCAGTGCCGAATAATAATTTCTCTTTCGTTTTACTCTGACTTTCATTTGGCGGCTGGTCTCACCAATATAAAAGCTTACACAATCCCTATATTCCAACTTATAAACACCACTCCTCCCATCAACTGGTATGAGGTCCTTCAGCCTCACAAACAACCTTTTGATTGTGGTAGGGTTGTAAAACACGGGTCTGAAGGCAAACGGGTGGAGAGCCCGACCCAATTGGAGGGAGAACTTCCCCAGGAAAGGGAGACTGATCCAACACAAACGACGATCCCGGATCGTGTCTCGGGGGAGGGAGGTGATGGAATCAAGAAGGCTCCTCGTAACTTTCCTCCGAACCATCACGTCAACGTCGACATTGACCCACTCACTCTGGTCATGTGTTTTATTGTGAGTAACTCTTTCTGGAAGGCAGACTGACTCAAAGGAATACGAGTCAGTCTGTGAACTAGGCTGTGAAAAGCAGCCATCTTATGAGCAACAGGACCGAACGAGCCACCGTGGACTAAAATATCGGTCGTAGTATCTTTCCTGTAAATTCCAAACTTATGGACACCGTTATTATAGAGATCGATAAATCCAAAAAGTTAATGGAAAATACCCCTATTTCCAACGTAAATTTGATGGAAGGGTATCAGGAATTGAGATACCTCAGAAACTCACCAAGGAGATCTGGGGGACCAGTCCAGGTGCATAGAATGTCATCAACGTACCTGTGCCAATAATGAATATGATTAAGTAACACCTAGTTCGAGGAAAAGAGGTCAAGTTCAAACTTAGACATGAAAATTTCGGAAATGAGAGAGCCTAAAGGTGGTCCAATAGGGATCCCTACTTCATCAGGAAACTCGAAAAATTTTCCTTCAAATTTACAGTGGTTGGGGGACCAGCAAATATTCAGAAGATCGAAAAATTCATGAAGCACATTGTGAGGAATATTGGCTTTGACGAGTAGCTCACCCACACGCTGGATAGTAGCCGCCTTAGGAACATTCGGGAACAAACCAAGAACATCAAACGAGCAGATGGTCGTTCTCGGGGGAAGACTTACACCCTTCAGGACGTCAGTCAAAGAGGCCAAATCGAGACCGAGTGAGGAGGTTCAAAATCAATGCGATTTTCGAACAAACGGTCCAGGAATTTGGCAAGGAGGTAGGTGGGGGAGGAGATGAACGAAACAATGGGTCGTATCGGGGTATTGTTCTTATGCACTTTGGGCAGCCCGTAGAGGAGGGGGGAGGTGGGGGTTAGGAACAAGGAGGGCTTTTTTCATAGCGGGAGTTTTGGTAATAGCCTCACTGCTGTTGATGACACTCCTAACTTCTTTAACGTGCTGAAATACGGTCATGTCAGGTTTCTTGGAAGCGCGATAAAAAATTCTCTGTATCTGGCATCTCTCCCACCAACCGTTCATGCGTTCAGTCACCATGCCTTTCAGTGTTTCCTCCAGGTGCAGAAATGGAAAGGAAATAATTTCTCGCTGATAGGATTGGGTTGGCATTTGGAAAACGGAGATCTTCGCCTACCAAAATTAATGCAGCCCCTACCCCTGGTGAATTGCTGAAGCGGGCGTATGGGATTGCCTGAACGCTGGAGGGCACGAACTGAACCACAGGATAGACTCGGAGACTCCATTCTACTGAACGAGGATGATGACGGTGACTTTCCTCCGGACTCAGACGATGGTATTCCAGCTGCAAATGGCGACGCCTCAGACGATGATATAACAATTGATGAGGCTGATGACGACTCTGATGATGTTTAGGAGTCGTGAAAGCAATGAAGGCCCCTCCTAACCTATACGACCTCAGTAAGTCCGCGGGCTAACTGGGCTCGGACAACCGCTTCTGTCAACAACGAACTCCTTCAATTGGACAGGCAGGGCATGGGAAGGAGGGGTACACAGGTGGTGATATCAACACCTTTCATTCATAATTCAAGTTGTGAATACCAATACGTACTGTAATAATATTAAAATACTTTGCCCCCACCACGTACATGTGGACTGGGGTACCGTAAAAGAAGCGGAAGTATGTTCATATAGGTCATCTTGTAAGCAGAATGAATTTTGAGCGCGTTTTCTACATATTAGGCAATGGAAACTTCACAAAATTTGTGAGAAATCAAATATTCGCCTACTTGAATGAACTTTCTGGGATAACGGTTGGACTTAGGCTAACAATAAAACAATCTATCTTGTAGGAAATTTCACCAGCAACATTTTTTGTATGAAAAATTTTGTTCTAGGCCTAACAGAACTCGAGATATTGACAAATAAACGAGGAACGCTGGGAACCTGTATTATGAGTCATATAATGGGATTTGGTGTTGAGAATTCAAAAAAGCCTAGACAAGATAAAGCTAGTATAAAGATGGCCTAGATCTACTATAAGCCTAGTGTAATATAGTTTGAGAGTATAAATTTTTCTCGAATTTCGTGCTATATATGATAGGAGGGGAACTTGGAAAAATTTTGACTCTCGAGCTATATATGATAGAAGGGGGACTTGTAAAATTCCTGTGATATATAGCTCGAGAGTTGAAATTTTTTTCAATTCCCTCTCCTACCAGAAATGGTTCGATAGTCGAAATTTTTTCCAAGTCCCCCTCCTATCATACGAGTATATAGCTCGAGAGTCGAAATTGTTTTGAGTTTTTTGTTGGACGGCGGACGCCAAATTTCTCAAAAAGCCCCCCATAGAACAGGTTACCTGTTAAAAATTGATTTAAGGGGGCAAGAACGTGCCACAGCTCCGCGATTCATGCAGTGAGGGGTGTAAACTTTTAGTATGTTATTTCTGAGACCAAACCTGAGACATTTTCGTCAAAAGTAGAACTTGCACCCGAATTGCACAGACGATGTCTCTATCGACTAAACTATACGAGTTAATCTATTATAGTACTTGAGGCCGTGAACTAAACGTGAGAGTCATCTGTGTTTTGAACGTGATTCTCGTCATTCGTGAAATTTAAATCCTTCCTACGTCATTGGAGAGTGAAATTGCATGATAGGTCCAGAGTCAATTACGTTTATCTCTCAGATTGTAATTATATTCGATACCAATTATGAATACATGGGGGAATAGACTTTCAGAAGTGTAGCTCCTGGGAATACGTACTATCGCATGTATTCTCGATACCAGATTTGAGTGCGCGACCATTGTCAGTATAGAAGAAAATTAGTATTCTAAATTCGGTAGCGTGGGCGAACTTTGTAACGTAAATAATACAAATATGTATTGCATATGGAGTTTGAAGGAATATCATAATCTGATTGCTTTTTACCACCTCTTTTCATAATGTATCTAAGAGAATAGAACTTCAAAAAAGGGATTGTTTGGAAATATTGTTGACTATGAATGTGGAAGAGTTGAAGTGTGAAGGTAAGCGATCCTTAGTTTTATTTTCTACTATAGCTTTCATGCACTCGCTGACCTCACATCTTCCTTGTCAAGCAATTGAAAATTGTTCAGTTGATACTTTGATTTGTAGGGACCTCTTCTGGTATTGGTATCTGCCGTATCCGTTGAACAGCGCAAATTGCCTCGAACGGACTTTGATGATTTGCCCCTTCGTAGCTATAAAATTGTTCTTTGCTCTCCAAAATTGGAGACTCGAAATTTCTCCAGGTCCCTCTCCTATCATGTATAGCTCAGAAGATGAAACTTTTCTAAGCTCCTCTCATAATATGCAAATAGCTTGAGAGAGGAAATTTTCCAAGTCCCTCTCCCATCATATATAGTGTGAGAGTCGAGATTTTTTCAAGTAACCCTCTTATTATATAAAGCTTGGAGGCTGAAATTCTTCCAGGCCCCCCTCCCCCCTGTCATATACAGCTCAGAAGCTGAAACTTTTCTACGCTCCTATCATATGTAGCTCGAGAGAGAACATTTTTGTAAGTCTCCCTCGCCTATCATATATCGCTCAGAACCTTAAACTTTCCCAAGTCCCCCACCCCTCCTATCATATAAGGCTGAGGGGCTGAAATTTTTCCGAGTACCGAAAATAATGATGTCACAATTTGAATGTGCTCGCGCTCGTTTCCTGTAAATACCTCCAAAACTTTCTGAGTTCGATTCCTACCGAGGAGGGGCTTGTAAAAATTTTGAGCTTGAAATACCCACAGAGGAAGGATTCGGAAAATTTCATACAGCTCAGCGCAATAATGAAGATCACAATATTTCATGTGTCATAGTGGATGCGATCTTTACTGTTTTTTTTTTCTCTAAGGTAGGTAGGCTACGCACCTTACAAGCTTACGAGCTCTAAGCGCGTACACCGTTTCTCTCCATCCGTATTTTTTCCCTTTGCAGAGGACCTTCATTATGCCAGTTTCTTCCGGCTTAGACAAGACGGGAGAAGCTCTTAAGAGCTGAAGAAAGTCATTGAACCTCTGAAGTGAGAAGCTTTTTTCTTCATCTTAGTTTGCAAAGGGGAAAAAAAGAGACGAAAAGTACGATTTGAATGATTGTCGATGAAGCGAGTTTTAATTTGAATGTTTTTATTGGGATAAAGTCGAATTTCTGGTACAAAATGAAATCAATTATACCAGCTTAGAGATAACGCTCGGTTCAACACAATGGGAGTTTATATTAATTGAAAACCATCTTATCGACGCGACTTTTGAACCAAGCGTTCGCTAGTAACCTCCTTCTCCTCCTCCAAGTGGAGAACCAACTTTTGTACGCAGTCGAGAAAACAAAGAAGTAGGCCAAAATCATCCTCGGTAATTCAAAAGATACACAGTACTAAGTGAAGTATTGCGGAGAGAAGTTCGCGCATTAGAGTTTTGCCTTCAGCTAATGATCTAACGTCTGTCAACTTAGGCTAGTAATTGAACAATTACGTTCACAAAGTTGGATACCCACAATAACTTCCGTATACGAGGTAATTTTGAAGCAGAGCTTATGCCCTGTACGCGAAATGCGAAATTTGCAATAGAAGGAAATTAAATTTGAAAATTGAGCGTGGACGGTCATGGAAAGTTCTTAAAATTCACGGGACGAACATCAAATGAGAAGACAAAAACCGTGTACCGATGGGATAGGAATTACTAAAGTTGTTCACATCACGCGCGTTGTACTTCAATATATATTATCGGAGATTCCCTGTTCAGTATTCTGAACGTGTTTTGTGGCAAAAGTAAATATTATCCGAAAATGTTTATTTTTGCTTACATGCACAGGCTGCGCGCCGTTTGGAAGGATATAGTGCTAAAATGAAATATTGAATTTGAATGTCACGATCGTGAAACGCTCCATTACTCAGACTCGCGCACAGCCTGTCAAAAGTTGTAAAAGTTACTAGGTATCCGCTTCCGACTGAAACTCGGTCGAGGATTAGTAATGAAAATCCACAACGTATACTTATAACATCAGATTACCTGAATGGAGTGTGCTCGGAATGCGAAAATACGGGATAGACTTCATAAATTTGTACAATATTTCGATGTTCATCAAAGTACGGTTCAGCTGTATAAATTACGAAAATGAATAATGGCGATGGAATTTATAGTTTTCACTAAGTTTATGAAATGATGAAAGAAATTGGTGGTAATGGTAAAGCCTAAGAGAGAAGCTATCAGAAGGTCGAATCTTTCCAAGTAACTCTATTAAATCGTCCTTCGCAAAAAGTAAAAGGGAAAAAAAATTTTCGTGTCGCCTTAATAAAAATAGCAACGTAATTATTCGAATTCTTTTCTCCTGGGAAATGTTTCTGGTCACGTTACGACCCGTGGGAAAATGAAATCAATGACAAAGTTTGCAGAAATCAAAGTTCTTTTACCTACCCTGCAGGTTCTTTTCAGCAATAAAAGATTAATTAAATAAACAGTATGAGTTTTCCCACCTCATGGAAGAATATTGAATCACGTATATGTCTTTGGGCGTTCGCAAATGAAATACAAATGTCGTAATAACATAACTTTTATGTTTGTAACTTTCAGTTCTAATCCAAAATCTTTCTTCATGAATTGATAAAATTCAATCCCCATCGGACTTCGCATATTGGTATTGTAGTCTACCACAAGTATATAAAGGTCATGCAGTATTTTTGTATCCGAACTTTCACATATTTCGATCAATTTCAGACTGTAGGCAAGTAGGTTTAGACTGAAGAATTCAAAAATTTGTTTTTTGATGTACCTGGAGTTATATGAACTGAAACAACTAAAGCGCTTTTGTCGGCAGTAGTCATTTCAATAGCACAAATCTCCGTCATGTGCATTACCAATCCTCTTCACTTTCTTTTCCATTTCATCAAATTCGAGAAGCGGTTGGTGATTCTCAAATATAGCATCTCCACAGGCTTTAACCATATTACTTTTGAAGGGAGATACGGTACGAAATCCAGGCAATGTACAATTTTGATTATCTATCAAGGTTTCCGATAGGGCCAAAAATTTACATTTAGATATGAAAAAATCAGTAATGATATGGTCTACATGAGCGTGCAAGGATTGAATCTAAAATTATTATTGAAAAAGTTTTTAAAGTGTACAATTCTAGTTTATTAGGTAGTTGCTTTTACAGGAGTAACTTCTGGTGTCATTCCATCATCAGTTGTGTTGCAACTAAGAACAAGGCCTTAAATATGAGTTTTTATAGTACTGCGATCTTATTGGCTGTAACAATGCTTTGTTGTGATTGCTTCACTCTTAGAAACTTATTTTTACAATAATATGACATTGTGTTCTTATTGGCTATAACATAGTTATTGGTTTACTCTTTTGATCTAAATACTATGTTTCTATTGGCTACCTAGTATCCTGTCATCTTATTGGTGTTTCTGTTCTTCTCTTGTCCAATCATCGGGCCGAATAATTTTTTGCTGTTAAATGTGATTAGGTGCATTATTGAAGAGAATGGCTTTCTTCCTCACTGCTTTTGCAATCTCCATTTGTTCCCAGAGTTTTCTTTTTTTTTGTGCGATTCTCTACATATATTACTTCAAATATTCCTCTCCATCGTGGTGTTCTTTGTTACAGTGTTTACCAAACCGTGACTTGTCATCTTCTTTCTCCCTTCACTTTTTGTATCCCCTTTTCCTGATCTCAAACTTTCTCCTAGTCTCATCTATGTAGATACCTTCGCAATGCTCTTAACTGAGCTTCTACAATCCGCTCAAGCATTCCTTGTCCTTTTCTTCCACCTGGTCATTGCTGATTCTCTTCACCATGGGTTGGTTGTTATAAATACCCATATTTACATCATACCCATAGATCATAATCAGCGTGACGTCACTTGTGGAAGGAAATCGTAAACGTCCTGTGAAATCTTGGGAAAAGCAGACCGCATGTGGATTCCCTTCTTTGTCTCCATTTTCCCACAGACTCCATCCACCACGCTCTTTGGTAGCCATTGGCTTCTGTGATCTGCTTTACTATCTCGATTTCTTTCCTCTTCTCTTCGTCGTTCTCGAGGACAGAAATTGCTCAATAGCAGTAGATCTGGATTACTGCTAACTTATGCTTGGGGTGGTGGTACAAATTATTTGGGATGGTGGTGTCTGTGTGCATCGGCTTCCTGTAGATTTTGTATTTTATCCTGTTGTTCACCAGTATGGCAGGCTACACAAACATGGCTCGGAGATCGAAATTTTTCCAAGTCACTTTCCTGTCATTATAGCTTGGGGGCAGGGCCAGTGACGTCGTAGGTCTGCCTTGTGACTTCACAATCTACATTTTTCAGATGTCACGTGTCCGATAAAACAGGTTTCCTGCTACCCCTCGTTCAACTCCTAATTTGTTGTATGGTTGAGAGGACTAAAAGCTGGGCTATGATGAGAAGATTTGGGAACGGTAGAAAGATTTTAAGTCTTAGGCCGGAGAGAGGGAGCGATCAGTGATTGAGGGGGAGAGCAAAGCTTGCTTGGCAGCTAGATCCACTGCGTCGTGTTCCGGTAGACCGACATGACCACGCATCCAGAGGAAAGTAATAATTATTGACAGAGTAGATGTTAAGGTATGCAAGTGTATGAGAATGCGCTGAACGATAGGATTGGAAGGTTCGGGGTTTTAAATGGCTGGGAGAGCGGAGAGAGAGTCAGAGAGGAGGAGGAATTTACAGGGTAAGACAGGAATAGATGGCAGATAGTTCAGCAGAATGAGAAGGCGTAGCCAGTATGGAGGGGGGGGAGGCCGGTTTAAATCCATTTGTAAAACCCAGGTTGTGGGAGCGGCAGTTATTAACAATTATGTCTTTAAAGTGTCTCCCGTGAATTATGTTGGACGATTTCGTTAGGTTGGTCAGGTCGAGGCGAATGGCCATGGAGGGGTGGCTGAAATTTGAGATGGTGGTGAGAGAAGTAGAGAATGTTTGGAGAGTGGGTAGGAAGGTAGGGAGATGGGGAAACTAGACAGTAGACGCGAGAAAGTTGGCTGTGATCAATAATGAGCGGAATTATGGAGGGGAATGTCAGTCTTAGCGCATAGGCTGAGTGTAGGCCTGATGCGCAACGTACCAAAGGTTAAACGTAGGGCTGCAGATTGTATTGTATCAAGGGATCTGAGGGAGGTTTTTCCAAAGTCCGGGCCTGTGATGTCACAATTTGGTGACGTCATAAGTCAGCCTTCTGACGTCACAAACTTCATTTTTCAGGTCTCACATGCCTCGTAAAACTGGTTCCTTGCCACCTCTCATTCAACTCCGTAAAAGAACTCGTGAGTTTTTGATTCTACCTACTACAAATATATCGACTTTTGATACGTTAGCCATGATAGTGTCATTGTAACTTGCCTCTCCACCATTGTTTCTTAGCTTAGTATAAGCTTAGTATTCTGTATATTAGGCTAACTACTGACGAGCTCACTCCAGTCGTTGGCCTGAACACCTTAAACCTAAGATAGGCCCAGTACTACTTTAGGCTCAGTATAGTTTAATATACTGTATTAGTTTGAATTCTTGTCCAGACGGATTCTTGTATAAAAAAGGGAAAAGCTTTACGCCACTTCCGTCAAAAACTTTTTATTTATTGCACGAGGTGACCGACGTTTCGAAGTTTACGCACTTCATCTTCGGGGTCTATGAAATGCGTAAACTTCGAAACGTTGGTCACCTCGTGCAATAAATAAAAAGTTGTTGACGGAAGTGGCGTAAAGTTTTTTCCTTTTTCATAGGCGCCGACTTCGGGGGGGCATGACACTTTTTGCCCCCCCCCAATAATTTGGTCGAAAAAAAAATTATCCAGTGAATTGTACCAGGAATTTGGAGGGGCGGGGGCAAGAAAATTTTGATGCCCCCCCAATAATTTTTCGAAGTCGGCGCCTCTGTCCTTTTTTCAATATACTGAATGTTTAGGCCTAGTAAAACTTAGTATACTGAGCCTATAGTATAATGAAAGTAACTAAAGTCGATATTGTAGCCTTCTAATAGGCCTGGTATGGTAAAATTTCAACAGGGAACCTGTTCGCTGTGGGTGGTTATTTAAAAAAATTTGCTGTGTGCCGTGTAACAAACTTACCCAGAATTTTTCCAAATTCCAACCTCATATATATTATATATAAGAGTAGTTCAATGGTCTAATTTTTTCCAAGTTCAACACCCGTTTATAGCTCAAGAGACTTGGAAAATGTCAACTTCTTAAATATTCTCAAGTTCCTCCTCCCCTACAATTAGGTTAGGTTTTGATCTCCTATCGACTTAGGTTAGCCGACCGCGGATACCAGACTTTTTTCCGCATTGAGAGAAGGTCGACTTAAGAGCTTTATATGATAGGAGAGTCTCCTTGGGACTTCAATTTTGAATTCAATCCTCAATATCGAACCCAATTCAACCCATAGAACTGGTTCTCTGCGTTCCTTGTTCAACTTCATTAAGAAAGCCGTAGTTTTTCTGAGTCCCTGAAGCAGATCAAGGTCACTGATAACATCATCAAGCGTGACAAAAAAACTGTGACAATTTTCGCAAGGTAATCAACCAGATAACTTTTAGAGAACCGTCACCAAACTGTGAAGTTTCTTTCTGCTTAGTTGAAGATAGAGGAAGTTGATTATACTGCTGCTAAACTCAATGGAAGGGTAGAGACTCTTCATGAAGTCATTAAGATATCTGTGCGATAGGGTGATGTGTTTGAGGAGAACATGACTATATCAGAATATTTCCGTCTCCAATCTATCCATAAACACTTCGCAAGGTGGACACTGACAGACATTAGGGGACAGGTCTGAAGGAGGCAAGTGAAATTTGATTTCAGAGCAGAGGAGTTGCTACCTCATTTGGTAGCACTTCAGAGCACTGGTGGACCGTCGTTAGAAGTTTTCTAGCTGTGTTTTTCTTCCTACATTCAGATAACCTTGAAATTCTAAACCATATTCATCTATTGTTTTCTTCAAAATCAAAACATTTCTCCAATGACAAACGGTGTTTCTCAAAGAAAAAGGTGTATAAAATTGTGCGGAAACTGAACGGTGACCTATTTTTCAATACTCTCGCGAGCATCGGTTCTCGATAGCGTGTACCGATAGGGTTTAATTGAATTTAAGTCATCCGCGTATGTGGGAAAAACAGCGTTATATCGCTGGTATGAGTGTTCGTAAAACTCACTCGAGACTTCGGTCCGTCCTGTTCACCTTTTTCTCGACGTCGTAACTACTCTCGAACAGCTTTTTTACAGCTGTCGAGACGAAAACATCCGTCGAACTTACACGAAACGATGTTTCGCAAACTTATGTAACTCGCGATGATGAACATTTAATGTACCATTCTGAATATACCCCCCTTTTCCTTCCCACCTACTCATGTCATATATACGTTCGTTACTTTCTAAAAATTTCCCTCTAGATGTGCTCCTCCTTTCGATAGCGGTGAACATAAAAATAATGAAAATATTTTTCGGTTATCCGTCGTACGTGCGGATCCATTTTTTCCTCCGAAAGCTCACGTGCAGATCGTATAAAAAACAGTTACGTATAATCTGTTTCGTATCCAAAATTGTTTTCCGAATAAGCTGGAGTAAGAAATTGCGCGCCCATTTGAGGTCAAGACAAGGAAATGGACGCAGCTTTATAACGCGCGAAATATCCTTGAACGTTTGTCTAAATTTTACGTACCGTACAATTGAGATTAAAATGAAAACCTCTTCATCCACTCTCGTTTGGTTGAAATATTATACGTTTATCGCGTGGCGTGAGGAAGTACTTTTTTTTCCTACTCGTATACGGTTTCGGAACGAATCAGTGTGGGAGGACTGAAAAACATTTTTCGTTCCTTTTCAAAACCGTAATTGAGAAAGGTTATTGTCCTCGAAATGATATTCGACGTTGAAAAGCTTTTTGACCGACACTTGCGCTAATTAAAGTAAGCGTCTTCACGAGCTGTTGAGAATTTGTTAACAATAACATTTCGTCATGGTTTCTGGATGCAACTTACGAAAATCTTTTAAATTTTAAAATCGAAAAGAGGAAAGAATTTCTCATATTGACTATTCGACACGACGAAACCCTTCAATAGTGAGCTAACATCTGCCCCTCTCGAAACAACGGATTACCAAACACGAATCCCTCGAATTCTCGTGATTGTTTATTTTGCCGTTAGTGTTTCCTTATTTGCCCGTTGAAATTCGTAGAAATAGGCCCACAATATGCTGGAAAGCTGTTGAAAAAATTTTGTCGAACTGTTGCGCTATAATCGTCCTTTTATATACTTCTACCCGAGTTTTATCTCAGTTAATAATCGTAATAATAATATTGTAGTCATCTCATCAGACAAGAAAAAAAGTGTATATGCCTGTACACGATTTGGGTCTCTGTGCAATATCGTTTCTCCTCATTTTATTTTATTATTATGTATTTTACTCAGAGCCGATAAAGTTAGTGGTAGACTACATTGTTAATGGAAAGCGGGTGTATGATATCCCCGTCTGAACGACTTTGAATAACAGCGATGATACACAATATACTACTTCGAAGGTAATTTGGAAGTCATCTCATTTTTGCCAAATATTCGATCTAGAGCTTATTCTGGTTAAAAAATTCTGGTTTCGAGTAGTCTAATAAAAGCTCTGTGTATATTATCAACAATATAACCTCGAAATTCGGAAACGTTTCGAATAGGAAGCTTTTTTCGCCTCTGATGTCTAATGTTTCAAGACTAAATGTTTGATGTCTGGATTCGCTTACAATTTAAAAATAAATTCGTCGATTCGTTCTTTTTCGGAAAAGAAGAGATGATTCAAGGAACACAACCAAGCGTTCATTTCCATCACTCCGACGTTTCTATTTAAATGATAAAAGGGCGTGACGAAATATTCGCAAAATTCTATGTCCCCGGAGATTTTGCAGCGTTATACTCGTACTGGTATTGAATCACTTCAGCATCGACGAAAAGAATTGAACAAAATGTTTTTTTTTTTTTCACGATGAAAAATTCCAACTTGAAGGTGGGTGCCAGTAAATTTTTCCAAAATAGCTTGACTGCATTCTAATTCAATTTTTTGTTCGTTGATAATCCATAAAGAGTGTCTCTTATCAGTGACGTAGCCAGATAATTTTCTCTTCTCATTAGGTTCTCATTGTTCGATGGACTACTTCGGTGGAAAAATTTTCAAGAAATCTTACGTAGTAAATAAATTGTTTTAGTAATTTAATCTGGAGGGTGCACTACTTTCTCTTGTTCGAAATGACTTTTTCCCCTCCTCATCGGATCTTTTTTGATAGAACACCCTTCTCCATGACTGTTTATGTGAGACTCATTTGTTTGTATGCTTGAAATCTGTGTCCACTGTCCATATGAAGAGCCGATTTCCTACTTTCTTGGATTAATGCTCGCAAGCATTTGATTGGACGAAGTATTTCTATCATTGCATGCTCGAGCTAAAATTAGTCGCCTTGAAAAAAAACTCAGGGCAGATATTGACGTACCTCCTCCTCCAGAGACACGAAGTGTAGCTTTTTATCCGCTTGTTTCATCTCGGAGGCTAAACTAGCTGTCGGGCTCACCCACTCTGAGCTCGTTCGCCTCTACCTTTCTTAGTATTGTAGAGCTACCCTTTGATATTTTATATCAGTCATATCGACTTTTTGTGAGTCTGTCTCTATCATAATAATCTGGACGTACGTCTCTGTGAGGAAAATTTACGAGTTAGGCCATGATTTTATTTCGAAGCAAGCCCAGTCTTAAAATTTAGGTAGTCAAGTTTTTTACTAGTAGACATGAAATATGATCTTTATTTATTAGGCTCTGAAGTCATTGATGACGTCATCTGCTCGTTTGCCTTCCTCCGCTTAGGCTAATTTATCAAATAGTAAAGGTTGAAATTTTTTCAAGTCCCTAAAGTGAACCCTAATATACTGTTTCAAGCAAATTACCTAATTAAAAATCATAAATTAAAACATTAATACGTCTTTATATTTGAAGTTATTTAGATACTTAAAGGAGAAAAAGAAAAAAATTTTCAATTGGTAGCAAATAATAAATAAAATATATTAAATTTAAATAATAATTATTTCATTTTGAATTATGTATTATTTAATAAATTATAATTATTAATTCAAGTGATTAATAATTAATTTGAATTTTTATAGAAATATTTATATTTATTAATTATACAGAAGACTAGCAAGTCCGGCGCGCCTACGGCGCGCCTCTTAGTTTTTTGTTTTTTCATTTCTATCTTATTCGAGAGCGCGATATAAACAGGAATAATTTTTAAAAATCTCGGTAAATCATCCAGATATTTCTACTTTGGATATTGAAAAAAAAAAAAGTAGAAATTCTCCAGACAACTTTTTTTTGGCCCATAGTTCAATTCAATCTGCTTAGTTTTCTTTTCAAGCTTTTCTTCTTTCTTAATTTCATTCAATTTTGCACTCTTTCATTCTTTACTTGTTCTTCCATACAACCTTTTTTTTTTTTTTTCTTTCTTTATCGTTTCCTGAGTCTTCCAAATTGTTCTCTGCCTCAGTATCACACTCTTCCATAATGTAACTCCTCCTATTTTCGAGTTGATTTAGTTGAGACTTTGAAAATCCCTTCCTTCATTTACCTTAATTAGAAAAAAATTTCTCAAGGCCCTCAATTTATTCCTTCGAGTCCACCCACCTCCAACTAACAGTTATTCTTGACATCGAGTCCTGATTTTTGTAATTCACTATTCTCTAGGGATTCGTCTGTTAAATCCTGATGATGTTAAGAGCATTTCCAGTTTTTTATGATGTCAACTACCGAACCTAAATTGAGGTTCAATAGGAAACCTATTCCATAGGGGGAGGGATTTTTGAAAATTTTGGTGTCTCGCCATCATTTACCTAGAACGATGGTTGATATTTTTCCAAGTCCTTTTCCTGTCATATATATCTTGGAAGTTGAAATTCTTCCATGTTCCTCTCTTAAAAAATATAGCTTGGAAGTCGACAGTTTTTAGAGTTGTCCACTTGTCATAATTGCATAGGTCGATGTACAAAATGCGTTTTCAATTTCAACTCCTCTGATGGTTCAATTTTTTACAAGTTCCTCTCCTGTCATATATAGCTCAATTCCCAATATTAAAAATCTTTTCAAATCTGACTCCTTTGATATTGAAAATTTTTCCTATCCCTTATCTATCATAATAGAGCTCAAATGTCTCAATTTTTCCGAGTCCCTCCTGCTATAGTTGGCTTAATTTTCAAAATTTTATCAAATCGAATTCCTCTTTTTGGAACCCCTCCAATTTTGAATTCAATTCTCAATATCAAAACCAATCCGTCCCATAGAAGAGGATGTGGGAATTCCTTATTCAACTTTATTAAACATGTGATTGTTTTTTATTACAGCCTTCAATTGAACTTCTTTTGGTTGAATCCTAGAAATCTGATTGGAAGCTTCATTACAATCCTTACTATCTTATTATACAGATAATCTGAGAATCTATCACCTTTTTTCCTGTTCTACTCTTCAAAATCAACATACTTCCTACAAAGTATTTTCTCAATTATCCTCTGACCTGTGTAATCATTTCCAACACAGTTTCCAGCTCTCGCAACTACCTGTGTTAGTCAGTTTCATTTTCCAAATATTTCAGTTGCTTTTCTTCTTCTACTTCTTACAATGGAAGTGATTTTTGATTCAAAAAGTTGATATTGATAAGGGATCATCATATTTTGGTGACTACTATTTTCTATTTTGCCTATTAGCTCTCCTTCATTAGATACTTTCCATCATTATGTGGACATTTGGACGTCATTAGAACTTTTTGCCAAATTAATTATCCTTCAATTTGCGAAGTGCTAAATTGTATCGGATAAAATGAGGTACGAAGTGCAAAGAGAAGGTCGTTACCGTTATAATATTAGGCTTTAGCTATTTTTTAGCTTAATTGTATCGGGTAAATTAGGTATGTGATGGATTTCGTCTGAAGCCTTCTTCTAGGGAACTGAGGTATGTTTTATGCGCTACTTTTATTCCATTCTTCAGGGTTTTCCGAAACTCTTCATACTTGTTGATATTATTTATGATAATATTCTTTTTCAACTTTCGTTGTGCCCTTTTCTTAGAATCGTACCCCCTACTTTTCCTGAATACATCCCTCTCAATTTCTCACATGATGTGTCTATAGTTGGAATTCTGATTAGGTTTAAGCTCACACTTTTTGACGCTCATCTGTACAAAACGTATCTTTTATTTGATTCTCAGTTCACATCGGTTGCCCTCAATATGATCAAACTGATTGCGCGCCTAAAAACTGCACCCTTTCACCCAAAATTAAGGACCCCACCTTGTAACTACGTACTTACAACCATAAAAACTTTCATTATTTCTTAATCCTAGCTTAATTCTTGTATCACTCACATAAAAAAACAACCCTGCAACAAACTTGGAATCATTAAAAGTTAACCTATCCTCAGTCTTCATTGAACAGAAATTCCCACCATAAAGAGGTTATTTTCGCTCGATATAGAATTGGTCACTCTCAACTTGAACATTCTCATCTCCTCCTGGGTTTCCATGCTCTACCTTCATGTAAATCTTATTATGCAGATAATCTGACAATCTATCATCTTTTTTCCTGTCCTACTCTCCAAAATCAACGTACTTCCCACAATATAATCTCAGTCTCATCCTCTGTCCCATGTAATCATTCCCAACACGGTTTCCAACTCCCGCAACTACCTATGGTACTTAATTACTCCAACTTATATCCATTTTCTTTCTCCTGCCTTAAAATTTGAGTACCACCATCTGACTCAATTGCTACCTCTTCTTCCAATCATCTTCCCTATCCTCACGTTCTTTGCGTTTGTTTTCTTCTTCTACTTCTTACAATTGAAGTGATTTTTATTCAAAAAGTTGACACTGATAAGGGATTCTCATATTTTTATGACTACTATTTTCTATTTTACCTGTTGGCTCTCCTTCATTAGATACTTATATTATCATTATAATTATATGGACATTGTGACATCATTAAAACTTTTTGTCGAATTCATTTTTCTTGTCTCACGTCCAAGAAAGTTAGCCACCTTTTATCGAGACTTTGGACATCTAACCTGAGGTGAGGTTGTTTAAAGAGGCGAGGTAATCGATGTAAGGTTGAATCGTTGTTACGTTTTATTTTGCTAGGCAATTCATTTTACGCAGATAGATAAATTCGATGCTCGATGTAGAATTGAATTGTTTTTTTTTTTTTCTTCCTTCAAATTTGCTAGGTAATTCATTTTACTCTTCTATCTATATACAGTAATAGAATGCACGTATAATATTCGGTTTTAGCTATTTTTTAGCTAAATTGTATCGGGTAAATTAGGTATGAATCGCGGTGAGGAAAAGGGCACAGTTTTTAGTATTATACTAGCAAGTCCGGCGCGCCTACGGCGCGCCTCTTAGTTTTTTGTTTTTTCATTTTTATCTTATTCGAGAGCGCTATATAAACAGGATTCTTCCATACAACCTTTTTTTTTTTTTTTTTTCCTTCTTTATCGTTTCCCGAGTCTTCCAAATTGTTCTCTGCCTCAGTATCACACTCTTCCAGTTTTCCCTCTCTTCCTATTCTTCTTTTTCAGTCCTCTGCATCCATCTCCTCCAATTATCCATATGGTGATAATTGATTCTACGTGTCATCCTCTAATCTACAAATTAATGGAAGAAAAACGTTTCGATTCTAAGATTAGTTCATTCATTTCCCTTTTTCTCTTTCACTTTTTTTCTACATAAGATTTTTTTTGAAATCTTGTGTGTATTATATGTTGACAGTATAATTTGTTACTACAGTCGTTCCAATTTTCAGCGATGATTATTTCTTTGACCTCACTTTTTTACATGCAAATAATGTAACTCCTCCTATTTTCGAGTTGATTTAGTTGAGACTTTGAAAATCCCTTCCTTCATTTACCTTAATTAGAAAAAAATTTCTCAAGGCCCTAAATTTATTCCTTCGAGTCCACCCACCTCCAACTAACAGTTATTCTTGACATCGAGTCCTGATTTTTGTAATTCACTATTCTCTAGGGATTCTTCTGTTAAATCCTGATGATGTTAAGCGCATCTCCAGTTTTTTATGATGTCAACTACCTAACCTAAATCAAGGTTCAATAGGAAACCTATTCCATAGGGGGAGGGATTTTTGAAAATTTTGGTGTCTCGCCATCATTTACCTAGAACGATGGTTGATATTTTTCCAAGTCCTTTTCCTGTCATATATATCTTGGAAGTTGAAATTCTTCCATGTTCCTCTCTTAAAAAATATAGCTTGGAAGTTGAAAGTTTTTAAAGTTATCCACTTGTCATAATTGCATAGGTCGATGTACAAAATGCGTTTTCAATTTCAACTCCTCTGATGGTTCAATTTTTTCCAAGTTCCTCTCCTGTCATATATACTGTAGCTCAATTCCCAATATTAAAAATCTTTTCAAATCTGACTCCTTTGATATTGAAAATTTTTCCTATCCCTTATCTATCATAATAGAGCTCAAATGTCTCAATTTTTCCGAGTCCCCCCTGCTATAGTTGGCTTAATTTTCAAAATTTTATCAAATCTAATTCCTCTTTTTGGAACCCCTCCAATTTTGAATTCAATTCTGACCTGTGTAATCATTTCCAACACAGTTTCCAACTCTCGCAACTATCTGTGTTAGTCAGTTCCATTTTCCAAATATTTCAGTTGCTTTTCTTCTTCTACTTCTTACAATGGAAGTGATTTTTGATTCAAAAAGTTGATATTGATAAGGGATCATCATATTTTGGTGACTACTATTTTCTATTTTGCCTATTAGCTCTCCTTCATTAGATACTTTCCATCATTATGTGGACATTTGGACGTCATTAGAACTTTTTGCCAAATTAATTATCCTTCAATTTGCGAAGTGCTAAATTGTATCGGATAAAATGAGGTACGAAGTGCAAAGAGAAGGTCGTTACCGTTATAATATTAGGCTTTAGCTATTTTTTAGCTTAATTGTATCGGGTAAATTAGGTATGTGATGGATTTCGTCTGAAGCCTTCTTCTAGGGAACTGAGGTATGTTTTATGCGCTACTTTATTCCATTCTTCAGGGTTTTCCGAAACTCTTCATACTTGTTGATATTATTTATGATAATATTCTTTTTCAACTTTTGTTGTGCCCTTTTCTTAGAATCGTACCCCTACTTTTCCTGAATACATCCCTCTCAATTTCTCACATGATGTGTCTATAGTTGGAATTCTGATTAGGTTTAAGCTCACACTTTTCTACGCTCATCTGTACAAAACGTATCTTTTATTTGATTCTCAGTTCACATCGGTTGCCCTCAATATGATCAAACTGATTGCGCGCCTAAAAACTGCACCCTTTCACCCAAAATTAAGGACCTTACCTTGTAACTACGTACTTACGACCATAAAAACTTTCATTATTTCTTAATCCTAGCTTAATTCTTGTATCACTCACATAAAAAAACAACCCTGCAACAAACTTGAATCATTAAAAGTTAACCTATCCTCAGTCTTCATCGAACAGAAATTCCCACCATAAAGATATTATTTTCACTCAATATAGAATTGGTCACTCTCAACTTGAATATTCTCATCTCCTCCTGGGTTTCCATGCTCTACCTTCATATAAATCTTATTATGCAGATAATCTGACGATTTATCATCTTTTTTCCTGTCCTACTCTCCAAAATCAATGTACTTCCCACAATATAATCTCAGTCTCATCCTCGGTCCCATGTAATCATTCCCAAAACGGTTTCCAACTCCCGCAACTACCTATGGTACTCAATTACTCCAACTTATACATATCCATTTTCTTTCTCCTGCCTTAAAATTTGAGTACCACCATCTGACTCAATTGCTACCTCTTCTTCCAATCATCTTCCCTATCCTCACGTTCTTTTCGTTTGTTTCTCACTCCACTCCAGTTATTCTTATTCTCCAATACCCTTTGTATGCTCCGTTGATCACTTTTCTTGTTTTTATTCGAAATTTATTTGAGGATCAGTGTGTCAAGAACGTGTATTCAAGTAGTGTATACCTTGATAAAGAAAAAAAAAAAAAAAAAAAAAAACTATCAATTAACTCGAGAACTATCAAGTAGAATTGAACTTCAAATAAGTATGCTCCTACTTTTTCATGATTATATTATACTCTTCCAATAATGGTAATTGACGTTCAAAATTTATTTGAGGATCAGTGTGTCAGGAACGTGTAAAATAAATCCAGTACCCTTTGGATACTCCGTTGATCACTTTTCTTCTTTTTATTCAAAATTTATTTGAGAATCAGTGTGTCAAGGTATTCTGGTAGTGTCAATAACTCCAGAACTATCAAGTAGAATAGAACTTTAACGATAAATAATTATAATCTTGTCACAGTATGATAATTGATGTCGGATGCGATAACAGGAAAATGGAGAACTTTTACACGCACGTTTGTGATAATGAATCGTTGCACTTAAATAACCAATAATTAATTTTCTATTTTCTATTTTGCCTGTTAACCTTCAGTCGCTGTGACGTCATTAGAATTTCACGAATATTTTTTCTTATAATTTGCTAGGCAATTCATATATATAGTAATAGAATACACGCGTTAGCTATTTTTTAGCTAAATTGTATCGGGCAAATCAGGAATGAGAGGCAAAGGGTCATTTAGCTTTTTAGTATATTAGAAAATGGAGAACTTTTACACGCATGTTTGTGATAAGCACGTTTGTGATAATGAATCGTTGCACTTAAATAACCAATAATTATTAATTTTCTATTTTCTATTTTGCCTGTTAACCTTCAGTCGCTGTGACGTCATTAGAATTTCACGAATATTTTTTCTTATAATTTGCTAGGCAATTCATATATATAGTAATACAATACACGCGTTAGCTATTTTTTAGCTAAATTGTATCGGGCAAATCAGGAATGAGAGGCAAAGGGTCATTTAGCTTTTTAGTATATTAGATATTGGCTTCCTTAACAATGTTGAACAAGGAAAATGGGCGATCTGTTCTATGGGTTGAAGAATAACACATTTGGATAGCCATTCAAGGAACTAGAGATGCAATTTAATGCTCTATGCACCAATTGGCTTAGCCCCTTCAATGAACCAGATATGCAATGCCTTAAACACCACCACCTGTCCTTCTCCTATCATGTATCACGGCATATGAGTCAAAATTTTAGTCAGGTGGCAGATGGCAAATTTTTCAGAAAAACCTTCATAGAACAGGTTCTTTGGTAAAATATCTATAAAAGTATCAATAATATTAATCTACGAAAATGAATAAATTCAAAACGAAGAAAAAACAAAGGCTTTTCGTCTTCGTTTTTTCTTCGTTTTGCATAGATCTATCCTTGCACGTATAAAAAACCCTTTAAATTAAAAAATTAATAAATAAAGGATTAATTAAATTAATTTCATTAATATTATTGTTCAAATTTAAAGGATTTGAAAATTTATTTATATGTAAAATAGTTAAATGAATAAAAAAAAATATTAAAAATGGTATTGTATTGTTTTTAATTTCTTATTCATCAGTACAAAAATCTATTGTATGTACAAATTAGTTTTATTTGAGCTAATATTTAATCTTTATTTTATGGTATTTTATTAATTTAAATAATATTAATATATTTTTTATTGTAATAGTGTATTTAGATTCAAGATTATGATATTGAGATTGATAAGATTGGAAAAATTTAATGTATTGAATTCTCAATCAAATTAATGATTATCTTGAATGTTGGTGAATTTTGATTTCGTGAAAGGATTGTAAAAATAATATAAAAATCATGTATATAATATGCAAAAATTATAGTTATCATTCATATTATTAAAATTTAGGATGAAAGAAGTATTATAATGTTCCTATAATTTTATAAATTATTTTAAATAATGTTATCAAATAAAAAATCAAAAAGTAAATTGACTTCAAATTAAATTTCAAAAATTTATATTCAAATTGTTGAATTCAAATAAACCTACCTAATTTTAAAATAATTAAAGATAATAGAATTGGAAGATCTATTGAAACTTTATAATGAACATTTAATAATTAATAATATATTATTTGCTTTTGTTTTTTTGTTTTTTTTTTGTGTTTTTTTTTTTAATAATTTTTTTCTGGTTGGATGTGAAGAAAAAAAAAAAAAAAAAAAAAAAAAAAAAAGTATAAATATTGATATTTTTATTAGTGGCGGCCCCAGGAATTTCGCCCAAGGTAGGCCAGCCGGAGGCCTGTGAATTGTCAGGCCGACGATTTAAACGAGGTGGGAGAAATAAATTTTATTTCTGTCATTTGGTGCTACCGAGTTTCTACAAAAAACTTTTGGGCAGGCCAAAGGGTAGGCCGAGAAATTGTTGGCTTCCCACATGGGGCCGCCACTGATTTTTATTGAAAAATTAGCTAACTTATAAGGGAGGTTAGTATTTTCCCAAATCCTAAAAGTGGGGCCTATTAGATTGTGTCAGGCTTAGTTCACAGAAATCCAATAGTATAGAAGGCAAGATGAGCCAGTTATAGCTTAATATTATACAACTGAAAAAGCCTCTCGTATATTATAATTTACTCGTAGTATATTGTAGAGTACTGTGTGTTAGACTTTGTTTAATAAAGGATGAGGACACAGACCCCTCATTAGGTCAATATCACTGATGCCATTATCAGGTGTTGAAGAATTATGACCTGGGATTAGTCTTTGTTAAAACCCGCAAAAAACCATGACAGTTTTTGTAACATATGTATTCACGGTGTTCCAAGAGAAGTGCCACTCTTATAAGCATCCCCTATTAACAACCTGCCTTTGGGCAAGTTAAAAAAGTTACTTACTTTTCCATTGCAAGCCATTGTATTGTCAGTAGTAAGTGGGTTCCTTCAGCACATTTCTCATTTTAAATGCTGGAAGAATGTACTCGTACATTGGCAATTGTTTGAATTTCATTTATTGTGTGTTGTTTGAATTGCATTTGACACGTGTCCTTTGAGATGCATTTAACGCGCGTTGTTTGAATTACATTGAACGCACATTGTTCAAACTGTATTCAACGCGCATTGTTAGAACTGTATTTAAGGCGTTCAAAATGTATTCAATAAGATGCATTGTTTGAATTACATTTAAAATACGTTATTTGAATTACATTTAATGTTGGTTGTTTGAATTGCATTTGAGATGCATTGTTCAAAATGCATTCAATATGCATTGTTTGAATTACATTTAATGTTGGTTGTTTGAACTGCATTTAAGATGCATTGTTTGATTAATACATGTTGATTGAATTGCATTTGATATGCATTGTTTTGAACTGCATTCAACGCCCATTGAACTGCATTTAACGCTTGTTGAACTGCATTTAATACGCATTGTTTTGAACTACATTTAACGCGCGTTGAACTGCTTTCAAGGCGCATTGTTTGAACTATATTTAATATGCTTTGTTTGAATTGCATTTGAAGTTTGTCGTTTGATTAACGCGTGTTGATTGAATTGTATTTAAGGCTGTGCTTTATTTGTGAAAATATGCTTGTAAAACATGGTACCAAAAATCGCATTTTACCGCACTAATTTTTAACGGACCTTTCTGAATAATTGAAATGTTTTCCAGAAAGGTCCAATGAAGAGCGCTATTTAAGCAGAATTTTAAAAATTTTTCTGATACTTTCTCAATTAAATGTTGAAATTGGTAAAAGTTTGTCTATTTTCTGACGAGAGTGAAATTCTTTTGGAGCCAAAATTCAGGAGTCTGTTCCAATAGCGCCTTCCATTGAACCCTTCTGTACAACATTCCCAAAGATCAAGAAAATTGGTCAGAAAATGGAGCCCTGAGAAGTGCCCTTGCAAAATCATTCCTTGTCATTTATAACAAGGATTACTCACGCAAGCCCAACCGCTAGCTTACTAAACCTTGCAGGGTTTTTGCGGATGTTTATGCAACTTATTATACACTGTTTTAGAGTTTCCAAACAAGTAAAGCACGCCCTTAATACCCGTTGTTTGAACTGCATTTAAGGCAAGTTGTTTGAATTACATTCAACGCATGTTGTTTGAATTGCATTCAACAAGCGTTGTTTGATCTGCATTTAACGCGCGTTTTTTGAACTGCATTCAACGTGCATTTTTCAACTGCATTAAACATTAAAGATCTACAAGAAAAAACGACGGCTTCCTTAACGAAGTTAAGCGAGGAACGCAGGGAACCTGTTTTATGAGTCATATGGGATTTGGTATTGAAAATTCAAGGAAGCCATACCTAGATAAAGCTAGTATAAAGAAGGCCTACACCTACTATAAGCCTAGTATAATATAGTTTGAGAGTCTAAATTTTCCTCGAATCTCGAGCTATATATGATAGGAGCTAGAGGGACTTGGAAAAATTCCTATCATACATGGCTCGAGAGGCGAAAGTTTTCCAAGTCCCTCTCCTATCATACATAGCTCGAGAGTCGAATTTTTTTCTAAGTCTCCCTCCTATCATACATGGCTCGAGAGTCGACATTTTTTCCAAGTCCCTCTCCTATCATATTATATGGCTCGAGAGTCGACATTTTTCTAAGCTTTTGCTGGACGGTGTACGGCAAATTTCTCAAAAAGCCCCCCATAAAACAGGTTCCCTGTTAAAAAATGGAAAAATTTCAACTCTCGAGCCATATATGATAGGAAGGGGACTTGGAAAAAATGTCGACTCTCGAGCTATATATGATAGGAGGGGGACTTGGAAAACTTACGACTCTCGAGCCATGTATGATAGGAATTTTTCCAAGTCCTCCTTCTATCATATATAGCTCGAGAATCAAAATTTTTCCAAGTCCCTCTCCTATCATATATAGCTCGAGAGTCGAAATTTTTCTAAGTTTTTTGCTGGACGGCGGACGGTGCACAGCGCACGGCAAATTTCTCAAAAAGCCCCCCATAAAACACGTTCCCTGTTAAAAGAGTCTCCAGAGCTTTACAAAGCCTACCGCAAGAGAAGTCAAGGAGCTCCTCTACCACCAAACCACATAGCTCGTCTGCCTCACACTCCCACGGTACTAAACGCACCGGGGATAGCGATGATGAAGCTCAAGCTCCCAAAAAACATCATTCAGATGATCTTGTTACCAGACTTAGATTAGAACTGGAGAAGGATACAACTGCCCGGAAAAAACTGGAGAGCAACCTAACTCACTCCTCGAGAAGATGGACACTCTCCATTCTTCTGTCAACTCCCTGACAAAAGAACTGAGAAAGGAACGAACCACAAACGAGGAGCTCAGAAATGAAATCCAGAAGTCCAACCATAATAAAGTCATACCTGATACTCCAGGAATCACTTTAAACATGATGGTGCATGACCTAATTGAGAAAACACTCAGCCCTATCCTAAAATCACTGGCAAACCGACCACCACCAACCACTACCAGAAAGAAAACAACCACTCATACTGGGAAGAGTAACACATCACCTAAAATTGAAGACACAAGCCCTGCAGTCCTACACCCCACCTCAATTACCTACGCACAGGCTGTCGGATCCTCCTCACAGCTTCCTGCAGAAACTGGAGCGCCTACAACCACCACTCTCCATGGACATGGACCTGCCACTGTCTGCGTGCGAAAGCAGCTCAACATCCATAGAATCCATCCCAACCCCAACAGAAGAGGGAGACACCAATGCGCCCACCAACGAATTCCAACTCAGCCAAAAAAGAGAAGAAGCGAGCTAAAAAAGCAAAAATGAACACCAAACCTACAAAGAAGAAGAAGATACCAACCACATTGAAGGAAGACCCTAAAACCATCCTCCTGTTACCTAACAAGGCAACACCCAAAGTTTTGAGCAAACTTCAAAATTTGCCTGAAGCTGACCGCACAAAACTTGGGGTGAAACGACATATCTAATTCCCCAGCGGAGCTGTCCTAGTCACATGCAACAGCCAGGAGCAGACACAGCAGCTCAAAACAATTGCCAACTCCGCTGGCATTGAAGAAACCGCCTCCCCACTCTCCGCCTTCATGGAGTACCCACTACGAGCACTGCTGAGGACATCTCTATTGATG
Source organism: Aspidiotus rigidus (assembly GCA_035079385.1). NCBI lineage: Eukaryota > Metazoa > Arthropoda > Insecta > Hemiptera > Diaspididae > Aspidiotus > Aspidiotus rigidus. The sequence goes on from JAVHKY010000035.1 coordinate 2,380,659, forward strand.
ACTACGTCTGCACCAAAGGAGCTGTGGCCACTGTAGGCTACAAAGTCTCAGATGACGACAGTCACTCAGACCACTTCTTCCTTACCTTCAATCTACGTACTGCACCCACATTGAAGGAACAAATCTTCACCACTAACGCTGACGACCTTTCCAAGTACATCCGAAACTTGGAAATAGCCCCACCAATTCTCCAATCGAAGGAGAACATTGATGGTTTCCTGGCCAACCTACCATCAATAGAGCATCAACAGCTATTGAGGCAAGGAAGAAGACCCTGCCTTGGTGGACATCACAGCTCTCAAACCTAAGATCTTGCCTGCGCTCACTGTTTCGCAGGATAAAACGCACCTCCTCTCCTCTAGTAGAAGCCATCTTGTCAGCGGCAAGAACCACGATCACTCATACTCCAACTAGATGAAGAAGGCGGCCTCGTGCACATAGGACAACCAAAGCCAGGAAACTGTGGAAAGAAGCAAACCTTGCACGCTGGAACCTGGAGTGGCAACAAAATGAAAAGAGCAAATGGACCTACTATCTTTTCCCTGATGTCAACTCCAGACTAGCCCTAAAAGAATCCCCTACTTTTTGGAGCAGCCCAGCACTGAGCGCTCACGGAGTGTTCCGGGAATATCTGAGGAGTAGGAACTGAAGAGACGACAGATGGTGTCCCTGCAACACTTCCCCTCTGTCACTGGAAACAGCCGAGTACCTATGTTTTCACCGAATGTCCGCTGTACACCACAGGAAGACCAATCGACTGGAATCACATCACCATCCACCATGTGGACCACATGGAGAAAACAGTTCGACACCTATGGGAAGCAGAGAACCCATACTTTGTAGACCTGAGTTACCTTAGATCTAAGTTGTAAGGCCTTAGCCCAACACCTCTTGTACTAAGGTCCCCACACTGAAACCAGCTGTATCACCCCCCGCAGGGATAGTACAGCACGATATTAAACCCGCTGGGCACCTGTTCAGGAAAATATCAAAACTCCTGCAGGCCCACCCAATGGATGACAACACCACTAAAACCTCCCCCTAATGATAAGTTTGTCAACACCCCAGTTCCGGGTTGATACCCGGTGCTAGGCTAAGATATAACATTGTCAAGAACGCGGAATATACTAGCCCCACTGGGTACATCCAGACTGGGGAACCTTTAAAAAAAAAAAAAAGTTGGTCAGGTGAGAGTGGGTGGTGCCTGTTAGACCTGTATTCCTTAGTCAGGAGCTGAAAAATTTTAAAATCATACATACATAAAACCCTCGAGCCACAAACGAGAACTTCGTCTGCTTTTACTCAGGATTTTTTTTTGAACTCTAACACCCATGAACTTTCAAACTTTTAGAATGACTAAAACCAATTTCGACACTGAATACGATGCCATTCGCCCTTTTCATTTTGCAAAACTCATGTTTAGTTCCCGCGCTCCATTGCGACGGGCAAGTGTATCTTCTCACGCGTCAAAGTTTTGTAGCTCGATAAGGTACGTTCCGCGTCGCAACAAACCGCGGTAACTAAACATGAGTATTGCTTAATGGCTTTGAACCAAAAACCCAATAATCCAACTATTATTTAATGCATTAGTTCGCTTTGTAGATATTGTAGACGAAGTGTGTCAGTGTTGTGATCATTTTTGAGAACTTGAGAGACTGAGGAGGGAACTTGCAACAAGCAACAAAAGAAAGAGAGCTGAGGGCATGAGATGTGTTCAATTATGAGATTTTCTTCATAGCAGAGTAGGCAAAATTGATGCTGGTTTGAGAGGCCGTCATTGAACGAGTATCCCAAAAACTTGTGAGAAAATTGATTCTCAGCATTTTACGGGTGAGGTTAATATTGTGAGACGAATATTTCTTCATTTTCATTCGCATTCAGTAAGCATTCTGTTTGCTTTCAGCGCAAAGCTTAAAATTATATTTTGTTCTCAGGCCGTATAAAAGTGCGATAATGTGGTACTTTCAAATTTCTCGTATAGCAATTGAATTAGGAAAAATGAATCGATAGGGAAATCTGGTAGGCGTAGAAACGATTTCGTATTCTCCATAAAAATATATGCCCTCTATACACGAGTAACCTAATCATCACCCACCATATCGAGTAATTCAAAACTCGATAAATAATAGTTATTCCACCAAGGCTCGTGCATGTATTTTCTCGCATAGAAGCGAAGGAAAAACCAAAATAAGTACACGACAAAGGTTTCCTAGAAAGTTTGCGTAAGAAAACAAAAAAAGAAGAAAGTGCTACACATATAAGCGCAGAGCAACCGCGCTGAGAACTTCTCCAAGCACCAATTTTAAGGAGGCGGTCTGATACGCATTACGATGAAATTTAGGAAACACTTAAGACAACGCTCGTTTTGCATAATTTACGCCTAAAACAAAGAAAGAAGAAACGAAATTTCAGCTCGATCTTTGTCGTTCTCTAATCCTCTCGAAGGAGTCGAGTTTGAGTATGAGACGATATAAAGTCGACTTTAGTTTTGTTCGCTGTTCGACAAAATGTAGACGAAATCACGCGCTCTGTACATCGTGTGTTTGCTCTATCTTGAGGACTGAATGCGGTCGTAAATTTTTTTCTTTACGCTCGAATAAAAAAGCTTTTAAGGCCCGTTATAAGAAACGTTTTTCATTTTGAAGAAATAAAAACCGAGGTCCGTCGTCCGGTCTCGCAACGAGAATGGAAAAGAAGGAAAAAGGTCGAGCATATTAAAAAGTAAAATAGTACGAAAAGAAGAAGAAAACTGCTTCATTCTTTTCGTCGTTACATTCCTGTGACGTCGATATTTCTAGGGTATTTGTGAAAAAATAAAGAGTATCGCGAGGTAACCGCGTCTCATCGCGCGGTAAGCTGAAAATTTTCACAGCGCGATAAGAATTAAAAGTCAGCCATTAGAGAGGATTAGGTTTTTTCAATTTTCTATCGAACTTTCAATGACTACTCTGTGGCACGAAGTAAAAATTATCAAAAACTTTCATAAGTAAACCGATTCGGAATTTTGAGCTTATCATCCAGTTAAGGATACTTTAACAGTAGAATGTATATTTCTTTTTCAAGTTTCTTTAGAATTGTTTCATCGGTGAAAAAATGTATTATAAAAGACTTCGAATGTTTTATGAGAGAGTACCAGGTGACGAGAAACGTTTTATGGCAACCATTGTCTCGCGACGTTCTTGAACTGAAGTAGACGAGGAGATTATGAAAGAACCTTTAACCTTCAGTCGTAAACAGAGGAGGGAAAAAATGAAGGGGAAAAAAAAGAAAGGAAAAACACCAGCTTTGAATTCTATACAAGGCGTGATAGTCCAGTCACATTGGGCAAAAAGAAGGACCCTAAACAAGATTGCGGTGGAAGTTTTTTTTTTTCTCGAATGTGGTCTGGAAAACCACACCGAACAGTCCACAGTGATCTACCCTTTAAGAAGCCATCTTGTGGTCACTGTTGCTCCCTAAAATTCACGATTTTGAAATTTTCTCGAAAACTACAAACTGTGGAAAAAGAAGTTTCGAACAAAAGTTGTTCCTCATCAAATTTCTTATACGATGAACCACTTATTTGTTACAATTACAGATTAAGCAGTACATTTTTAGCTTGCCGGATATTTTTTTGCAATTTGATCAAGAATTACGCACTTTGGAGAAAAAATTTCATGACAAAAGTTGTTTCTCATTAAATTTTTCATGAGATACACTACTCAGAACTCGAGGAAGTATATGAAAACAATATTTTTCTGTATTTTGCTTAACCGTTTATTGTGCGGTCATGTCTTTTCTCCACCCCTACCCTAATCTCAAAATATGCGTTCGGGCATCTGGGCATCTGGGTGCATGACCTTGGAACTTGGAAGTTTTTCAACGTCAAACCTCGGCCCTGCAGCTCTGATTCAGTAATTTAGGTCCGGGCGTCTGGGCGTCTGTACAGTACAAAGGACTTGAACTAGGCAAGTGAGCCCCGGAAAATTAGTACGAGTAGCTCAAGTTACCGTATACTAGACCTTACACTAGATCAAGATTGAGGACGAATGAGCGGAGCGAGTGAGCCCCAGCAGCTAACCAGCTTAACGTACAGGCTCCTTCGCCCCGGGTACATTAGCGTACACTTGACTCTGCAAACGAGCGGAGCGAATTCAAAAGTAACTGGTAAAAATAGACATAGATTATGGTAGACATAAACATGATCTTTATTTATTTGGCTCTGCCAGAAAATTGTTTCACATGTTTAATATCTACCCGATATAAAACGACGGCTTCCTTCACGAAGTTAAACGAGGAACGCAGGGAACCTATTTTATGAGACAATTCGGTTTTGGTATTGAGAATTCAAGTAAGTCTACATGTAGTATAAAGCTAATACGAAGGAGACCTAGACCCACTATAAACCTAGTATAAAATAGGACGTCGTCAGTGACTCGGACCTTTTTTGAGACCTGTCATATATAGCTCGGAGGTTGAAATTTCAACAGGGAACCTGTTTTGTGGGGGGCTTTTTGAGAAATTTGCCGTGCGCCGTCCAACAAAAAACTTGGAAAAATTTCGACTCTCTAGCCATATATGATAGGAGGGGGACTTAGATAATTCCAAGTCCAACTCTTGAAAATATTTCCAAGTCCAAGAATTAAAAATGAAAAATTTTACAAGTCCACTTATGAAAATATCTCGAAGTCCCACAGTCCGAAAAAATTCCATGTCATGAAAATATTTCAAAGTTCAACAATAATTGGAAAATAATTTCAAGTCCAACAGTTGAAAATATTTCAAAGTCCCACAATTTGAAAATAATTCTATGTACAACAGATGAAAATATTTCCAAGTCTAAAAATTGAAAATGAAAAATTTTACAAGTCCAAGAAGTACAAAAATATTTCAAAGTCCCGCGGCATCACTCTTACTTGCCTCCTACTCCAAGTATTGCATACGGTGAACGGCGAACGAAACAAATTGATAAGGCACGAGGAGACTTTCGATTAGTACTTCGCGCATCCTCTCGTCTTTGTGTCCTGGTTTTGTAACTTAAACAACGAACCGACACAGTTACATATGTATCGCCATATGTCCGAGTGCAGATGTAGTAGTGCATTGTTTACATACATAACAAAACCAGCACGCTATAGTAGCGCGCCAGTGCGGTGGCTGCCTGGTCCGAATTGGTGAGCCTATAAAACCCTGGACCTAAATCAAAAGACTCGAAAAGATCTCGACCTTGGAACTCGACCTATATCATATTGCATACATGTTTGCCTGATTCCTAATGTAACGGTACTTCGTTTACATTGGTCTTATGGCAGGCGAATCGATATGCTATTATTGCATATTCAATTCCCCTGCCATAAGACCAATGTAAAGCAAGTACCATTATGATAAGAATCAGGCAAACGAGTATGCAATATGATATACAGGAAGAGACCTACAATATAATATTGTAAGACTGGACCATTAATCATCATAAACCAGTTCACGAGTGACGTCAAGACCATACCAATTTTATACACAGAGTTGGAATTGGAAAGCCAGAGGATAAAACTTTAACTTTGAGCTTTGAGCTTTCTTTCTGCAATACAAAACTTTCGGCTTTCAATTTTTTATATTTTTTCACTCAAAATTTTTGGGTTTTAGGCTTGCAACTTTTTTCTGTAATTCTGTCTTCCAGCTTTCAACTTTTGGCTTTCAACAGTGGGATTTATTTTTGACTTCCGCTTTCAGTTTTTTTCTCTCGGAGTTTTCAGCTTTCGGCTTCAAACTTTCAGCTTTCAGCAAGATGTTTCACCCTGCTCTACTTTTATATCAGTTATTGGAATTGTAAGATACGCTTGCAAAGCTGCTAGCTGATTGACCTTCATTATTTGTTTACTTTTTGATTTTATTCTCATAGCAATGGACCTTCATGATCCTGATGACATTAGAACGCGCAATAAATAAACAACACCCCTTCAGATATGGTGGATCGCTGTTAGAGTCTCTACCTCTTCTTCTTTCCTCAGGCTCAATTAGTCCTCTTCTTCCTGCACATCTAGATGTGGATGATACACAGGTGTCGTGTAGGCCATAGCGTGGTTGTTCATTCACCCATTCCATTCCAGGTCTATTCTCTTCTTCATGACAATAGCTGTGAAACATAATTGAGGGTTGGCACATAGGCACGTAACGAAAGAAGAATAGTCTCGAAATCACTATATTATATTGAAACACATAAAATACACGTAAAGAAAAAATTATCAAAAATTATTATTAAAATCCAAAAACGAAACACTAAAAAATAACAAGAAACCTCAATTATATAATGGCTCGTACATTTGAGGATTCAATCTTATTTATAGCTGTGAAACCATGCTTCTTTGGAATCTAGCATAGTGGCCATCAGGCTACTGGGAGCAAGGGCTTCATCTACCCCAATCTCTTGAAGAAACCGACTACGCTTGCCCCATTCACATCTCCAAGCCTCACACTCGAATAAGGTGTGCTATCATCCATTATCCCGCCCTTGGTTGCGCTGCCTGCTCACCTTTCTTCAACTTCTCATGAAGGTATTCGTTGAAGCAGACATAGCCAAACAATAAAGAGGAATACTCCGACGTGGAGTAAAAAAATGCAAACCGCAGAAAAAATGAAAATACGACGAGCGCTTTCGGTTAAACAACCATCTTCGAGCCTGACATGAAAGCAACTGACGAACAAAAGAGAAGAACGAGGTATTAAGATCGTCCAAACGAGAAATCACGGTGTGAGTCATAAACAAGTTCAATCAGGCCATCTTCCGGAATATACGAATTAAGAACAGTGATACCGTCAGTGTTGAGATGACGAATTATCTCTATATTCTCGAGGGCGATACGCTTACGGTAGGAATTCTCCTTATGGAGGAGCTTTTCGGATCCCTCACGGAAGCTGTGGCCACTGTTTATTAAGTGATCGGCGAAAGCTGACTCCCCCAAGTGTCCCTTCTTCCAAGACTTCAGGTGCTCAGCTACTCGAACTTTCATTTGGCGGCTGGTCTCACCAATATAAAAGCCTCCACAATCCTCACACTCCAACTTATACACACCACTCCTCTCATCAACAGGTATGGGGTCCTTCAGTCTCACAAACAACCTCTTGACTGTGGTAGGGTTGTAAAACGCGGGTCTGAAGCCAAACGGGCGAAGGGCCCGACCCAATTGCTGGGAGAACTTCCTCAAGAAAGGGAGACTGATCCAACGCAAACGGCGATCACGGATCGTGTCTCGGGGGAGGGAGGTGGTGGAATCCAGGAGGCCCCTAGTAACTTTCCTCCGAACCATCACGTCAACATCAACATTGACCCCATTCACTCTGGCCAGGTGTTTTATTGTGATTAACTCTTTCTTGAAGGCAGACTGACTCAAAGGAATACGAGTCAGTCTGTGAACTAGGCTATGAAAAGCAGCCATCTTGTGAGCAACAGGACCGAACGAACCACCGTGGACTAAAACATCGGTCGTAGTATCATTCCTGTAAATTCCAAACTTATGGATACCGTCTATTATAGTGATCGATAAATCCAAAAAGTTGATGGAAAATACCCTTATTTCCAACGTAAATTTGATGGAAGGGTACCAGGAATTGAGATACCTCAGAAACTCACCAAGGAGATCTGGGTGACCAGTCCAGGTACATAGAACGTCATCAACGTACCTGTGCCAATAATGAATATGATTAAGTAACACCTGGTTCGAGGAAAAGAGGTCAAGTTCAAACTTAGACATGAAGATTTCGGATATGAGAGAGCCTAGTGGTGATCCAATGGGGATCCCGAACTCGGAAAATTTCCCTTCAAATTTACAATAGTTAGGGGACCAACAAGTATTAAGAAGATCGAAGAATTCGTGAAGCTCATTATGAGGAATGTTGGCTTTGACGAGTAGCTCACCCATACGCTGGATAGTAGCAGCCTTAGGAATATTCGGGAACAAACCAACAACATCAAACGAGCAGATGGTCGTTCCCGGGGGAAGGCTTACATCCTTGAGGACGTCAGTTAAAGAGGCCGAATTCAAGACCGAATGAGGGGATTCAAAATCAATACGATTTTTGAACCAACGGTCAAGGAATTTAGCAAGGAGGTAGGTAGGAGAGGAGACGAAAGAAACAACGGGTCGCATCGGGGTATTGTTCGTATGCACTTTAGGCAGCCCGTACAAGAGGGGGGGGGGGTGTGGGGTTAGGAACGAGGAGGGCTTTTTTCAAAGCAGGAGTTTTGATAACAGCCTCACTCCTGTTGATGACACACCTAACTTCTTTGACGTGCTTGGGAAAGCTGAAATCCTCACTCTCTTTAGCACCACACTGCTGTAGGACTTCATGGACCTTAGAAGAATAGGCCGATCTCTCCATCACTACAACAGCGTTGCCCTTGTCAGCCTTAGTGACGATCAAATCTCCCTCTTTCATCTTCCTCCTTAGACCCTGAATCACTCCTCCCAATTTGTTACTCGTGCGAGGGAGTGGCCACAGCTTCCGTGAGGGATCCGAAAAGCTCCTCCATAAGGAGAATTCCTACCGTAAGCGTATCGCCCTCGAGAATATAGAGATAATTCGTCATCTCAACACTGACGGTATCACTGTTCTTAATTCGTATATTCCGGAAGATGGCCTGATCGAACTTGTTTATGACTCACACCGTGATTTCTCGTTTGGACGATCTTAATACCTCGTTCTTCTCTTTTGTTCGTCAGTTGCTTTCATTTCAGGCTCGAAGATGGTTGTTTAACCGAAAGCGCTCGTCGTATTTTCATTTTTTCTGCGGTTTGCATTTTTTTACTCCACGTCGGAGTATTCCTCTTTATTGTTTAGTATGGATAGCCGTAACTTAAAGGAATGGATTCGTGTAGCAGACATAGCCACTTGACACTTGTATCAGGTGAAACTTGAGCTGACTGTCGTCTCGGTTCATCCACTCATCAAGGTCGCGTATTAACACTCCATTTCCTCAGCTCACTCCAAGCGATTATTAATCTCAATGGCACCTATTATTAATTTATAGTTCGTCAAGTCTCTTGTTTTTTGTTAATGTGAGGTATAAGACATGAAAACTGTCGAGCTATGAACTTCTATAGAGATGGAACTTGAAAAAACTTCGAGCTCTGAACCCCATGGGATTTTCTACTTTCCTTAATATTAAGACAGATAATAACGGTGATTTCTTTTTTATTTATTTATTTTTTTTTCGGCTACTTTCCTGCAAGAGAAGAATCTATCCGGATGAGATGAGGCTTCTTCCCGAATTGAAGGAGATAGATGAACACCAGAATCTGGCTTCCATCATAATGGATGAAAAAAAAAAAGAAGAGAGACGATAAGAGGATTACGTTCACAATACAGTAGAGATACACTGAACCTTAAACGTTTCTAAGAGTTCAGATCATTGAACGTAAACTCATCGTATCGGAACTGAGCAAAAAACACTCATCCTAATAATATTCGCTACCTTGCAGGAAAACTCTGAATATAAGGTTATTGATTGATGGATTAGCTCTTCAGCAAGGCTCCAATTTAAACCTATTTACTTCATGAGTTAGTGCTTACAATTTTTACTCAACGAGAGGAGTTTACATTCGTGTTTTTAATCTAGACTATGAGATACACGGTATACGACGATACAATCCTAGGAGGCCTCGAACGTTATAGCTGCATAATTATAATATTCTCTGTATAATCGCGCTTCCACTGAATCTTCGTTTTTTTGCATGACACGATGGAATCGGGCGTATATTGGGATTTCTGACTAAAGGTGAGATGCGCGCGGAGTATGTTTTCGCTTCTCAAGGGATTTCTCACCGCAACCCGTACAAACACAAACACACACACACACATCTATTCTTTGAAAAATAAGCGAGTGTTCGGTGTACGCGTTTCTTATCATCCGTCGATAATTTCAATAAAAATTCGCGTTCTTCGTTTTTACTAGCACCTACATCGCTTTCGACGCTCGCAAACCCCACTTAAACGTACAATGTACGTAATAAATGAATAGGAAAACTTAAATGTAATAAGAATCCTATGTAGAGAATCCCGTTTTGCCAAATGAGGAACTATGTATGTGAATCTTAGCAGACTTCCAATTGTAACCAATTTGAGAAGAGAAAATATGTTCTTTATAAATCATGTCAACTTTTTAGAAAAAAGGGAATCAGAAGCGTGTGTATTGAATTGTATTATAGACGGAGAAACAAAGACATCTATCTGGAAACAAAGAACACAGAACTAATTTTATCACGAACTTTTCATAAAACCCTAAACCACTTATAGATTATTTGTACAAGGATGAGGGGAGGAGGATTAAACTCGCAGATTTCGGAATCAGGCTCGAGGTCGCGGTTAATGACGTCATAGTTCATGATAAATGAAGGGAAGGTATACAATATACATTACAGAATTATTAGGCGATCGTGGGAACTTGCAGGGCATGGGTGATGTGAACTCACGAATTTTAGAATTGAGGGATAAGATTGAGGTCTCGCGGAACCCCCAGATTTTCAAAATCATATCTAGGGATATATCATTCTTTATATTAGAACATAGCTTTCTCTATACTAGGCCCGACGTAGAATTCCGGAAAAGATTTGACCGTCCCTATTTCATAAGCTGGTGGCTAAACTAGCTTGACATACTCCTAATATGTAGTAAACTAAGGCCAACGAGAGAGAAGGTGGCGCGTAGGGTCAAATTTGTAGGCTTGTGCTCTGTTCAGGCGAACAGATGGAGCGAGTGTGTCCGTCAGCTAGTTATTTCAACATACAAAATACTAAGTTTATTAGGCTAAGAAACACTGGAAGGGAGGGACGTTACTATGACGTCATCACAACCGAGATAGACGTATCAAAAGTCGACATGATCGTTGAAATCGATTCGTTGTGAGCGATATAATCGATATATTATATCAAAGTGCACCCTAACGCGATACTAGAAAAGGGAGAGACGAAAGAATAGAGCAGGTGAGCTCGTCAGCTGGTTCACCTCCAAGATATATGAAGCAAGCATATAAAGTGCTGCACTACGCATCCTTAAAGGACATATAAGTTGGGTTCTGTCTTTTTCGTTCCACGATTTGGGCCCATATTGTATGTTAATGTGCCAATATAGTCCACTCAATAAATATGAAAAAATGACAATTATGGGCCATAAGTGTGACGGAAGGTTTTTTAACGGGGAACCCGCTATCCCTTTTGTTGGGGGGTACTTCCAGGAGATTTCCGTCCGCGAGCGCGAGCTCGAGCAAGGTTGATGACGTTACAGAGAGGGGAGGGGAGCTTAGAAAAATTTCGACCCTTTAGCCATACATGATAGGAAGGGGACTTGGAAAAATTCTACCTCCGAGCTATATATGATAGGAAGGGGGCCTTGGAAATTTCTCAAAAAGCACCCCATAAAACAGGTTCCCTGTTAAAATTTCGTTTCTCGAGCTATATATGGTAGGAGAGGGACTTGGAAAAATAACGGCTACCTTAACGAAGTTGAACGAGGAACGCAGGGAACCTGTTTTATGAGTCAAATGGGATTTGGTATTGAAAATTCAAGGAAGCCTAGACCTAGATAAAGCTAGTATAAAGAAGGCCTAGACCTACTATAAGCCTAGTATAATATAGTTTGAGAGTCTAAATTTTTCTCGAATCTTCAGCTATATATTCCAAGTCCCTCTCCTATCATATATATGGCTCGAGAGTCGAAATTTTTCCAAGTTTTTTGCTGGACGGCGCACGGCAAATTTCTCAAAAAGGCCCCCCATAAAACAGGTTCCCTGTCAAAATTTCGACCCTCTAGCTATATATGATAGGAAGGGGACTCAGAAAATTTTCTACCTCTGAGCTATATATGATAGGAGGGGGGCTTGGAAAAATATCGACTCTCGAGGTATATATGATAGGAAGGGGACTTAGAAAAATTCCTGCGTCCGAGCTATACATGGTAGGAGGGGGACTTGGAAAAATTTCGACCCTCTAGCCATAAGAAAGGGACTTGGAAAAATTCCTACCTCCGAGCTATATATGATAGGAAGGGCACTTGGAAAGACGACACGCACACTGGACGGAAATGCTATTCTAGCTGGACAAAAAACGAAAAAATGAAAGTTTGGTAACACTATCTTGAACTGGCAAATCGAGCAGCTATTGCATGACCAATCACACAACAAAACGCGTTTTTCATGTGTAGCGCGCGAGACGATCACCGTAGCAGTATAAACGAGGCAGTTATTTCTACTTAGTTTTTCTCTCGACTAAGCGACTAACATACACTATTTAGTTGATAGTTCGACAGACGGTGTATTTTTTTTTTTCTATGGAAATCTGAAAATGCATTGTTCAGCACACTGTATCAAGCTTGTTCATCAATAATATCGCAATATTTGGAGCGATCTACGCTCTGTTAACGGCCCTTAAAAGTATACTACAGTATTTCTGAATTTTACCAATGTGGTTCCATCGAAAATGGACCAGATAAAAAAAGTATTAAAAAGTATTGGTCTGGGACCTTATTGAATCAAAAGCTAGCTCCCTTAAGAACAATATTCTATGCGGTTCAGCGTCCACTTTTGTCCATTTCCATGTATACAGGGATTTTAATTGGAACGCAAGGTTCACCAGACATAAAACAGCTGTTTCATTATTTTACTGTTGAGCCTACCGGAGGGCGTGAAAACTTTTTTTTTAGTCTAGAACTCCGGACATTTCAGATTTCTTTTCAAGTAAAATGGATTACTCGTCTCGAAAGACAGAACTGTTGTACTTACAAAGTTGAATTTTTGTATAATAGGTGTCCAATATAAAGATCAGGATCAAATTCTATTTTCTGTGAAGAAGAATATTAAGGCTAATTAGATTTGAATAACTAATTCTATCTAAGATGATTTTTTAGTGAACCACTCAATTATCATAACAGTTTTTTTATTGAAGCGTCCCTTCTTTCATTACAGGTCTTTATATCCAGTGCTCATTCAAACATAAATGAGAGAGTATATATTCTTTAGATAAGAAACAAACCATCAATAAGTATTTAAGTGCTGATAAGCTGTGAGCACAAACTAGTGGACAGGAGTTCTGGGAGGGAAATTTCATCTTGCCAAACAATGCCAAAAATGGAGTAAATGTCAAAAATGGGGAAAATGGCTGAAATGTGCAAAATTCATTAATTTTGAAGAAAAAAAGAAGTTAAGAACGCAATTTTTTCTATATTACGTCCCATTTTCAAGTCCTTCCCATCTCGAGTTATAAGTTTTTTTTTTAATCATTTATTGTCGTTCATTATTTTTTTTTTTATATATCGCACTTTATTTTTTAAATGCCGAATAATGCCGTATTTTGGGTTTCTGGAACCAAATTTCACATTTTCAGCCCCAAAAATCCGTTCTCTAGTTGGTGCAGGGTGATCAGATTAATTATTAAATTTCGAGAAAGAAAAGAAAAAAAAAAAAGAAAAAAACCTTGAAACCTGTTGTGAGTACAAAAAAGAGTATAGGCATGATTTTTCTACAAAGATAATAAAATAGTTGGAAAAGGAACACTAATTATTGGAGAAAGAGTATATTTGAAAATTTTAGAGAGAGAGGGCACTCTTTTTTTGAAGTCGCAGAGGAGTATCTATAGTATTCCCAAAAATTTTGTTTTATCTGATGTTATTGTTACTATTATCGTTATTTGTGTTGTCACGATCACATACCTATCTTCGATCATATCTTTAGAAGCATTTACATTTGTAAATTCTCAATGTTCTCAATACGGCACTACAAACTGAACTAAAGTATTTCAATCTAGTTCAATAATTCCACTTGAACCACTTCTTGCTTTCATTCACCATTCAAAATCGAGCTCTGGAAGCTAACTCTTTTCACGATGATTATTGGCTGACAAGGCTGATTGCACATTCCATCTATGCTGACCAAGTTTAAAGACCTTTACAAAGGCTTATATTTCCTTTTAGGAATGAAACTAACTTAGTAAAATATGACAAGAGTTTCCAATTTTGCATTGAATTTTACCAAAGTAGCAATCAGATTAGTATTTATATAAGAAAAAAAATTTTGATGGTTTCTAGCCTTTTCAAACGACTGCAATTTTGATGGTTCAGAGCTTTCCAAAGGCTTAACGGTAAAGTCTGATATCATTTTCAAATTCTTCGTTGAATTTCACGAAAGTAGCAATTGGTTTGGTATTCATACCAGAAAAAGGTAATTTTTATGGTTCAGAACCTTTTCAAAGATTCAGTGGTGGCAACCTAGATTTTCTCCACGTGTAGCAAAAATATTTTTTTGGAAAAAAAGAGTAAAAAAATTTTTGATTGCTATGGTGGCGGGGAAATTTCAAGTGTAGCGAACTTCTTCCAGGTGTAGCGGCTTGCTACACCTGCTATACAAAGGCTGCCACCTCTGCAAAGATTTAATTTCGATGGTTTAGAGCCTTTCAAAGGCCTAACGGTAAAATCTGATGTCATTTTTAAATTCTACGTTGAATTTGACTAAAGCATCAATTGGATTGATAATATGAAAGGAAAAGAGTAATTTTGATGGTTGAGAGCCTTTTCAAAGGACTGCAATTTTGATGGTTCAGAGCTTTCCAAAGACTTAACGGTAAAGTCTGGTGTCATTTTTCAAATTCTACGTTGAATTTCATGAAAGTATCAATTGGATTGGTATTCATATCAGAAAAAATAATTTTTACAGTTTAGATTTTTAGAACCTTTTCAAAGGATGCAATTTCGATGGTTTAGAGCCTTTTCAAAGGCCTAACGGTGAAATCTGATGTAATTTTCGAATAGTACGTTGAATTTGACTAAAGCACCAATTGGATTGATAATTACGCAAAAAAAAAAAGTAATTTGGTCATTTAGAGCCTTATCAAAGGCCTAAAGGCAAAATCGGATGTCATTTTCGAATTCTACGTTGAATTTTACTTCCAGAAAGCCATTACAACGAGAAAAAAAAATACTCATGATTTTTGTCCAGCTAGAATTGCAATTCCGTCCAGTGTGCGACGCCTTCCTTGAAATTGCAGCGCGTTCAGGTTGTCACATCATGATCTTCAGGACTGGGAAAAACTTCAGCCTCTAGGGGACTCGGGACAGCGGGTTCCCCTCTGCCATTGCAGTCCTACAATGGCATCTATTTTTTGAAATGTGCTCAGGGTAATCCCCTGATTAAAATACCGATGAATCTTACGCGTTCTGCCTCTCGCGAAGTCCCTCCGCTGCCCCCTTTATCCCAAAAATTCAATTTTTCGCAATTTTCTCGCGAAGTAAGCATTTTAGAGAAAAAAGTTTCAAACAAAAGTTGTTCCTCGTAAAATTTCCTACAAGATTTACTATTCATTTGTTACCTTACGTTCATTGGTTGGTCTGGAAATTGCCATTCAAGTACCTCATTTTGTTCTTAGAAGCCATTGTTTTGCGTTATACCGCATTATAGTGACAGTTTTGGTTCAATTTTTGCATTTTTTGTAATTTTTACAAGAATTAAGAATATAATTTCACTGAAGAAAACTTTCTCAGTACTAACTAGTTGTATGAGTCTTTAAGAAGGAATTTGCCGTTCGGGGGTAACTGGAGGTGGTGGGTGAGGCAGGTGAATACGCTCATAGGTTCGGCTGTAAATATGAAACCTATGTTGCGGATGCGTTGTGACCCAGTCGACCGAGTATACGTAGGCTACTTTATTGGATGGTTTAGAGCCTTTGGAGAGGCAAAGTGTGTAGTGAGGATATTCTTGGAATAGTTTCCTGATCTGTAAAGTATAAACAATTTAGTCGGATTTTAGGCTTTCTGTGAGGTCGAGACGTATTTTAGGTTGAGGGGTAGTCTAAGGAGGGGAAGTCGAATATAAAGGTTGTTTTGGATTAGATCGGAGACGAATATGTTTGGTGGGTGGTTGGTTGTTGTGAAGGAGGAAGATTCGTTTGTTAGTTGGAAGTTGTAGAAATTGGAAGACAGGATAAAAAGTTGGAGGAGTGTTTCAACGTGGGGAGGTTCTAAGGGCTCTGCACATAGGCTAAGTTTGGAGTTAGCACGATAAGCTCCCAGTATAATCCTGAGAGAGAGCGTTTGGTTGGTGTCGAGTAAGTCCAAGACAGTTTCATCACCCGAATTATAACTTCAAATCAGGAATCAGTCACACTAAATCCACAAATATCCCAATACTAGGGATCGTATGATCGCGGAACCAACGAGTAAACAGAGCGTACGGTGTAGAACTTACAAGCACTGATTCACATCGAATTCTCGCCCACATTTAAGTTCACTTCTCGGAATCTTTGTTCAGTAAATTCACGCTTATTACTGTCTCAACGCGAAACAATGAGAGCTCTACAATGCTTATTTTGAATTTTTTCAAATATTTAGATTGATTATTGTCAGAAAAATTACGATGAACAACTTTTACCTAAAGGATTTCTTTCTAAATTATCAATTTAATCCGATATAACGCAAAAAATAGTTTGTAAGAACAAAATAAGGTATATACTTAAATGGCAATTTTCAGAACAACCAATGAACGTAAGGTAACAAATGAATAGTGAATCTTATAGAAAATTTTACGAGGAACAACTTTTGTTTGCAACTTTTTTCTCTAAAATACTTAGTTTGCGAGAAAATTGCGAAAAATTGAATTTTGGGGATAAAGGGGGCCGTGGGGGGATTTTTCGGGAGGCAGAGCGCATAGGACTCATCGGTATTTTAATCAGGGGATTACTCTGAGCACATTTCAAAAAAAAAACCTTCCGTCACATTTATGGCCCATAAACATTCTCTATTGACTGGACTAATACGGGAGGAAATAGTTTTACCCGCTTGATTTTCTGAGAGATGCTGGTACAAGTAGGTTAACGAATTTGTAGGAGCGTCAATGAAAGTTTGAATCTTTATTGTACAAAGGTGAGCTCGATATTGGAGAGTATATCAAGCGTGTTTTCGTACATCGACGATGTGAAAATTTTTGAACGCAAACGATTGCTAAGCCTTCTTTCATATTGCGACCTACACGAGTTACTCGTATTATCATTTTCCTCGGCAGCAAATTTTCAATACAAAGTCGTCCATTTTCTCGTCGTAAGAAATATAGAAACATCACAATGATAGAATCTTCGGCTAGATTCTTTAAGATCTCAAAAGGAAGACATTCTCAATATTTCACTGGATTACATATAATCCATACGACAAGGTGAGAAGAAATAAGCAAGTCTAGCGCGATAGAAACGCAAACACGTCAATCCAAAACACAACATTTAGGTTCTCGCAATTCGAACGCCAAGCCGCAAAGCTTAACATTTCAGCCGAATGATACAAAATTCAATCGGGAAGTTGCTGCGTCGTACACCAACTAGACGTAAAATAATATTTCGAGAGCGCTGTGACAGGTGCGCTCCTAAATTTTTAATAAAACTTCGCGATCAATAATGAATAACATATCTCATATTGCGACAACGTCCAATTAAGCATTTTGGAAATAATATTATTCTCTACAGAGCAAAAATTTGTTTTCGCGGGCAACCTTTATTTGCCCGCATAAATATATGTAATAAAATTTTCAGAAATTTGAAACCTTTCCCCATGACAATTAATGTCTCGTACCCACTTCAAGTGTTTGGAGAGTAGCTCCAATTTCTCGCGAAAAGGAATTACGAAGTTTAAATGAGATTATCAAAATAATGGACACTGACTATAAGCCTTTGCTGTGATTATAGACTTGTTGTCGAGGTCTACACACGCGAAAGAAAAGATGGGACTTCGGGTAATGCGAAATACTGCGCGTGATACAAAACACGTAAAATTTTAAAATGAGAATCTGCATATTTCGTACGACGGTGAAATTGTCGCTAGTATACTTAGGTTAATTAGGGACAAAATATTACAGTGCTGATGTTGCCTTCATCGTGGTATAATCGTATTATACAAGCGCTTCTTATTCTCGGACTTCTTTGACTCGCTATAGAGAGAATATACACTAAGTATTTTTATAAAGTCTATTACGCGCCAAAATAATTAGCAGCCTGAAGATACAGTCCAATTAGCGAAACGTGATACAAGAGTGCTGCTTACGAATCAACCAACAGTCACACAGAGATTATTCTTTTTCTTTAATACGATGAATACAAACATTTTCCTCTTTTTTACAAATTGTTGAAATTGGCTTAATGGGGTACTATAGTTTGAAATGCCAACGTGATAGGTACGTAGTTTATAATTCATTCAAGTCTGGATAGAAAGATATCTCATACCATATCCTAAAGTTATGGAGGAAGAAGAAGCAATAAAGTATAGCTTGCACAAAGTATGACACTAAATGTCAGACTTAGTCTCTTTGATTTAGAGTGAGAACACCCAGGTGCACCTTACTCTTGAGAAAGAAAAATGTGCTAATGGTTTGAATGCAAGTACTAAGGTGAATTTTGGGAGGGGAAGGTGCACTGATAATGAACCAATTGTTGCATACACTGCAAGACATCACAGGACTTAAGGAAAAAGCTGCCATTTCTCAAACTCATCTCCCCATACTTTCCTAGCAACATATTTATTGCGCCTGTATTGAAATAATTTTGTGTCGACCTAAATAGACCAAGTGCAGCTAACAGTTCAACGAATGAAATTGGTTTATTAGGTTTTTAATAGTATATACTCTTAGTTTTTTGTTTTTTCATTTTTATCTTATTCGAGAGCGCTATATAAACAGGAATAATTTTTAAAAATCTCGGTAAATTATCTAGATATTTCTACTTTGGATATTGAAAAAAAAAAAAAGTAGAAATTCTCCAGACAACTTTTTTTTGGCCCATAGTTCAATTCAATCTGCTTAGTTTTCTTTTCAAGCTTTTCTTCTTTCTTAATTTCATTCAATTTTGCACTCTTTCATTCTTTACTTGTTCTTCCATACAACCTTTTTTTTTTTTCTTTCTTTCTTTATCGTTTCCTGAGTCTTCCAAATTGTTCTCTGCCTCAGTATCACACTCTTCCATAATGTAACTCCTCCTATTTTCGAGTTGATTTAGTTGAGACTTTGAAAATCCCTTCCTTCATTTACCTTAATTAGAAAAAAATTTCTCAAGGCCTTCAATTTATTCCTTCGAGTCCACCCACCTCCAACTAACAGTTATTCTTGACATCGAGTCCTGATTTTTGTAATTCACTATTCTCTAAGGATTCTTCTGTTAAATCCTGATGATGTTAAGAGCATTTCCAGTTTTTTATGATGTCAACTACCTAACCTAAATCGAGGTTCAATAGGAAACCTATTCCATAGGGGGAGGGATTTTTGAAAATTTTGGTGTCTCCCATCATTTACCTAGAACAATGGTTGATATTTTTCCAAGTCCTTTTCCTGTCATATATATCTTGGAAGTTGAAATTC